>VTON01000003.1:0-1200000 GCA_009617725.1 Hydropsyche tenuis
CATAATTGGTAATGCATCAAGTACGTTATAAGTTTTTAGGATTTACATAGATATACATACATTAAATTTTTTTTTTTTTTGCGTTTATAATTAGTAATACATCAAATTCATTATATATAAGGCTTTTGGATTTACAAAGATACATATTTTCAAAAATTTCATTTAGCATCCATAATTGGTAATAAATCAAGTTCATTATAAGGTTTTTGGTTAAATTGAAAGGGATTGATCTGATATGGTAGGTTTCACTGGACAGATGAGACAGATTGGGTATTTTATATTAAAATTATATTTGAAGAATTATAATATGCTCGCGATTCTAAAAGTTTTAAACGGTTCATAAGATACTACAATATAATATATCTATGTTATGCTTCAAAAGGTGAGATCTTAAATCTTTTGATTCGTTGGGATGTACAATATATTTTAATGTTATTTTTAATTTTTTCTAAGATAGTCATGCTATAACTTCGTCTAAATGCATTTTTTCTTTTACAACTAGAGTGTTAATTAAACTCATAGTAAATAAACAAAATATTACGTAGTAAAAAAAGGTCTTAATATTATTTACGTTATTAATTAAAAAAATAAAAATGAAACGTAAGTTGACATGAACATAATTAAATTCATCCATCAACTATATTAATTTTGCCGTTTTTTCGTTTAATTTTCGGTTTATGGTACATCCATGTATTTGTAGTTCTATAATCTTTTGACATTGTGTTCAATACACATGGACGTTCGGTGTATAATAAAGCATTCTTTTCCTTATTATTATTAAAATCGTAAATCATTGTTTCCTTGGAATTATTCGTTGGTTTCGATAGTTTTGAAGTTAGATTTTTATAAGCTTTTAGTTTATACTCTTTATAAATCATTGTTTTGTTTTTATCGTTTCGTTTACGATGTATAAATTGTTTATTCATAGTTTTAATTGTTGATTTACGTTCTTTATTACGATTTGAAATAATTTTCTTATTTTCAATATATTTCGTAAAATTTTTATCCAAGATTCTCATTCTTAATTTATAATTTTTATTACAATTCAATATTATTTTCTTATTTTCTTTCACTTTTTCGTTGTTTAATATTTGATTTTTATCCACGATCTTAATTACGTCTTTTTACGATTCAATTCTTTATTTCGCGAGACTTTCCTATCAGCTTTAAGATTTGCTTGATTAGGGTTAGAATTATTTTTTACACTTCCTTTATGTTTTTTTGATTGGTTATTCGCAGTTTTCGATGTAACGCATTTCGAATCATTATTTTTAATTAATCTTCCGTCACTTTCAACGGGCAAAGTTTTACATTCTAAATCTACATTATTATCTTCGTTTTTTATTTCAAATAATTCGTTTAAAGCAATTAATGGTTCTGTATCTTTTAAAATATTATCATTATCATTATTATTTTCTGCAACTAACAATTCGTTTGATTTTACTTCATTCGGATCATCTATAACATCTATAACATGCATTTTAAAATTATTATACGGTTCCTCGTTTCTCTGCTGAATGTCGATAAAATTTACTAACTGTTCATTGTGATTATTAACATTTACGTATCCGATCGGTCGGAGGCTTCTCCCCGAAAATTTGCATTTTTACACTCGTTTTCCGCGTTATCATCTCTCCTAGCAATGTTATATAATTCTCGCACATTTCTAGATTGAGAGGGTTTATTATAAGATTGGTCGTTTTGCCAGTTTCGGCTTGACGTACCGACGTGTCTTTCGTCGAATCGACCGGAGTGATTGTAATTATTTTGCGGCTGTTCGTTAGATTCATTCCATGTATACCGTGTATTCCCGCTTGTTGTATCCATTGGTTCAATGGGTCCGGGTCTATAATGACTAGGGTTGGGTTTAAAAACATTTGAATTGCGGTCATTAAAATTTTTATTTGGGTTTTTGGAAGAATTATTTGTGTTTCGATTATTGTAATTATTATTATAGTTAGAATTTCTATTTTGGTTATTAAAGCGATTATTTTGATTAAAATTATTATAATTATTTTGGTCATAGTTGTTATATTGATATCCGTAATCATTAAGGTTTAATGCCGATCGCCGATTCAAATATTCCATACAAAATTTGTATGCTTCATGAAGAGTTTTTGGTTGTCTGTTAAATACGTTTTCGCCTATTGGGCCATTTAACCCACTCAAAAATGCTCTTATACTTAATTCAAGATAACAATTTTTTTTGAATTGATCACGTTTTCGTTTGATTCGTTCATTATAGCTTGATTATTTAAATTAGACAATATTTCATTAATTTTTGAATAAAATAATTCAATTGAATCTCCCTTTTGTCTCAAAAAATTAAGATCTCGGATGAGGGCGGCCTCATCCCTTATATCCGCATAACGCAATAACAAATTGGTTTTAATAGCCATCCAGTCAAGTCCTGTACCTAATTGGTCTAAAAACTCGCTGGCTTGATTTACTATTTTCGAACGGACTGCATTTAATACTGCGAAATTTAGGGGTGAGTTATTGTTATTGGGTAGAACTTTCATAGAAGCTTCTACCCGATTGATAAATCCGTGAAGGTGATTAGGATTTCCATCGAAATTTGGAATATCTCTAATTATATGGGGTACTTTGACGGTAGCGAATGATTCAGGAGTAGCCATTATTAGTTATATACATATAAAAAAATTTTTTTTTTTTTTTTTAAGAAAATTAAAAGAAATTTTTTTTTTTTTTTTTTTAAATTTATGAGACGAGAAAAATGGGACTAGGGTAAGATTTTTTTTTCTAGGATATAAGTGAACTAGATTACGCCAAAAAATGGACACTTACTTGGAAATTAAAACAGTTCTGCACTTCAGTAGCCGCTGAAGTGAGTCCTCCTTGGAGCTGGTTCTGCGTAAAGGATGAAAATCCACCCCGTTGGTCCTTGGCCGCTCAGCTGTTGGTGTCCACCTCGATAAGCCGTCGATAGTGGCTTCCAACGATGATTTGGTCCTTGGTCCTTTGGGTCGCTCGATTGTCGGTGATCACTTCGATAATCCGTCGATAGTGATTTCCAACGATAATCAATTAATTATCGCTTGCATCAGTTGAAGGTGTTTGGCCGCTCAGCTGCTTACTGGTGGTCACTTCGATAAGCCGTCGATAGTGATTTCCAACGATAATTAAATTAATTATATAAAAACTGCGCCAGTTAAAGGGTGGGTTGGTGCCGGTGATATCAGTCGTGTGCAGTGACCAACTACCCTTTTAACGATGTCTCAATAGTCCAGAGATTAATTAAATTCGGTTGCTTTAATTGATATTATTTATTAAATTAACAGGTTACAGTAGTGAAAACGAACAAGTATGGATGGATGGTGAAATGTAAGTGTGTCCCCGCTGGTTTGGCGTACGGCTTTTATGAGGTCTAAACACATGTTGCAAAAAATCATACAGTTTCTGGATGATTCTCGAACTCTCCCTTAACAAAAGGTAACTTATTTATTTCAACACCAACATGTGTTGCGAGAGTGTCCCACGCTCTCGTGATTTAAGTTTCTTTACATTGCAAAAACTATGGTCCGAGAGCTGCACGTGTGCATCTCGGACACATGTACAAGAATCAATACAATAGCCAAAATATGCTTTAGGAGGGTTCCCACGCCCCTCCATTAGTCAAAGGCAATAAACTAGAATTAATACAAAAGCTACGTTTCCTTTAGGAAACAATAAATTGAGTTCGAGTGACACCCAGTATAAATTGATAGAAATGTGTAGTGTCAAGTGAACGAAAGATCACGTGGACATAACACGCGTTCGATTATTGCATTGATGGTCTGTTGTGCTGAAATTATTGCGAAAGCCTGCTTGTTCAGGCGGCTGATTGAAATCTAGATCTTTGTTGATTATTTCCGCGATTATTTTTGTAAAAGTTTTGTAAATTACCGAGAGTAGGCTTATTGGACGATAGTTTTTGATATCGTCTATATTGCCTCTTTTGAAAATCAGAATAATAGATGCGTTATTCCATGCGACCGGGATGTTTTGTTCGCGGATGCATTTTGAGAATAGTTTCGCCTCCGCATTTCATCAAATCTATTGATATACTATCGTCTCCCGGAAGTTTACCATTTTTTGACGATTTGATCGCTTTTTCGACTTCGCTAATTAGAACATCTGGTATGTTAGATGTTGTTCCTAGACAGTATTGGGTATCGTTTTTATCCACGGAGTTGTCTTTGTATAGTTCTGTGTAAAAGTTACGAACGATCTTTATAATTATGTCCCTTTCGCGAATTAGAGTGTGCCATTTTTCCGATTTTATGGCTAGCATTTGATTTCTCCCTAATGTAAGATGTTGTTTACATTTTTTCATAGATAGATTTCTCTCTATGGTTAACTTAACCGCATTTACGTTGAACTCTCTCACGTCGCGAGTAATTTTTTTCTTAATTAGTTTGCTTATTATAACGTATTTTGCTTTATTATTTATCCGATTTAGTTTTCTTTTTATTTTAATAAGTTTTTTCGTTCCTCGTCCGAATGACTCGACGTGGGTGCATACACTTGGAAGATTCGGCACGAGTACCTTTCAGAAATTTTTAGTGTTAAAAAACAAATTCGTTCCCCGATGCCGTCTATTTCGGAAATATGTTTATCGATATATTTGTTAATTATAAACCCAACTCCCCCGAATCGTCCGGTTTCCGTACCTCTCCAGTAGAGATAGTTTCCACTTTTGAGGGTAATTTTTCTCTCCTTTCTCCTGATTTCCCCTAATCCTATAATATCCCATTTAAAATTTTCTAACTCGTGTTCTAGTGAAGTGATGCTAGCTTCCGATGATAGCGTTCTGACGTTGTACGTACATATGCTCAGCAACCTCTGGCTGCCCACACATTCAATCCCTGTCGTCCTTGTCATTAATTTCTTATCCATTGTTTATCTGCTCTTTTCCCAGATGGAACAAGACAGATAATGCGAAACCTATAAAGGGTGTTATATAAGCCAACACGAAAGTTTAAATAACGATTTTTTGAATTTTTTTTTACAGCTGTAGTAAGATGAGTGTTTGTCAGACAGGATAGCTCAAAGATCTGGACTTAAAATTCTTTGTATTCGCGGTAACCCGTACTCACGTCGCGCGAAATAGGTTGTGGACTTGCGGTTTTCAATTTCAATAAAATAATTATGTTAAATATTAATTTATTGAAATAAATCTCGTACAAAATTGATATGGCAAAAATACTGCTGTTTGATATAAACTAAACTTTACATCGGGTGTTCAGGCCTTTTATATGGTTCGAGTTCTTTGTCTCGAAGCATCACATGATGCGGTGATGAGTAGGGATACATACGTATTTCTGGGTGCGTTTTGTTTATAAAACGTGATTTTATTAACGGAAAAGGGAACATGATGCAATACATTGCAAATCATGGAATGGTGATTAGCACGAGGCAAACGTTTTGGGTGTGACTTATATTTACACTACACATAACTTAAATATCGTCTTTTGATTTGACGTCATCATATGATGAGCTGATTTGGTGGGTGTGGCGATCGATTAAAATATCAGATCGTAATTCGCGCGTCTGTATGTGTGTTTCCTTGCCGGACGGTGCACAAACATATTTATCGCGAATCGATCAGTTATTTTTGATTTAATTTAATTTGTACGCGCTAGATTCGTTGTGCGTGCCCTGCTTTGAAATTGGGTATTTTCATGGATAGACAAAGGGCTCGGCACAGCGCAAGAAGAAATTTTTTCGAAGTCGAGACAAAAAAGGGTCGGTTCGATTGTCTCGCTTTTGTATGGCAAGAAGGTTAGGCGATCGTTTCGAGAGATTTACTTCTTCCGAGTTTTCGGACCCTGATGTGTTTGATTTTTATGTATTAATTTATTAATGTTATGGATTTAATCGCGTACGTTTCGTTTATCGGATTGTTGTTAGTGGTTTTTTAGGGGTTTCTGTTGGCGGATACTGATATTAAGTTAGTAGTTTATTGTTTCGCGCACTGTTGGTAATTAGTCGATGCACTATTGGTTAATATTCGATGTATTATTATTATTAGTTATTGGGCAGTTAGTTTGGGGTGGAAACCGGGGGGAAGGTCAGAATTGAATTCGATATCGTCTTATCGTTTTAGGTCACGGTTCGCGCGGTGTGTAGCCGACGACGTCCCGAATTGAACTCCAGATAATATATATAAGGCATTATTAGATAATTACTTATTATTTATATAAAAAATTAAAACAATTAACAATTAAACAGTGCCGTATATGTTGCTTTGTTTCTTTCGGCTTGCTCATTTTACCCTTAATGAAAAAAAAATTTAAGGGTCGAAAAAATAAAGCTGAGGAACAGTACTATAGAAAAAAAAACTTACAAGGATGTTCACTTCACGGTGTCCAGAGACAGACTGATCTCAAACAAGGCATGCAAAAAAAATGGCTTTCATTTGGGTACCCCTTATATAAAATATAGGAATTCAACATCATACGCCCAAAAATATGAAATACAACCATCTTCCAGTATTTCAAGGTACGCCTTTCGTCTAAATATGTATACAGCATTTGGTCTGATGTGTCTACACCCCCCATAAACCTGTTATATATTTCGACAATATCAGGCTTTGAAATTTCATCGTTTTTTTTATTCATCCGTGAAATAGATTTTGGTTTGGCGAATGTAGATACTAACAGTACAGGCTTCTTTTGAGATTTTTTTTTCTCTATATCCGCATATTAGTATTTGATTCTTCCTGTAATATTTCGATTCGCCAATTTCATATTTGTGCCGTAATAAATTCGGTGGGATGAATTTCCTGTTTTTACGACACGTACCCGTCAAATACGTCTCTTGACTATACAAATTTTTCACCAAGGGGATGCTCGTGAAAAAATTATCGCAAGCACGTGGTATCCCTTGAGCAGGTAGTTGCCCATAGTCATCAATGCAAAAACCACTGCATAAGATAGTCCTTTCTTTTTTTTTTGAGTAGTCGTAATGGGATCTTTCTTCCCTCTATAGCAAAAAAAAGCCAAACAATAATTTACTACGGAGTTGCACAGTATCCAAAATTTTATTCCCCATCTGTGGTGTTTTTTATTTTTTAAATATTGGGATAATTGCGTGTGGCACTTTGTTCCCACGAGTGATTCGTCAATGCTGAGGTGTTGATGTGGGGAGTAATGGAACCGAAACAATTTATTGGCATGATCAACCAAAGGAGAAAATCTTGCACATGGGTCATAATTAGGATTTCCTGGTGGAAGAATTTTTCTATTATCAGCCAAATGAAAATATCGTAAAATAGAAACAAATCGATCTCTTGGAAACATTTTGTTGAACCAGGGTATTGCTCGAGAATTTTTCTTCCAATACGACAAAATGAATGGTCTTCTAGTAATGCCCATTTCAAATAAAACGGCTATAAATGCTTTAATTTCTAAAGGTGTTACTGGCTTCCATTTTTTCATTTTTTTTAATCTTTCCCTTTCACTTGATCGAAATATCTACTTGTTTCCGTGGATATCAAATTTAATAAATATGAATTGAAAAATAAATTGAAGTAAGCAATCGGGGCGGCTGTTTTCGGAGGACAATGTTTGGGTCCCGATAATTCACCAAATTGAAAAGACAAGGGCGAATTGTCATTATTGTCTTCTTCAATTTCACTGAAACCCGTTCCACAGCTCTTATCACTATCACTATTTGAACTTGAATCTGAATTTATTTTTAACACTCTGCGTCTTTTTGGTTGAACAATGTCACTGTCTGAACTCGCACTATCTGAAGAATGATTTATAAATAACGCCATTGTGGAATTTTGAATATTGTTTTATTTTAAAACGATCTAAACTTCGCGACCGACGAAAGAGAACTGAAGTAAAAATGCACCCAAATTCGAAGATTTGTGACACATGTGTTTGGCATAACGCATTTTTTTAATGCAAAAATCTGTTGAAAACCGTGTGAACAATCACATGGGGATTCTAGATGTAGTTTCGACTCGAATACGAAGCAAGAAAATGAAAAATACAAATTATTTTTTTTTGAAAGATTTAGATCATATCAGTCATCAATCAATAAAATCATCAATCAATAAAAAAATATAAAAGAGTAAAATATTGGATTTGAAATAAATTACTCCATATATTTTACATATTATCTAAGTCACATATACATAACAAATATTGAATGATATTTGAAGGGAAGGATGTCAAATACGTTGTGTAATATGATACTAACCGAGCGTCGCTTTTGCGACGACCCGTTATTTTCGCACCGAATTCGATCGTCGCAAAAGCGACGACCCGATTCCAAAGGGATATTATTGTTACCATTGACGTGTGCGAGGTCTGTTCAAAAAGTATCGCGACTTGTGTAATTTTTCAAAAATTATTTATTTTTTCATGAATATCTATTTTGCCGCCTTCAAAGCAATCCCCTCCAGATATTATACAATTGTGCCAACGTTTTTTCCAATCTCTCCAATTTTCCAGTTTCTCCCCGAGAGGTACCATTTTTGCTGTTAGAGGAGATTTTTACAAGTTTTGTTATTATTGCTAGGCCTATCACATGCTTGCATATACATATATGACTTGAAAAATTCAGGGCAAATGCATGACCCTTCCATCCACTGGTCTTTGTTATTAGGCAGAATTACAATATATATTTTCGAATATGTTTGTGAAGGGATACCTCTTAACTCTTTGCGGTCTTAAAAAAAAAGTTTTACTAGGTCTTTAATACTTTTAGGCTTTTTGTAGGATATATTTTTTTCTCATATTTGATATATTTTTTAAACAAAAAACAGTATATTACTAAAATAAAATTTATTTCACGTATGAAATATTTTAATTTGACGTATCTCACATCTTAACATATTCGGAAAGTGTTTACTCAAATTCTCGTATATTATTTCTTGTGATTACATGCCAAAACATCTCCCTTTCTGCTCGCATACCCAATATTCTGTTTCATCATTTGATTTATGACACGTGTAACAGTTTCTATCTTCAGAAATTAATAAAACGTCTATAGTACGTGCACAATCCGACAAAACTCCGTACCTGTAATTTGTTCGGGGTGCCTCCCATTCTTTGACTGCCTGAATTTTCTTCAGATCCATCGTCATCTCCTCTTTTGATAAAGGATGGATCCAGAACTCTACTTCCGTTTTCAGGATTTGGCACTTATCCGCATTCAATTTTGGGGCATCATGTTGGAAAACCGATTCATTTGAATTTACTCCACTGGAATTATCCATAGCGTGGGTTTCGTGGTTTTGTCCGGTTCCTCGTAAGTTTGTATTTATTTTAGTGAGACATAGTCGATTTTACGAAAGTTAATTTTTATTTATGTACACAAATACAATTACACTACCATGGCATAACAGGGTTTACCCCAAAGTCACCATGGTAGCCAAATCAATTGTAACACCTGGGAGTGATTAACTGGTTAATTCATTGATGACTTGGCTTCGACTGATGAGAAGAACGCTTATCATTAACGAAACCCCAAAAATTTCGGAACAAGTTTTCAAAGACCTCTCACAGTTGTCAATAAACGATCTGTAACGCAGAGTTTAAAATATTATAAAATCACTATGATTACTAAATTTCTTCCACAACTTGTGACAAATCCGCTTTTTCAAGCTTTTTATTATTATCAATCAGTGGAATACAAACGCTACCATACCAATGAGTATATCGAAAGCAAAGCTTCGTATTTGGCGAATGCCTCCATTTTCGATACATGTTTTACATAGTTTCAGTGGGTCCGGGTTTATATCGACCAGGCTTACGGATTTTCAATATAAAAAATAAATCTTCATATTAATTTATTGAAATTAGTTCTTGTACAGAAAGTGTAAGCGTAACACCGCTGGATACAGTTATCTGATTGATATAAACTATAAGGAATGGTGAATAAAAAAAAACGTATATGTATAATTATATTTTTAATAGTAAGTACAAAATTATAAATTATGGAATATTCACAATAAACATCAGTGTTTTTCATATATTTTCTATTTTAACCCAACATGTAGTACTAATATATTAAAAAAAAAAGTGAAATCAAATTAATCGGCGATTTTGCAAATAATTGAATATAAAAGGAATATATGCACAAATTTTTAAGCCCGTTTCATTTGTATGTGAGAACAATCCTTCTATCCCCCTTTTCTAGAAATTTTTCAATCACCAACTCATAGAAATTTCTTCTATTTTGAATTTCTTCAAGTAAATTTTTTTCTATGGATATTAACGAAAGCATGGAAAGTCTATCTTCACTTTGGAGTATTGCGAACTGATGTTTTTATTCGCTTTAAGCATGAAAAACTGCGTTCGACTGTTGACGTACTGACTGGAATCGTTAAAATTAAGCTATAACGTTTATAAATTTCTGGATAAACTTCATCAGCCATTTTTGTTTCTTTTAAGAAATTTATAATTTCTACGACTGTTTTTCCTGAAAAATCTGACAAATTGTACATGGCCATAAGTTCACTTCGCAATTTTGATAAATTAAAAAAAAAATTATAATTTGATTCTAGCGATGAAAACAATTCATCAGGAAACAAAGCTTTGAATTTGGAAATTTTTTTAAAATCTACTTATTCTATAAAAGTTAGTTCCCTTAAATCACTAAACCTTACTTCCATTTGTAATATTATTGTATCAAATATCTCATTATAGAGACGCAGATACTTTTCTGTATCATCTTCTCCACGTCTTTGTTTCGTAACTCGATAGTATCATTATTTTTTATTTTAGTATAAACCGAAATAAAATCATTTCTCCTTTCTTTTAAAAGAGAAATTATCTCTTTCACTTTATTTATGCAATATTTAATATCAAAAGATTTCATCTGAAGAATATTAAATAGAACGTCTGTTAGTGCAAATATATTATTGAATATTTCCACTATCGCTATCACTAAGGGTCGCTAATTATCGGCCTGGTCGAATCGATAAATTACCTAAAATCTGTGAAATTTCTGGAGTTTATCAAATGGATAGTTCATCCGGATCTTTAACACCCGAGATGGAAAGTTTTGGTCCAGAAGGTATGGCTATTTGGAAAAGAACTCGAGAATCTCAAGCCTTACCATCGAGTTCATCGTCTTCAATGACAAAACATGACATACTCAATAAATTGATCGACGTGACTGTTACCAGTGTAGGTTTGAGTACTTTCTGTGAGGATCTCGATTTATCTGATGACCATCAAAAACAATTTTACATTCTTATAAACACATCGTTGAATGAAAAATTAGATTTGTTACATAAAAACTCGAATAAAAAAAATTATCTGAAAAAAGAGACACAGGTTATGAAATTCCAATTGTTTCAAATTTGGTCAACGACAAAAATATAGTAAAAGACTCAACTGTCTTCTAGTATTTTTTCAAATGTTCGACGAATATATTATAATAAGCTTTAAATGTTGAAATTATACCTTGGTCTAAGGACTGGATTATAGACGTAGTGTGACAAGTCTCGATATGCTCAGTGAGATTTGTCATGGCACATTCCATGGACGTACAAATCAAACATATTAATTATTATATTTTTTTCCTGGAACCGTGTTATTTAGCCGTTTAACCGTACTGGGTACATTTTTTAAACCGAATGGCATCCGTATAAATTCGTAATGCCCAATGCTACTGTGAAAGCGGTTTTTTTTTTTTTTAATATCTTTCAGATTAATTTCAATCTGATGAAATCCTGAAGCTAAATCAAGTGTTGAGAAATACATGCATTTACCCAACTTATCTAATGTATCGGTAATGGTAATGTTAGGTAGTGGATATCGGTCGTCTATCGTTTTTTCATTTAAGTTTCTATAGTTGATGACTATCTCCGTTTATTTTTTCTCCAAACGTTCTGTTGAGTTTTTTTATAGCTGTAGCTGCATTATCGCTCAATTACTTTATACTTAATAGATATAATCACATTGCATTACATTAATAGAACTAAATATTCAGTCTTCCAGTTGTAGCCTCTTGTTCACTCCACTGTTTTTCGACACGGGTCACCTTCTCTTCCAGTTCGAGAAGGTTCCCTACGGTCTCCCGAGGAATGGCTTCTTTCATTCACTCCAAAAACTGTCCATAGACGAGATCCAGTTGGATTTCTTTAGGATCTTGAAAATTTAACTTCAACAGCAGTTTTGTATAAAATGGTTTAAAATTTGGATTATCGGGATTCCTTCCATTCGACCATTTTTTCACAATTCTATCTTCTAGTAATTCCAAGAATTGTCCAACAGGGAGGCACTCAAGATGTGTGTGCTCTTTTTTAATGATTGCATTTGTTGCCTCTAACTCATTATTTGGTTATTGGGAAGTGATTAGTTGCACCTATATACCAATGACGATTATTTCCGAGCCATATTGACTCGAAGTAATCAGTGAATGTTGTGATATTTTCATCTTGTTTCTCCTTCCACTTTTTTAAAAACAATTTACTGATTACTTTGAAGGTCTCTTCATTAATACATAGGTGAAAACATTCAGTGTCAATTCTTATTTCATCCTTTTCTATAATGCCACGCAGTTTACCATCTATATTCTTTACTACATGGAAATAACTGTTATTTTTCCATCAGTCGGAAGTAAGGAAAGTCCAAAACAGCTTCGAAGCCGTTAGTTATTGCACCGCTGGCATCAGCCATTAAAATTTTCGGATTTTGTGTATCTGTGTTTTATTATCGCCAACCACACATCTAAATGCTTTTTTTTATAGCGTTGGATGCATCGGGTATTAAAAACTCTACGTTGATTTCTTCATTATTGTTTTGCAATCCAATACGAAGAGATTGAAAAATTTATATTAAATCCGACGTATTATCGCTGGTACAAACAGTTATTCCGATTAGATGGAACTGTGTGTCCATATCAGTCGTCCCAATACGATGACTGGCATGCCTTCCCATATTAGTTTGTTTGTACGCAGCATCGACGTGGATATTATTTCTTTTACTTGAGTTCTTGAGTAATCGATTAGTAGAAATAAATATTTGAAACTGATTGTTTTTCACTTTTGGGTTTAATCCTTTTAGCTTTAATTTTTAAATCAAATAATGCCTTTATTTTATTTTTAATGTGATCATTCAACATGACTGTTCTTATAATGACCCACTGGTTTCCACCAGTTGGTTATGTTTTATGTTGTCCAGTTGTGTTCAGAGATAAATGAGAGCACTCAATTTGATGATTAAATATTAATTGTTTATTGAAGAGCCATTGTTACAGAGGTTGAGCTTAAGATGAGGTTTGAAATGATAATGATGATGTTCCGTTCTTATGTACGGCTTTTATGTAGTGTCAACATATGTTTTTCAGTACAAAGATCATATTGTTTGCATCGCATTCAAAATGGTGATGCAAGATGAAATCATATTTTTGAGAAGGGTTCACACGCTTGCTTTGGTTTGATAAGATACACAAAAATTATAATTCGAGAAGGTTCTCGCACTTGGCTTTCATTATCAGTAAATGAATTATTTTAATAATAAAAATATAGTTTAAGAGGGCTCTCATACTCTTATTCTAATAAATTTTAATGACTAAGATACGTTTCGATTACATTAATATGTTTACTCTGTGTGAACTGAAAAGAACATAAATTTATAGTACTATATTTAAATAAAAGAGTGTTTTCTTAAATCCGGGTGACATTCTGTATTGAGAGTTTATCATACCCCGTAAGAACTTAATTATTATACATTACAATTACAATTATCTGCTCGAATAAAAATATATGTGTTTAAAGATACAAGCTTAACACGAAAACCATAAAATATGTATCCAGTTAAGAAATAGATAATATAATATAACATTGTTTAGTCGATTGATAACATTGTGTTATGTCCTTTAGTGCGAAATATAATCACAGCAATAGTAAGCTTTTTACCATCACTGGTATCACTCTTATAATGGTAACTCCATATTTTTCAACTTTATTGAATTTAAATGGTTGTTTTATTTTTAGAATTTGGAAAGTTTAATTTTGCCTTGTCTTGTGTATGATTTCGGAATGTAACATGTGTAACATTTTCATTTTTTTTAGATATTAAGAAATAATTAAATATGTTTATTTTCTATATGTTGTTGTTATGTGTTAATGTAATAAAATGTTCTTATTATTTGATTTGGCTAATATTTTTTTTATAACAGTTCTGTCTGTTTTTAATAAAAAATCATTTTTGAAATATAATTTTTTTTTTAATTTACCCATTTTTGTGTTTCAGATTAATATTAGTCACAATCTATAAGCAATTGTGTACATTTGCATAAATCATATATCTGATAATTTGAAAAGAACTAATGATCAGTTTTTCACAAAAGTCAAAATCTAGTTTTTTTTTTCAACTATACTTAAATAGAGAAATGTCATTCACAACAAAGCAAAATCATAAACTAGGATCTAAATCATCCTCCATTAAGCTTTCTGTGTCAACAAGGTAGAACAGTAGAATTCAATACGGCCCTATTAACTGATGTCACACAACAATTTGTTATAATAAGAATGAAAATTGTTAAAATAGCATCTTTATCATTTTTTACTACAGAAGAACAGAGAAGTATTTTAGAAATGGTGAAAAATAGAATGAAATTCTGTTGTCAGGGTATTCATTATGCAACACATATTTTGGATCCACCTTTAAGGGAATTATTTAATCGGAATATGAAGTTCTAGAAGTTGTAAATTTTTTTTATTAACATGGCAAACAGATTTGATTGTCAGTATAATGGCAAATCTAGCCCAATATAGAGCAAATGAAAATATATTTGTGAATGAGTCTATGTGGGAATATTCCAAGAATATATCACCCTTAACTTGGTAAAATGGATTGATGAATGCCCGATCGCTGTATGCTATTGTGATATTATTTTCCATTCCTACATCATCTGCAGCATCAGAGAGAATATGGGGTCTGCTTTTGTTAAGCACACATACACACACACACACAATACAAAGAAACAGATTAACCAATAATAGCGCATCAAAATTAGTTTCTGTTAGATCTTGTATAATATTTTAAGTATAATAGCAGATGATGAAACGCATACAACAATCTAATAAGTATGATGTATGTAATTCATGTGATAATTCCAATATAGAAAATAATTTAACTAGTCTTCCTCGTTTTTATAAAAATTGGATTTAATGTTTTTTTTGTATAATACTTACAATTAGATAAGTAAGTATATACTTTTTTTGTGAATTGATATAAACTACATAAGTATGTACATAAAATGTTGAATGTTAAAGAGGATTATGATCATATTAAATGCATTGTATTTATGCATAAATTTTGAATAAAAGTGATATTTGACACCCAAATCATTTTATGAAAACTCTATATTTCATTTAATGTTTCTAATGTTTAAAATTCCCATTTTTGCCCGCCTTTATTTACGAGTTTAATTGTGTAAAGTGGCTCTCACAATCAGACGTTTGTCCAAACGACACTAGCACGAACGAAATTAGCACACACATCGACAGTAGCCCACACGACAGTACAAGTTGTAGTCTGCAACACCGAGCTTAGAATACAAACCGCGAAAAATTTCGAAATACTGAAACTAAAATAGATTATAAACAATTGATTTCATCATATAGCCTAGGTTTGTCCAAACGGTCACTACGGTGCCAAACTGGCCCCCAGTGCTCGCGCGACTGGCCTCCACTTTTCATACATAACAATTTACGAATTTTGCTTTAATTCGAGAAAAATTAGTATTATTTTTTTGAATTATTGAAGAATCGAATTTTTCAAGTACATTCTAATCAAAATATATGTATTTTATCGTTAAATAAAAAAAAATGCAAATCGACGACGTTCTTGAATTACCGTATTTTGGCCAAAGTGGCCCTCGTATACCGAAATGTTGGACAAGCCTGAGTAGCCCTTCAGTTGTCTTAAAACGTGTCGTGTGTGTTACTGTCGTTTGGACAAACATCCGGTTCAGGGCTTCGAACCGGAACTGAACCATAACTGAAAACCGAAAGTGTTTTTTTTTATTAAAAAATAATTTTCGGAATTTTCATGAAAGTCGGTATTTGTAAGCGTTCGATTTTTTTGAAACCTCTAAGATGAACCGAGAACCAGAACCGAACCTAAATATATTTTGTTGTCGAACCGTAACCGAAAACCTGAACGAAAAAAATTACGGTCTGAAGACTTCAGTACACACCGACAGTAGCACACAATCCACGATAAATTTCGAAATCCTATAACTAAAATGAATCATAAATCATTTAATCACCATGCAGTCCGCTAATTATCCTGAAAATGCGTCAATTGTCCTATAATATATCCTGTCATATGTTCTACAGTCGTTTGGGCAAACGTCCGACAAATCCTACAAATATTTTTGGGTGGCATGAATGCAGCATAGCAACCGGCGTGCCAGGCTATGACCTCACCGTTCGTCAGTTTCGCGCCTCAGTCGCCGGCTATCCTCGCACAGCGGTGACCACGTTCCGCACTTGGCAAAAAAGCGCGCCATTTCTTATTAACAAAATTGCACAAAATCAGTGTGAATTGTTAATCAAATCAAATATTTAAATCAATCGTCGATCTTATAAAGCAGTTTTGCTGTTTAACGACGAACTTGTACACTTTCATCGAAGCCTGCGATAGAACCGCGCTTTTCAAAATGTTCGTTGAAAAAACTTATCGAGTTGGTCGTCGCTATTACTACCACGCGAGTTCTTCATCATCACCGCAGACACGTGAGTTCCTCATCACCACTAATCATGTCGCCGTTTGGGAAGCCAGGCGTTTCAAAGGACGGAGAAAATGACGAATTTTCGGCAGCTATTTGAGAATATTGGTATGTCTGGAGCAGCCGTAAAAAGACGGGAGAGCCAAAGATGCAAGATGCCAACTGAAGGATGTGGCGCAATTCTGAAATCTACGTTCCGGTATGTAATCATTTTTTCGTTCTATTTATATTCTTGGTATTTTTTTGTTATGTATTTTGCATTTGGTCGCTATTTTTCATTTGTATAGCCTTGGACGCGATATAAATAAATTATTGGTATTGGAAAACTACAGCTCGCGGGTTATTTTACGCGAAAAAAAAAATATATATATAAAAAGCTGAAAAAATGGCCTGTGACGCTATTCATTGGTATGTATTTGGTTTCTTAATATACTTGCGTATTAAAATGGTTTTTTGAAATTAGCACTTGAATTTTCAAATTACTTTTTTAAATTTTGAATCTGTTGCCCTACCTTTTTTCCAAGCTTTTATTCTCTTTGGTATTTCGTAAAAATATTTTTGAATTTGCCGCCAAGTCTCAAATTTTCACGATTTGTCCCTTTCCGAAAATATTTACCGACCCCCGGATAAGAGAATGGCTCTTATTTTTTGGGTCCGAATTTATATCTAACAGTCAAAATTCAAGTAGCCAGAATAAATATTAGATGGTCAGAATTTATATTAAATGACAAGATTTTTTTCAGTTGGCAACGATATTATCGTGGTTAAATTACTTCCTATTTTAACGACTTGCGTGTGGTTTGGAGATTATATTTATCAATTTTTAATCATATCTAACGAGTTTCGGGTTAACATGTACAGTGGTACTTTTTGTCGTCCGATTTGTAAAAACTGATAACATGTTACATAACCTGCCTAAAACACGCGCCTACCAACAACTACACAAGGAGAATTAATTGATAACGAATTGGATAATTCGTTAACAAGGAGAGGGTCCCACGTGGGAATCGAATTCTTAACAATGAAATATTTTTTCTTTCGATAAAATCACCTTTATTGTATCGATATCATAAAGTGTAATATAAAAGCGCGCTGTCGAGCCAATTTTATTAAAACTACTTCAAAGTTTTGATATGGACCATTTATTTTGAAAGTGGTGCAAGTCCATTTTTGAAAAAAAATGAGATATCCCGTAATTCATGCTTAATTTAATGTAAATTTTTTATGTATAATTAGTCCATGTTTAATTTCTTAAAAAATTCCCATGTTTTGTACAGCTTAAAATCGGTCGGTGAATGAAATTGTATAATCGTTGATTTTGAAAGTGGTGTAAGTCCAATTGACACCGGCAGGTGGCTCTGCAGGTGATATGTGTACAGGACAAAATCGAAATTTACAAATGGCATTGATGTGGTAAAGGTTGTCCAGTCGTTGGAAAATAACATTCACATAATTGATCACCACTCTCGGGGCATTCATACCTTCCGAACGATGCAGATTTTGGCATCATAGAAATGGCATTGCGAAAAAGAATATTCTGTACACACCACAAGATTATTATGATGTAATAACACAATGTAGAAAACATGACAAATTTATTTTACATGAAATGAAACGAGAGAATTTCGTTTCAAGAAAAAATCTTCAAAATGCGATTAAAAAACAGATTAAAAAAAACACTAATGGTGAACAGGTCTATTGGTTGCAAATATGTTGGTTGAGGTTTCTCAAAAGTGCGCCATATACTATTTTATATAAAACATCGATGAAGGACGCCGAATTTAAAACTATAAATTTATTACCCACAATGTCCTGGAAGACCGCTAAAATTTGAAAAAAATCGCGCTGGCGCCTTTGTATCAAAATTCCAGGCCTATTACTTACGAAAATATAAAACATCAAGCAGTTATTACCTTATATACCACCGGTGCATCATGCATATTTCGAAACACTGCCACATGCAGAGCATAAGTAAATACTATCAGTATCTTGTAATTTTGATAATATAATTAGCGTCTAAAATTAAGTTTTATGTCATGTCATGCGTATTTGTAAACAAAATTGGATTAAAATAAAGTATATTTTAAGAGATATTTGATTTTTTTCAAAACTGAAATTAAACCATTATTACAAATGTCTAATTTTGAAAGTGGTGTAAGTCCATTTACAGCCCATAAATATGTATAATTGTAGTCTAATTTGTCTGAAACAAATCTATATAATCAAATTAAATATTGATAAAACAATAAAAACATTGCCAGACTTCATATTATTTGCCTATATTTTTTAATTAACAGATATGCAAACCTCTAATTATCTCGAAACAAGAGAAAATGGACTTACACCACTATCAAAATAAACGGTCCATATATTGATATATCTTTTCTGTAACGAGTCATTGCTTGCTGCTCGCCATTATTATATGGGCGAAATAATATTGTTTCGAATATAAATTTTCAGAGAATTCTTTGGTGGAAAATGCCGATAACAATGCATGGTAGAAATTAAATCTGAACTGATGATCTTTTTATATCAACTTCGTTTCAAATTACATACGTGCAAGTGAAAATAAATTGGGTTTTGTAACGTTTTTCCCCATACGACACATGATTTATATTTTTTCTTTCATCGTTTTTAAATATATTTTTTGATAAATTTAAATAATATTTTTAATTAATATGGTCGATGCGGCTCTGTTTGCTGTTAATGTAATATCTCAATAAATCAAAATGACCGTACAACAGTAACATGTTGAAAAAATACTCAAGATTTGATTAGCCATCAGTTCCTTTGATAGATCACTTTCTATTATAATAAATTTCAATTTATGCTAAAAGCTCCGCTCTTCACTGCAAATTTATAATTTGCAAATATATTACGTACATTAAATACAAAACCTAATTATACTTTTTGTTTCTTACAACTAGGTAAAGAAGTCGACGATGTCTTCCCATAAACACGAGTCTCACATGGCATCACTTCAAAGAAGAATGTGAAGATCGCCGACCTGCTTCTAAATTTTGATGTGTGAAGATATTCCCCAGCTTCGTTGGATGTCAAAAATAGGGCAGCCCCATAGAATGGACCACCATCTGAGACATCCTACATGCTGACAACATGACAAAATGTATGTAAAAAATACTCTACAGATGACTAGATGATGTTTCTAAAATTATAATGTGTGATTGAGAATTTCCATGCACATACAGATAATCCTCAACTTACAACGGTTCGCACTTACGATCAAAAAATATATGATTAGTTTTTTATTAATTATTTTTCAAAAACTACTTCCTGAATCACGAGCTATCGTTATTAAAATGGAATCATTCTAATGATTGTATTAATACAATTTATTGATTTTTTTTAATGTAACTTACGACCGAGGCTCTGGAACATGTGTCGTGAGTTGAGGAATACTGTACTCTATAAATGTATACTTGAAAAAATGTATACGCACTCTTCGAATTATCACCTTTAACTTTAATATGTATTGATTAAACGATGTTAAAACTTTAAATTAAAGAAAAGAAATGTAAATTTTGGTTATTTTCTGTTTTGAGCCGCACCGCGAATTTGTAAGCATGTCAGATGTTGCCAAAATTTAAAAAAGTCAAACGAATCAACTCAAAACGAAAAGAACCAAAATTTTTAAAGTAACTTCAACTTTTTAAATTGATAACCGCTCTTCTGACTAAGAAATTGCTTATTAGAAAATAGAGCGATGAAAACTTACAAAAGTAAAATGAAATGAAAATCAATGTTACTTTCCGAAATCATAAGATTTATTCAGTAATATGATCTGATTAAATCTTAAGCATACACGAAGGCTCGGGATCAAGATATTAGATAAATTCAGATTATGTCGTTAACACTCACGTACAGTATACTCTCAATTATCCGTGCCAATGCCGGGAGGCCATACACAGATTATCCAAACTACGGTTTTTTTTGTCATTTTTCGAAAGTGGTATAAGTTCGTTTATGAAAAAAAAATTAATTTCCATTTTGGTTAGATATCATCGTATTCATTATAGTTTTCATTGTTATTGAAAATGGTATAAGCCCATTTGTGGCTAAAAAAATTTTATTTTTCTAAATAAACTTTAACTTGACAATATTTTTTTTAATCTGAATTAACTAACGTGTGCCAATATATTTATACTTATGTAAACGCAAACCTTTAAATGTATTTACAATAGAAATAAATGAACTTGTATCACTTTTGTATGGCTCGTATGTAATGCACTCAAACGCATAAGGAGAAATAAAATTTTCACAGAAAACATAGACTTCCTGTTAAAATTGGCTCGTGACGCATAAAATGATCTGTTTCTCGGAAGTTCTACTTTTTTGGGTCATAAATATCCTAACGAAAACTACAACGCATTATTAAATCACGCCATTTGTTTCATGTCGCATCAGCAACGTGTTTTCATTCAAAAATACAAAAATTTCGTTTCATTTTTAAATTTTATCGAATATTTCTTGATATAATTGATAAATATTAATTGAATCCGGAGCCGGATAAACGAGAATATACTGTTCCTTGCTCTTTTTTTTTAAAACTATCTTAAACCGTTTTAAAATCGCATTTTAATCCCAGCGATCATTAAGAGATTTTGGGATATAAATGTGGACTTTTTTTTTTTTTTTTTTAAATATTTGTTACATAAGAATGTGTCGTATAATGGTTTATTCAACTAATAATTGACTTATAGAAACAGGATGCGTATGCATTCGAATATTTGTTAATTTATATTTTTTTCAATTTTGAGACTTAATTTATAGCTTACGATTACACTTACAATTAAAAGATTTTATCTATCATATATAACAGGCTTGTCCAAAGGACCACCACGGTGCCAAAGTGCCCCCCCCACTTTTCACACAAAAACAAACATTACAAACAGCATTTATTCCGAAATGTACTCATCGAAATAGTTTTATAATGAAAATAAATAACTATCAATATTTCAATACTTGTTACGTTTTGAATTTACAAAAATTAAAATTTTGAGATTTGTGAAGTGCTGAAGTTAAAATAATGTCGCTCAATATTCTAAGTTCGAGCAGTTAAATTTTCCTAACGATTAGTGCACACAACATGTCCGTCACATTTGACACATTTATAAAAATAATATCATATTTTCTATATTCAATTACCCGCCGGTAGTAGGTTGCCAGGGGGGTAACTTCACCTCTACTTTTTTGGTTGTCGCTAATAAATATCCGTGTATATGTTAAAAATGGTTATTTTTGAATTCGTGTGGTTACGTCTCAAATATTCAGGTGTCTGAAGAATATTCGTCAGAGTTCGTAGTAAAAGCAGTTTCTAGCTAACGTGCACTTATTCGTAGTAATTTTAAACTCGTAAAGAGGAAAATTGCATAATGAAAGCACACTTCTCTAGAAGTTTATTTCTGTGAAGGCTCACAGCTGTTTGCTATCTATAGCAAAGGCATTTTGAAAACAAATTAAAGCGTATTACTAATATTTTTCTCATCGACCGATTCATGTGAAAGCGTTTAAGGAAAAAATCTTCCCACGGGTTCGCAGATCGCAATGGTCACACGTTCTATTTGAAATTAGTTCGGTCGATATACATATGTTGTTTCTCTGCTGACGTGTCAGACATTAATGATAATGAATTGGTTTGGTGTTCCAAGTCGATTGGCTCGCTTTAGTTTGAGGGGATGCGTTTTTTTGCAGTTCGTAGAACTCGGGGCTCGGTCGTGGTATGCATATGTGCAATGGTCCGCTTCTAGAACGTTTGAACGTTCGAGAAGGTCTTTGATGATGAAAATTTTGATGAAATCATGAATCGAACAAGTGAACGATTTATGAAAATCAAAAAGAAATTATACAAATCTGATCGTGAAACATAAATTATTAAAAAAAAAATTTGTTTACGAAATTCTTTGTCAAAGTTTTTGTGTTTCGATTGATGGTTACGATTCAAATTGTAATCTTTTACTATTGATATTTTTTTTTCGCATATCAAACACATTATTTTATTTTTGTGTCTAATGAAACAGTACTCATCAGTCCATTGAAAGTTCTGTTTTCTTCCAAATATCTTCGGGTTTTTAGCGTTCACTTCCATTTCGATTAAATTATCATCTCCATAAGCAGACCATTCACGCCCGCTGCTGAATTAAAGCTTCCAATCGACTTGTAAGAAAACAATAAAAATGCTTAGTTAAATATCACTGGAATTAATTTATCTTAACACACGCGATAAATCAGCACTCGTTTTCAATAAAAATAACCACATATGTTGAATATTTTTCGGAAACGTTGACGCATTGACAAATTTCTCGGGAGAACTGACCATCAATATTCAAATACGAACAATATAATATGACACAATGCAAAATAAAATAACATTTGATACAAAAACATGAAATAATTCGAAACGCTTTCCAGTCGAATCGATTGCCGTTGTAAAAAATACGTCAAAAAAATTTAAAAGGGCATTTTGAATGAAAACTAAAGCACATTACTCCTATTTTTCTCTATCAATCGATCACCGATCTTCACGTGAAAGCATCTCAGGAAAAAATCTTCCCAAAGGTTCGTAAATCGCAACCGTGTTTTAAAGTTTAGATGAAATCGTATATTCTCGATAAACGCCTTTTCCTATAGGGAATTTGTCCGTTGATTCGCTTATTTTAACCGTTGTCGGTTAATTGTACCCACCTTAAAGGTGGTCTGTAGCTAAATGTTTCCTAAGATTTCTGTTTAAATGAAAAAAGTCACCATAAATGGCTTCTCTACGTGTGTACATTTCACAGGTATTTGTCGCGAATCGATTAGTTATTTTCGATTTGATTTAATATATAAATCTTATAAAGTTGCCAAATAGGTGCATTATAAAATAATAAAAAAAATTTGATGAATTAAATCAGTTTTAATAATTATGAAAACGTAACGGTGAGATTGCCAACGCCTTTTTCATGAAAACTGTCTTTTAAGGGTCACTATCGCTAATTATCGGCCGGGTCGAATCGATAAATTACCTAAAATGAGATGGAGAGTCTTATTAAAAGTTTTGGTCCAGAAGGTATGGCTATTTGGAAAAGAACTCGAGAATCTCAAGACTTACCATCGAGTACATCGTCTTCAATGACAAAACATGACATACTCGATAAATTGATTGACGTATCGGTAAAGTAATAAAAGTAAATAAACGCGACATAAACTTCCGAAAATTCATTTTCTAAGCAACTTTATTTTGTGATGAGTAATTGTGAAAATTGTTTTATCGTCTTATTTTCAGTGAAATCATTTTTCAATAATGTAATTACTTGGATGAACTGGATATCAAATTGGTCTGAGAAAACTTCTTGATATTTTTTTCTGACGAATTAATAATATTTCGAGATTCCAGAAAACTGAAATGGTTTTTTATTAACTCTAGCTCGCAATCCGTGACACATTAGTTCCGATTGCGGAATACGTACATAAACAAAACGTAAAGAATCAGACTTCGTGGTAATTAATAAAATTTCATGTGTCAAATATTTTGTTATGTATTTTTTTTTCTGCTCTGTTTCAACATTCGGTATTTTAAAATGAATAATAATCGTTTTATCAAATTGAGTGCTTAAATTGTTGGGCCCGGGTGCTTTGCACCTCCTTGCGATTAGATAGTGACCCTATGTGCATACCTATGTGACCCCATTAAGGTAATAAAGATTTTTCACAACTGTATAGGGTGGAATAATATCTACATCAGATCAGCTTTTACCATTATTCGTACTAAATGCTATGGGAAATTTAACTGCCATACCTGGTCTTGTTGTTTCTGGAATATTTGCATTGTTTGGGGTAAATCAATTTTACAAATTGAAATATTTCAATAGCACTCACTTCAATATCGGCCGCCATTCTCAAAGATTTTTGTGGAAGTTTACCACCTTAAAAGTAGCAACGAAGATATTAACCTCCTCAAGCCCTGTGCACATTACAATGTACATAGACTTTGTTACCGTTTTTTGAAGCTATTTTAGATTTATTTTTATCGGGGCTTTTTGTAAATTATTATATAAACTATGTTATTTCGTTTAATTTTGTCTGTTTTGAAATATAGGGCGCGAAATTTTTGTTATATGCCAGTTTTGCTTGACATCTCAACCACATCGCGATAAGTCATGTTTTATTTTCAATATTTTGTTATTAAAAATCCACTCACATAACATTATTATGGTGCGATATTTAAAAAGAAGACTGCTTTTATCGATTGAAACCAAAATTTTATTGTATGTTGTAATGTATCATATCATAATTTGATATCAAACACGAATGTACATTAGAACGTAAATTTGGTCTGAAGGGTCATTTTTGTCATTTCAGCAGTATTTTTTATTTTCAAATAATTAGTCATTATTATGTGATTTAGATAGATAAACAATTCATAAAAGAAAAAAATCTTTTTATGCATCTTCAATGCTATAAAAACGAAATGAAAAAAAAAATTATTTTTATGAAAAAAAAGTCAGGCCTGAGGAGGTTAAAGTACAAGCCGAAATTCATCATCGAGCAACGACGACTTTGGGTAAAATTATAATAATATATAATATGTAAACACATACGATTCGTTTTTATATCTAACTATCATGCATTAAATTTTTCCGTCATCTGATTTAACGAATTTATTTTTTATCGGGCCGTAATTATTAACCCAATCATGTATGCGGTTAGAAAGGGTAGGGGAAATATTGCCAATGTAAATTGCCTTCATGTCGAACCTGCAAGTTTAAATTAAAAAAACGATCACAATATAGATTATTTATGTCACGCATGTTCATCGGGCACACCTAGACGGATGAATATTTGGTTCACCAATATTTCAACCGCGGTTTCCGTTTCCTGGTTGGCTATAGCTATGGTTTGCGGCCATTTTTTGTGAAATAGTCTATCATTGCGAACATTTTATATCCTCGCGGCGTAACCGGCAAAGGTCCTGGTCCTATGAAGTCATCTGCGCTGCATTGGTCCACCGGAATTATACTGATTTCGTTTATGTGGTCCATTTTGTACTGCACATCCTCTACAATAGTACCGCCGCCGAATATTTTTCAGCGTTTTGTTGACGCCGAAATGTCCACCGGTATAATTAATTATGAAACTCCTATAAAATTTTATCAATTTTCTCATTTCGCGTCACCAATTGTGACATTTTTTTCTGTCCCGTGTGCTTTTCCAGTTTCTGTATAAAGTTCCGTGTTTGACCTCAAAAGCGTACCATTGTGCCCAGAGGATTTTCAATTCCGGACCCTCTTCAGATACTTCTTCGCTGTAACGCAAGTAATTTTCTCCGTTTTCATTAATCGACTAAAATACCCGATTACTCTTTATTTCCCGTCTTGTTCTTGGGAACCCATTTGGTCGCTGGAAAATTAATGTATAATACTATTTGAATAAAAATTTCAATCGGTACGCTGTTATTAATGTTATGTACTAAATACTATATATATTTGTGTCCTTCATCTTATGTTGGTTCAACTAATATTAAGACTCGAATTGTTTAGTCGTTGAGACAAGCTTATCATTTTTTTAATCTCATGAACACCCTACATTTTCGATATGTTATATCGAAATATATGTTTTATTTTTATGTTTATTATCTCTTATCTTATTTTATATCGAAATATGTTTTATTAATATATGTTTTCGATATCACTGCGTAATTGTGATCCTCGGGGTCGTTCTGACTCTAAGATACTATGATACCCAACATACCATGTTGAGATCTGAAACCCTCGAATCGAGGAAAATGTTCGAGAATCAACCTTGATTCCAAAACCGATTAACAATCCAATCAATCAATCAATCAAAATTGACTTAATTTATCGTGTCGTACCAGAAGAACCGACACTTGCATTAAACCAACTATTTGATATAAAAAATATTACTGGATGTAGTCATCGGTTCGAAAGTTCTATTATCCCCGAATGTTCGCGGTTGTCCGCTTTTATCCGATTGACAGTTTCCTCTCGATTCATGTGGCACTTTTTATATGAAATTTTAGTTCGGTTTGGGCTCGATTTTAAACCGTCACGATCCAATTTTGTTTTTTTCCTTGTATAATTTTAAATAAAGTTTGGGAGAAGAATCCAGCTGTGTGATTGTAAAATTATTTTCGCTCGTTTTAGTTATTTTGAATTATTGTATCTAATGGAGATTTGATTATTGTAGACAATCTCTTATTCCGGAACGCCGTTTACTATTGATTTTCGAAAAACGCCAACAATAATTTCTCGGAAGAAGTGATCAATGGTATACGCTTGGTGATTGGTCAATGGATATGGCGCGTTTTGGTCATTTTTCGAAGAATCGAAAGTCCGCTCACGGTCGTAAAATTCAGTTTCTTCGTAGCAGTCGAAAAATCCTCGCTTTAAGTCGTAAAAGTACGTTTCGGTCTGCTGAAGACGAAAAAGCCTCGCTTCCAGTCGCACAATATACGACAAAGAAAAAAAAACCGAATCTCGAATGTTCTGTGAAATCCAAGGGGTCGGCAATCCATATATGATGCATGCTGGAATGCAGCAAAATATCGAGTACAATAGGTAATTTAAAAGTAATAACCATACCGCGTTCGCATGTCTAAAGTTATCGGCGATGACCGCCAAAATGCATTTGCCGTAGTTATTATATGTATAACAATAAATGCGAGTCATACTTGGCTTTTGTTCGAATACGTGACAAAATATTTTTTTATTTTTTTCTTTCTGTTTCAATTTCAACATTCGATATTTTTAGTTGGATAATAATTGTTCTTTTCATATTCAATGTTGAAAAATTTGGACTCTTTCAAGTATTGGAAGAAATAAGTTGTGGACTTGCGGTTTCAATAAAATAATAAGGTTTTAATATTAATTTATCGTATAAATCGGGGGATACCTGTAATTCTCGTACAAAGATAATATGAGCGGAAACACCGCTGTTGATACAAAGCTGTATGATAGTATGATATAAATTGAAAAACATTGGGCGCGACGGCCCTTTTATATATAATATGAATTCGGGTTCGTCTTTGTTTCAAAGCATCACATGATGCGGTGACGAAATACACTAGGTTCTCTTTTTGTGTGGTAGATGCGTTCCGCACAAAAAAAATACGATTTACATAGAAAAAGCGAAGTTTACGTTATTGCGTTGTACATACAAATACGTACATTCATATATTCCCAAAAAAATTGTATCTAAAAAAACCGCACAACTGTGAATTCGCACAAAAAGAAAATTCGCGCAAAAAGAAGTCGCACAAAAAGAGAACCTAGTGTAGATAGATACATGCGCATATTGGGTGCGTTTTGTTTATAAAACGCATTGATTCAAATTTTATTAATGGACAGAGGAATATGATGCAATACATTACAAATCGTCGAATGGTAATTAACACGAGGCAAACATTTTTGGTGTGACACAATTTTATATTAAACACAAATTATATATCGTCTTTGTTCTTAATTTACGTCTTAATATGATGAGCTGGTTTGGTGTGGAGATCGATTAATGTATCAGATCGTAATTCAAGCAAATTTTTTGCTTATAGTTATAGGTGGCTGTTTCTTCGGGTTTATCAAACAAAAATTTATATACTGCCGTAATTAATGTGACGGTATTTTTTTATTCATTGTCAGTTCTCTGATTACAGTTTCTATGGAAGCGAGAACATCGAGTAGATTTTTTTAAATATTGATTTCGTTAACAGACATTGTATTCAATTTGTTACGTTCATATTTGACGAAACTCGAATAAATCATCTGTTTTCTTTAAAAAAAAAAAAAAATAAAAAAAAAAAATAATAATAAAATAAGCGTCGAAGACCTTGAAGCAAAGTTAATTTTTGTTCAAAGTTAAACTGATCTGCGCCTTGATTATTTTTTTTGAAACAAAGTTAATTTTTTGGTTCAAAAAAAGTAAATTTTTGTTATTTCTCGAAATCTTGAATCAAAGTTAATTTTTGATTGCTTTGATTGATCTGCGCCTTGATTATTTATCTAACGTTGAAACAAATTTAATTTTTGTTCAAAAAGTAAATTTTTGATAGCTTTGGCTGACCCTCGTTATTTCTCGAAATCTTGAATCAAAGTTAATTTTTGATTGCTTTGACTGATCTGCGCCTTGAATAACTTTCTAATGTTGAAGCAAAGTTAATTTTTGATAGCTTTGGCTGACCCGCGTCTTGATTATTTCTCGTAGCAGGGATAGTTATCTGAATCAGATAATCTGTTGTCATCTGGGCGTCAAATTCAATAGAACGTATACAGTGTGCACATGGTATCGCCGGAAAAGGGTGGGTCGCACAAATACTACTCGCAACGACGGTGTAAGCTATTTTTTTTTTGCTCATTCGTGTATCTGTTTCTTTGAGTTTCTGCTGTAATCAATGTGGCGGTATTTTTACTCGGTTCTGAAAATAAAATTCGTTCCTAATAATATAAGGTTTGGGTGTAAGGACTGTATTGCTTTTATTTACTGTAAGATATGGATTCGTACATTCGGCATTCGTACCGTTGTTAGGAATCCAGAAATGTTTGACACTTTGAGCTAACCATTTTGGAGTAATATGAAAGAGATATCGGTTTTTTGCAAGAATTTGGGCTCCTAAATTTGTCTCCAATCTCTTCTCTTTTTCAAGCTTTTTATTAGCTTGCTCTATTAGCCAGTTCATTTGCTTAGTCATCCATGAGAGAATTCCGAAGTCCTCTGTCCCAAACATGGCATGAAAAACAAGCTGCTGTGCAATGGTTGTACTGCGATCTTCGTCCTTAGCAAATGGCTGTTAGATTTTCTACTATGACGTCTATACAGATCACACTCGAGTTCACATACAGGAATATATTCTTCAATAACATAACAACAGAATAGGAGGCGAGCACTTGTCTAAATATAAATGGTTTTTGTTGATTTCAATCACCCAATGACGATTTGAGGTAGGTTAGGATTGCGGTGACGCTCGCAAAACCCAATGGGTGCGGGATCTTGACTTTACTCTATTTTTTCATTCGGATCCCGGCAAAACAAAAATAAAAATATTTTATGGCCGCAACTGCACAGAGGCGGTTCGCGACGTGGATTCAGAAATATTTATCCGAGGGCAATTACGTATACCTTGTATTGTTTCGATTGTTATGATTACGATTTTAAAGATTATTTTTGAAATATTTTTCATTCTTCAGTACACATATTTAACGCGTCGCAAAGATTTCCTAGTCACATGGCTCTAATCGTCGTACCTAATGGTTCCAAATGTACAAAGGCACGAATTGTTATAGTACGCTCGTTTTCATTCCAGTATTTGACGATTAGTCTTTTGCAACTGGGCATGATTATTTTAAAATAAAATGTATAACTTCAGAATGGAATCGTTCCACAGTTACCCTGTCTGAGCATGTGGAGATCGCTGATCAACGAAATTTCGTTCCGTTTATCTGTATAGTGAGTCGTGAGATTCTGCTTGATGATCACAGCATCAAGTTTTGAGAACATCGTTAATTTCACCGATGATTTTCTGACTGATCGCGCTATTGAATATGTTTCCAGAAACAGTATTTCGAATTGTACCATTCTGATATGTTTTGGGTGATGGTATACTCTAAAATCTAGAGTGTGTAATCCCGCATCGCATCCGTTCACGTATCTCTTCTGAATTTATTTGAATTGGTAATGGTAAATTTTTGTCAAGTCGGTTTTCGTTGATATTTATTGATTCGGCTAACTTCACGATTGTTTATCGTTTTATTTATTTCAGATTTTAAATTGTGGTTAGATGTGACCAGGTTTCATTTATACCTGTATGATTACTTTCAAAGGATGCGTTTTTAACCCAAATGGCATACGTTTCAATTCATATAATTCGTTGTCCATTTTAAAAGCTGTTTTCTATTGCTTTCGGATTTACTTCTATTTGGTGAAATCCCGAAGCTAACTAAGTCAAGCGTTAAGGGTCGTGAAATACATACATTTTCCTAGTTTGAAGTGTTGGCAATATTAGACCGAAAAAGGTCTTGGGTGAGTCTTTCAGGATTTTCTGCCTCCTGGAAGATGATGGCTTTTGTTTAAGATATTCTTCAACTAACTGCGTAATTAATTTAAGACGAAAAAAAACGCATTTAATGTGGAAATATTAATTAACCTAAAGAATATTTTCTTTTACCGTTTAAAGGAATTTCTTGGGTTATTCATAAAATATATTGTCATTCTCTATTGCATCCATATTTTAATTGTAATCTATAACCGCTTCTGGTTTCATTATGAGTTCAGCTTGTAGATTTAATTTACGGGATATATGTTTTGAATTGTCCAGTCTGATGTAACAGGTGTTTGGCTACGGATGAATTAGTCTGACTTGTTGTAACTATGTCCATCACATTTGCTGTGAAATTATTCGGTTTTACTCCGGCTTTTTCATAAACAAAGTTATGTTAAAAGACGCAAGTTTTTTTTACAATATCGAAAAATTCTTCATTTATTGGTTAATATTCCGGACGGCTCACTCTATCTGGTTTGGCTTAAATGGTACTTATAATTATTTTTTTTATTCTGAAAGTTGTGTTCCACTTTGGGGTTTTCCCCATGACGCCTGTTCGGTCCAATTCATAGATCCAGTTGGAAGATATCCACTATATGTATTCCCTGTCAGTCCTGATAGTAAGATCTGACCATCAATCATTTTTTGTAGTCAGCTTTCTCGTCTTGATCATTATCCTTATAATAATTTCTTTGTGGAATTATTGGAACGGTATCCATGTCGGAATGTACACCATAAAATATCAAACTCCTCTTGGATTTTTTTCAATAAGAGGCCATTGCGTGGTCCCAATTTCCGTATGATGCTTGTTTCGTACAATTCATAAATCAAGCAGGAAGATATCCAGTTATCCACTATATAATGCATTTTCTATCTGCATCAGTTCTGATAGTAAGATCTGACCTAGCGATAATATTTGTCCTCTTTGCTACGTTACTAGCATCTGTTATTAAAATAAAGGTAATAATAATATCTAATATGAATCTACTACAATATTATTACTGAATTCAAGTAATACATATTATATTTTCATAATCGAAAATATTATCTGTTGTATTATTATTATCTAAAAAATATATTATTTATATTATCGAAATGAATATTATAATTGGTGCATTGTTGTTATTGAAAAGTGGTTGTGAGGTTCCAAGACTGCAATTATCGATATAATGACCTTTTCTTATTAATTTCTTTAATGCTATCAAAATTTTATCTTCTGAGCAGTATTAGTCGTTTCCGTTAAATTTTTCGGTTTCGGTTTTAATCCGAAAATGAAGGTATACAGGCATTTGCATGTTATGTTCGCGATAAATATCCGATTTGTCTGGAAAAGGGAAATTTTACCGGGCCCATAATTGGTACCCATTGAAGTTTTCTAAAGAAAAGATTCTTTAAACCGATTTGATGTGAATTCTTTCGCGTTATCGGTCTCAATTTTCCATGGTAATCCTCTATTCGCAAAAAAAATCGGTAAGGATTTCTAAAACATTTATACTAATTCGTGATCGTGACTCTTATAATTTTTACGTGTGGGTATCTACTGAATTTGTCTAGTATTGTTAATATATACATATATAAAAAGAATTGAATTGAAAAAAAAATGACAATATTATATCGCAAGAAAAAATTTATTAATCACTTATGATACAGTATATTCATTATCATTAATGCATTGCTTAATTTTATGAACTCTGATAGTCAGAATCGGACTTATCATACTCTTGTTTCTCAGCTGCGAACGCTTTAATGAAGCCCTTATTCTAAATCTTTTGAAATTCACTAATATTTGAAAAAATAAAACTCTGATTTACAGAAAACAGTGTAAATTCCAGGGAAAAAAATATAAACTTTCAAAAACTCACTTATATCAAAATACGGCGGCCAGTTAGGGTTTTATTGAATTATTACATTATGAAGTTCAAATGCCTCATCTCATACGAAGAAATACGGTACATTCGAACTTTTTTGCCCCAGCTAAAAAAATCTTGTGAAAGTTGATGTTTTCCTGTAATTATTGATTTCCATAAGTTGCTTCGTTTAAAAATAGCTTAATTGTAATCGTTTCCTTTACTTCCTATGGATAGGTCCGCATCTTGTGCCAAACTATTTTTCCAGGTGTACATATGTCCTCATCGTTGATGCACTCATAGCAAACTTCGGATATAGTTTCGAACGACCAAAAAGTTTGCATAAACTGTTTTCTCGTAAAAAAAATCCCAAAAAAAGGAATTCTCGATTGGAAAACATGAGACCAATAATCTTTCATACTGGCTACTTCAATCAGAACCATATTGATAATCACACCTAGAAAGGCCTTAATCTCGATAATGGTGATATCCTTCCAATCTATCCAAATAGAATTTTTTTAGTCTTTTCGTTGTAATAATATTTGCAGCGTAAATATTCGTCTCTGAAGTTATTTTATTTAATAATTTTTCAGTGAAAAACATCTGAAAGAATTGTAATGTGTTGGAATTCGTGGTCCTAGTGATTTTTGACCAACAGAAAAATTTATATATGGACTATATTCATCATTTTGGGTAACGTCGTGCCATGGGGGACTAATATTTACTATTGGTAATGGAAGTCTTGTATGGAAAATAAAACAACTAAATAAAAGTGTTCGCGAAGCTTTACTTCTACATTGTACATACTCGAGTACAATACAATCGACTACTGTTGTCGAGTCTGTTAAATTTTAATATTTTGCCATTTCTATCGTCACAACGATGATTTAAAGTAGGTTGTCTACGCGGGGTGGTGGTATTTTGCGGGATGGTTGCTATTGGTCCAATTTTATTCGTTCTCGAAGTTTTCGGTGACGTTGTGTTCGAGACTAAATTCCACGAACGTAGAAAGCAATAAAATCGCGACCAGACCATACATGGTATAGTTCTCAAGATGGAAAAGCCCGACCCCAACCCTTTGGTGAGTCGTCGGATGACGAAACATCGGATACATATTTGAAATCATTCGAACAAAGAACGCGACCACCTTTTACAAAGTTTTTAAAATTACGTAGTTAATTTCGTTATAGTATTAGATATTTTGCATATAAAAATAATATACGTATGGTCAGCTTTCAAGACTCGTTTCGAAAATTCAAACAGCGGTTACACAAAGATCTGAAAAGGAGTAAATTCATATTAATTTTTAATGAAACAAGGTTCATTGAATTGACATTAGAATCCTTTTTTTTTTTAATTTGGATATGTTTTCGAGAATGGTCTTGAAGGGACTGCATAACGAAACATTATTTCGTTTCCCGGGAAATGCTACCGAAAATCCATTGTTTTGGGTAATCCCCGTCGTGATTTTGTCAATTTCGACCATCATATTTGGACCCCCGATCATGTTGACGTTTTGTACAATAATATAATATGTCATAATTTGAATGTTTATAACATCCAATATAATGTTTTCTTATATGAATGTGAAGTGGAATAGTCCATTTTGTTACAAAATTTAAAAACTAGCAAGGCAATATTGATTGTTTATATGTGATTATCGATATGTCACAGCATCGCGCATCATTCTGACAAGTATGCCGTATTTGACTATTTTACTACTTATGTTATGGTGACTTCGTAGTCGTCCTCGGAAAGATTCCAAAATTGCATTACTGCAGTGACTATGGCCTCTGCGAAAGGGGTGACCAAACATTTCCACTTTTGCTTTCTCGGCCGAAACACGTCAGATGGCCAAGACGGCTTCTCTATTTATCAACATAATATGTAAAAAGATGGGAAGATTATATTAAAATATATATTACTTCAACTACCAATCTTAGAAGGTTCTTCATAATCCTACAATTAATCATTCCAGGATTTGTCAATGGGTCGTCGTCATTTTCTTCAACATTTAAATTTGATTGTCGACTGACCTATGAATTTAAATTCGATATGTCAAATATCATAATAAATGTTGAAATATATAAATATTTAAAATACTTACTTCTGGAACGGTCGTATCTCGACTTTCTTCGATCGTTCGTGCTTGTATTCTATAACCTACAAATCTTGAGCAGTCTGTTGGAAGTCTTCTGAATGTCCATCTAAAATTGGATTGATATAAAAACGAACATATAAATTATAAACTAAAAAAAATACACACCGTTTCTGTATGAATATTATACACTAAACGATCGTCAAGATGCAATGAGTTCATCTGTATTTGAAGTAAAAGATTGTGAAAAACTCAGTGGGCAGCTCCACTATGAAAATCAGCAAAAATTTTGATTAGTAAAATTATACTGATTTTGTTTATAAAAACCGTACTTCAGTTCTGTGTAAAGTAAACTCAGGTCAAGAATAGCCAATGACTAATTGTTATTTGTGTTTGGATTAAAAGATTGTGAAAAACTCAGTGGGCAGCTCCACTATGAAAATCAGCAAAAATTTTGATTAGTAAAATTATACTGATTTTGTTTATAAAAACCGTACTTCAGTTCTGTGTAAAGTAAACTCAGGTCAAGAATAGCCAATGACTAATTGTTATTTGTGTTTGGATTAAATGTCGGTTAAGCAAACTGAAAATCATCCAAAAATTTACATTAAAACGTTTTATAAAGAATGCATTAAAAAGTAAATTGACTTTTTTTAAACAAAATGCGTACTATATAATCATTCTGATTCATATCAAAAAAATATTATTTATTTGGATTACCCAATAAACGGGAGTCATTACATAACTCCATATGCATTGATGGGTATCCAAACTGAAATTGAGTGAAAAATTACAAAATAAAATGTATTAAAAAATAAATTCAACTGTTTTTTTTTCAAAATACGTACTTTACTTTCATTTCGGTTCTACTACATTAATATTATCCGGGGCTCGAGGGGTGTTGCGAGTTCCAGTTTTAGAACGTGACGATTGATGTAACTGTGAAAATCAGTAAAAAATTGCATTACTTGATCGAATGCATTAAAAAATATATGAATTATCTGTAAACAAAGGGTTAAGTTATTAATGGCTCCTTTCGTGCTGAATTTGTGACGTTATTTTTAGACGAATCTGGTTTTTAGTTAAGTTATTGAATTTAGTCAGAATTTTCGACAGTCAATCTACTTCCCTTCTTACTTAACAAATTTAATGTGTGAAAATATTTGTTCATATTCATAATTAGTACCAAACGTGGACAAAATAGCAGAGCCAATATTTTTTTTACAGATGAAAACTTTATATGATGTGATGGCAACACATTTATATCACGATGAAACAATTATCTTGTTTTTGTAAATCTTTCAGTAACGACTTAAGCTTGATCGGGTCACTCGCTGACCCCGGGTCATAGGTTGTCGATATCTGATTTAAGAATATGTAGGAATTTTGTAAATTTATTCCCCTCGAGATGATTCGGATCGAACCACCGATTTCATTAGTTTTCCAAGAATTTCAAATTTCGCTTTGGGCGATCGATCTGTGAAAATCGGTGAAAATAGACATGAATTAGTATTTATGAATAGATCAATATTTTCTTTTGATACGCGCTGTGAATTTTTGTGGAATTTCAGCGTTTTCAGAAGACTTGTCAAATTGAGTTGGCCTATTTGAAAGTAAAGTCAATTTTGGCCAGAATGAGATAGATGGTCGATCAGCTTGTGAATATAAATAAATAATTGGCATTAAAAAAATATTTATATATTTTTAAAACTATAGATTCAATATCAATTGATAATATCTCAGTGACAGTGGAAGCTGTGTTGTGAATACTATAGCCACCCGCCATGTGTTACCATTGTGCAAACCCATTTAATTATATATTATCGGAAAGATATTTTTTTAAATAATATCTGGAAAACTGGTAAAAATGTCCTGAAGGGAAACACTGGGAAACAAGCCTCAAAACGAGGACATGTCCCCGTAAACTGGGACGTATGGCAACCCTATACTAGGCGTAATCTCAGTTACCTTATGTCGCTTACTTCGTCCAATTCATAGTAGTTTTTTTAGTCTGCTTTTTGTAGTCTGCTTTCTTGTCTAGATCATTATCCTTATAATAATTTTTTTGTGGAATTATTAGAACGGTATCAATGTCGGAACGTACTCCATAAAATATCAAACTCCTCTTGGAACTTTTTCAAAAGAGGTAAATGGAACGTCACTTATGGCGTAATCCCAATTTCCGTAGGAAGCTTGCTTCGTCCAATTCATAGATCTAGTGAGAAGATATCCACTATATGTATTACCTGTCAGTCTCAATAGTAAGAACTGACCGACATGCGTGTATTCGACGTATCCAAAAATTTCGTGGTCGGCAAGGATTCTGACTTGAACTTCTCGATCGTGTGCCCTTTTAACGGCGGCGACCAGTTCGCTACAGGTCAGAAAGTCATGAATTCCATGCTGACCTTAGCGCCGTCGAGGACCTGGATGATCCTTTCCAAATTGTGCTCGAGATATGTTCCCGGGTACAGGAACCAGGTTTGAAGGTGTTTCGAACGATACTCTGAAGTTCTATTAAAGATTTTTTGTGATTTTTAATGTGTCCTATTAAATCGCGCGTCGTAGTAGCGCCTGCTGCAACCTAGTCCTTCGTCGAAGATCAAGAGGGCGGTGTGTATTCATGTCCCCTGTTGTGGTGATCTTCATTCTTCCTTGATTATCGATGGTTTTTTGATATCTGGAAGTCACACTTCAACAGCATCCGCGACTCTCAGTCGCCAGGAAAATTGTTTCCTTGGAGTCGTTATCGTTTTTATATTCTGAAAGTTGTGTTCCACCTTAGGGTTTTATTGAATTATTATGAAGTTCGAATGCTTCATCTCATACGAAGATATACAGTACATTCGAAATTTTTTTGCCTCAGCTAAAAAAAATCTTGTGAAAATTGATGTTTTCCTGTAATTATTGATTTCCATAAGTTGCTTCGCTTAAAAATAGCTGAATCGCAATCGTTTCCTTTACTTCCTATGTTTCACATAAGAGTGAGTGCAGATCCAAATCTGCTATTGCCACTGAAAACTATTTAATGATAACTTTTGTAATAATAAGACATTGAACCATTATTTCCGGTTTAGTTATTCTAATGTGCTTACCATCAATCGTCCACATGTAATGGGGGAAATGGCATTTTTTTTTCATAATCGATATCATCTTTCCGAAAGGATCGTATCGTTACAACGAATGGATTTGGTTTTTTTTCCCAGTTTTGTATTTCCTGGTGATTCCAATATTTTAACGGGCCACCATGGATAGGTCCTTATCTTGTGCCAAACTATATTTCCTGGAGTACATATGTCCTTATCGTTGATGCACTCAGCAAACATCAGGTAAAGTTTCGGTTAAGAAATTGAAGCCTCCAAAGTATCAAAACACATATTACACAAAAAGTATAAACTTTTACAAATATCAATTTAAGAGAATGTTACCGTATATTTTTGGGATAATATCTTTAACACATGTATCATGAAAAGAGGCGCTACAAAGGCTGCATATGGTTAGGTCATATTTATCGCCGCAAACGCAACACCAATTCATATGGATAATCTTTGTCCTCTTTAATAATAATTATTACAATTGTAATACACATATTTATATTCAGCAAAATTATAGGAACTTGCTTAAAAATGGGGGAAATGGCATTTTTTTTTCAGAATTAATAATATTTTTTCCCAATGCTTTTTCGTAAGCGTGGGTAGAAATTTCGGTTGCATGATTAACCAAATAACTACATATACTTTTTCACGCTTTTATGGGCGCCAATTTATAACCGTTTTTTTATATTCATTCCTATTACAACTTCATTTTGGATGAAAAACAGTTGTTTTGTATTTATGGAAATATTTTTCGTGTACTTTGTACATTATTTCGTAAAATAAAACGTTAAAAATACATATATATCATTTAAAAGATTTTGAAAATCACTTCTGTCATTTTTTGTTGTCTGCTTTCTCGTCGTGATCATTATCCTTATAATAATTTCTTTGTGGAATTAAGGGAACGCTATCAATGTCGGAACGTACTCCATAAAATATGAAACTCCTCTTGGAATTATTTCAATAAGTGGCCATTGCGTGGTCCCAATTTCTGTATGATGCTTGTTTCGTACAATTCATAAATCAAGTAGGAAGATATCCAGTTATCCACTATATAATGCATTTTCTATCTGCATCAGTTCTGATAGTAAGATCTGACCTAGAGATAATATTTGCCCTCTTTGCTACGTTACTAGCATCTGTTATTAAAATAAAGGTAATAATAATATCTAATATGAATCTACTACAATATTATTACTGAATTCAAGTAATAAATATTATATTTTCATAATTGAAAATATTATCTGTTGAATTATTATTATCTAAAAAATATATTATTTATATTATCGAAATGAATATTATAATTGGTGCATTGTTGTTATCGAAAAGTGGTTGTGAGGTTCGAAGACCGCAATTATCGATATAATGACCTTTTCTTATTAATTTCTTTAATGCTATCAAAATTTTATCTTCTAGAGCAGTATTAGTCGTTTCCGTTAAATTTTTCGGTTTTCAAAAACGCACTGCTCTGCTTAGTTTCGGTTTTACTGGGCTTATAATTGGTAACCATTGAAGTTTTCTAAATAAAAGGTTTCTTTAAACCAATTTGAAGTGAATTCTTTCGCGTTATCGGTCTCAATTTTCCATGGTAATCCTCTATTCCAAAAAAAAATCGGTAAGGATTTCTAAAACATTTATACTAATTCGTGATAGTGACTCTTATAATTTTTCCGTGTGGGTATCTACTGAATTTGTCTAGTATTGTTAATATATACATATATAAAAATAATTGAATTGAAAAAATAAAAATAAAATATTATATCGCAAGAAAAAAATTATTATCACATATGATACAGTATATTCATTATCATTAATGCATTGCTTAATTTTATGAACTCTGATAGTCAGAATCGGACTTATCATACTCTTGTTTCTTAGCTGCGAACGCTTTAATGAAGCCCTTATTTTAAATCTTTTGAAATTCACTAATATTTGAAAAAATAAAACTCTGTTTTACAGAAAACAGTGTAAATTCCAGGGGAAAAAATATAAACTTTCAAAAACTCACTTATATCAAAATATGTCAATTGTTTGACGTGCCCAAGCACATGTCCTGTCCCCAAAATATCATATCGGGACAAAATATTCATTAGGTCGTTTTCCCAGTTTTGTATTTTCTGGTGAAAGTAATATTTTAGCGGGCCACCGTGGATAGGTCCTCATCTTGTGCCAAACTATATTTCCTGGAGTAGATATGTCCTTATCGTTGATCCACTTAGAGCAAACATCAGGTAAGGTTTCGGTTAAGAATTTGAAGCCTGCATCTTATCAAAACACATATTACACAAACAGTATAAACTTTAACAAATATCAATGCAAGAGAATGTTACCGTATATTTTTGTGATAATTTCTTTCGCCCTTCATTGCACGAATTATTATTTTTTGACAATTTTTTTTTAATTAATTTTAACTCAATATGATGAACAATGATGTTTTATGGAAAAAAATCACATTTAAGTAGTTGTAGAAAATTTGCAACAGTATGCAATGAAGGGTTAACACATATATCATGAAATGTATTATACATCCAGTAAAATACAGATGTATGTATATTTATTATACCGAGTCCCGTTTACCATACCATACCATTAAAGGAGGACAATTTTCCCTAGAGGACAAAGGTTCCAAAAGGAGGACGATCCTCCCGAAAGGAAGACGTCTGGTCACCTTATGTTAGTGGAAAGCTTGCCTTATTAAGCTATATATGACTAGACCGTCTTTTGAAGCGATCCTATCCAATTATTTGTTGATTTCCAGTAAAAAAAACATACATGTACTTTGTTTATTTGTTGAAATAGCTTTCGTACAGAAGTGATATAAGCAAGATCCAACTGGATACAAACTGATCTTATTACATTCGTTGCATCAAGATTTTTATATGAAAACATCAATTCGAGTGTACCTTTTTCGCGTGATATGGTGAAGTTATGAGCAATATTTCAAATGGGTATTTTATATACTTCAAGCTTTTATTAAAATTTTCTTTGGTTTGAGCCTTGCTTATTACGTACAGGCCCTCAAATTTACAAATGTTTATTTTCGGGTGCGTTTTGTTTATAAAACGCTATATATATACCTTCCCTCCAGTCTTTCTTTAGACATTCATTCACAAGAATGTTCTAATAAAACTACAGATGGATCCTTGTATTTGTCTTGAATAATTCTTTCTTCGCAACTGTTGGAGAATGATCGGCCACTCCGCATTGTCAAACACACCTTTGATATCCACGGAGATCAATACAACTATCGAACTCTTTTCACGTGCTTGTTACACCCTTTCTAAGGCGTAAGGGTTGACCCAACCCGTAACTAGCGCTTTCGTTCACTTTGTTTTTAAGGCAAAAATTTCTATAAGCCCGAAAAGAAAGGCTTTCGATCAAATAAAAAAACTTATGCGTCATTTTTATGACAATATTTAATGTAATATTCCTTTTCCTTTCCATTTAAAATTTTAGTCCACATCGAAAGAGACGGTTCAGTTTGACATGTGTCAATCTGACGTTTATCTTTCGAACGTATCAACTAAACTAATTGTTAAAAATATTAATATAATTTTATTAATTAATTTTCTCCCTTGTTTCGTTAAAAAAAAAAAATTTAAACAATGAAAAATAGATTTTATATCGATAATGTTTGATTAATTTCTTATTCATGGCGAAAAAGTGAATAGTAAAGAATAAATATTAAAAAAAAAACAGACGGGGGGCGTGAAAGGAACCTCCGCGCGGTGCCCCCTGGAAACGTTTCCAACGGCTAATCCTTTCCTTTCCCTATAATAATAATAATAATAATAATAATAATAATAATAATAATAATAATAATAATAATAATAATAATAATAATAATAATAGTTAAGATTAGAATGTAAAAAAAATTATTTGTATTAATGTAAAATTATTTCTGAAAATTTCTCGATACCGCGGTCTTAGCCAATCGCCATGGAATTTCGACCGCTTTTAACAAGTATCGAGGCTCATTTTAAAAATGGCATAGAAATCCAGTTATCGTTTTCATCATCATTTATTTCGATCGTTGACAGAGGCGGGAAGCCACTTGCGGCCCTGCCACCGGTCGCGCATTTCCCAAAGAAATTTGCACTTCCCATCCAGCATTTAGCAATCCCCGACGATCGAATCATTGTCCATTTATCGATTTTAGGGTCGTATCTTTCAGCAGTCATCGACTGAACCTTCCCTCCCGACCATCCACCCGCAGCATATAAATAACCACCAATTACAGCCACCCCTAGAACATATCGTTTCTCATTCATCGAAGCGCGTTTCCTCCACTTATCGGTAACAGCGTTGTAGCTTTCGACATCAGAAAGGTAGCCTTTATTATGTCCTCCAACAACAAAAATCTCTTCATCTAAAACCCTGGCTTCGCATCCCTCATGCGGGATCGACATCGGAGTAAGTTCTTTCCACATTTGCATACATCAATATTATGCATTTTTAGACTATTTTTAAATTCCTTTTTGTTGTTGGTTATTATTTTTTCAGAGACTCATTTGTCCGCTAAGAATTTCTTTAGTATCTCGAATATGTGTATCGTTCGCAATTCCATTATCGGAACCAACGGTTAAATATATCGAGTGGAGATAGGACATGAAAATTTTGTGTTCAATATTATGCATTTTTAGATTCGAATTAAATTCCTTTATGTTCTTGTTGGTTATTATTTTATCAGAGACTCTTTTGTCCGCTAAGAATTTCTTAATAATATGGTTATCGTTCGCTATTCCATTATTTGAACCAACAGTTAAATATATCCAGTAGAGATAAGACATACAAATTGTCGATGTGGAAAATATCCACTTGCACTACTATTATATCTGTAGTGGCTTTGTGTTCATAAATTTACCGTGGGTGGGATAACGTTCGTGTTTGTTTTTCAAATATGTCTCGCTATTGTTTGTTTTAGCTGTCTCGTATTTCATTCTGCGAATAAATATTTTATTTCGCTGTGGCATCTTGGTGGATATTATTATGAATCATTTGTTCATTCATCACGCATTCATTATTCTCTTTACTTTGTTGCGTTGATCTATGCCTTCGACGTTTTAAAAAGTAAAAAAAAAATCTTTATGTACTTGACAAATTATATCGATAGTTTATTTGCAATTACAAATTATTCACGTAATTTTATTAGGATTGAAATATTCCTTGAAACAATTAATAATAAAAATAATAAAATAAATCATCCAACCAGAATCTCTTTTTCCCAATTCCTTTTCTTCTGGATTAATAATTTCAGCGGATATTCTTTTTGTTTGAATATCACTATTGAAGGTGCAACTGGACTATTTTCACCTCCTTATATATTGGAAGACTCCTTCAATCCAAAATCTTCCAATTATGGAGTATAAAAGTCCAGCAAAACAGGCATCTCTGTACGCTAAAATTAATTATTTCCATTTCGGTGAATTCATAAATATTTTCCTCAAAAGAATCAATTCATTCCTCACATTCTACCTAAACAATTTCTTTCGAATTTGTATTGGCTTTGCCTTTTTATATTATATGATTTTCAAATTTATACAAGATTATATTCCTCTAATCGTAATCTCCATTTGACCAACTCGATATTCAGTTCCTTCAAGGAAATTAACCACATTAACGGTTTGTGGTTAATAACAATTTCGAATAATCATGCTATGATAGGTACAATCTGAAGCACTTCGTTGCCCAAAGAGTTATTTTTCAATTGTTGAATAATTCTATTCGAATTTGGTCACAATGTTCTATTTGCGTAACGTATGGGCTTATCGCTCCTTGTATTCGTTTGTGATAACACAACTCCAATATACACATTATTCACATCGAATGTTAATATGAACGGTTATGAAACTCTCGGTTAATGGAATATATGTTATCGGTTTGATTGATTTGTACAAATGAAGAACTTATAATGAGCTGACAATTTATCGTGTTTTATATGGTTCTGTTATCAAAAGTTCAAATAGATGTTTACATAAAAACAAAAATGCTTTGAAACGTGCTCAATTAATTTAAAATCATAGAAAATAATTATTTAAAAAAAAAACTCACTATCAGATACAATTAAAATTCGTCTGGGTCAAACGTACATAATAAACTTAACGATTCATTAAATATGAGTTTATAACACATTTTTTTGATAATTTATGCGATAAACATGAAAACCGTTATAACATGTTTTCGGGTGAACAATTAAAATTGATAACATTTCTATATGGTTATTAGTTTATCGGGGTTGACCTCATCTGGTGCCACCAATAAAATAAAAAATATTTTTATCTGACTTTTTTAATGTTCAAAAAATTTTTTTTTGTTTCCGTTTGCTCTTGGAGCGATTTTGAAAATATAATAATGTCGTTTTATGTATACGAGATATCCCTTATCTAACAATAAGACGTATTTGAAGACGTTATCGTAATTTTTCGCGATTTTTTTTGCACGAAAAGCATACAAATGTAGTATCGGCCATGTTCAACAGTAAAAGTAGTTTTTTTAAATATCCGAATTTATTTAGATTTAGTGGAATAAAATTATCACTCATTTATGACGTGTCTGAATTTCATTTGCTTTTAATTAAGCGCGCTCAATGTTACGCGTTTTACCAAATTCATTGGAATATTTTTTTGTAATTATGGCGCAACGAACTATTGATAATACAATAAATCAACTTGCATTACGACACATTGTACTAATTTCAACATACGGAAAATGCTGATAAAGTGTTCGTTTTTGCTTTTTCACAACTGTTTATTGTTATTAATAGTTATGCATCGATACAACTATTTTATCTTTACATAGCATTAAATAATTCAATCGACATTTTTCGATTCACAAAAATTTGGATTTTTTTTAATATTTAAAATGACACTTTCACTACCGAAAAATAAACTATTATAATAATACATGATATCTTTTTGCATTAGAACATTTATTGTATCCAAAAGATTATTGTGTAAGTTATAGACAATTTTAAAACTCGGAATATAATAATTTTTGATCAGATTCTATATTCATAATAAAAAAATTGTCCACTTTTCGTTTTCCGCGTACATTCAACCTAACGGGATGTTTCAAATATTGCCCCATCCAAAAGTTGGGAACATGGAAAGAATTTACCCCAACGTCGATCCCGCGTGAGGGGTACGAATCCAGGGTTTTAGCTGAAAAGATTTTTGCTGTTATAGAACATCATAACAACTACCTTCCTGATATTGAAAGCTACAATCCTGATGCCGATAAGTGCAGGAAACACGTTTCGATGCATGAGAAACTATCCGTTCCCGGGATGGATCTAATTGGTGTTTATGTATATGCTACGGACTGATTGTCTGCAGAAAAGGTGTACCCAATGACTGCTGAAAAATGCGACCCCAAAATCGATCAGTGGACAATAATCCGATTATTATGAATTGCTGAATGCTGTATGGGAATTACAAATTTCCTTATGAAATTTGTGACCGTGGGTGGGGTCCCGGGTGGCCTCTGACCTCTGTAAACGATAGGAATGTTTGAGGAAGAAAGTGGTAACTGGATTCCTATGCCGTCTTTAGACGGATTTCGATGTTGGTTAGAAGCGGTCGGAATGTCATGGCGATTGGCTACGACCGTGTCATTGAGAAAGGTTCTGAAAAAATTTTACATTAATACAAATGGGGGGCGTGAAAGGAACCTCCGCGTGGTGCTCCCTGGAAACGTGTCCAACGGCTAATCCTTTTTGCTGAAAAATGGCTCGTTTGCTATTTTTATAAGGGAACGTTTTAAACATGTATTAAACCCGAGCATTGAATTAAAAAAGTGCGTTTTGTACAAGTAATTCGTTATAAAATCTATGTTTTTTAATGCAGTTAAATCGCACCCTTTTTATAATGATCGTTTCATTATAATAATCTTCGTTAGTGTGGTTGTTTAGTATCATGGCCTCGCTAGGGGTGGGGGGTTCAGCAGGGCTGTAGCTATGAGGCTACAAAAGAATCCCGTATCGATCAATTTTATGAAATTATTTTGTTACTGTTTTTAACGGAATCTATCAATTCTGTTCAATATCGTATTACATAATTCAAGTTATCCGTACTTATTAAAAAAAAATTTTAATTAAAAAAAATCGGTGAAAAGAAGGGACCCACGAACGTTTCTGGCCGTAGGTCCGATTTTAGTATTTAAAAAAACGGCTCACTTACTATTTTTTATTGATCACTTATTACTTTGAGTAGTTGCATTATTTTCAAGTTTATTGAATTTAAACGACTGTTTTAGAATTTGGAAGGAATAATTTTGCCTTGCCTTGTGTATGATTTCGGAATGTAATATGTGTAACATTTTCATTTTTTTAGATATTAAGATAAATGTATAGTAATTTTTTTCTTTCTATATGTTATTGTTATGTGTTAATGTAATAAAATGTTTATATGATTTGATTTGGTTAAAAATGTTTTTTATAACAGTTCTGTCTTATGTTTTTAATAAAAAAAATCATTTTTGAAATATTCAATTTTTTTATTTCTTATTAACCCATTTTTGTATTTCAGATGAACATTGGTCACAATCTATTATATAAGTAATTGTGTACATTTGCGTAATTCATATATATTTAATAATTTGAAAGAACTAATGTTCAGTTTTTCACAAAAGCGCAATCTAGTTTTTTTTCAACTTTACATACATAGAAAAATGTCTTTATAATAAAGCAATAAGTTATCTTATATGTACGACATAATAATTAATCAATATTTTTATCACAGTGAATGATGGTATAAAAAATATCTTCATATTTATATTTTCATAGTTGAATAAAAAAAATGACAAAGTTAGAAAGTAGCTTCTTGTAAGAAACAATATTGAAAATTAATAAACGTTATGAAAATATTCTTAATCTCAATTGCCAAGATGAATAAATCATATGATTAAATTTCGGCTGCACAAATTCATACAAGAATTAATTAAAGTTGTATCACATTGAAATACATTTTACAAAAGATAATAAAATTAATAAGAAAAAATTTAAAACTAACTTATCCATCACACTATCTATAATAGAAAAAAATACAAAAAAACACCTGAAAAGTTATGAATTCTTATTTATTTTCAACGAAATAAAGATTATTGAATTGACATTGGAATCATTCTATTGATGTATACTTCTATAAGATTTACAACGTAAGTTACACTTCATTTGATAGGTAAGTGATATATTAGCATTAGCAACCCGTCAATCAAGATGACAGGTTTGGCTATATACCTTATCGCGAGTTATGGATTGCACTCAATATCATAGTTTTAGTAAATTTACATAGATAAATAACGGGTAACACCTTTCTGTACTAACGTAGCTTTAACAGCTTGCATTGTTTTTAAGTATGATTCACGAGTAGACAAGCATCGAATTTCCTTAAGCTTGCGTGGGAACATGTTTAATAGCAATCAGCACTTCTTTTCAAGTCAAAGACTTTATAAATTAACGATGTGTTATATGAGCTTACACGGCAGATCCAATACGTGGTCTGTCGGTAAACAATACATGTGTCATATGAGCCTTCGACCTACTTGATTCAATTCGTGAGAATTGCACAGAGTACACTTTTATTCGAAACAAAGAATTTGTAAAACTAAACCTCTGACGTACTTAATTCAAAGCATGAGAATTTCTTTTTTGCATAGCTAGTGTTTTTATTTAGACTTTAGACTTGTGTAAAACTAAACTTCCGACCTACTTCGCACGATCGAACAAGTCAAGAATTTATTTTTTTCTATTTACTTTTTCTCACAATCCTTTGCTTAAAAATCATATAAATGCCGAGACGATCGGGGCTGTTGATCAAACAGAAACGTTCTCCTGAATCTTTATTTTTAATCAAGAATTCACAATCTTCAATAAGAACTTCGAGACTATTATTTGGCTAACCTCCAATTTTGGTTCCTATATCTGGGAACATAACTAGTGCTAGTCGAATTGATAAGGAAAGTGATATAAGAATACCCAAAATAAAAAATAAAGTGCTATAAAATCCAAAATCAATTTGTGCCAGAAATTAGCTTTATGTGCCAACGCCAATGTATTAAAATATAGTCTACTTGTAAGTAATTCATCAAATTTTAGGTAATCAACAGCATGTTTGTATTACATATATCCAAAGAAAAAATTATTACAACTAAAAAGCTGTCAAATGAAGAGGTAATCTATTATATAATATTTGGATAGTAATGCGAGTTTCAGTTACAAAGCAACATAATACACATATGTAGTCCCTTTTATATAAAACTAAACATGACATATCCAATATTAGGTTATACACGTGGAACACAAGACTTTCTACAATAGATGAATTTAAACTAAAATATAACATAACGTATAACTAATTATATAACTCGTTAAATAGTGTTTTCTGGTCCAAGTGTCCAGAAATAAATATTATAAAACTTTTAATAGATTGAAAGTGTATTATTGGTTTATTGCATAACTGAATTTTTACAGGAGCTTAGCTTAAAATCAGCTTTGAATCAATAATGACAATTTGCGAACAAATCAGCTTGTGATCATTTTTTTTGTAACATTAAAATTTTGAATAACCAAAGAATGATCGTTGCGAACAGTCGAGCTTATTCTCGCTGTTACATAAATAACGAAAGATAAATAACTGTTTATCATATTTTGTTATCAGTTTCAAGTTTACGATAAGTTCGAAGTAATTTTCACAGACCCTTTCCGTTTTAAAAGAGATTAAAATTCAAACGGTTAAAAATAGTTGTTCATACAAAGATAATACAAAACATGAGTCCGAGTGGCATATCCTGTGAAAAACTTTGAAATATAATACATAAATTGAATGTATTCAGTTGATAACAAAATATGAGACGTGACGTGATCACCACAAAATTTACATATCCGGTCAGGAAATCAATGATATACAATTTATGTATAATACATATAGTTGGACGAATAACAATAGTTATAACAATTATTTAATAATGCCGGACCCAATTGATGACGTTAGTCGTTAGTGGAATGGTTCCATGGGTGTCCATAAAGATGCGAAATTCGGATACGAATTTGCCAATTAAAATATATATTATATAAAGTATTATATAATACTTTTTTCACATTTATCAGTTAACATAAGTTCGTTGCTTGACCGAAGCGTTATTTTAGCACTCTGGTTAATCTAATCGAAACATTATTTGGTGTTATAGTGTGTACAGTACGTAAATTATGGATTCTAGACGTTTTTAGACTTATGTAAATGAAATTTGAGCAAGTTACGATCCAATTCATCGATCGATCGCCATAACTAATCAACGCACCATCTTTTGACATCAATCGTTACGATCAAGACAAAGACAATATTCAAATTGTTCATTTTTCAAGCTTTGATTTTTAGGTCAACCTTTTAGTTGAGCGAGCGGCAATTTTGCGAATTTTTCATTGACTCATTTAAAATTAGTAATTAATAATTACTTAAATTTAAAAGATATATCGATTTTTTTGCTACGTACTAAGAATTATATTTTGACTATTCATCATCATTATTAGCAGCCCATAAGTTATCCACTGCAGGACAAAGCCTTATCAGACAAATGCGGCAGTCTAGGCTAGCCCAAGTCGTATTTCGGTAAGTATTAAAATACTAAAATATCAAAGATTTATTTAGATTTATAAAAAAAAATAAAAATTGATAAACACGAAAAAAACTTTCTTGCATAAAATTCGATTTTAAAGCCCAATACATGCATTATAAAATACATTCATCAATAACTTCACTAAAAAAATTGAATCGTTCTCTGTATCACACATAAAAAAATCAACCACAGCGTGAACATCGAGGCGACTTCGTATCAAATAACAATTACATATATTTTTAGCACCATAAAACTTATATCACTATCGAAATATTCACTTATGAATTATTACGAAAAATAATATAAATTTAAATATAACATCGAAAAATACCGATGATTTTGTTTGAAATAAATTGATCGCATTTGCCGTCTTATGATCAATAAAAAAATAAAAAACCGTAAAATGTCGGATTTGAAATAAATCAAAATATATATTTTACATATCAATCAGTCACGTATACACAGCAAATATTGAATGATATTTTTAGGAATATATGTCAAATACATTATGTAATACGACACCAACCGAGCATCGCTTTTGCGACGACCCGTAACCAAAGAGTTGTTATAATTGTATCATGTAAAATGTGTTCGCCTAAATATCAAAAGCATATTGTTATTAATTCATACATCCGTACACTGATAATTGTTAATTAATCATTGTTTCTGTAACTAACAGCGCTCGGAAACCATTCCATACCTATTGATCTATTTATAGGCTTACTCAAAGATGTTATTACACATGTTCTTTCCTGTATGATCACGCCATATTTTAATCGCTTATCAAATCAAAGCTTGTCGCACCGGATGTAAAGCAGCAGTATATCACCATACCTCAAACTATAACCAATAAATATAGAAATATATTGTTTTATTATTGAAATCCACCATTCCACAAACATAATTCGTGCACGGCGTTAGCGAACGCCGGCCCTAGCGCACCCGACACTGGCGCATAATAATGCTAGCAAACATCGACACTGGCGCACATTTACAATAACTCGTTTAAATAATTGTTCACCTTGATCATTGTTAAATAAAGTATTATCAAATATAAAAAGATTTTCATTGTCACTACTGTCAAAATTATCTAATTCATTAAAGTTAGAAGCAAAGCTTTCGTTATTTTTATAATTTTCCATTTTAAAATTCATTAGTTACTCATTTTACAAATATCACTAACAAGGAAAAAGATAGTGTCTTGTGTAAAGCAAAATTCAAATTAAAAAAAAACCACTGATTGTGCGCTAGCGCGTTGTGTGCGCCAATGGCAGTATACGCTGTTATTGGTGTGCGCTAGCGTCTGGTCACCATAAATTATGGATCAAATAGACCGAATATTAACCAAGTTAGGGCCGAGCCGTCCATAGGAACAAGTGGTGGATTGCACACAGGCGGCCGAATCGAAGGCACAAATTCGATGTCCCGGATTTCGGTGAAATTTATTTTGGGTATAGATAAAAATTATTGTATTAATATGGTACATTATAAAAACCCAATATCTAGCCAATTTTTAATTAGACGCATTTGAAGTTTCGATTTTTAGACGTACTTGCGTATGATACGTCAATAGATGGCGCTCCGAAGTTTAACCCTAAAAATGAGCTAGCACGTTACACAGCATCGATATGCCTTTTAATTTTCGAAGTCGCCATAGAACGACTGCAAACTTATTTTATTTCAACCTTGTATTTTTGATGCCGATGGATTGATTTTTCGAAAATTTAAATATAGAACACAAATATTTCGTTTATACTAACGGCAAGCGGTGAAATGAGTCAACTTGTTTTTTTTTACTCATTTCGCCGCTTGCCGTTATTGTACGAGGGCAGTCCGATAAGTACTTGGTCCTTGTCATTAGCTTTGACAGGGACCAACTACCAAATAAATAAAATGCTATTCCACGCTATACTTTTGTATAGTATATGGTTTCAAATATAATAATACGTATACTAGCTCACAAAAAAAAACCATTTAAATTACTGTACATTGCAATGTACACTGGGTCTAATGTTTAGTTTTTATAATAAGTTCACTACTAAAAATGAATTTTTGATACTAGCAACCATTTGTCGGGCAAAAAGGTAATTTTGTTGCGAATATGACGTTTGATATATACTGTGAATTAGTAATGTAAATACTGTGACCAATATATTGTCCCTTTTCCAAAAGGCAACACTTTACCCCGCGAATCTTATTGGCAACACCGTTGTACAACTCGTTACCATTGAAATTAGTTGACGTTTTGCCACAACCTCTCAAAATGTTGAAAAGAAAACTAATCGCTCTCGATCACCCAAACCCCGAAGAATTCGACGAACATGGTAAATAATACCCCATTCATCACACCTTCCAAATTCATCTCCAACCATCTTCTTTTCCTTCAGACGAAACCGAATTTCGAAGTGCGGTTATGTGGCTGGAAGATCAAAAAATTAGGCACTACAAAGTCGAAGACAGGGACGCCTTAAGGAATTTCGCTGACCCAAATTGGAACGAAACCTTCAAAACATATCAGAACGATTTAGGTAGCCCCGTTATTGATTCGTCTCCCGCGGAGCAGTTGACATGGCTGGCATCTTTTGCCATTCGGTTAGAGTACAGCGATAATGGTTAGTTGAAAACTGTGAATATAGCATCCTTGGATTGTTCTTTTTAATTGTGTGTTTGAAAATTTTAGCTGATAAGTATAATAAGGCCATAGCGGAGAAGAAGCAGGAGAAATCAATAGTTCCTAATGTCGTTTCTACGAATCCTTTGGATAATTTGGACTGTAAGTATATTGGTGTCTTCGGTGTTGTTTTATATTTTTGTTTTAATCTATTGCGTAGTTTTGTTGAAAAAATTGACGATATACAGGTGTCTCTTGTTTAATATGGTAAATAGGTTCTGTTAAATGATTCTTACGAAGGTATTGAAAAGGATAGGTATTTTTTTAATAGAAATATTAAAGAAATTGGAATTGAAATCATTGAAATTGTATTGGAGCATTCATTATCACTTGGAATTGGTAATTAATTGAAAACGAGTGATTCGCAAGGAAGACTTCAAGAATCTAAATGTTTATGGAATACAGCCGTAGTTATAAAGAAATCCATGGGGTCTTGGTCTCCTCTAAATTTAAAAAATAATTACAAATTTCACTTAATTATGAGAACTTTGTTGATATACCACAAAACCATAATATATATATGAATAAATTATTTGAATGCATTGGATTTACATACATATTGCATTTGAAATGAAAAAAAAAAGCATATTTCTATCTCATACATATAGAAAGTTGTGTTTTGACTCCTCCATCTAATAAAATTTGGCTACGACCTTATTACGAGTCTTTATATTGTTTTTCTTTATTTATAATAAACGGGAAGAACATAGATACATCATAAACGTAAATCTCAAAAATTTTCATTGTTACAACTCTAAAAAACAGAATTTCATTGAAAAATATTGTCTTTTTAATTTTGCAATGAATCATAACATCATTATTGTATAGCATACATACAAAAAGTTATATTTTGGCCCACTCTAAAAAAAAAACCTGGCTGTAACCATATTACGAAGTTTTTATATTGTTTTTCTTTATTTTTAATAAACGGGAAGAACATAGATGCATCATAAACGTAATCCTTAAAAATTTACATCGTACCCAGAAAAACAGAATTTCACAAAAAAAAAATTGTTTTTTCAACAAAATCATGTTAAACGAGAGATACTTATATTCTAAATTTCTTATATGTACTACTAGAATTGAGCAGCGTTTCAAAAATCTATAAATTTATTTCAAAATTATTAATATTGGAATGAAAAAAAAAGATTTACTAACCTTGCAGAATCTAGCGATTACTAATTTGGAAAAAATACTTGATTTAAATGTGAACAAAATTATTATTTCAGTTACTAGTAGTGCTTTCACGGGCGGTGTGGCTAAAGTCACCACGTTGGGATGCGTCGGACCTCACCCGGACCCGCGTGTTCGTTTAAGCGCCTTAGCGTCGGTTTTGAAAAACGGCCCCCATCCACATCCTGCGAACCAAAATACGGAAACCGTCGAAAACCCTGGCGACGTCCTGAACCTTTTGTTCATATCGGAATTACGATCACTGCAAACGTCGATTAACGAAGCGCTGGTGTCCGTTCAGAAGGTCACGGCCAATCCTAAAACCGACACTAGTCTTGGAAAAGTTGGATTTTAGTTTATTTTTACGATTCGGCTCTTTGTGAATTGGCTTTTATATTTATTTTTATACTTAATTGAAACTAATTTATATATAATATACCTGCTTTATTATATTTGATTCTCATAATAAAATTTTCTTTATATTTGATGTATGTTATTTATTTAGAAATATAAATATGTTGAATATTCTAAAAAATTATTTGAAAACTATATCACAAGATGAAATAAAACAAAATTTTTTAAAATGGAAATTATTTGTGTTTGAAAGGCGGAAAGTTGAATATTCTCGCAACACCAAGGCCTGAAAAACCTGAAATTAAACATAAATCTTTAATAATTTTAGTGACTGATGTAAATATTAGGCTATTCCGAAAGTAATATCGTATTTTTGATGATAGATGAAATTTGCACTAAAAACTTTATTTATTATTTTAAAATATAATTTCTACTGTTATTTAATACTTCTATCTACTTTTCTGTCAAATTTTTGATCCCCTTATTGTAAAATTGTGTCACTTTATGAATCAAAATATTTGGAAAGTCCTTTTTTCAACTGCATTTTTAAAAATTTTCACGTCTAAATAATTTTGTAATGACCTGAAAAGATGGTATTCTGACAGCCCAAGATCTATTTTTTGTGATTTTCGAGATGTGTGGACGCACATTCGTCCATATTGTCATCGCTCAATGTATGCAGCGTCTATTTTCCTTCTTTTTACACCTTGCTAATATTTTTCATGAGTTTATGTATACTTGACCTATAGTATCATAGATTGTCACCAATTTTTTGAATAGTTGCAGTTGGATTTGTTTCAAATGTCTTCATCCATAATTATCAATCTTCCACTTCAAGGGCGATTTTTAAGGTTGAAACTTCCTCATCGAAACTTCTGAAATAATTTCTGACACATCTGAACCTCCAACACATGGCCTAGTAAATCGCAAAGGGAACAATTTAAACGTGCATTAAATAAAATAAATGCGCATTAAAACTGAGCATTAAACTAAATAATTGTCCATTAAAAAAATAATATGTGCAATTTGCATGAGCATTAAAATGTGTGCATTAGAAAAAATATCTGTAACTTAAAACGAATAAAAGTGCATTAGAATAGGGCGAAATACTAACCGCACAACCATTATTCACAACTTTCATAATATAATTGATTCGTAATAAACTGAATTCAAACAAATTCAATTCAAATGGACAAAATTGTTAAAATGTAGTTGATGTATTGTATTGCCTGTAGAGATTGTCTTTAATCTGGCAACGATGCCACCTATCTATCATTTTAATGCACATACTATTCATTCTATAGCACATTTCATATTCTTTTAATGTTCGCTTTATATTGCACAATTTTTTTTTATTACACACTGAATAAAATAATGCTCAACACGAGATTCTTTAATACACATTGTATATTTTTCTAATGCACAAGTAATTCGTTTTAAGGCAAATCTATATATTTTGAATGCACAGTTAGTTTTTGAGAATGTTTGTGATCAATATAAGACAAGCGATGAAAAGTCGACCACCACAACACAACTGTGGATCGAAAAGGACCATAAAAAATACGACATTACTCTCAGGATAGCATAATATCTATGATTTAGAAGTCACTAACCGACTGCTAATGTTGCTTGGACGCTTTTACCCATAGCAGTTGGGTTTTTTCGAGCAAACGATCCGATGTATGCTCCGATCCCGACCAAACCGACTCCGCTGACTAGCCGACATCCAAAACATTCACGGTCACGTCCAGTCACTACTGATACCATTTTAAAATAAGGAAATATGTCAGAAGCTAAAAATTTGTGATGATGAAACTCGGTGAAAAAGTTGAAATAAAAATATATTTTTTTAAAATACGTGTATACTTTTGAGTTTGGAAATACGGTTTGATGTTGTCACGTTCGAAAGATTATGAAAACGAATGCAAAACAATTTTGATCAATAATCGCTGTCACATTGGTAATGTCATGTTTAGAGGTTATGTTGATGTATTTGACGTTTGTCGTAGAAGCTTAAATTATGTGCTATTACGTTAATAAAAAATAAATTGAGTATGATCGTGATAAATAAACAAAATAATAGTACTCTGATCTTTTAATATGAATATACAATAAACGGAAGTAAGAATAGTTTAAATTGATATTATTTAATAAAAAAATGGTGACCAGACGTTTGCCCAAACGACACTAGAACACACGACACGTTTTAGGACAATTGGAGGACTATATGATGGTTAAATGATCCAATTAATATTTAATAATTTATTTGAATGGTTTCCAGATCTAAGCGCACATATTTTAATTATCCTATTCTGAATTTTTTTGCGGATTGTGTTATATGCTTGGTGTTGTAGTATTGTTTTCTAGTGTCGTTTAGTCCAACTTTTGGGAACCAAAAAAATAGCAATGGCACTATGAAAATATAAAAGATAATTAAAATCGATTTTGAGCAATCCAATTAAACACATCAACAAGATATAAAATTCCAAAAAAACGATTGAAAATCTTTGATTTAATACAATTCTAAACTTTCTATCAATAAGATTATTAAGATATATATTTTTTAAACTAAAAATAAGAAGTTATACGAAAATAAAAACGTGTCTTTAAAATTCAAAAACTCGTTTAAAATTGACAATTTATTATTGTTCTTTACCGTTCTTTCTATACAGATCATGCATAAAAACTCATTCGTTAATAAATATTCAACATTTTAAAAATAATTGCATAAAAATACACCCATCCTAAAAAGACTATTTTGATTATTATAACAAACTGAACCAAAAATTCTTCTCAACAAAAAACCAATCAATCGAAACTATCAACCAACACCAAATAGACCTTATAAAAACTTAAAACCCCACCAACCAAACTTCCAATCCCAAAAATCCAAAATACACAACCACCTCAAAAAAAAATTAAAAAATCAAAACAACCCCTCACACTACCAACATAACAAACTCAAACACACACACACACCTCAACCCAACTACGCATCAATTCAAATCCGAACCATCGCAAGTCCCCCTTGTCCAATTTGTGCTGGTGAAAGGTGAAGAGCGACCTGCTTCCTCATCTGGTCGAACTGCTCGCGCGGTTCAGTCGAGACCGGCCCGCGGTGCCGACTGGTCGACATTCCGCCGTTTGAGGCCAAAAATATACATATATCATAAATACGAAACGCGCCAAGTTTCGCCGTTTTGGAAAAGGCGGGAAAACTGTTTGGGCGGGAAACGGGAGGTTCGGGCGCCATATTTGACAGTTCCGGTAACAGTGCAACAGGTGAGCATGATCGATTGTTCGCGTGTTATGATTGATTGTTTTTTTTATTTTAATTGTTTGTTTGTTTGGAGAATTAGAAACTTTTTGTTGTTGTTTCGTTTTTGTTGTTTATTGTGAGGTAACGACTCTAGTATATAGTTTGACTGTGTACCAGTGGTTGACCATTTATCGGAAAATTGTGAAAATTAAGGTTTTTAAAGACGAAAGAGTGCGACAGATAAGCAGCTAATCTATCTCACCCTTTCGGAAAGATTGACGTCTTTAAAAACCATAATTTTTGCGGTTTTTTTTACAAGTTGTCAATTACTGGTGCATTGTTAACCGCTGGTGTATTACCTTGGGTAAAATTAGTTAATAATTATTTTTATGATGTTATTATTACTAATTTAAATGCATTCTCATAGATAAGACATTTAAATTAACTTCAACCTACTTTCTGTTTCAAATATAATTTTCAAATTTTATTTGCATATGTTGCAGTCCATGTTTATTAGACTCAACCCAACTCAAAACTTCGATTAAAACAAAATATATTTCAGAAAAAACCTAACCCAACCCAATCCAACTTCACTTGACTCAATTCTTAGAAATGTGTATTTATGATCGACCCAAATATACATAGACTGAAATACTGTGGCATATAAAATCTAATTTTATTACCAATTGTTTTTAATTTCTTTCAATTAAATACAACAATATGAATATAATCATATTTATGATTCGAATAATCGAATGATTTTTATTATATTGTCAAATACATGTTCGCATATCGTTCTCGTCTATTAAACGATGAATTGTTACTGTCAATTTGCATGTGTTGTTATTAAACGGTGCTGTTTTATTATTAGTTTCAATTGGATTATTTTATATTATATTTATATTATATATTATTATAAACGTTAATATTTTCGATTAATATGCCGAATAATGTATAACGGATTTTTCATTTAATAATGGTCGTAATCGTGAATTGCGTAAATAATTTAATAAATAAAATGAGTTTGTAATATTTGTATAGATAGTAAAAGTGAAGTGAAAGCGTTGATTTATATAAAAACAAGATCGTAAAAAGTGGATTTACGAATTTACGAAGTTATGTGTTAGTACAAATGTCATTGGAGTTCACATAAACAGTTGATATACTAACCATAAAATTTTCGTATCAATGTTTTTCTCGAATAAAGAAATACGTATTGTAAGTAACGTACAAACTGAATCATTACATTTTACAAATATAAATCAATTTAAAATAAAAATATACTCGATTTTCCAAAATATATGTTGCAGTGAAGATGTATGAAAGAAGAAATAAAGTTTTTTTTTATAACAAGTTCATAAAAAGCTTGAAAAATACAATTTATCTAACTTCCATAAAAAAAACATTGACTTAACCATACCTTAATTCATTTTTTGATCAGCAACAATGTTCTTTCAATACTACACATATTGTAATTTCCCAAAATATGTTATAATGAAAATATATTATCAATTAAAGTATATTTCCACTATAAAAAATCCGTACAAAAATAAAAGTTCTCTCGTCGAAATAGATACTTTAACTTCCATAAAAAAACCTAATTTAATCAAACCCAACCTTTTTATACAATCATCAAAAATATACTTTCAATACATATCCCCTACAATCTTATTAAAATAATAAAACACAATTTCTTTATTCAAACACACCGTTTTTCGCGAACAATCCGCGACCCGTCCAATCCGACTTTCCCCATTTTCGACGATGATGAGAATGCTTTGTGATTACATACACACAACGAGGAATCGATTACATATTTCATTATGTGTGATTTCCCGAAGAAAACCGCCGACTTACGTTTAATTTCGCGAACGAAAACGAACCTCCCATTGTGGCCGAGATTCGAATCAACGGCGGGAAAATTCGGCATCAGTCCGTTTGATTGTGTATGAATTTTGCGAGATTTGAATGGGTTTTTTGATTATTTATCGCATTATAGTCCCCCTTCTTCCTCCTTAGTTCAAATTAAATTACATAGACGTTGTTGCCTTTTTTTTGAAGCTATTTTAGATTTATTTTCATCGGGATTTTTTGTAAATTATAGTATAAACTATGCTATTTCATTTGTTTTGCCATATAGAGCACGATTTTTTTTATATGGCAATTTTGTTTGACATCTCAATGACGTCGCGAAAAGTTATGTTTTATTTTAGATATTTTGTTATTAAAAATCCATTCACATAAAATTATTATGGTACAATTTTAAAAAGGAAGACTGCTTTTAATGATTGAAACCAAAATTTCATTGTATGTTGTTAAGTATCATGTCATAATTTGACATCAAACATGAATGTACATTAGAACGTATATTAAATCTGAAGGGTAGTTTTTGTCAGTTTAGCAGATTTGTTATTTTCAAATAATTAATTGTTATTATGTGATTTAGATAGATAAAAAAGTCATTAAAAAAAATCTTTTCATACTTCTTTAATGCTATAAATACGAAAGTAATAAAATTTTTTTTTTCAACAAAAAAAAGTCAAGACTGAGGTTATTATACAGATTGTTGAAATTTGTACGAACTTCTATGACTCTCCAATTGTTTTTTTCCTATTCATACACAAAGTTAATTAGCTTTGTAACAATTAATTTCTGAATATATAAATGATGATGTTTTTGTGTGTCATTCGCGCATAGTAAGTCCATCATGGCAAACACAGATGAGCAAATATAAACGAGTCAACGTTTTCGAACTGTGCATAAAATAAATTCGTGTCCCATCGATTCGAGGCTGTTTGTGTTGTTTTATTTTTGGATATTATAAATTTTATATGTGCAATCGATTTTATGATGGTATATAGACATGTTATTCTAATTAACCAATTATCTTTGTATATACAGTATTTAAATTATGGTAAAAGTATGTTTTAATTATAGGGAATTGAAGATTCCGTTGTCGAAATACATTTCATTTAACTTCTAACATTTCATCAAAAATAAATCTAACAATAAGCTAACTCAATTCGACTATTTTATGATCATCAAAAATAAACTTTCGCTGATATTGTTTTACACTCTGAATTCAGCATTTTATAAATAAAATTAAACCATTTTCAAATCAAATTCAACCATTTTCAAGTCAAATTTAGTGAGTGTAAAAGTTTTACTTTTTGATGGCTAAATTAAATTTGTTAAAAGCTAGATTTGATTTGAAAAATATTGAGCTTGATTTGAAAAGGATTTGATGTGATTTGTATAAGTTGAATATGGAGCGTGAAAGTTATAATTTCTGATTTGTAATAAGTTGAATTGGATTTGAAAAGGGTTTAATATGATTTGCAAAAGTTTGAATATGGAGTGTAAAAGCTGTAATTTCCGATGGTTGAATAAAATTTGTAAAAAACTGAATTAGATTTGAAAAAGGTTGAATGTGATTTGAAAAGGGTTTGATGTGATTTGTAAAAGGTCGTATATGAAATGTAAAAGCAGTACTTTCCGATAGTTTAATTAAATTTGTAAAAAAAAAACTGAATTTCATTTGAAAAGTGTCGTTTTGCAAAACACCGATTTGGGAATGTAAAATCTGTAATATAATACATTTTCACTATAAAATCTATACAAATATTATATTGTACTATTCTATGAGAATATTCTTATTTAATTATTCCATATAATTATATTTTTAAATAAGGCCAATTGTCAATAGAAACCTCCGACATATTCGTGATACATATTTTCAATGATCTAATACGCTTTTTACATGCAAATCCAATAAAAATCAACATCCGTTCGTGCGAAGCCGGCTTGCATAAATTCGCATATAATGCAAAATTTTTCAAACACAATTCCAAAATGCCAAATCGAATATTCGACACGCATTCACTGTGGAAATAAAAATACTCTAGTACTTTCACTATTCGTACATTATCGCAGTGCGGTCACGTTTTGAGTTGCATCGTTTTTTCGTTTTCGAATTCGTTTGGTGCCCATTTATGTAACCGAAAGGTTGGCAGAAATGAGTGAAATTATCGTTCGGAAGGTTGTTAACTTTGTTATTATAGTTTCGAGATTCGCACGAGTGAGAGTGAACGATTTGTTTTGTTTTGAAACGGGTTTTTTTGGCGCTTTTTTTCTCGCGGATCGGGTGTAATAAATATAAAAAATTAATGTGTTTTATATTGTGATTTGTTGGTGGTTTTATGGTGTTTAGAATGAATATAAATTTTTAAATAAATTTGCATTTTATTGCAAACATGTTTGAAGTTTTATTTATACTGATGACAACTTCACACGTTAGTTCAAATATGCTTTTTCAATAAATGATCGGTTTTCTATTTGATTATCTGTTTAACTTAACCTAATTTGGGTTCACATTACTATTGTAATTGGTTAAATCTATATTTATATTTTAGGAAAGACGGATTTTTCCAGTCTGATCTCGGATTTAAGAAACAAAAAAACTTTTTTTACTATAAAAAATGATCCGAAAAACCCAGAATTTCATTTTATATTATTTCCGCCAACCAAATTGATATTTTGAACTTATAAATAACTGTTTAAGTAAAAATAAAGTATACGAGAACTGTCAAACAGGGACGGATCCAGAAGAGAGGTAATCAGATCATGGTAAAATTTTTAAATTCATGCGTTTTCGAAATCATCGATCTTTTTCGCAATATAAACGCAAAAATGCGTTTTCGAAAATATTTTTTGATATTATAACCCTGATTTTTCAAAAAAGTGGAAAAACTGATATATTTTTATATAAAAAAAACAATTCTATTGGCTAAATAAAAGTTAGGTAACTAATTAAACTGTGCTTGTTATTGTGAATCTTTTGGGTAAAATGGCTAGTTGATTTTTGTTTCAGAATTTGTTAGGTAACTTAAATATTTTGATAAGGGGGGGGATAGCACAAATAAAGTAGATAATACTGGTATAGATCTTATGACATAAAAAAGATTTCGCCTGTGGTAATTATTAAAATGTTTTCAATAATATTAAATACATGAAAAAATTTGTAATTAGCAAATAATTTTCATTGTAGAATATTCAATTGATTATTTTATAACCATTAAGATTTTTTTTATTTTTCATTGAAATCCCCGAAATCTTTGGAAATAGGGAAATTGTTGGCACATCAGTCTAAAAGTTTATGGACTGCTGTTATAGATTTACAAAAAAATTGTATTTAACGACAAAAATCTTTAAGATTTAACAATAAAAAAAATCGCCCCTTTGTAAAAAAAATCCTGAATCCGTCCCTGCTGTCAAATCAAACTATTGATCAAAATTAAACCCACTCAAATGCTTCATGTAAATCCTTGTAATAAATAACCAACAAAATATCATTAATTCACTAATCTCCCGAACCGATTTTATAGATCAATTTAAAAACCTTGAACACATCCAATCAAATCAATTAATGTATTCAAATATTTATAAAAAAAAACACTCACCGCATCCAAAACCCATTAAAAACGTCAAATTGACCACACCACTCAATTTAACAACAACAAAACAGCGTCGATTTGCGCGCGCGAAAATTCAAAAAGCGCGCCACCTCACCTGTCAAACCGATTTGGCCGTAATAGGCCGACGTACGTGCATCGACAGCGGCGCGGAACGGTACAAATTGCGCGATTACCTAATTTCATACGCGGACGAGCACGATCGGAAAATTACATGTGTGCCAAAATGAAAATCGAAAACGTAAACACGCTGTAATTTTTGCCGTTTTTTTTTTATTATTTTCATATCTTGTAAGTTTTGTGTGCTTGTTTTATTTTTCGGTTTGCTGGCGGGGAATGGTCAGATGTGCGATTTTGTAATTTTATGTGCGTTTTTGTAATGATTTTGTTGTAATGTGTTTAAAATTAGAATTTCATAAATAAGATAACCAGATATATGAACACATGGTAGTTAAACACAGTGAAAATTGAACATGATCCACAAAATGTGTGGATACATTTTCCGGTTGGATTGGCGGGAAATGGTCAGATGTAGGGTTTTGTAATTTTAAGTGCGTTTTTGAAATATTTTTTTGTAATGAGTTTGAAATAATAATTTCATAAATAAAGTAATTAGAAGGATGAACAAACGGTAGTTAAACACAGAGAAAATTGAACACAATCCACAAAATGTGCGGGTACATTTTCCGGTTGGATTAGCGGGAAATGGTCAAATATAGGGCTTTGTAATTTTAAGTGCGTTTTTGTAATAATTTTTTTGTAATGAGCTTAAAATTAGAATGACATAAATAATGGTTATTAAATAAGCTAATCAGACAGATGAAAGCATGATAGTTAAACACACTACAGTTATGCACGGCTACAGATAAATACATGACAGTTGAATGTAGCAACAGTTGAATTTAGCGATAGTTGAACTTAGCGACAGTTGAACACATGATAGTTGAACACACGATAGGTGAACAAATCCATAAAATGCGTGTGTTTTTTTTTCGATTAGATTGATGCGAAATGGTTGAATGTAGGATTTTGTAATTTCATGTGCGTTTTTATATTAAGTTTTCGTAATGAGTTTAAAATTAGAATTTCATATATAAAAGTGATTAAATAAATAAGGTTGATTTGAAAGAAGAGTTATTTTTTTGTATGTTAATTGTTATTTATTATTTAAACTTTTTTATATTATTTCATTTCAAATTTTCATGTTCAGTTCTTATTCATATAAGATTCTTAATCCATTATCCATAATCCATTTCTGTATTAAATTTCTAAGTAAAACTTATCATTTTTCAACGTAATACCATCATAACTCATTCCCTTTTAAAAAAATACAATAAATAAAAACAACAACTAACAAAACTAATAACCATAACTGACCAGAACAACATATGTTATAGCAACATAATAACATCCATTCCAAACTACTCTCACACAACCGATCTCTCAAAACAAAAAACCTCAAAAAGACACACACTTCAAACCACTCACTAACCCAATCCTACACCAACAAAACCTTCAACTTTCAACTCCAACAAACCCACAATCGAACCTTCTGAATCCGGATCCACCAGTGAAAGTGGCCACTGTCGCTCTCTACCCGCAGCATATATGTATATAATATACACATACGATGATAAAATGTAACACAACACGACATGGAACGGTGGTCCTCGAGTTTACGATACATAAACACACTACATACACACATATTCATTACATACACACGCGAAGTTCGATTTAATTCGTCGGTTGCCCAACTCGTTCGTTGTGTCGAGTGCATCGTAAAGCGAAATGCTCGTCTGGCATTTCGCAAGTGTTAGAACGTCGTGCAGTTAGCCTTTTACTTGACATATGGTTTTTGTGGGGTGTGTTTGTGTGTGTGTGTGTGTGTGCAGGTTTTTTTGGTTTTGATTCGATTTTGATTAGTGCTTGTTTTGAATGGTCGTTCGGTTGAAGAGTTTGAATGTTGTCTTTGTCGATTTTGAATTGTTTGCTTTCGATTTTTTAGTGAGTTTGAATGAGTTATGTAATATACTGTCGTCATTATACATCATTTATTGAAAGCTTTAGTAATTTCCCCGAATTTTATAAGAAAAAGTATAATAAGACCATCTTATTCAAAAGTTAACAATACGTAATCAAACATTCTATTGTCTGCATTCCATGATTGATACTTTCAACAAAAACCTATCGATATATGTTGTGTATAAATCAATAAAGTAAAATAAAAAAATAACAAAATATTGAATTCTCCCGATATGAAACGAAACGTTTCGAAATTTTCTCGCCATTGAAACGTTTTTACGAAAAAAAATCGAATCCGAAAATTTTCATCGTATCCAAAGTATCAAAATTGGTTATTATATTTGCTTATGTTAAGTGTTTTCATTTTTATTCGCCCTTCATGCAAAGTGCTCGGCTTATTTCGCATAACAGACGTTTATGTTAATGCAAAACATACAAACTCGTATATTTTACGTTAATAATATTAAACGTTTATACGGTTGAAATAAATGTGTTTACTTTTTGTTGAATTACACTAAATCGATCACACAACCATTTTAAAGAACCAATACAACAACAAATATTAAACCCCCATACAAAGCATCTCTCCATATATAAATTTAGCGCTATTTTGTGTAATCGCTTCATCCATGAACTGAGCAAAGAATCTTGATTTGTATATGAAATTTAACTACATCTGACAATGTATAGGTGCATCATTTTATGTCTTCTGTCAAATATAACAGTTGACGCGCCTTACGACAGTGGTGGTGAACCTTTTTTCGTTCATGTATCAATATATTCAAATATTTTTGTCAAAGATATTTTAATGCCTTCCATAAGTATGTCGTAAGGCATATCAACTGTTATATTTGATAGAAAACGTTAAATAATGCACCTACGACAGACCGCGCCTATGCACCACCAAATATTATTAAATTTCATAGACAAAGCAAGATTATTTGCTTCGTTCATGAACGAGGCGACTATACAAACGTAGCATAACATAATGATTCTTGACTGTAGTAACGCTTAAAACAACTATTGCAAAATTCGACAAAAGCAATAACTAGATATTTGCCCAAATGATACCAGCATATACGACATTGGCACACACCGATAGTAGCACTTCAGACACGTTTTAGAACAATCGGAGGATTACATGATAGTTAAATGTCAATTGGGCTAGTGCCAAGGGCGCGTAAGTTTTGGGGCGCCAAAGGTGCTTGCGGATTTTTTTTGAATTTGTGATTCGAATAATTTTGAGAATTGTCGAAAAGTTTTAAACTCGTCGAGCTTAAAATTTTTTTAGGGAAAATAATTTTTAGAAGTGTCGAATAGTATTTGCCAAGGGCGCCAAAAATATTACTACGGCTCTGGATCCAATTAATGCTTTATAATTAATTTTTATCATATTATACCGAATTTTTCACGAATTGTGTTCTACGCTCGATGTTATATGGTCGCGTGTGCTACTACCGGTATGTGCCAGTGTCATATGCGTTATTGTCAAATGTGCTATTTTCATTTGGGAAAACATCCAGTAACCACAAAAACAAACCGCTAACACTTCAAACACAATAAATTCCACATTTTATTCTAAACAACCTTCCAAAACACCAAAATAGACCCCGACGTCAAACATCACCCCATAACAGTGACCTCTTTCAGATATCACATCGAATGATCGTAAAGCGAAGGGTGGCTGTATTTTGCGTCATCAGCAGATCCCATTTTATAACGTTATTGTTTACCGTTTTGAGGCCCACGCGAGCATACATAATATTCGCCTCATGAATATTTACTGCGTGGCCCGTCTGTTCGATGCGTGTCTTTTTCGATTATTTTCGCTTTTTTTAGATAGGAATTTTCGTTTCGGGATGTTTCGTATGTGAAGTGTGTGTTTGCGAGTGCGGTTTTGCGGTATGTGGATTTGTGGGATGTTTCGAGTTGGTGTTTCCTCTTTGATGGTTCGGTTTAATTTTTTAATATTTAATTAAATTAATTTGAAAAATAATTCTCGTAATTAATGAGTTATTTGTGTCATCTGTATATGAAAAAAATAATAAATTTAATATTTGTTGAGAAATTTTTAATCAAATTTGAAATTCTAATAACACACTATTACGCGTATCTTTTTGCTATATAATCATTTTATTTATATAGCAAAAAAAATTGAAGTTGTGTCATTCAAAAATTGCGTATTCAACACATATTCAATAGGTTTTTCGTCGGAAAAATTGGTCGTCAGTGTGCAATTTCCGGCCAGCGGAAAATCGAATTGGCTCTGATGTGTTCGCATTTTTTGTATACAAGCAATACTATATAACCAATAATAATTTTATATATATTTTTTACTCATTACATAATTTAAACAGAAAGTATAAGTTGTCGGCCATGACCCGGTGCATCTTTGATAAATTTTGATCGTATCTAAATCCGTTTATAAAAAGTGGAAGATAATAGAAACTACAATAAACTTTAATGTTATTTTGAGTTTTATATTATAATACTTGCATCGAATGAATATTTTGAGTATGAAATTAATATTTCAAAAAAAAACTTGTTTAATTTATTCAAAATAATTCAGATGTTCTCTATTATTTAATAAATATTTAAATAACGTATAATATATTCTTGTGCGTATTCCTTATCAAAACAATCAAACCGCAAGTGCACAGAACACATACTTTGCATAATCGGAACGTAAATCTAATGAAAATATGCAACGATATTACGTCACACATTATTATATTTATCATTCAACCCGACATATCTAAAACGATCAATTCAGAATATTTAACGTCTCATTAATCCTCTAAACAGATACATTACTTAACCAAACTTTCGATACAACACGCGATGTTTTTTAGAAGTAACATTCATCGAATTTTTATATACAAAAAAAAACAATCATAGAACCAACTTCACAATTAAAACAATACACTTGTATATAAATAAATATCATCGTTAAAAAATGCAGTTTTGAACTTTCAAATCTAACCTCAAGGACTCTAAACAAAATGAACGCATCAACGTACTTATGACCTCAAATCATCATTCTTTCTCTCATCTTCGATATAAAAAATCAGAATTGTACAAAAAAATCATCAGTGAACGTCTAAATTGCACATTTCCAAAGAGTCGCACGTATAACGTTTATTATCTAAGAGAATTATCACGTGCATCGTTATATCGAAATAATGGTCGGCAATGATTATCGGCTGCTATTGTCTTTGGTTGATGGATCGTGTTTTTTTTATCATCCGTTATTGGATTTGCATCAAAAGGCTTCGATTGTACAGATCGTTTTATGAAATGTGGTTTGCAAACGTTCGACCTTAGCACTGACCTCGACGAATTGTTCCTATATGGTAGGAATGTGGGACGTTACTTTGTTACGTATTTGATTGTAAAGTATTTTTTTTTAATTTGGATTAATGATTTTTTTTAATTATAATGTTTTTAATTGTGGGAAGAATGTTTTTAAGTGTTAAGTAGTTCGATTTGTTAATTTATAATTCGATATTTTTGTTTTACGAATGGTTTTTTGCCATGAAATCATATTGATTTTGATTGTTATCATTTCAAAGTCATTTAATTCGACTTTTGATCGTTTAAGTTTTATGAAAGTGATTGATCTTTGAATGAGATCTATGTTTAAGATACGTAATAATTATTTGAAAATCTAACAAGATTGTTTATCGAATAGTATTACATAATAACTCAAATGAAACATAACCAAATCCGCAACATTTTTTGAAAGTCAATGTACCAACTTATGAACAAGAACCTGCGTACGATCGAAGGTTAATGTTCACCTTAACGGGGAAAAGCTTAGAAAATATGAGGTGACTTTTCAGGAAAGAGCCATGGTGTCCATCGAGTGTAACTTAATTACGACATCGTCTTCTGGGATAATAGACTTTTCCAAGATTTCCACGCCTTTCGCTCAGCTGCACACTTTTCCACGAGAGTTTTTCACTTGACCCCGATAATCCAATATCGGGTACGACCTCCGAGTGGATTTCGACTATATATCCTTTATTTTTTTCTAGAAGCTCCCGTATACTTATACATCAAATGCCTCGTTTGCCTCAAGTAATTTATATCTCAGACATGCTGAAAATTTTTAAATTTCATCTAAAAAATTTTATCATATAATATGAGCCGTTTTTAAGTGGTATAAGACTATTTTTGGAAAAAATGAGTTGATGCCCGTTTTGATTAGATATTATATTTTTATATTCAAAATCACAATGTTAATGGTGAACAATATTTTCATGAATTTTTTAAAATTAGTTAAACTGTACATATAATGTTGGTAGAATATTTTTTTAAGTGTTAAGTCCGTTCGTGACAATTTTAATTAAACAGGTTATTTTTGTATTAATTTTTGATTATTCGATTTGTTTATTTTTTTACTCGTCATTTTCCGTGAAGAAGAAAAAAAACAAAAAAGTGTTAATTTCCAGTTTGCTAACGTATTGAAGTGAGTTTTGTCATTTTAATTTTACCATTACATTTTTTTTTTGCATTCTATTTTCATTTATTTAGATGTTTGTATTTAATGCAAATTTTTTATTTTAAAAATAAAATTTCAGAAAAGCTAATTGCAATCAAAATATGAACTCAAAATTACGATAGATTAATTTTTTATTATTGATATTGATACAAGTCCATTTGTAGCTAAAAAAATAATTGTCTTAAATATTTCTATTAACTATTTTTGCATATTAAACTTTGACATTTTGACAATTATAAAAATAACACCTTATTTGATTAACGTGTGCCGATATTTTTATATTTAAACAAACACGAACTTTTAAATATCTCACAATATAAACAAATAGACTTATACTTTAAAAAATAACGGTACATTGTATTATTTTACATTACATTATATTACAACGTCCACTGCAAGAACTAAAAACTTCTCTCGTCTTTCAAAGAACCTACATAGCTTATTATATATTTTTAATCAAATCTAGAACTGCATAATGCATCTTGAAACATCGACTACAGAAAACATCTCAACTCACACATAAACTTTTATAAATTCTCATACAAAAATCAAACATTTCCCAACAAAAAACCATCTTTAACTCAACAACGAATCGACCATCAATCCTACACGTATAAACATGACCATTTAAACGGCAAAACCATTAAAAACGACCACGGGCACTCACCAACCACACAAGTCCATGACCAGGTCAAGCAGACGTTTCCCTTTTACAACACTGTCATGTGTGTGTGTGTGTGTGTGTGTGTTAACCGAGAGTTGAATCGGTCCACAACAGTTGCCGGATCGCGAACGGTTAATTCGTAGTTAATACCAGTTGTCCCAGTACTACAAATTGTGGTACCGGATCGGATGAGAGATCCGTCATGGATCTAAACCGGGATTCAGTGTCGATCGATCGTGGTTTGATCTAGTTCTTGATATGTGGTGTTGAAGGGATTGAGGATGGTGGATTTTAGGTGGATTGTTGGTGAGTTTGAGGGAAAATTAGGTTGGGTAGTGTGTTCTTGAAGGAGTTTAAGATGGGAATTTTAGGTGGATTGTTGATCAGTTTGAAGGAAGATAAGGTTAGGTAGTGTATTTTTGTAGAGATTGTGATTGATGGTTTCTAGGTAGATTGTTGATAAGTTTGAAGGAAAATAAGGTTACGTAGTGTGTTCTTGAAGGAGTTTGAATATGGGGATTTTTAGGTGGATTGTTGATCAGTTTGAAGGAAAATAAGGTTAGGTAATGTGTTTTTGAAGAGATTGTGATTGTAGGTTTTGAGGTGGATTGCTGATGAATTTAAATGAAATTAAGGTTAGGTGGTGTGTTTTTGAGGGGGTTTAGGAAGGTGATTTTTAGGTGGATTGTTGATAAGATTGAAAAAAAAGGTTAGATAATGTGTTCTTGAAGGGATTGAGGAATGTGGTTTTAAGGTGGATTGTTGATGAATTTAAAAAAAAAAAATGAGGTTAGGTAATATCATATGTTTTTGAAGGGATTGAGGAAGGTGATTTTTAAGTAGATTGTCGATAAATTTGACGGAAAATATGGTTAGGTTGTTTTTAAAGGGATTGTGATTGAAGTTTTTTATGTACCTATATATTGTAATGTGTATTATGTGTATTGATATAATTTATATTTGAAATACACCTAATTGTAAGTCTTTTTTTAAAGCTTTTATTATAAGATACGTTTCAGAGACTTAACGTCTACAAAAATGTTCGGTATCTATATAAAAATTTAAAGTAGTATACTCGTATATTCCAGTATATTTGGATGGAAGTTTCATCCAAATATATTTTACGAAAAATTTGTGATGTGGTCAAATTTTGGTATGTGAAATCATCAAAAAACATCGTAATTTTTCATTTAATAACTATAATTATGTAATTGCCCCGGATCTTATCATTATGGTATAATAATGTATATTTTTTTATTTTTACATCGTGTTAATGTGACAAAAACATAATAGGTTCTTTTATTTTGGAACCGTATTATTTCGAAAGCGTGTATGAAGTGTTTTGGGCGTGTATGTAACATAGTATGTAATTGGAATAGTTATTTGATTGTATGAAAGCTTTTTGGATGAATTTTTATACATTTGATTGAAACTTGTAAAGAATAGTTTGACGATGCATTCTGGAAATCGATGGTTTTAAAGATAAATTGTATTTGAAATACAGTACTATGAAATCCATCAATTTTTTCGTCATCGATGTATAATGAAACTATTTACAATGGTTGTATTTGTATTGTATTTCCTAAAAACTATTACAAAGGTCACATCTGTTTCTAAGATTATCTTTTTTCAAATACATCAAGTGATATTTAACCAGAATCTATATTTGCGAACATTGATAAGGTTATTAGAATAGAACGTCATAAATACTTTTATTACGTCATAACTTCTGAAAAATAAAAAATAACTTATTCAGATTTTTCTAGTATAATTTTTTTTACAATCAATTATTCTACAGATTCATATCACAAAACCAAAATTTTCGACATTATCTTTGACAAGGACCCATTCGAAAATTTCCAACTGTCACAAACCCCCAAGATCGCTATCAAAATAAAAATTATATATATATATATATTTTTTTTTAATATTACCTTACACATACTATTAACCATTCACACACTTCAAACCAACTACATAACGAGCCGAAACCCATCCAATCTCAATAAACACCTCAACCTTGGTTCTTCAATCTTCTCCATCCGATATTACATTTACCAGCAAACTAACACTTTATAGCAGCATCCCAACTATCGAAAAGGCATCGAAAAGGTTAGTATCGCGTGGGAACGCGATATTACGATCCCTGTGGTTCTGCAACTTTTCCGTCCGGGGGACCTTTTGCGTTCACGCATAGTCGTGACTCTTCTCAGATTTGACGTTTCGGACATGCACTTTTCGAAATTGTTTTATGATGGGCAATCAGATGTAGGATTCTTTAGAATGACCCGAATTTTCATTGCGAAATCATTGGCATTTGTGTTGTATTGAATGTTTTTTTATGAAAGTGCAGTAGAACCTCTATTATCCGGTTTGTATAATGTTTTTTAACAATAGATTTCACAGTTTTTTTTACAAAATACGCGCCCAAAAATTGACAAGTAAGGTAATGCACCAGTGGTTGATCACGTACCAATAATTGACCACTTCTCAGAAAAACGGAAAAATTAAGGTTTTTAAAGACGATAATTTTTTGAAAAGGGTGCGTTAGATTATCTGTTTATTATATCTTATCGTTTTTGAGAAGTGGTCAACCATTGGTGATTTATAACAAAATTGGTCAACCTTTTATAACAAAATTATGGTGACTCTTGGCGTACTCAACTACATATAAGGGTGATGAAACCAAAACCTAACAAGAATTTTATTTTTAAATTAATCTTTACATTTTATAAAGTGATAGAAACATAATTTATTTTCAAAAAAAATTTCGGTATGTTTAAAAAATTTCGAGTAAATTTTTTTTTCATAGGTGACGTTAAAAATTATGACTTAATTGATTATTATCTTAGGAACTGTTAAATACACTACCATGGCGATTTTATGTTATGTTAACAAATCTTACAAGTACCAAATAAACATAAATAGATTATAAATAAGTATAAAAAATACTTAAAGGTTATGTGCATAATTATGCCCACTAAAAATTTCTATGAGTAATTTCATTTAATTTCTAATAAATTCATAATTTTTATTTAATATAAATTTTTAATCTTGATTTTCCGAATTTTTCGATATCCAGACCATCTTAATCCCCGTTTAGTCTGGATAATCGAAGTTCTACTGTATTTTTTTGTATGAATGTAATATTTAAAACAACTGATTTTCGTCTTTGTATAATATCTGGCTGTGGTAACGCTGAATACACTAAAAGTAAATTGCTAATATTTCGAGTTTTATTTATCAAATTAACTCTTAAATTTTTTAAACTGTGAAACCTAATTGATCTATATAACGAAATAGTTTCAAACGAAATTTTATATGTAAAACGGACGCTCGTTCATTAACTGTGTAGTAATTTGTCGGGTTTCCGCTGATTTATCGACGAAAGTGCAATTAGCATAATGTCCCTTCCATGCAATAAATTCAATCGAAATATTCACGCTTTTAATTCGAATCAATCGAGCGCACACTAATTTATGGTTTCCGCAATCGAAATTTATATAAAACGAGGAATTTTCATCACGTTTTAGAATTCCTAATTATAAATCGTTTCGAGCCTTTTGTTCTCACCGAATAACTTTTGTTATAAATAATCCTAATAAATTGTTTAGTTTCTTTGAATACAATGATCATTGAAGTTAAGCAACATGTGGATATTATCGTATATTACTAACCAGAGAACATTCAACAATTGATACTTTTAATATTTAATTCTTTGAGAGTTATTTTTCAAAGTAAAAAAAATTCTCAATATAAAACACAAGAAATATTACCAAAATTTTAAAACAACTTTTCTATACTTTATCGATCGATTTGTACACAATAAAAATTTAAAAACTTCCCAATATTATAATTTGACCTTCTCAAGTTCTTGGACCACAGATTAAAATCCACTGGCACAGAAAGCATGCCAATTTGCCAAAAAAGAGACCAAAGCGTGACTGGACAGGTGAACATTGTTATGCATTTCATATAGAACGTGTCAAACGATCGAAATTTCGAGGTTAAATCTTTATCACGATTTATATCCATTTTGTTCAATTTAGTTCTACGACATCGAAAAACGTGAACGTTTCGAAATTCTGATTCGTCAAATTCAAAAATGTTGCAGTGGACATTTAATTTTCGTGCATGTCACAAATGTCGACGTTTCGAATTTTCGTTGTCAACGGATTTATCACATGTTCTGACATCGTACAAATGTGTGTAGTATAAGTTTTTGAATTGAATATTTTAAAATACAACATAACTGAAATTTATAGAGAATATTGAAATTTTTCACACATGAAAGCATTTATTAGGTTAATGCAAAAGTTTTATCTTATTTTTTTTATTAAACATCGCATTTTGAACCAACTCGATGTGATGCAAATATAATTGCAATTTTTTATCAGTTGACTCCTATCTTCAACACAATCTCTCTATTTTGATGTGGATCAGCATCATTATGGCCAATAACATGTCATCATCATGTTTATCAGTTAATGAAAAATTCCTAAATCTGAATTTTGAAAACCACAACTGACAACTGAGTGATTTTAACTTTAACTGCATCTCTACAGTACACATTACAAGTATTTTTGGTTGTCACGGTCACATTATTATTTTTATAAAATTTATACAATGAAAAATGTCATAAATGCAATTTATTATTAGATATCTCAAAATTTTCTACGGGATGTTTATTGTTCACTGGCTAGGTTAAAACTTAACAGATATTGAAAAGAAAGTATCCTCCATATAATAGAGTGGTTTGAATATAGATTTTATTCATTAGTTCGAATAAAAGAGAAAAATATTTGACCATCGAAAAAAATACGATGAAACTTATGCATTGACCCAACACATTTCAAAACTCTCCCAGATTTCTTCACATTTCTCAGACGAAAACGTCAATAACTAAAAACCAAACTCCATCAAACATCAATTTCAATCAAACCTTAAAAAAAACAATTCCCAAACTAGAATTTAATCAGAATTTAATAATAACGCCTCGCTTCAAACTGAATAGTTAAACCGAAACGCATTGACGGCTCGGTATCTCGGTTAAATTAACCGCGACAGTTAAACACGACCTTTGTGCCATTACTATATAATGTAACGAGACGATAGACAAACGCGTTGTAAATTTCGATTAAAGGTTTTCCATTGTTGTATTATTGCAGAACGTCGCGTTCTATGGGCCCCGCACTTCGGGACAATTTCGCAACGGTTTTGAATACAATCGTTTCTGTTTGATGTTCAGAATTTCATATATGTATATTACAATTGGATTTTTGAATATTTAATTTTATACGTTCAACTATTGATCGTTTTTCTGAGTTAAATGATCCTTTATTGGATTTAACTGTAGAGTCTTTTGATGGATAGTTTGGTTGAACTTTCGTCTAATATAAACGTAGTCTATGGGATTTTTCAGTTGATTTATTTACGTTTTCTGTCGTTTCCGCCATCGAGTTCTTCTTGGTAATTTACTCGGCGTTTCTTTGAACTCGGCATTTTGTATAAATAAATAAAACGGGAATAAGCTCGGCGAGTACAAATTAACGAAATTCTATTTGGCAAATGATTCGAGTTTCAGATTGCGACTCGGTTGCAATGGCCGTCTTAGTTTTCGCATTTTCCCGCTTTTCCTCGAGCGGAAAATTCTTCTATTTGCGAAATATAAACGGTCTAAATTGCGACTACTTTTGAATAGTGCCGTAAACGTGAAACTTTCTCTGTACGTTTTTTATATCAAACTCATTTTAAATTTATGAACAAAATATTGTAAAAAAATTCAATATAATTGATGTTTTACCAAATATAGCAAAATTCTATAACAATGATGATTCATAATGATCGTATTAATAATTTATCGATATATTCGTATTTTATTGCTATTTAAAATGGTACAATAGCCAATTTATTTATCATACAGATGTATCGTTCTTAAAAGTGCGTCATTATATATTTTAATAATACTTACTGTTTTTATGATGCTATAAAAATGATCATAGTAAGTGAATAAAATTGACTAAAACGATCCATTGCTTCATTTTGATTCATTATTTTTGTTTAGTTAATCAAGGTTTTCGAAAATATGAAAAAATGTACAGTTACTGAAAATTTATATAAGAATTCTTTTTCAAATATTAACACAATGAGTGTTATTCTGAAAATTGTGACCATTGTCATTTTGTATTACAAAAAATGGAAACAATACGTGTTCGTTTGAAAATATATAAGGAAAAACTAGACATTTTTTATACAATACCGTATTGCGAAATTTCGCTATAATGTGACAATGAAAAACAACTATAATATAACAACATACAGTTCATTGACTTTCATAATTTAAACTATGAAAATTTACCTTTTTCAGTATATAGCTATTATTCTGATATTAAAGTATCGTTTTTTTAAGACATCTTTGCTCTCATAGTGCAAATTTTAAGAATCGGTAACTTTCACGTTTTAGATTCGCTTGCACTTTCACGACAAGTATTAATTCAACGTAAAGGTCAGTTAAGGAAACTGCTTCCAAATATACACACGAGTTTAGAAAGTTTACTATTTTAAGTGTGAACATGTGAATCATTTTCAGAAATTTTACATAGCATCATATAGCTAATTTAATGAAATGAATAACTGTATGAAATAATAACAAGATATGAAAACGAAATCATTATTGTTTGCTCATTTTGATTTTAAGTGCACTCTAACTAGATTATCAAACAATTTATTTGAAGTATCAGCAAACATCACATGAATCAACAAATACTGAAATAGTTGACCTGAATTTCAGAATTTCAGTTATAAATACAATGCATTTATATTCAACACAATATGCATTTTTCGCATTTCAAAATTTATAATCTCATTATGAACATTTAACGAAACACCTCAAGTCATGATTCACGTATAATGTATTATTTTTTATGATTTTTTTTAAAAGAATTCCCATTTAAATAATTACTATATCGATCACAAAATCACACCGTTAAAAATTTACTAAACAAACATTAAGCAACAATCTGAAGTCAACGTTCGCGCTGAAAATGATGCAACTACCATTTAGTAACAGTCTAGCAACGGATCCAAAGATAAGCACAATGATGATGAAAATTCGTCACTTCTGACCATTGTTTCGGCTCGTAATATATATATATTCGTACCGAGAAACGGAAAAAAACAATGAAAATCTTGATCTTTGAACTGCGGAGGTTCTCACGGAGCTTTTGAAAATGCATAATCGTCTAGTTTTCATGCAAATAAAACGCTCTCTTGTTCGGATGAAAATTTGCATTTTTCGTTGTTTATTTGTAATTTTTCGGACGTTTTATTAAATATCGCGGATTGTTAAAGTTATTGTTGCGGAATTTGAAGAGTTCAAATGAAAGAATGCTTTTTCTTTGAATTTTTTTGTTATATTTTTTATATAGGTACCTATAATATAGTATTTGTGTGTATATATTTTTTTGAATTATTTAGTTTTAGATATAAATATTATTTGATGGTTTAGTTTTGTCAAATATATCAATAATCGAAGTTAAGCAACATGTAACTCGGTTAGTATATGAGACTTGTACTACAATAGTGGTTGATCTATAATTTTTTTTAAATCAATAGTATTTTCATACATATATTGTAGTAACATATTTATTTGATAATAAATATTATTATTTTTTAACTTTTTAAACTCAAAATAATCAATTTTTTTACTACCTAATTAAGTTTAAGTTTAAGTTTAAGTAAATTTTTAAGTTTTTTTTTCATATAGCATACATTGTTTCAAAAATCAATGATCGTAATTGTTGTACAGTAATCAGTACGTCTTTATTTATTTGAAAACGTCTTTAGTATTAAAATGCATTAAGAATCATCTATTTCTTTTCATAGAAAATATTTGGCAAATTTTAGCACTGGCTTTCAAAATCAGATCTTCAAAAAAACAACAATTTTTCAAAGACCTAAAATATTTTTTCTACACCTTACAACTACATAGGATAGGTCAATGATTCAACAAATTTAAATTTATATAACATTCGTACAAATCAAAACACAACAATTGAAAAATGAAGTACACTTAACAAAAAAAAAAAAAAAATTAAAACGAACTCAATCTCGAAACACTCACATCAATTACATCATCAAACGCCCATTAAATTTTTTCTCACATCGACCAAAATTAAACGCGCATTACCCCATAATAGAGCAGTCACGCTTCCACCATTTTTTCCACAACACACTCGAATTCCTCAATTGTAACGACCCTCCAAAGTGAAGGCTCCGGCGCCGAAGGCCCTCTTCGTTCGCGAAATCCGCGAATTTCAACAACCAACAACAACAACAACAACAACAACAACAACAACAACACCAACAACAAGAGCCTCTCGCCCCTTACGAGCGGCGAACTTGCGCTCGTCAGATGTGTACGTTTTAAAAGTTGCCTTCCGAGAAATCCACGTTCAAAGGAGTTTCGTTTTGCGAGAGCGCAAATATTCGCAGAAAGTTTCGCGTTTTGTGTTAATTCGCGTTTTGTGCGATTGTCTGGCGCGAGTGCTTCGTCGGGTTGTGTCAATACGTAGTGTTTTGAGATGGTGCTTTTTTTTTGGACGTGCGTTAGATGTTTGATTTGTTGTGTATCTGGGTATTTTTTGAAAACTATTTGTTGAATAGTAGGAAAACCATTACCGGTAAAACGGTTTACCGGTCAATTGGTTTACCGGTAAATCGCTTAACCGGTAAAAAGGTTTACCGGTAAAACGGTTTACCGGTAAAACGGATTACCGGTAAAACGGATTACCGGTAAAACGGATTACCGGTAAAACGGATTACCGGTAAAACGGATTACCGGTAAAACGGTTTACCGGTTAATTAGTTTACAGGTTAATTGGTTTACCGGTTAAGCGATTTACCGGTAAACCAATTGACCGGTAAACCGTTCAACCGGTAAACCAATTAACCGGTAAACCGTTTTACCGGTAAACTAATTAACCGGTAAACATTTATTCTGGTAAACCGTTTAACTGGAAAAGTATTTGACCGGCAAACCGTTTAATCAGTAATCAGTTTAACAGGTTAAACGTTTTTACCGGTCAAACGGTTACCGGTTACCCATTAAACAGTTTGCCGGATAACCGATTAACTGATTAAACGGTTTAACGATTAAATGGTTTACCAGTTAAATGGTTTACTGGTTTACTGGTAAATGCCTCAAGTAACACTTCAGTAATTTATCGGAAAATTTTTAATATTTACTAGTTAATTTTTTTTTGTTTTTGGAATATTTTCGAAAAATATCGTTTTTTCGAAAATATTTAAAAAAAAAGTTTGTGTAGTTTTGCGGTTTTTTTTCGTTGTTTTTTTCGGTTTTTCGCGATTTTTATTCAAAATTTAAATTACCGGTACTTATTGTTAGTGAAATAAAAAATTACTGGATTACCGGTAAACGAAAATTACAGTAAATTTGACCTCCCTATATGAATATTTTCTGATGTTTACAAACGCGCTATTTGAAATATTCGACTACACTGAAAGTCAATTATTCTTTTTTTTATTACCTTTCCTTATACATAAATTTTCTGACGAATTTCAATGGTTTTGGTACTGAAAGGTTTTTAAATTTTTCCTGGTAGTATTTGCATACATTCTTTAAATATAGATGAAATTTTCCTGTTTATATTTCATTAATGGAATTTTATCGATTTACTGCATTTTAAAAACGCATTATTTTGCTTTGAAAACTTTAATTTGATAACTGTGTCATTGGGTCTTTTTTGATTCTGCAGTTCATCCGATAAGAATGTTTGAATTTGTAGTAAAACATTTTTTGCACCGCTTATCAAAAGTAATAAAATATTTTATTGACAAGCATAGCGATGAATATTTTTTTATTACATAAACTTAAATAACCGTTGTTTTTCTTATTAAATTACACGGTCAATAAAGTTTACTTTTATTTGTGAATGAATAACATTTTACGATTTTCTTGCACGTATCTGAAATTTTATGAAACAATTATGAGTTTGTTCATTTAAATTCAAATTATTTTGAACGATTCCAATTGAAATCGAATAAGACGATTCGTTTTCCTTATTTATTGTAATTTCAACACGATCTTTTGCATCAACAGATTTTTGTTAATGATAATCCGATTCTCAAAACCATAACATAACCGAAAATATATATATTTTATACATTCATGTTATAACTCTAAAAATAAACGTATTTTTCGAACCGTGACATATTTTTTCATAATTTAAAAATCATGGTCGAATGCACGATGCGATAGAGCGACACCTGAATCAATATTCGGCGTTCGATTTTCAGGAATTTCATTGGAATTCAAATTTTTCATAATTACAATTCGGAAAACGATCGATCGTCAAACGGAACGTCGCAGCAGATTATGTCGTCCAAGGATTTTTTTTGCAGATTATATAAAGTTAATTACAATTTTTTTTCATCCCGATTCTCGCAATAATCCGTTTTATGTAAATCCTGTTATTTATACTAGAGGCTGGAAATATAATATTTTATTTTTTCTTTACGTACGTAAAACGGTGCCGAACTTTTTCCGATAAATCAAACGCTTTCTTATGAATTTTTCAAATAAAATATTCTTGTATTACGATATTATGTATCGGTTAAATTTATGTAACTTTTTATATAATCCAAAAAAAGCAGTTTTCATCTGTTGATATTTTCAATGCATTTTCAAAATGAAAATATGCTATTATACTAATTGCTAAAATATTTCTGTTATCTTGACTATGCGCAAATTACATATTATAATAATTGTGGCTTTCATACGTTGCATTTTAATTATTATTTATTTACATTTTGAAATATGAAAATACTTAAAACCGACTCTTTCCGTTTAATATTTTCCTCGTTTACTTTCTAAGCACTTTTTGGGGAACCACTTCCGTTTCGATAAAGGGACTTTTACTTCTCTACAAACAATCAAACGGAGATGAAATTTAAAAAAGTCCCGTCTCTTTTGGAGAATCGTACAAAAACATACTTTAAACGTTCTTCGAAATGTATATGTAATTGGAGATAATAACTTTTTCGTGACGCCATACGTCATACAAGGAAAAACCGCTCAGTTATCAACGATCATATCTTATAGAACGTTTTTTTAGTTCTTAATAACTTTTAATGATGGAAATTTAAATGTGAAATTTTTACGAGACAGATTATGATCTGAATGTGTATTTTATAAATGATGTATATTAAATTTTGATAAATTAAATTGTAATTATATATACGTAGGTTTGGAGTTGTGCGCTGTTGCAGTGTCTCCATAGAAAAGCCTCATAAGTCCTCGTTATTCAGTGAGGGACGGTCGCGTGCAACGCTTCGCATAACTCGCAAGGTAAATTGTTGATTTAATCCTATTTTATTAATTGAAAGTATCATAAAGTTTATATTTAACTAAAGCTTAGGATACGTACGTAATGGTAATTTAAAAATATAATAATTTTTAAATTATTTATAAAACAAATTTCACATTTGAATATTACATAAAATATCTCTATACATCTGAATGATGTAATCATTCAAATTTTTAATCGAAAATTAATTTTGATACATTTTAACTTTATGAATACTTAACTAAAGCGATTTTGAATACTTACCATAAAAAAATCATTACTCATGTTATAAATGAGCTGAATCTGTGATTCATATCATTGAATCAGACTTAAGATCAAGTTTTTGTTGTATCATCGATTTTTTTAAGATCGTATAATTCAATCAAATACTTTTTTTTTGCATAATATCATTCACGGTTCTGCGGAAATTGTTATTGAAAACGTGCGCCTATTTGAAATATTACTCACCATTAAGTATACTAATGACCATTTGTCTTAACAGTTGTGATTTGAATAGTTTTTTAGAGGCATAGTTAATATTGCCTTTGTTTGTATACAATTCGATGTTGCCACCATAATTAGTGAACGTGTAAACAACTTTTTTTCTTCGAATAATAGAAAATTACTTAAGAAAATTGAAAAAATCTCCAGTTCTTCATTCACAAATAGACATTGGAGTCAAATACGGCTAGTTTATTATTTATGAATACCCAATTTATTCATAACGTTTCTTTTATAACTGTTTTATTTTAGGGCTACGTTATGTGAGTTACATAGTAATCAAATTATTATCTAAGTAATTATTATTTTTTTGGTATTATATTATAGACGTAAATACTTCAATAAAATTTCATATTCGAATATACATAATTATACCTACGAATTTATGAAGATGGTTAGATTGTTTTATTTTCAGCCACTAATTATTTTGGTTTCATACAATTTTCAATGAATTTTATAAATTCATCTACAGTTTAAACGAAACATTATTTCACATAAATTTTTCCAATTATTATATATAGAAAATTGTTCCGAACGATCCAAAATTACTCGACAAACACCCTTTATTTTCGCGACCACATAATTGACAAAGCACGAAAATACCCCATAATGCAAATCCACAACACAAAAAGCCTATAATTAGACCGCCATGATCCGATCGAAAATTTTGCGAAACGGCGCTAACAAACAACATCAACAGGTTATCGTCTATTTCGTCCTCAGTTTTCGCCCATTTTCCGCCTATTGCGAAAAGCAAACAATGCATTTTCATTACACGCTTTAATCAATCGGGACCTAGGCGACATTTTCACAACGTCGACAAACAATTTCATGTATAATATATATCATATAGGGGAGACTTGTCTAATTCCGTGACACGTCTAATTCTGTGATAGTTGGAATAAAGTTGGTTTTTTTTTAATAATGTCAACGTATTTTGAAGAACTATATTTACTAAAAGTTTGCCACTATATACACGAATTTATGATGATGTAATTTATTGATAGCCGTTCACGTATGATGCTAGTGTAGATATGTTTAGCGAGGATTTTGTGTTTTTTCGCCGTGCGAAATACACGCGTGATTCAGATGAGTAAAACAAAGTTTTTGATGCATATAATTTTTTTTATTGTCATTATATAGAATAGGAGTATATGTAAAAGTGTACAGAATTTTTTAAATTAAAATATTTACAAATCTTTAAGAATCTGAGCATTATTTTAGCATTTTATATTAAGTTAACAACTTTAAGTTTTAAGATAAATTACAAATAATTGTTGCGCAGACATCTAATAGTCAGTATTGATGAAAATATTCATCATTAAAATTATTTTTATTAAGAAATATAGTTTTTTTTTCATTCACTTCTGCTTTTCTTGAAACTGCCAAAAGTATTTAAATAAAATCATCAGTTATTTTGAAAAAATATTGTTAGTATTAAATCTCCTATAAAATTTCAATACTAATCTTTTTATTATTAAAAAAATAATATTACGAAACTTTTCTCAAAATTGAATATACCATCACAGAATTACATGACCACTATCACGGAATTAGACATCTCAAATTCGACCATTTGAGAAGATGTCACACAAAACTGTTCATGAACTACAACATCTGAACCATTAATGACTCGATGAAAACGAAGCTTAACGCTTTACGATTGTCAGCTTCGTTTCAACAATTTTACAATAGAACACAAGATGATGACAAACAAGCGCATAGTATCACGAAATTAGGCAAGTCTCCCCTATTTGTTCGCGAAGCCTTTTTCGCGAGCCTCAGGCACAAAATTCCTCAGTTCAAACCACCGACCGTACTCATCGACGTTTCGTTCGAATTCCCGAATGTGTGTGTTTGTTTGTTCGTATATTGCGAATTTCGCGTTTCATTAAAGAAACGGGGGTTGTTGGATCGAAATTCGCAATTTTGAATATATTGGTAGTGAGAGTTTAAGGGAAAATGGTATTTGATATCGATGATCGTCTTAGTATGGGATTTGTTGTGTGAGATAAATTTTTTGAATAATTTTGGGTAAATAGATAAATGTGTGATGAATTCTTGAAGGATTAAAATGTTTAAAAATTATTTCTTTGTAAATAGTCTTATGTCAATGTAATTTGTATTAATTGATTGATTGTATATTGCGAATTTCGCGTTTCATTAAAGAAAACGGGGGTTGTTGGATCAAAATTTGCAATTTTGAGTATGTTGGTAGTGAGGGTTTAATGGAAAATGGTATTTGATATCGATGATCGTTTTCATATGGGATTTGCTGTGTGTGAGATAAATTTTTTGAATAATTTTGGGTAAATAGATAAATGTGTGATGAGTTCTTGAAGAATTTAAATATTTAAAGATGATTTCTTTATAAATAACCTTATGTGAATATAATTTGTATTAATTTATTGATCGTATATTGCGAATTTCGCGTTTCATTAAAGAAAATGGGGGTTGTTGAATCGAAATTCGCAATCTTGAGTATGTTGGTAGTGGGGGTTTAAGGGAAAATGGTATTTAATATTGATGATCGTTTTCGTATGGAATTAATTGTGTGTGAGATAATTTTTTTTTTAATAATGTTGGAAAAATGGATGTATTTGTGATGAATTTTTGAAGAGTTCGAATATTTAAAGATTGTTTATTTATAAACAGTCTCATGTCAATGTTATTGTGTTAATTTATTGATCAATTGCGTCACTTTTCGGTAATTGATGGGAACCGACATGTTTTATTAAAAAATTGTTTTAAATTAACAAAATTTTGGTGATATTCTATTTTTTTATATAATGAAAATCGTTTAACACTAAAACGCTTAATGTAAAAAATAAATTAAAACGAAATCATAACAAAATACTATGTAATGTCTTAACATTATATAAAAATTAAAAAATATATAAAATTTTAATAATACTGATGACGATATGAATTCAAATCAAACGTACCATAATTGTTTCACTGTTAGATCATCATTCGTTAGATTCAACGTCAAAAAAGATCAAAGACAAAACGTAACATATGTACCTATACCTATACCTATGATATAACTGGATCAATATGAATTTTCAAACCGACGAAAAACCATCGTGAATATAATCCGATAACGACTAAAAATTGGCTATTAACAATTAACAATTTCGGTTTTGTGTACAACAAGAATTTCAGGTGTAAACACATAATAAATAAATTTTCCGAGTTGAATTATGATGAGTGAGAGAGTTCGCGCCGTTTTGCATAATTGAAAGTCCCGAAGTTCGCCTCGTTCCGAGATTTCGATTAATAATTTCGGATTTTGATGGTGTTTTAATGGCGATGGAGTTTTGTGTTTATCAGCTCGAGTTTATGTGAAATTCGCACGTTAATTATTCACGTGAAAAGAAGTCGATTTTGCAACGGCGTTAATCCTCGCCTAGATGTTTTCTTGTTTTCTTTTTTTCTATCGTATTATAGGATAAATATTAATTAATACTAAGGTAATGCACCAGTAGTTGACCATCTGTCAGAAAAACGTAAAAAAATAAGTAAAATAAAATAAAATAAAATAAAATAAAAGAATAATGCAAACACAGTTTATAAAATGTAATATCGTAAACTATTTATTTTTAAAACAATTCTGTTCTAAAACGAAGGAATTAAATAATTTTGTAATTCGTTCAGATTTTCTGTTTCGTATAAAATTTTATTACATTGAAACTTTTTTCTATAGAAAAAAAATTATATTATAATATAGAAAATTTTAAATTATAAAAATAGAATTGTCACATATTTAATGATACATTATATAATAGTTAATTACAAAATAATCAATCAACAACATATCTTGCACTATATGGGTCAATGTAATTGAATTCATTAAACATATCGACTTCAGAAATTATTTTATTAAGCAATAGATAGAGAAAATAGTTTTATTTCATATAAAATAAATAAAGTTACTAATAAACTTTTGTAAATTTAAATAATATTACGCAGATTAAACCCTGACATATAAAAAATAACCACCATTTACAAAATACAAACCACTACATATAATACAAAACCAGAGTCGGAGCTAAGGTAAATGGCACCCTAGGCAAAAACTAATTTTTTGCGCCCCCCCCTCTAGTTTTGTTTAAAAACATAAAAAATATCGAAAATATTTATTATTTTCAATTTTTACCGCTGAATTTTCAAATTATTGCAAACGAAATAATTATCTCTAAAATACTTACTTTTACGAATATATCTTACATATAATTACACCCCCCCCCCACAGTTTCACAAAAATATAGTTACGCCCTTCACTCTCAAAAACCGGGGAGAGGGGGGAGGGGTTGCAAATCCAATTTTAAATTAAAACTGCATTGAACCTGCATAAATCACGCAGATCATAGATTCACCATCACTATTCTAGACCGAAAATTTCTATTAAATCAGTTAATATTTTTTCACCAAAATTTTCCGAAATTTTTTATTAAGTAGCTGGCACCCTAGGCAAATAAATGTCTAGTTTTTTTTAAATTAGTTTAAAGCCCTGCATGTTACGCACAAGGCTAATAAACACATAAAAAATATCTAGGATGCCTATATAGCTGAATCCGGCCCTGTACAAAACCCAAATCGCACAATTACACAAAAATCGCCCCAATTTCGCGGCAATCCGAACTCCGAATTGAATATTAACGACAACGACGACGAAAGTTCGGACTCTAAACGGCCGTTCGTTTCGCGCCATAACGACGGCCACTTTCGCGCCGTTACGTTGGCGGCATTTTTGACAAATGACAACGGCCGTGGCGGGAATCGCCGCGGATTGTCGTTGATCGTTATCGCGTTTTGCGGATTTCGCGGTGATGGTTTGCGTTTTCCGTTTTGAAATTTTGTCGGTTTGGATCGAATGGCGTTTTTGTGATTTGATTTAGAATTTTCAGCGGTAAATTATGTGGTGTTGTTATTGAGATCGTTTAAACTCGTTGAAAATAATTTTTATTTGAAATCAATGGAGAAATTATCTATAGATGTTGGAGGGTCTCGTTTCAGGGCCCTCGATTTAAAAAAAGCCTTTACTATTTTTGAAAAATAAATTTTTGTTGAATTATTATGGTTTTTCTATATCAATCCAATAGATATTATGAAACTCGAATCACTTTTTGAAGAAAAAAGGCAATTGTTTACATGAAAATAAGGTTTATTTTCTAAAATCGACAATTTGCTCTTTATTTTATGAAACTGACTATGTATATAAGAATAATAAACAAAAAAAATTTCGCCTGTGGCGCTAGTTTTATTAAATTTTATATAATAGATAGAGGAGGATAGGTTTGGAACTCGGCCCAAATTATATGTATTATAATATATTATATTATATTGTAGTAATTTATCATATTATATTATATTTATGTATATGCATTTTGCCCCAAAATTTTTTTGCATTTCGAGTTCCTAATGAAGTGAATTCACCGCTGTTTGAAATGGGGAAAGTTTTTGTAAATTTTTGATGATAATGATGAAGTATTGAATCATTATCATGTTCATATTTAGTTTAGAATAAAGTTTTTGTAATACTGTTGAAAATTTGGACATTTCGATTTACGAGAACTGAATATTGAATACATTTATTGCTAAATTATTTCGAATCAATAGTGTGTAACTTTAGTTTACGATAGAAACTTGTATGTTCGATAAAGTTAAACCTTCGAATATGTGTCTTTTTTAAGCTTTTATTAACTTGACTTATTCAAATAATTATAGTCATCGATGATAACAATTTTCAAAAAACTACAATCGTTTTATACAATTATCAATATAAAAAATTGCTCTGAAAAACATTAACGAATACATCATTTTGATCAAACAAATTTGATCATCAAACAAATTTCGGACCGATAACAAAAATCAAACACTACACTACTAATTTCATACTTTACGCAATCAAATAATTAACATTTAATACCCGATTCTTATATAATAAATAAATCACACAAAAACCTCAAACGACACACTACAATCATCAAACACAAAAAAAAACTAAATCGCCATCACTGCATTACGCCAATTAGTACTCAATGCCGCTGAACATGCGCAATTATGCGAATGCCTTATGAAAACGGCACTATTAGCCCGATAAAGCGTAATTTCAGTACTTACCTCTTTCCGTTGTCGTTTTATCATTCGCTCATTATTAGCTGTGTGAATTTATTGGACGTGTGTGAGAATTTCAATGGTGTCGGGTCGCAAGGTCTTCGGAAAAACCGACTGTTTTTCTTGTGCAATCGTTCAAATGTCTCTTATTGTAATATTTTAATTGAATTAGATTTATTTGATCTTTTTCGTGTTGTCGAAATTCGATTTTCGTAAGCGAAATGATCTCGAAACGTTCGGAGAGGTTTTGCTGCTTGAATATGAATTTGGAAATGTATTTATTTGGATATGAGAGGTTTTTTTGCGATTTATTTATATCGGTATATGCGAAAACGTTTTATTACAATAAATACGTATTTCTCGTAAAAAAATATCATTGTTTTGTCGAATTTACTTACCGTAATCCGATCATTACATTGTGTACCTTTGCAATCCGTATTTTATGGAAAAAAGTTTTATATGGAAATCGAAATAAATCAATGTACTGTCAAATGAAACACGGTACGCTTATACGAAAAGATTACGAGAATATATTTTTTTTTTCAGAAGCTGAATAGAGGAAAATCGTTTAGGGAAAGATTTTCCTTCGGACCTATCTTACAGCATGGTTCGTACTAGCTTGGAAGTAGGAAACAGCAATCAGGTAATTATTTAATTAATTAATACTATTTTCCGATTGAATTCATTGAATAATATCATTTATTATAAAAAATAACATCCTACATTATCATAACATTAACTGAGGCCGATTTTAACAACCACCTTTCAACAGCCACAAATCGAATAACATAACAATAAAACACCACTATTATTCTACCGTACGAAAAGCCGAAACTACATAGACCCAACGGCAAATAGTAAAGCCATCATACGAGCAAACATACGAATTTTTTCAAACTTCGAACTCACCTTTTACACTATTTTTCCGTCACTCGAATCCAGCAGTTTATCTTGCGGTACTCGAGGGACCGACCCAGCGTGGTTTTTGTTTGCTTGGATTTATCTAACACGAGAAACCTTTCCTCGAAACTGGAGACGGTCCCACTCGAACGGTGCTAAGTGACGTTTGATTGAAAAGCCTTCTCGTTTGTCTTCTGGATGAGTTATTGGTGTACCTGGATGATATTGGGCCCCCGCTTATAACGGGAGTAATTAAACAAGGGTTATTAATAATAACCATTATCCAGTAACCATAACCAATGCTATAACTAATGCCATGGCCATAACCATTAGCCAATGGTTATGGCTTTGGAGCGAGCACTTTTTTTTGAGTTGCTCCGCTCCAGCACCAAAGTACTTGCTCCGTTCCGTGCTTTGGTTAAAATTTTTGAATAAAAATTATATTCATTGATTTTCTTTGATATACCGATAAATTCACATAACACATAGCTTATTAGATATATTATCAGGACCGTTGAGGGGGGGGGAGGGAGTAAGTTCTCAGGGTCTGGGCTATTTTGAGGGTCTGTGACCAATTTTGAAAATTTTTGTTTCGATTTCTTTTGAAATTTTTTTTGGAAAAGTCGGTTTTTGTAATTGTACATTTTTTTCGAAAAATTTTGTTTTTTTGGTAAATATTTTTTGGAAAAGTCGGTTTTTGTAAGTATGTATGTATCTATACGATCTTTCGTGAAAAATATTGGACACTTATAAAAAAACATTTTCGAACTCTTTTTCTCAGGGTCCGGAATTTCTCTCTACGGCCCTAGATATACATTTACAACATTTTTATACAATTACATAGATAAAAAATAAAATTACATACATTACTCATTGATTTTATTAAATAAAATGGCAGTTAATGTAAGTAATGTGTAAATTGTAATGCAGAGTATGCATTATATCAAATATCAAATTAAAAAAAATATATAAATGTTATATCGGAGCTCCGGAGCACTACTAATTTTCAAGAAAAAACCCGTTGCTCTGACTGCTCCGTGCTCCTGCTCCAGCTCCGTTCCAAAGCCCTGGTTATTATCATCGTATACATTCTATAACAAAGGCTTTCTGTTATATTATTAAAAATTCGAGAATTTTATATTTAAGGTAATGACATCAGAGGTTGACCATGCACCTGTAGTTGATTACTTCTTAAAAAAAAGTAAAAATTTAGGTTTTTAAAGACGATAATCTTTTGGAAATTTTTTTGCGATTATCTATCGCACCCTTTCCGACAGATTATCGTCTTTGAAAACCTTAATTTTTACGTTTTTCTGAGAAGTGATTAATTACAGGTACATAATCAACCACTGGTGCATTACCTTAGTATACTAAAAAACTATCTTACTCAATGAGTTTATCGTTAAGTCAACTGTTCGTAGTCATGTCTATTTATTATACTAACCGCAATGTATGTATGTCGTCAATCTAGCAATTTTAACTAGTGAAAATTGTTAAAAAACAATTAGAATTTGCTAAAAATATTTCGTGATGTTATATGATATGGTATTATAGTAATATCTTTTAGTATTTGTACTTCCCTATAGACCTTAGTTAGAATTTTGATAGCCCCCCCCCCCCCCCCCCCCTCTAACACACTATCCATGTAGTACCCACTAATCGCATACTAACTAAATCGCCAATATCAAAAAATGCCGGTAATTTCACACGAGCGATAACTAATACACGCTCAAACATCTGGCATCGATCGACACATTCCGGAATCGTTCGACGTGTCCCTTTACACATTTTTTTCTTTTCTTGCAGTGTTTCCAGCGCTTTCCAACTTTATATTAAATTACAAGTGTTTCTAAATCTTTATTATTCATACGCGACTGCCAAACTTCTGAAAAAAAAAAAAAAAATCCTATTTGAACCGCGAATTTTTCTGCCGCGAGTAAATTCCAAAAGTGTCGGTGCGTACTTCCCGCGTAAATCTAAATTCATACTTACAATTAAACCCATAGATCGAATCACGATAAATACTTGTGAAATGCTCGTCGCGGCATATCTACGTGGCGTTCGCAATAGCGTAAAATCGAATAAAATTGTATATACTTTCGTATACTTCAATATTTCTATCTTTGGAAGAAACTTCTACAATCACTATTATATGCATCCTCGAGACGCTTCCGAGATAATTTCACTCACTTATTGTTAGTTGTAATTTGAATATTCATTAACTTTAATAAAGGAAAAATACGTATGTATGAATGTGTGTATGTTTGTATGCATGTATGTGTGTATGCATGTGTACGTGTGTGTATGTGTATGTATATACATGTATATGTATACATGTATGTGTGTATATGTATGTGTGTATGTGTGTGTGGGTATGTGTATGCATGCGGACTCCGAATAGCATGCATAACACTTATTGTTAGAGGAAGGATTGCCTGAGTAAAGTACCAAATAACTAACCGCATGACCAGACAGTAACGCTAAAACAAAAACAAAAATCTTTGGTAACGGCGAGGACCAATGAGGTGTGCTGTACTGAGGTCTGGACCATGTAGGGCCATCGGGCTAGCCTCAGATGCCAGCTGGAGACCACGCGATCAAAAGCGGGCAGAGAGGACGCAATCTGCTCAGTCTCTGTCTCGTCTGCCTCACTGGCTATCATTGCGATATGTTCACTGAGCAGCGACCGGATTCAGACACATAGATACGCGTTCCGATGGTCCGAGAGCCTTCTCTGCTGGCATGGGGAGGAGTTGGCTCTTATGTTCCCTGCCCCTTATCGAAGCGTGGTGGGCACACGTGATAAGGTACCGCCCAAACTGCCAACGCAAGTTGACAAGACTTCATCCTGCATTGGATGTATATGTTGATAATGATGATGATGATATGATATGATGTCATCTTGTTTAAGTAGTTGATGATTGTGATCGCATATCGTTGAAAAGATGGCTTTTAATTATGAAACCCTTTTAGAGTCACATTTCCCTCTAATAAAAGATATGAAAAAAATATTAAAAAGATTTAGTCCTGATGATGATGGTTTTTATATTGAAAAATGTATCTTTTGCTTAGTTTTGATTATGTTGTTGAAATGTTGATGATGTTAGTTCCTATTATGATGATTGTGTTTGTAGGAACTAATGGAGAAGCCGGGGCGTAAAAGATGGAGGATGTGGTTAGCTGCCGTGATCGTTTTCCTTTTGTTGATTGTCGTTGTCGTGATTGCTGTAGTTTTTCTCACTGGTCCCAAGTCACAAAATAATGGCAGTGATTCGTATCACGTTCAAAATCCAATTACTTTAGAAGATGTCATGCAGGGGAATTTGTCCCCAGAAAGATTCAACGGGACGTGGATATCAGGTGAATGTTTATTGAAATTAAGATTATATTATTGATAAAATGAATTATTTATACCTACATTATATTTATTTTAGATACCAAATTACTTTATGGTGATAGTGCTGGAAATCTTGTGATATTCGATGTTGTTTCTGGTCAATCTACTCAGCTATTATCAGCTAATTTCTATGTGGGTATTAGCTGTAATTGTTTTTAATGTAATTTTAGCTGAAACGATTGATTGAAATAAAAAAAAACTCATTTTATTGTCTTTAGGTATATTCAGCGTCATTCGATCAACAACTATCACCTGACCATAAATACTTATTGCTTTCTTACGATTATAAAAAGGTAATTAATATATTTTGTTAATAATATATGATTCATAAATTATTATATTATACAATAGGCACATAAGTTTTTATAATTTTTTTTACAGTTGTATAGGCATACATATTCTGCCCAATACTTAGCATTGGACTTAGAGACTAACACACAACATCCGATCATTCCGAAAATAAACGAAACCTATTTGGACTTGGCAATTTGGGGCCCTCAAGGAAATTCAATATTTTTTGTATATCAAAATAATTTGTTTTATAAAAAGACAGTGGATTCATCTCCCATACAATTAACAGGAGATGGAATTCCTGGCGTAATATACAATGCAGTTCCAGACTGGGTCTATGAAGGTATAGATTTGTATAAATTTATACTAAATATATAAATTTCAAAACGTCCACTTCTATAAAAATCATCTTATTACAGAGGAAGTTTTTGGTTCTAACAAAGCAATATGGTTTTCTAATGACGGATCACACGTTGCCTTTGGAAAATTTAACGATAGTCTTACTCGCATAATGGCAATTCCGTATTATGGACAACCTGGAGATATAGATTCTCAATACACGAGAGCAATTACTTTGAAATATCCTAAGGTAAACAATATATGAACATACATATTAAATGCGTTTTCGAATATATGAATCTGTATTATTTTGATGTGTCCTAGGCAGGTACAACTAACCCCACAGCAGGATTAGTGTTGGTTAATCTTTTAGAACCAGAGGCTACTATACAATTGCCAGTACCGACCACTCTCGATGAGTATGTATAATAATTTTGGAAAATAAAATAGTTAACGATAGTAGAAATATTATTATTGTTTCGTTTCAGACCAATTTTAGCGTCGGTTTCTTTTGCAACCAATAATTCAGTGGCTGCTGTGTGGACCAACAGAGTTCAAAATAAATCAGTTATTTTATTGTGTGATATTTCATGCAAAAAGGTAAAATTTATATCAAAGTAAAATTTTATATTTATTATTATTGATTTTTCCAATTCACTTTAAGATTTTTGAATATGAAGAACCAAATGGTTGGACGGATGTGTTGAGACCATTGATATTCATTGCAGATGGAAGTGGATTTTTCTCAATTTTACCTAAAGTAATTTGTTCATAACTTGAATATATTTTAACAGCAATAATAAATATTAATGAAATAATATTTTAGGCCATAGGTGATGATTCTTGGAAACAAATTGCTTTTGTTAGTCGTGGTGAATCCGAAAATGGATTATGGAATCAAAGATTTTTAACCAGTGAGAATAATACTGTCACAGAACTTTTACATTGGGATCAAAATTCATTAACTTTGTTAGTCAATCTTTCATTATATTACATGAATATATTTTTTCAACAATTATCAAATAATACGAATTTTAGGTGGTACATTGCTACAAGTGTTGAAGATTCTGCGTACCAACATTTATACTCTGTGAACTTAGATGGAAAAATTTCATGCTTTACGTGCAAAATAAGACATTCATCTGACAGTGAATGTCTATATAATGAAGCCGTTATGAGTAAAGATGGATCACATATCACAATTTCATGCTTAGGTCCACAAGTACCTGAAATTTATATATATTCTAAGGTAATAAAGTACTAAATTGCTATATTTAACATTCTCTTTATAGTCTAAACATACACATTTTCCTTTTAGGATGGTAAAAAACTTCACGATTGGGAAAAGAATGAAAATGTATCTGCCTTAATAGCAGAAAAAGATGTGCCAGTAATTAGAAGAATGAGTATTCGAGTTACCGATGCCCCATTGCCGCCTGCTCAAGTGTTGTTGATGATTCCAAGAAATGCAGACTTATCTGGCATGAAAAAATATCCTCTGCTTGTCAATGTGTATGTTTTCGCATATTTTGGATATCATCAATTTTTTTCAAATAAAAACAGATAAATAAATTAAAAAATATTATAGGTATGCTGGTCCTGATTCATATCAAGTTATGGAAAAATGGAATTTAGATTGGGGAGCATCTTTAGTATCTCGTTGGAATATTATATTGGCAATGATTGACGGTCGAGGCTCAGGAGCAAAAGGAAATAATAACCTATTTGCTGGTTATCGTAAACTTGGCTCTGTGGAAATCAACGATCAAATAAACGTTACTAGGTATGAACTGAATATATGTAAAGATATTATTATCAACTTTTGAAAATTAATACCGTTTTTAGGAAACTACAATATGCATTAGATTATATAGATCCACAAAGAACATGCATTTGGGGTTGGTCATATGGAGGATATGCTTCAACATTGGCTCTCGCTCACGGAGGAAAAACATTCAAATGTGCAGTGTCCGTTGCACCAGTCACAGATTGGATGTATTATGGTAAATGAACTATAAAAATTTAAATATTTACAAACTAATTATTAAAGATGTGTTAATTAATTATTTCATTTTTAGATTCTATATACACTGAAAGATATATGGGTCTGCCAACTCCCAATGATAACATAAACGGATATGTATCGTCATTGCTGAACACGCAAAATACAGTATGTTCAATATCTGGTAAAAGAAAAGAATAATTCGTATATAGTACATTCAATTTTTGATGATATTTCAGGCTATGGCTCTTCGTGATAAAAATTTCATGTTAGTTCATGGAACTTTGGACGATAATGTACATTTTCAACAATCTATGATGCTGTCTCGCCTTTTACAACAAAATGATGTACTGTTTACACAATTGGTGAGATAATATTAAATAACAACATTTTATCTTTTTATAAAATATTTTTCTTAATTATGAATACATTATGTGCTTAACAGAGCTATCCAGATGAAGATCACGGTCTTAACGGGGTCAAGCATCATCTATATCATTCAATAGAAAAATTTTTAGGATCAAATTTGCTAAATAAAACTTAATCATTTTAATCAAGAAAATGATAAACAGCCAGATTTGTGCCAATATGGTAGTAAAAAAAGGAACATATTATATGATTTGAATGGCATTGGAGTGATTTCCTGGATATAAAGTATTTTACGTTTATAAATATGTTATTATAATATGTATATGTCTTTTTTTGAAGCGTAAAACTATACTAGTTTCTCACTTAATTAAGCGATGACATCAAAATTAGAGCTCGAACTAATTAATATGTTCGAAAAAAGTATTGTATTTGTTACCATTCAATTTAAAATTATATAAGAAAATTAAAGATTTGTAATATTTTGAATGTTTGTAAAAAGTCAAAATATAAAATTAATTTTGCTATTCTATTACTGTACATATAGAAGTAATAATCGTGAAACATTTCTGCCATTTTTTGCATGCAAAACCAAATTATAGGTATTTCGATTGATTATTATAATAGAACTATTGAGTGTACTTCAATATTAATCTATAATAATTAATGTAAATAGACTTTTCCAATAAAAAAAAATTATTATCGCTTCAAACAAAGTGTAAATAAACTTATAAAAAGTGCACTAGTTTTTAAAATAATGTTCAGGCTAAAATTTGTCTTTCAATCTGTCTGCGATCTAATCGACAATATTATGTGCCAGTAACACTTCGATAAAAAAAAAAAACATTTAGGTGTTTGTGTCAGTATTCTAAAATATTTTGATTTCAATGCAATAATTTAACGTTGATAGAATAATAACTAATTAATTTTCAATTGTGATGTGACTTAAATTATCTTTATTTATTTATATTGTATTCATATTCATAAAAAATTACTTGATAACCTAGTCGAATGAATGGAGTTGAAAATTGGATATTTTGAAAAAAGTAAATTTTATGTAAATATTTTATTTTTATTTGCATAGCATAGATTTTTTTATACTGTGGCACTTTAACGTTATGACAAGTTGTATCATTATGTGAATATTCATTATTTTAAATGTGCTTCTGCTGAATTTCGTTTAACTTATCTCGGCTATACACTATAATTTTTCAAGCACATTACATAGATTAAAATAAATTGTTCTAGTTTCTTTTTTTTAGAATATAATTTTATAGATTTGATGATTCCTTTCCAACTAGTTACCATTTGTAAATATTTCTATATTCTCTGTGGTTCAAATAATTTTTGACTATATTAGTCAATCATTGTAAAATAAATTAATAAGAAATAATATAATATTAAAATTATGAATGTTGATTTTATTTTATTCTACCACAAAAAAAGATTTTACATAAAAAAATATTTTGCTTAAAAAGAACTCATTATAAAAATATTGATTGACTCAGTATATAAATAATTTTTGATGCATCTTCTTGATTTTAATATAAACAAAAACTCTTCAGTTAAATTGCTAATCTTGTAAAATGCTAAAAGAAAATTATTCTTTATCACTGGTTTCAATATAAATAATTAAATGTTGATTACATATTTTCAAGATTTTATATAGTCATATTTATATCATTTTTCATTTTTAAGCAGTTAGCGTCTGTTCACATTAGTACCACTTGTTCAGCTAAAACGTTAAAGTACGATGTGTTGAGACGAGAGCAATAATGGCTTCCAAGGCCGATACATTGCTTGCATTTCCTCTTTTCCTGACCACCTACCTACCTACTTTATCGTTTTAGCTAATCAAGTTGGACAAATATGAACAGACTCTTACTGTAAATTTAAAATTAAAATTATGTAATTATCAACATGAGATTGTGTAATTTATATATTTTCCTCAATACAACTACGGTAAATTTTTTCTTATTTGGATCTAGGTACATCACTTTCCATATCAGCTACTATATATGAAAATGCTGTCCAAAATGCAGCTGCTTTATCCAAAGTTTTTGAATCTAACACATTCAATCTATCAGCTTCTGAATGATGATACCAAAAATATTTAGAATTTTCATTCATAAGACTTCCTCCAGATATTCCTTGATTGATCCAGTATCCTACATCAGGTCCAGCGTCACCAATTTCGAATTGAGTGGTATTAATTTTATTGAAGAGTTTTAATATTTCTTTCATCATACATTCTCCCTTTTCACTACCGCTGTATGTCAAACCTAATGGATTGAACGTACCTATATCAGATTCCATAACGAAATTCAAATTCTTTTCGTCAATTTTGTGTCGTGTTTGGTACTGCTCAGATCCAATGAGACCTATTTCTTCAGCAGTCCATAAAATAGCCCGTAAAGTTCTTTTGGGTTGAAGATTCAAGTTTTTCAAGGCAATAGGAGCGATCCACGAAATGAATGCACCTCCACCATCATCCATAGATCCATCTCCTACGTCCCAACTATCAATATGTCCAGAAACAACCACTATTTTTTCTTGCTGAGTCGAACCTTTTAGGTCGATAATTGTGTTCCTAGACACTTTGTATGTTAAAGTGGGGGACATTTTCAAATTGATGACTATCTCTTCACCTCGTTTTTGTAATCGCCATAACATTTCTGCATCCTCGATTGTTATAGCTGCTACTGGAATTTTTGTCACATTGACCTCATACGTTTGCATTCCTGTATGGGGCGTGTTCAATGAATATGGAGCAATTGATCTAACTAATGCCGCAACTGCTCCCTTTTTAGAAGCTTCAGAAGCACCTTTAGATCTATATTTTACAGTCTTGCCATAAGTAACATATTCCTGATTATAAACGACAATTTTTCCTCTGACAGAATCGTCTGGAAGCGCTTTCAATTCATCAAAGCTTCGAACGACTATTGCATTTCTTTTTAAACCTTCGGGCGGAGTAGCGACACTGTATCCCAATCCTAACATTGCCAGTTTTTTAAAACGAGGTTTTATCATTTCTGCATACTCTTCGTTTCGTTTCCAATAAGGAATCTAAAAATTTAATTTACGATTTTTTAAAAATAAAATAGTTAATTAATTGTATAAAAACATAATTAATTAACATTTGTAAACATACCGTAACATTTTCTGTATGAACATCCTGAAGATTATTCTTTTTGGTTTCATCTATAATATAATCGATAGCATTTTCTAAATTTTCAGTTCCAGCAAATCGATATCCAAAAGTGTCTACGAATTTTTCTAAGCTGTTGAATGACAAAATATACAAATCTTGAATATTATAAAATTTTTATTAAACATGTGTACAGATAGACATTAAAATACCTGTCCCATGTTTTTCCTTTGAATGGACCATCAATAAAATAGTCAATTATTTTATTAGCCGTTTCAGAATAACTACCTATGTTATCTCGAACACTTTGAGAAATGTTACATTTCTCACTTGGTAACCGATAAATTGCATCCACTGGGGATTGACTTGTTGGATTTGCATTTATTTTTAAATTATATAAAAGTAAGTTTATAAATAAAATTAATACTTTCATTTTATAAATGAAATCGATTTAAAGCTCAGCAAAAATATTCTATCAATCAAATCGGTTTTCTACTACACAGAATGTGTGAGTACACTGCTTTTATTTGACTCAATACTCTATTTATATATTAGATCAAAAAAACTCAGGGGTATTCAAGTTTTTTTTTATTAAAATTGAAAACTACTGTCTTGGAATAACATATTTCATATCTGATACAATATAAGAAATAGCAGTCCAAAAACCTGCGTTCAAATCTAGGATATCAGAATCTATCACATTCAAAGTATCTCCTGGTGAATGATGATACCAAAAATATCGTGGATTATCATTATATAGTCCAACTCCAGGAAAACCTTGAGTCGTCCAAACACTTATATCAGGTCCAGAAGAGTCAATCACAATTTCCGTGACATTGATAAACGCAAATAATTTAAGTATTTCACGCATCATACATTCGCCATCTTCATTGCCTTCGTATATCAATCCTAAAGGAGTAAATGTACCTATATCTGATTCCATTAAAAATTTAATATTATCATTATCGTCTCTATGTTGTTGTTCATATTCAATTGCCCCAATGGAACCAAATTCTTCAGCAGTGAATAAAATATTTCTTAATGTTCTTTTTGGTCTCAAATTCATTTCTTTCAATGCAATTAGTGCCATCCAAGATATAAAACTTCCTGCAGCATCATCCATCGAACCATCTCCTACATCCCAACTATCTATATGACCTGATATTATAACTTTCTCCACTGGAACAGAAGAACCAGTTAAATCTGCTATAAAATTACGAGATATTTTTGTATCTAAAGTGGCGGACATTTTCAATTTTATGACTATAACTTCTCCACGTTGTTGCTGTCTCCACAAAAAATCAGCATCTTCATGAGTAATAGCAGCTACAGGAATCTTGGTTACATTTTCATAATATAGTTGATGGCCTGTATGTGGAGAAGCTATAGAAAAAGGAGTTATAGATCGTACAAGTGCAGCTACCGCTCCTTTTTTAGAGGCTTCTGAAGCACCATAACCCCTATAAGGTCCAGATTCTCCATATGATTTGAATGGTTGATCATATACGACTATTTTATCTTTAACTTTTTCCGATGGTAAAGCATAGAGTTCATCAAAACTTTGGACAATGACTGCTTCAGCTGTTATGCCTTCTGGTGGTGTAGCTATACTGAATCCCAAACCTAGCATTGATAATTTTTTAGTACGAGGCTTTATCAGAAGAACATATTCTTCCCCTCTAGTCCAATGTGGTACCTTTAATATTTATAAAACATGAGATTGATTGCCCCTGATTTTAACAAATAACGGCATATTATCAACACGATTGTTATTCAATAATAAAACAATTTACATCGCATTCAACAGCGTGAACGTTTTCCAAACCATTTTGTATTGAAACATTGAGCATATAGTCAATGGAATCTTCCAAGTTTTTGGTACCAGATAATCTTGCTCCAAATTTATCTACAAAAGCTGATAATCTGAAATGTTTTAAAAAAGTGTAAAAACTGATAGAATAGATTATAAAGTAAATAAACTATTCATATTAAAAACATATGAGATAAAACAATAAAAATTTATTATAACTAGGAAAATATTATTAAAGTACTATACTTTGTAAAATTAAATTAAAAATATAAATGTTAGAGAACCAATTTTATTAGATAAGACTAATTGTAAGTAAATAATATCAACATTTAACACACTTTGTTTCAGTTCAACGTTCATCATTTACATATTTATGTTACTGTTTGTCATATAGATTACATTTTGCCAGCATGACATTGAAATTTCTCTTTTATAAATATTTAGAATTTAGAATAAATTCCATAGTGAGGTCAACAGTCGCTGAATGATTTAATTCCCGTTATTAGTAAATTTAAGCGATATTTGGTATAGATTGTTTTTTAAGAAATGATCCTTAGTATTTAAATTGACTGAGAGCTGTATCTCTTTATCACAATATACCGTGAATACACAATAAGGTAAAAATATCAACTTTTTCAATAATACTTTGGAAAGGCCATGTTATACATATGTTGAGTTTACATAAGTAATGATAATTTTGAAAATATATGCTTACCTACTCCAAGTTTTTCCTTTCAAAGGACCATCAGTAAAATATTCCAATATTCTTCGACTAACATTTGAATATGTAATAATATCATTTATGAAGTCCTCTGGTAAATTACAATTCTTTTCCTTATTTTTTAATGTTCTAACTTCTATGAAGGCCATTAATATAATAAATAATATGAATTTCATTTTGATTTCCAAATTTCCAAATTTCAGAATGTGCTGTTATGTCTGGCCTGTTGTGTTATTGAAACTAATCATGATGTAGAATAATTCTACTAAAATTATCATCAGACATGATAAATAAAATCAGATTGCACAATAATAGAATATGAGATTGGCTGTAAAAATTATTTGATTTTTGATTTATATCATAAATCAATTTCTGATGATTAAATACATAATATAAAACTAACACATATGTATATTAAAAAATATTTATTGAAAATATCAAAAAAATACATTATTGTCTAGGAATATCATTTTTCATATCAGCCACTATATAAGATACACCAGTCCAAAATGCAGAATTGGCATCCATTACGTCAGGATCTAAAACGTTAAGTGTATCACCAATAGCATGATGGAACCAAAAATATCTAGGATTATCATTATACAATCCACCACCAGGGATTCCTTGGTCTGTCCAAACGCTTATATCAGATCCTGGTGTATCTAAAATCATTTCTGTAGCGTTGAGTCGTCCAAACAATTTGAGAATCTCTCTCACCATGCATTCACCAGTTTCACTTCCTTGATAAAATAATCCCTTTGGAGCAAATGTTCCATCATCTGACTCCATTACAAAGTTCAAATTGTCATTTTCATCTTTGAAATCTTCAGCGAACGCTTCTGCCCCAACCAAACCAAACTCTTCAGATGTAAATAGTAGTGTTCTCAATGTTCTTTTTGGTCTCATGTTCAAATTTTTCAATGCAATTGGAGCCATCCATGATATGAAACATCCACCAGCATCATCCATAGATCCATCACCAACATCCCAGCTATCAATATGTCCAGAAATAACAACAATCTTTTCTTCTTGCTCAGATCCCTTAAAATCTGTAATGAAATTACGTGATATTTTTGTATCTTGAGTATTGGACATTTTTAAATTCACGACTAGTTCTTCTCCTCTTTCTTGTTTTCTCCATAGTAAATCAGCATCTTCAACAGTAATTGCAGCAACAGGTATTTTTGTAACATTCACATCATATCTTTGATTACCAGTATGTGGTGAAGCTATGGAAAATGGCGTAATGGACCTGACTAAAGCCGCAACTGCCCCTTTTTTCGCTGCTTCAGATGCACCTTTGCTTCTGTATCTTGCTGTTTCTCCATAAGTAGTGAATGGTTGGTCATATACAACAATTTTTCCAGAAACTTCACTCACAGATAAAGCATCAAGTTCGTCGAAAGATCTCACTACAATTACTGCGGCAGTGATACCTTCTGGAGGAGTTGAAATACTAGTACCCAAACCTAACATGGGCATATTTTTTATTCTAGGCTTTATTAATGTAGCACTTTCTTCTCCTCTGACCCAATTTGGTACCTTAATAAATCAAATTTGTTAATTGTCATTCATTATATTTGAACATTTTTATTTCTTAATAATAAATAATAAAAAGCTTGAAAAATATACCTCAACTTCGTGAGTTTGAATACTTTCCAAATTATTTTTTCTAGATTCTTCGATCATATAATCGATAGAATTTTCTAATACTTGAGATCCAGATACTCTTGGACCGAATTTGTCAACGAAATCTGAAATTCTTAAAAAAAATAAATATTAAATACATTCAAAATTGATTAAGATATGTAAGTATAGTATTCAATTACCTTTTCCAGGTTTCTCCTTTAAATGGACCCTGAAGAAAATAATCAATTATTTTGTCCACATCGTCTGCATATCCAGCAATATCTTCAATTACTTCTTGAGGAAGATTACATTCAGCTGCTTTAATCTTTTTCTCATTCAGAATTGATGCAGTATTACAAATTAAAGTTTGTGCAATAACTGCTAAAAATATTAGCAACAAACGTGTCATTTTAAGTAAGCACACGTTCAAACTAATATGGAATGTAATTAGTCTATCTATCATGCCTAGAGGTTTTAAAGAGTGTCTATCTTTAGATTATGTTATAGATATTGATACAGATCGTCTCGTATGCAATGAATGAATATTATCATTTGACTATTGTGAAAAAATAAACAGATCAATTATATTAATACGAATAATTTTTTTTAAATCAAATCAGAATCATTATGTTATGTAAAAGTTTTCAATAGAATTTATGTTTGAATGTCATTCTTATGGTTGGACCAAATTTTTTTTAAATATTTTCTTAATATTACCTACGAGTATATTATACGAGTATATTATATGAGTATATTATACGAATAAGATTTTCGATTTTTCGAAAGACTGCCATCATAAATAAAAAAGAATTTTTTTTTACAATTTATTTTCTTAGGTCAATTCAATCGAAGTATTTGAAAAATAAATATAAAAATTTTATTAAAAATAATTTATTCTCTTGGGATATCCGCTTTCATATCAGCAATAATATACGATACACCGGTCCAGAATGCAGAATTTGCATCCATAGTATCCGAATCTAAAACGTCAAGGGTATCTCCTTCAGCATGGTGATACCAAAAATAGCGTTCGCGATCATTGTGCAAACCACCTCCAGGAATTCCCTGTCGAGTCCAAACAGTTATGTCTGATCCAGGAGCACCCAAAAGCAATTCTGTAGCATTGATCCTTGTAAACAGTTTGAGGATCTCTCTCATCATACACTCGCCGGATTTGCTTCCTTCGTAAATCAATCCCAACGGAGTGAATGTTCCAAAGTCTGATTCCATCACGAAATTTAAATTGTCGTTTTCAGCTTTAAATTCTTCAGCATATGCTTCGGCTCCAACATAACCAAATTCTTCGGCTGTGAAAAACATTGTTCTCAAAGTCCTTCTAGGCCTCAAATCCAATTGCTTTAAAGCGATGGGAGCCATCCATGATATGAAGCAACCCCCAGCATCGTCCATGGAACCATCACCGACATCCCAGCTATCAATGTGACCTGAAATTATAACAACTTTTTCTTGCTGCTCAGACCCTTTATAATCCGTTATAAAATTGTGCGACTTTTTTGTGTCTTGAGTATTAGACATTTTCAAATTCACGACTATTTCTTCTCCCCTTTCTTGTTTCCTCCATAATAAATCAGCGTCTTCCATAGTGATTGCAGCAATTGGTATTTTTGTTACACCATCATCATATCTTTGATTGCCAGTATGTGGCGAAGCTATAGAGAACGGAGTTAAGGATCTAACAAGAGCAGCAACGGCACCCTTTTTTGCAGCTTCGGCTGCTCCTTTATTTCTATATCCTGATACACTCCCATAAACAGTGAATGGTTGGTCGTATACAACAATTTTTCCAGAAACTTCACTCATAGATAAAGCATCAAGTTCGTCAAACGATCTCACCACAATTACAGGAGCAGTAACACCTTCCAGAGGAGTCGAAATGCTTGTACCTAAACCTAGCATGGGCAAATTTTTCATTCTAGGTTTTATCAATGTTGCACTTTCCTCTCCTCGGACCCAATGTGGTACCTTACAAATTGTATAAATTCAAATAAAACTCATATATAAATTGTAATGAATTATATATGCAAAATATTGAAATACCTGTACTGGATGTAACATTATATTGTCTAAACCATTATTCATGGATTCTTCGACCATATATTTGATAGATTGTTCTAATACTTCTGATCCTGATATTCTAGAACCGAACTTGTCAACAAATTTGGCTATTCTGTAAAATGGTTAATCGTTCAATATTATAATATTAGTCGAATTTAACTGAAAATAAACAATAAAATACCTTTCATATGTTTCTCCCTTTAAAGGACCCTGAAGGAAGTGATCCATTATCTTTTTCACAACATCGGCATATCCGGCAATGTCGTCTATTATGTCTTGCGAAAGGCTGCATTCTTCAGCGACATTTTTCGCATCTGAAACGCTAGCAGAATTGCAAATTACAAAAGCCTCGACGAAAAAAATTGCAAACATCAGTTTTAGACGTGCCATTTTGATCGAGCTAAAAATCGAACTAGTGAAAAATTTCAAGATCGTTATCAATGCTTGGGGCTTAAATTTATGTCGCGAATTTAAAATCCCGCGATAATGCGGATTATTTGAGATACTATTTACGTGTTAAATATGTCTGAATTCTTCAATGCAAGGTTATTTGTTTTTAATACTGCAAAACAAATTTTGAGTGATTCAATATTTTATCAATCTATTTGTAAAACATCTTTGTTTTATTAAGCAGGTAGATTATTATTATTCTCAATTTTGAGGAAATACAATTAACACCGATTGTCATTTTTTGTACTACGGAAAATATTTATTTTTTCAAAATAATTAGATCACAAAAATCATAAACAAAATTATTCAATATCATTAAACACTATTTTCATTACTTCCAAGGTAAATCATTTTCCATGTTGGCTAATATGTAGGCAACAGCAGTCCAAAATCCTCCAGCAGCATCCAACACATCAGAATCCAGCACATTCAGAGTATCACCTTCAGAATGATGGAACCAGTAGTATTTACTGTTAGCATTATATAATCCGACACCTGGAATACCTTGGGTGGTCCAAACACTGATATCTGGTCCAGGATCGGTATTTCCAAAACTAGTAGCATTAATTGCTGAGAAAAGTTTCAAAACTTCGGCTAACATGCATCTCCCAATAGGACTACCTTCGTAGTCCAAACCTAAAGGAGCAAAGGTGCCGAAGTCCGATTCCATCACGACGCTCAAATTTTTATTTTCGTTTCTGTGGTCATTTTCGTAAGCTACGGCTCCAAACAAACCTTCTTCTTCTCCAGTGAACAAAATAGTTCTGATCGTTCTCCTGGGTCGCAAATTTAATCGTTTTAATACGATTGGAGCAAATAAAGAGATGAAAGAACCACCTGCGTCGTCCATTGATCCATCTCCAACGTCCCAACTATCCATGTGGCCTGATATGACTACTAATAAATCTTTGAGATCAGTTCCTTGTAAGTCTGCTATTATGTTTCTCGATACTTTGTCTTCCATAGTAGCGCTCATGTTCATATGTATTTCGATTTCTTCTCCTCGTTCTTGCATTCTCCATAGAAGATCTGCATCTTCGTGTGTTATAGCAGCTGTAGGTATTTTTTTCACGTTTTCGTCATATATAACAATACCAGTGTGAGGTGTAACTATTGAAAAATCTGTTATTGATCTAGCTAATGACGCAACAGCTCCTAATTTAGCTGCTTCAACTGCTCCGTAAATTCTAAATCCAATAGATTGTCCATAGTTAAAAAACGGTGCATCAAAAACAACTATTTTTCCTTCAACGTTTTCCCTACCCAATGCTTCAAGTTCATCGAAACTTTGAACCACTACAGCTTTTGCTGTTATTCCTTCAGGACTAGTACCTATGCTAAGACCCAGTCCGAGCATTGGTAACACTTTGGTTCTGGGTTTCAATAAAGTGATACTTTCTTCACCCCTTTGCCAATAAGGAACCTATAAAAAAATTACGTAAATATATTTAAAAATTAATTTGAATACTTTTAACTAAAAATTTATTAATACTTACATCAACATCGTGAGTGTGAATATTTTCCAATCCTTCTTTTTCAGCAATGTCCAATACATAATCAATAGAATCCTCTAAAACTTGTGAACCAGTTATTCTATGACCGAACTTATCGACAAAATCAGCTATCCTGAAATTAAAAATTAATTATCAAATATGAAATGCACATATTTTTCATATAAAAAACTGACCGTTTCCATGTTTCACCTTTATAAGGTCCCTTCATGAAATAGTCTAATATTTGATTAGTCACAGTTGCGTACGATGCAATTTCATCAATTACAATTTGTGGAAGATCGCATTCGTCTGCTGTGTTATTTTTAATCGACGCACAATTGCAAAGTTCAATTAGTGCAATAACCAAAAGAATATTTTTCAAGAAACCCATTTTGAAGCACTCAATTCGATTACGATTATCGAAATGAACTGATTTTTTGATACCTTTTCAAGATCAATACTATGCGATCTGGTCCAAATTAATCTATAAAGATACGTATAGCAACATCGAGATAAATTTTTCCAAATGTGTATTATGTGTATCAGTATATAGTAAAACTGTAAAAAAATTATGTAACGGATTTGATAAAATTTTATTTTTTATTCTATCTAATGCGTTTTCTTGATAATTCTGTAATTTCGTGTTTATAAATGCTTATTTTTATAAATCTACGATTGCAATTGTAGAATTAAAATAAAGCCAAATGAAAATTTGTGTTTCGTAATATTTTATTTTGGAAACATAAGATAAGTAAGATTTAAGATTATGAAATTTTCAAACATTTATTTTCCCAATTTGTATAACCATTATGAAAATTGTTTTATCGACATAAAAATACAACTGAAAATAACTAAGAATAATGAAGAATGATATACGGCTGCATTTCTCGGAATATCATATTTCATATCAGCAATAATAAACGATACACCAGTCCAGAATGCAGAATTCGCATCCATAACATCCGAATCTAAAACGTTAAGGGCATCACCTTCGGCATGATGGAACCAAAAATAATTTTTGTCATCATTATGCAAACCGCCTCCAGGAATTCCCTGGTCAGTCCAAACGGTTATATCAGATCCTGGTGTATCCAAAACCAATTCGGTGGCATTGATTCGTTTAAAGAGTTTGAGGATTTCTCTCATCATACATTCGCCTGGTTTGCTCCCTTGGTAAATCAACCCCAATGGGGCAAAGGTTCCAAAGTCTGATTCCATCACGAAATTCATGTTGTCGTTTTCAGCTTTGGTACGTTCAGCATATGCTTCGGCTCCAATATATCCGTATTCTTCAGCTGTGAAAAACATAGTCCTCAGTGTTCTTCTCGGTCTCAAATTTAGTTTTTTCAAAGCAATCGGAGCCATCCATGATATGAAGCAACCGCCAATATCGTCCATTGATCCATCACCGACATCCCAACTATCAATATGTCCAGAAATTAGAACGATCTTTTCTTCCATTTGGGACCCTTTGTAATCTGTTATAAAATTACGTGAAATTGTTGTGCTTAGAGTATTAGACATTTTCAAATTCACTACTAGATTTTCTCCTCTTTGTTGTTTTCTCCATAGCAAATTAGCGTCTTCACTAGTGATTGCAGCAACTGGTATTTTTGTCACATCAGGTGCATAATCTTGCACACCAGTATGTGGAGAAGCTATAGAAAATGGTGCGACGGATCTAATAAGAGCAGCGACTGCTCCTTTTTTTGCAGCTTCGGTAGCTCCTCTAGATCTATAACCTGCTGTTCCTCTATAAGTTGTAAATGGTTGATTGTACACGACAATTTTTCCAGTTACTTCACTCTGGGATAAAGCATCAAGTTCATCAAAAGATCTCACCACAATAACTTGAGCAGTAATACCTTCTGAAGGAGTCGGAACACTTGTACCCAAACCTAACATGGGTAAATTTTTCACTCTAGGTTCCATCAATGTGGCACTTTCTTTTCCTCTGACCCAATTAGGTACCTAATAAATTGTGTAAATTCTAATAAGACATGTATATAAATTTTAATATATTATATAAATTAAAATTGTAATACCTGTACTTGGGGTAAAAAAACATGTTCTAAATTATTTTTTATAGATTCTTCGGCCATGTAAGTGATGGAATCTTCTAATGCTTTTGAACCCGATACTCTGGATCCAAACTTGTCAACGAACTCGGATATCCTAAAAATGGTTGAGAATTCAAAATCAGTAGCTGAACGATCAAAATCAATGGATGAACTTATCATAAAATAAATATACAATCACCTTTTATAAGTTTCTCCTTTGAAAGGACCGGTAAGGAAATAATCCATTATCTCGTTCGCAACGTCGGCATATCGGGCAATGTCATCAATTACATCTTGTGAAAGATTGCATTCTTCATCAACATTTTTTGCATTGCGAGTGTTTGCAGAATCACAAGCAACAAATATTTTAACAAAGAGAATCACAAATATCAGTTTCAGACGTGTCATTTCGATCGAGTTTAAGACCATACTATAAACTTTTTTCATGATCGTTATCTATGTCTCGGAGTTTATAACTATTTCAATCAATTTATAAATTTCAAATCCCGAGATAATGTGGATTACTCGAGGTATTATGTATTATATTTTTGCGTTGTATTAAATCATGTGTACGATATATTAGATCATACGTACGATGTATTAGAATTCAGGTTTCGGTAAACTCCGGCCCGCGGGCCGGATTCAGCTTTTAAAATTATTTTTAGATCGATCAGTTTTAATTTAAAAAAATTTAAAATCAGTTTTCTTATTGCACGTCGAACATCAAATTTTTATATTAAAGTTTTGATGTTTTAAAGTATGCCGACTCCTGTATTAGATCATGCGTACGATGCAATTTCGTCGATAACGATTTTTAGAAGATCACATTTGTCAGCTTTGTTATTTTTAATCGAAGGACAATTGCAAAGTTCTATTAGTGCAAGAATAAAAAAAATATGTTTCAAGAGACCTATTTTTAATCACTCAATTCGATTACGATTATCGAATTAAACCGATTTGTTTTCACCTTTTTAAAATTAATACTATGTGATCTGGTCAAAATTAATCCATAAAGATACGTATAGCTGCATCGCGATCAGTGGCGGCTCGTCCTAATGGGCTGCAGGGCTGCAGCCCTCTCTGTATATTAATTTTTATTCCTATATTCGTCTTGTACAGATGTATAAATGCACTACATATTTTGATTCTTGTATATTGTGCTGATGACGTTTTCGTGTTTTGTACATGAGAATATACGTATTATTTTCATTTTCATCGTTGCAGCCCCTCCACTACAAATTTTCACAAGCCGCCACTGATCGCGATAATTTTTTTCAAATATGTGTTATGTGTACCATTATATAGTAAAACTGTGAAAATTGCAATTCGATACAATTGTAAAATTAAAATAATGCATTTGAAAATTGCGAAATAAAAAAATTAAATATTTTTTCGTAATATTTTATTTTGAAAACATAAGATAAATAAGATTTGAGATTATGAAATTTTCAAACATTTATTATATTTTCTCAATTTATAAAACTATTAAAACTATCATAGCAACTGTTTTATCAACATGAAAATACAACTAAAAATAACTAAGAATAATGAAGAATGATATCCGGCTTCATTTTGTGGTATACCATATTTAATATTGGTGATAACAAAGGATACACCGGTCCAGAATGGTGAATTCACATCCTTAATAACCGAATCTAAAAAATTATGAATATCATCTTCAGCATGATGGAACCAATCAGATTCTAGTGTTTCCAAAACGTATTCCGTGGTACTGATTTGCTTAAAGAGTTTGAGAATCTCTCTCATCATACATTCGCCGGGTTTGCTCATAGAAGAGATGTATATAAATTTTAATATATACGTGATAATTTCTAATACCTCTTCTTCGGGTATAAAAATATGTTCTAAATTATTTTTTATATATTGTTCGGCCATGTAAACGATGGAATCTTCTAATGCCTTTGATCCTAATATCACGGATCCGAACTTGTCAACGAACTCGGATATCCTAAAAATGGTTAAGCATTCGAAATCAATAGTTGAAGAATAAAAATTAATAGATGAACTTATCAGAAAATAAATATAGAAACACCTTTTATAAATTTCTCCCTTGTAATGCCCTTTAAGGAAATAATCCATTATCATCTTCGCATCGTGGGTGTATCGGGCAATGTCATCAATTACATCTTGTGAAAGATTGCATTCTTCATCGACATTTTTTGCATCGAGAGTGCTTGCAGAATTACAAGCAACAAATATATTGACAAAGAGAATCACAAATACGAGTTTCAGACGTGTCATTGCGATCGAGTTTAAGACCATACTATAAATTTTTTCATGATCGTTATCTATGTTTCGGGGCTAATACATATTGTAAATATCATACTTAATAAATTTCGAATCTTGTGACAATGTGAATTACTCGAGATACTATATTTGTGGTGTATTAAATTACACATATTTTCAGTTTATTATGCGAGGCTATTCAATTTTATAACGGAAAATAATATAAGAATTTGGTGATTCGAAATGTACATACATAGTCATTTCATTTTTCATAAAATATATAATTTTATTTGTCTTCATTTTGATCGAGGAATCGTAATATAAAATTATCTTCATTTTTAATAAAAACCACAATATAATATACTATCAAAATATTTTATTAAAAACATAATAAATAAAATATCTCATATTAAAAAAATTATAATATTTTTATTATTGCCAAGGTAAATCATTTTCGATGTTAGCTAGAATGTATGCAACCGCGGTCCAAAATCCTCCAGCAACGTCCAATACATCAGAATCAAGAACATTTAATGTATCACCTTCAGAATGATGGAACCAAAAGTACTTACTGTTGGCATTGTACAACCCAACACCAGGAATACCTTGGTCGGTCCAAACACTAATGTCGGGTCCAGGATCAGAATCACCAAAGTTAGTAGCATTCACCGATGTAAAAAGTTTCAAAACTTCGGTCAACATACATCTTCCAATAGGGCTACCTTTGTAGTTCAAACCCAAAGGAGCAAATGTGCCAAAATCAGATTCCATTACGACGCTCAAGTTTTTATTTTCGTTTCTGTGGTCCTTCTCGTAAGACTCGGCTCCAATTATGAATTGTTCTTCACCGGTAAATAGTATGGTTCTGATCGTTCTCCTGGGTCGTAAATTTAATTTTTTCAATACGATTGGAGCAAATAACGAAATTAAAGAACCTCCCGCATCATCCATTGACCCATCTCCAACATCCCAACTGTCTATATGTCCTGATATGACCACTAATAAATCTTTAAGGTCAGTTCCTTGCAAGTCTGCTATTACGTTTCTTGATACTTTGTCTTCTGTTAGAGCACCCATTTTGATATTGATTTCAATGTCTTCTCCTCGTCCTTGCATTCTCCACAGAAGATCAGCATCCTCTGGTGTAATCGCAGCTGCAGGTATTTTGGTTACGTTCGCGTTATATAAAACAACGCCGGTATGAGGTGTACCTATCGAAAAATCTGTTAATGATCTAATTAAAGATGCAACAGCTCCTAATTTCGCTGCTTCAACTGCTCCATTTACTCTATAAGCATGAGATTGTCCATAATACAAAAATGGTGCATCATAAACAACTATTTTTCCTTCTACTTTTTCTCTACCCAATGCTTGAAGTTCATCGAAACTTTGAACCACTACAGCTTGTGCAGTTATTCCTTCGGGACTAGTACCTATGCTAAGACCCAGTCCAAGCAATGCTAACTTTTTGGTTCTAGGTTTTAATAAAGTGACACTTTCTTCACCCCTTTGCCAATAAGGAACCTATCAAAAAATTACGTAAATATAATTAAAAAATATTTTAAATACTTTTGACAAAAAATTTATTAATACTTACATCAACATCGTGAGTGTGAATATTTTCCAATCCTTCTTTTTCAGCAATGTCCAATACATAATCAATAGAATCTTCTAAAACTTGTGAACCAGTAATTCTATGTCCGAACTTATCGACAAAATCAGCTATCCTGTAATAAAAAATAAAGTCAATTATCAAATCTTAAATGCAAATATTTTGGATATAAAAACGAACCTTTTCCATGTTTCTCCTTTGTAAGGTCCCTTCGTGAAATAGTCCAATATTTGAATAGTCACTGTTTCGTACGATGCAATTTCATCAATTACAATTTGTGGAAGATCACATTCGTCTGCTTTGTTATTTTTAATCGACGTACAATTGCATAGTTGAATTAGTGCAATAATTAATAGAATATTTTTCAAGAGACGCATTTTCAAGTATACAATTCGATTACGATTATCGAAATAAACTGATTTTTTTTTCACCTTTTTAAGATCAATAAATATTATGCAATCTGGTTAAAATTAATCTATAATGATACGTATAGCAACATCGAGATAAATTTTCTCAATTATGTATTATGTGTACCAGTACATAATCAAACCTAGCATTGCCATATTTTTTATTTTAGATTCCATCAATGTTGCATGAACATGATGTTTTATTACGAAAAATAATATAATAATTTAGTGATTCGATATGTAAACATAGTCATTTCATTTTTCACAAAATATACAAATTTGTTTTTAATCAAGGAAACAAAATAAAGAATTATATATGTACATATATTTTTTATGAAAACAACTACATTAGATACTATCAAAATATTTTATTAACATGTATAATAAATAAAGTATCTCATATAAAAATTATTTCAACAATATTATTCAAAACATTTGCATTATTGCCAGGGTAAATCATTTTCGATGTTAGCTAAAATGTATGCAACAGCTGTCCAAAATCCTCCAGCAGCATCCAATACATCAGAATCTAACACATTGAGGGTATCACCTTCAGTATGATGGAACCAGAAATATTTACTGTTAGCATTGTACAACCCAACACCAGGAATACCTTGGCTGGTCCAAACACCAATGTCAGGACCAGCATCAGAATCACCAAAATTAGTAGCATTCACTGATGTGAAAAGTTTCAAAACTTCGGCCAACATACATCTTCCAATGGGACTACCTTCGTAGTTTAAACCCAGAGGAGCAAATGTGCCAAAATCGGATTCCATTACGACGCTCAAGTTTTTATTTTCGTTTCTGTGGTCCTTTTCGTAAGCTATAGCTCCAACAAAGGATTCTTCTTCGCCAGTAAATAGTATGGCTCTGATCGTTCTCCTGGGTCGCAAATTTAATTTTTTCAATACAATTGGAGCAAATAATGAAATAAAAGAACCTCCTGCATCATCCATTGATCCATCTCCAACATCCCAACTGTCTATATGTCCCGAAATTATTACTAATAAATCTTTGAGGTCAGTTCCTTGCAAGTCTGCTATTATGTTTCTTGATATTTTGTCTTCTGTAGTAGCACCCATTTTAATATTGATTTCAATTTCTTCTCCTCGTTCTTGCGTTCTCCACAGAAGATCTGCGTCTTCTGTTGTAATAGCAGCTGAAGGTATTTTGGTAACGTTTGCGTTATAAAGAACAACACCAGTATGAGGTGAAGCTATCGAAAAATCTGTTACTGATCTAACCAATGTTGCAACAGCTCCCAATTTGGCTGCTTCGACAGCTCCGTTTATTCTATAAGGACTTGATTGTCCATAATACAAAAATGGAGCATCAAAAATAACTATTTTTCCTTCTACCTTTTCCCTACCCAATGCTTCAAGTTCATCAAAACTTTGAACCACTACGGCTTGTGCAGTTATTCCTTCGGGACTAGTACCTATGCTAAGGCCCAGTCCAAGCAATGCTAACTTTTTGGTTCTAGGCTTTAATAAAGTGACACTTTCTTCACCCCTTTGCCAATAAGGAACCTATTAAAAATTTTCGTAAATATATTTAAAAAATAATTTAAATACTTTTAACTAAACATTTATTAATATTTACATCAACATCGTGAGTGTGAATATTTTCCAATCCTTCCTTTTCAGCAATATCTAGTACATAATCAATAGAATCTTCTAAAACTTGCGAACCAGTAATTCTATGTCCGAACTTATCGACAAAATCAGCTATCCTAAAATTAAAAATAAAGTCAATTATCAAATCTTAAATGCAAATATTTTGAATATAAAAACTAACCTTTTCCATGTTTCACCTTTATAAGGTCCCTTTGTGAAATAGTCCAATATTTGATTAGTCACTGTTGCGTATGATGCAATTTCATCAATAACGATTTGTGGAAGATCGCATTCGTCTGCTTTATTATTTTTAATTAATGCACAATTGCAAAATGCAAATAATGTAACTATGAATAGAGTACTTTTTAGGAGACTCATTTTCAAGCAATCTTACCAAGTATAATTACCAATTTTAACTGATTTTATGATCAGATTTTAACGATTTATGTCAAAATTTATCTGAAGATATGCGTATTGCGCCATTGAGATAAAAATTTTCAAATTAGTCTTCGATCTATCTTATGTTTAACAACTATCTTATTTTAACAACTGTTCATGCTTTGAATATATTGAAAATATTATTGTTTTTCCAATATTTAAAAATCGATCAGCAAATTTCATTTACAATTAGATTCATATAAAAAATAAGTTCTAGGTCAAGATCTTTAACCTTTTTTTTTCATTATTGTGAATAAAAGGTCATTTTTTTCTATAAATAAACCGATAATAGTGTATATTATCGAATTTAATATATTTATTCAACTTTCAAAACACTATATAAAGAGTCTGCAGACATCGTACGATTCAGTGTATCCGCCTTGTTTCGATAAAGAATCATCCGATCCAACATGACCAGTGAGTAAATTTAATTATTTAATTGGCTTCTATAGATATATTACATTTTAGAAAATCGGCAGTATATTAAATCGTAATCGTAGTATTTGCTGAAAATTCCTTTAGCCTTAAGCTTTCAGGATAACATAGGATACTAAAGGCGATGTGTTGTCCCTAAGGATCAAATCCCTTACGAAAGCGGTTCAAATACGTTATCTACTATGAATATTCTGATTCGTGAGAAAATAGAAATAATCTTTTATTATTTTGTCGTATTTTTTGTAAATTTTATAGATCGCATAGAAAAAGCTGAAGTTCAAGACAATGAAGTTGTCGTAAAAATTTCTAATTGTGACCTGATCAGTTATTGCTTTTTTTGGTTACGAGATAATTGCAGGTATTTTTTTCTTTTATTTAAAAAATTCCACTATCAATAAAATATTCCTGAAAATTTATTTATAATTATGATTACTGAAAACGATTATAACAATAGCTTAATTTATTATATTTTTCAGATGCAATGATTGTTACGTGCAGGAAACTTTCCAAAAGAAGATCGACATCTTGGAAATTCCAGACGATCCAAAACCGAAAAAATTATCGTTCGAAAAGGACAACCTGAAAATCGAATGTGAGTATTATAAATACGCAAATAAATGTGAAATTTTTCTTATTTTAATATTTTTTCAAGAAAAAATTTTCACACCTCGCAGAATAAAAAAGATCACCTTTATCGCCGAATAGGGTGTCGCGATTTTGTATTCGAAAAAATAAAAATGGGGACGGAATTGAGTTGATTTCGTCCCGTAAGAATATTCGTTTTCCGGGAAGGTTTCGGGCGTAAAAATAAGAAATTTTATACGAAAATTACGTTGAAGTGAGCCGATCTGCATACATTTCCATTTGCTCCCTTATTCCGCGCTAGATTTACCCGAAGAGACGAATTTGTAGAAAAATGGCGTTTACTTTGCAGACGCTATACTTTATCTTGTGGCGGTTCTGAGTCTTGTATATATATTTTTGTATTTGGAGATATAATGGATTTATATTGTGTATATAATTTTTGTATTTTTATTAAATTTTTCCATATTTATGTAAGATTTTTCGTATATATTACATCAATATTGAAAATTGAAATCATAATATTTTTGTCTATATGACGACATTAATTACCTCCAGACTATTTTTATCTATTATCAAAGTATATAGTAATTATTGTAATAATCACATATTATAATATGTTTATGATTTTCCTTTTTTATGAAAGGTTTTTCCATATAGATCAGGCTTGTCTAACATTTCGGTATGCAAGGGCCACTTTGGCCGAAAAACGTTCATTCACGAGCATCGTCAATTTGCATTTTTTTTTAAATTTAACGATGAAATACATATACATATTTTGATTAGAATGTACTTGAAAAAATCGATTCTTCAATAATTCAAAAAAATAATACTATTTTTCCTCGAATTAGACCAAAATTCGTAAATTGTTATGTACGAAAAGTGGGGACCAATCGCATGAGCACTGGGGGCCAGTTTGGCACCGTAGTGGCCCTTTGGACAAGCCTGATATAGATCAATATTGAAAATTACGATTATAATCTTATCCATCTATAAAACGATAATTTTAGTTATCTTCAGGCTACGTATATTTATTATGAAAGTATACAGTAATTATAATAATAATCAGATATTATAATACCTTTAATATTTTCCATAATTTTTTTTTTATATAAGATTTTTCATATTGATTATTATTTAAAGTTATGATCATAATCTTATCCGTTTATAGAACAATAATTTAAATTATATCCAGACTACGTATATCTATTATCAAAGTATGTATACAGTAATTATTATGATAATCACATACTATAATACCTTCAAGATTTTCCTATTATTTTTATTTGATATAAGGTCTTTTATATAAATCAATATTGAAAATTAAGATCATAATCTTATCCTATATAGAACAATAATTTAAATTACCTTCAGACTATGTTTATCTTTAAAGTAAACAGTTATTAATAATTATGTAATATTTTCAAGATTTTCCTGTTATTTACTATAATGAGCAATTAAAGAAAGATGAATTATATGAACTTAATAAAATTTGAACTTGTTAAAAATTCATATTGTTAATTTATGAAATACTTTTAGGGGATGATGGACATGAATCAATTTACACTTCTGATTTTCTATTTCAATGTTGGTCCCCTAATTGGAGATCGAAGAAATTCGAAAGATTCCTTTGGTCCGGTGATGAGATGAAAGACAAAGTGGCATATGTGAAAAAAGATGATTTTCTTAATTCTGAAGATGGATTCAAACGATTTTTGGAATCGTTGATCAAGTATGGAGTTGCATTCGTTGATGAGGTATTTAAATAAATATTTTAATTTTTAATTTAATATAATTCAATTAAAACCGAAAGGATATTTAGATTTTTTATTATAACTGAAATACTTATAGAAATTATAGTAAAATCTGTACTTTAGATTCACACTAAGGTAACGTCTGTCTCTACACACGTCATAATAGAATCACGAAATGTCCAGAAACACGATAAATCCAATTTAGGGTTTTCGAAGAGGTTAATACCGTTTCGGCTTTATTGGATTGGAAAAAATATATATAAAGATTTTACGAGAAAATTCTCATAACAATTTATAACGTTGTCTGTTCGTCGTACATGCGAAACGTTTTAAGCAAAATTTCCACATCCTTTCATCTTTTCAACGTATTAACGAAATATCTCCCTTTTATTTTCAATTCGATCGCCGTGGAAAATGTTTCACAAAAAATATAATAAATACGCAAATAAATCGATATGATTCTCGAATAAAATTCATCTCGGATTGATTCGAATTTTTCAGGCGTGACAAAATCGATTCAGCTTTCGTATCCATATAATTTTTCAGAGGTTTTTATTAGACATGTGTTCGAAAAAACGGCACAAAGAACGAACAATTGCCATAAAATATTTAACGAATCGATTTAAGAAAAGACTCAGTTAGATTTATTCATTTCAAAATGAAACACATTTAGATTCGACTTAAGTAACGATTATTATAGTTTTCAATATTATACTGGTTTTTATTATTTTAATTATAGTTTCGTTTTGTGATTACATTATCCAGAATATATATTTGACATATCAAATGTTAGGTTTATAATTAAGTTTCTATTCTTTTTTCCGGATATTTTAAGCATACGATACGGTTATCTTTTCTTTTAGAACGCTTTTTCTGCGAAACAAGAGCGTCTATTCGTATATTGCTAACATTATATATGCTTGCGTGTTTCTACTATAAAAAAAATAGGGAAAAAGTGTAGAAAAACAAGAAAAAATCCAGAAAGTCTTTCTCGTTCATCCTTTACTCTCACCTAAGCTTATTTCTCTCGGGATACTTATCAGAGCGGAAGAAAGTTGCTCGAACGTTTTTTTTTTTGCTCTACGCGTTGATATTTCTGTCGCACGTAAAAGCGAAAATGAAATTAAATATAAAAAAAATTGGAACAAGAAAAGATCCGACGTGCGATAAATTTGTAATTTAATCATTTTATTTATAAAGCATGAAAAAAACAGATGTTCAATCCCGCGATCAAATAAATGTAAATCGCCACGTCATCATGAATTTTTCGTTACGTCAAACATTATGTTATTGATAAGTTAAATATTGTTTTCGAGATTGATTTATTTTTCATAAAAGATCAAATGCTATTTAAAATGTTTAGTATAATTCTATTCAAATGATCAATCGTTATAACAACAGATAAATATCACTAGCTGTACATATACATAGATTTTAAAGATATCGAATGATTAATACGCATATTTTAGATATTTATTTATTACGCAGGTAGAAAACAATTTGAAGGACATGGAAATAGTCATTGAGAGAATTGGTCCAGTCATGCATACAACCTTCGGAGGAGTGTGGACTTTCACAAATAATTTGGCCAGAGCTGATACTGCATATACGACAGTATCATTGGGTCCCCATAATGACAATACATATTACGAAGATGCTGCTGGGTTAGATTAAATACCATTATTGATTTAGAATATTATAGAAAAGATAAAATTTGACAAGGATCATCCAAAAATATCTATTGAGTGATAAGATTCGGTGCGAGATTCTATTAAAATGGATTATCTAATCAAACGATTTCGAGATATCGAACCACAAATTGAACGCGTGCTGTTTATATCGAGGGTTATTTGTTTTGCCTTTTTCTGTGAAAATATTTGGAAAAGTAAGTTTTATTGAAGGGTAAGGCGTGAAAACTCAAATACAATCTAGCCCGAACTTCGGAACTATATTATGTCGAGCTTTTTTGTCCTCAAAGGAAGGAACTTGGTGGCTTTTTGAAAAACTGAAAGCCAACCGTTTCTGACCCTTTTTCCGGAGCAGTAACAAAGATTGGGGACTTATAGAGTTTATTTTATTTATTGGCAGTTTTCTGTTGGTGTATTCACTTTGATAAACTTTAGTGATTTCTATTTTTTTTATTCAAAATTTTATTAAACAACCTTATTGTATTATAGAATCCAAGTTTTATCTTGTTTGGAGCATACAGGAACGGGCGGAGAAACTTTATTAGTCGACGGTTTCTATGGTGCTGAAAAATTGAAAAAAGAAAATCCAAAAGCATATAAAATTTTAACTGAAGCTTTGCAAACTGGAGAATATTTGGATAGTGGTTGTAACTATTCTCATGCTGCACCAGTTATCATTGAAAGCCGTACCAATGAACAAATCGAACAAATCAGGTAGTTAAATGTAATTTTTTTTATTAATAATGATTGAAAAGTATTAAATATTTCCTTGAAATAAAATAAAATCAATCCTCTTTTTATACTGTTCTGAAACAAAGCGGTTCTAAGAAGAAAAATCGATTATTTTTTCACTCGGTTTTTCCACTTTAACACGGTTAAATAATTTTCCACTTTAATAAGGAAAAAGTTTTATTATATTATGCCACAACAGTAAAATTCGATGCAGACCAGTATACTGTTACAATTATATGTATGTATAATTATAGTCATTAAATAAAATATTTAGATGTTTGTTGATGATTTTACATGGCGAAATTTTTTCACATTACAAATTTTTTATTAAGTACATTTGGTTAGAAGTTCTATTCAAATATACTGATGGAATCTATCTCCAATTTTTATACGGTTATCATAACAGTTTTTTAAATGGTAGTCTCTGGAACGTATCCCCTGTGTAAAAAGAGGATTAGGTGTATATCAATATTTTAATGTTCAGTACATACTAGATTAATAATTTTTTTCATTATCATTATGTATCAAAATGATCTTACAATGAATATCAAAATAGACTATTTGATCATAATAAATCAAATTGTATCATCGATAACGGTTCAAAATATGATTTGACTTCAAAATATAACTATATTTCATATATTTTTCAGATTCAACACATACGATCGGGCCCCATATTGTGTAGGGACCGGAAAATATGCAGTCGAATATTATGCAGCGCTGAAAGCACTGGCGCGCAAATATACGTCCCGAGAGGCGCAGTGGCATTTCAAATTGCATCCAGGTATGTAAATATCCGATTGAAAATTCGCACAATTGGAAAATGAAAACGGAGAACAGTTCGACAAAGCCTTATGGACTTCTACGTGACAATAACGCGGATTTCGGGTGCGGAATTGTCGGATTAGGAACGGTGGAGTTCGTTAACTGAAATAGTTAGAACGAAACGAGATTTGAAATTCGCGCGGTCTGGAGTGTTAGTTGTCGATAGAAACAAAGTCTGATGGTGATAATAAAGTTCTGGAAGTTTCGAATCGAATCGGTTTTGTGTGGGTTTTTTTGCAGGATGTAGTCGTGTTGTATAGTAAATGTTTTGAATCGTGTGTTTATTTGAAAAATAATTGAATAATGATATAGTTTTATTTTTGAAAGCGTTGAAAATTTTCCGGTGTTTATATTGGATGTGAAAAATTATTGTTTATATAATAAATAATACGGGTAAAATCGCTGAAACTTTTATGGCACCGTTTACTCTGGGGCGCCATTATTCCTACGCAAATGTTCGCGGTTTCACGTGCTTCAGACAATACATTATTTATTCTCTAAGTCTGAAACACGAAATGCAACAAACACATATACGAGGAATATAGAATCAAAATCAACAGAATCCACGATTCGCTCATGAAATTATTCATGTCGGATTTGTTACTGACACAATTTATGTATCCTCAAATAAACGACATAGAAAACCACTTTTGTACTTTGTAAAATTCATTTTTTCAAATATGCGGGTATTATCAACGATTTTACATAGAATGTGTCAACTGAAATTAAACTGCAAATAACCTAATCAATGTAGGACACTAGATTTGAAAATGTACAATCATATTTGATGATTTGCACACGCTGTTCAACGCTATAACCTTCCAAGATGATTTGCCGTACACTACTAAACAATTGACAATAAATTTGACAGATGTCACTTTAACAACATGACTGTTATAACCCAACAAATTTCAAGCATCCCTATTTCAGGCACAATATATTCTAAATAAAGGGTCTTTCAATAAGGACGCTCAATTTTAAAATGTACAACAAAATTTGATGATTTGGACACGTTGTTCAACGCCATAATCAGGAACGTCATTTCAGATTTTTCCAAAGGGGGGCAGGCCAAAAATCATTCGAACCTCAAAAATTTTTTCCCTAAAAAAATGTCGAAGCTTTTTAAAATTATTCGACACTCTTCAAAATTATTTGAACCCCAAAAATTTAAGGGGGGAATTGCCCCCCCCCAAATTGACTTCCCTGGCTACCTTCCATTGGGATTTGCAGTACACTATTAAACAATTGACAGATGTCAGTTTGACAACATGGCTGCTATAACCTAACAAATTTCAAACGTCCCTATCGAAAGACCTAACTGATAAAGTTTCATTATGTAGGGATGGTTTTTAGAATTTGAACTTCTAGAGAATGATACTCAAACATCTACCTTCTTCATATGAATATATCAATAATATCTTATTCTACATATGAAAAATTATCAAAAAATCCAAAAAACAAACCAAAACCATAAAAAAATAACGCGTTTCGAATCCGCACCCCTCGCACGCAATATAAACCGCCAGACTGACCCAGAAGATTCTGTTCGGAGAAAACGGTCCGGGCAAAGGCCGTGAATGGTAATTTATGGTTTTTCTAATGGGATCTTAAGCACCACCGGACATGCTAATGTTTCACCAAGACCAAAGGGCCTCCGTGGACGATTTAAATCCGTTCTGCGACGTCTCTATATAGCTCGGTTTGTTCCCTTCGGACTCAATTTATGTGCGGCGGCGACAAATCGTCGTGATTTGCTCGATTTTTTTTAGTGAATTCGAATAAGTTAAGTTTGAAGGTTGTTTTTTGATTAATCAATTTTTTTTCGTATTAGAAGTGTCTATGGCTGAAAATGATCCACACCCATCCACCGATTTATGCGGTAGATATTATACATTCCGCAAGAAACTGCGTGAAAAAAGGCGTCTATGATTGAAAATGAACTGCACCCATTTCTCGATATGTTTTGTGAGAAACCGTGTAAAAAAATATTATGAACCCATATAAAATAATGAGATAGATTTCAAAGTAAAAACTCTCTAAGGGTGCTGATTAGAGACCATCGGGGCCAATGGATCTAAATCTAAAGTTTATTTAAAAAAATGAAAAAAGTGCTAGTATTCACGTAAGAATTTATTTAGTTTTCATAACAAAAATTATATTCATTCGTCCTCATTTTCGCTTCTTTCTTCTTTCTTCTAACAAGTCAATACTTTTGCTTTTTCGCTGGTTTCAAATCACTTTCATTGTCATCACTTGAAATAATGAGTTCTCTTACATTTTGAAGAGAACACTTTGAGGATAATTTTTTTATTTAGAAATTTCGTGATCGATGATTGTTTATTATACTTTTTATTGACAAATACAAATGCGCTTATTAAAAAAAAAAAAAAAAACAACATTCTTTTGACTACGTTAAAGTGAAACCGTATGAATTTAGTAACTTATAAATCGGAGAGTGGATGTGTATTAAATTATTATACAATATTATATGTGTTATTTATTTTGAAAGAGTTTCAAATCAAATTTTTTAAGTTTTCGATTGATCATATCAAATTTTGATATAAAAATGAAACTCCATAGTGAGAATGAATATACAAAAGCACTTCTATATTTATGCTCCCCATAAAGCTTCACCCTAAACTAATCCTTCAAATTCTTTCAAAACAAACTTCTCGTATAATTTTCTTACTTTTTGCATATCAAATCACCGAAATCACTCAAGTCCGTTGATAACCGAAACCGCTTTTACGATTTGACTAACCGAAAGTTGTTAGTACTGCCGAAATTGGTTCACTACCGCTAGTAATTAATTCACCCGACGAAAACTTTCAGCTGAAACGACTCCTTTGCAACCTCCCATATTTAACGCGTATATTCTGCGAACCATCGCGGCTTTTCAAACTCCCGCCAAAATTTTGTACGTGTATTATTAAGATGGCAAAGTCAAATCTTGCGAACGGTGCACAAAGCAACCCCAACGCTTAATGATTCATCGGCGAATCGAGCGAGTTTTAAACGGTTCTTATTGGTATTTATAGTGTATTTTTTATGTTTTTTTGTTTATAGGAAGGGTGTTGTTTATCGACAATTGGAGAGTGTTGCATGGACGTACTGAATATACTGGAAAACGGGTATTTGGAGGTGCTTATATTTCGAGGAGGGAATGGTTGAGTGCAGCAAGGGTTCGCAATCTTGTGCCTTGAAGCATTTTGATTTTTTTAATTGATTATTTTTATAGATTAATCAAATTTAATATGTTTGTCAATTTTTTTATTATGAATAAAGTTGATTTTGATTTTAGCAAGTGGTTTTATTGACAATTTAAATGAGCATTATATGGGTGTTCGGAAAGTGTGAGTGCACTTTAGTGAGTGAGTGCTTTTAAACTGCACTAACACTTTACGAACACCTATATAAAATAAATGTGTATTTAATAAAATTAGTATGCATCGAAAAATATTTTGGTCATTGAAAAAATATCTGTACCTTAAAATAAATAAAATGAGCATTAGAATGAATAGAAATAATGGATAGGCAACGGAGCAAATGCACACAGGGCGAAATTGTGACCATTATTCACAACTTTCATTATAGAATCAAATTGAACCAAATTGTTAAAATTTTAACAAAAGGAAGCGTTAACAGTTATATTATATTATAATGTATTGTATTGTATTGTATAGTTATATTGTCTATTGAAAAAGATTTTACTCTGGCGACGTTACCACTTCTCGATAATTTCAATGCAAAAACTATTTTTACTATTGCTCATTTAATATTTTTTAATACTCACTTTATAATGCACAAAAATATTTTTTCATTGCCCACTACAAATAAAATGATGCTCAATACAAAAGTTCTTCTGGTTCTTTTATGAAACAGAAATAATGTACATTGTATATTATTCTTATGCACAAGTAATTCGTTTTAAGGCACAATCTATATTTTTTCAATGCACAGTTAAATCGTACCCAATAAATAATATGTTCAATTTTTAATCAATCCAATTTGTTTTAGGTCCGAAATAGTATTTGGATGGGATTATTTAGTTATTATCTCATGTCAGTTCAATTTGCTTTTAATTTGCAATTTGATTTTTTTTAGTTTCAGCAATTTTTAACTATAAACTATAAAATTTTAATGTACAATATAATATATAATAATTGCTTATATTGAAGAATAAAGCAATGAAAGAATATTTTAGCTTTATTTTATTACTTCAACGTTTTATGCGTAACACCTGCAAAGCCTTTATATGGCGATAAAATTTACAGGAATTTCATAAAACGTTTTTATATATTTTTTCCAATATTTAATTGTATCAAATAAAAATTATAATAATAAAAAGTTTTTATATTTATCATATTACATGGTTTTCGTCGATCAAAAAAAATTAAAATATTACAGATCGATTTATACACTTATTGATTCATAAATTCCTAAAAATACATAGAGATTTTATGGTCGCCCTGTAAATATATATTCTGACGGAATAAAGCGCCTGTCTTGAACACATCACTTTAGGGACACGAGTTAAGATAACCCGCCCATCATTAATAACGGCTAACAGTAAAAATCATCTTGTGTGACCCAATTTAGATTTCATGTAGGAAATTTGCGTGAAAACTAAACTTTATTTAATTAAATAAAATTTTAAACGCGTCAAATCCGATTCGGAGTATTTTTCCGTGAAAACGAATTGTACATGAATTCATTTAACTTTCAATGGAAAATATCGGAATTCGCAGAAATTTGCGTTTTATACATCTGAACAAAATATTATTTCATGAAAAAAGTTTTGCGGACGATTCGGCCGCGATTGTGCTCATATTTCGAACGCACTACAAAAGCGTGTACAGATTTCAAATGGTTATTGTTTTGGGAAAACGGCATTTTTTCCCCGCATTTTGTTGGAAATTCCACGATTTTTTTCAATAGAAATACTTTATTATATATACGAATCGTTTTGACGAAGTTATTGTATAATGGTCGACTGTTTTTCGTCGACGAGAGCGATAAATTATCTCCGCGTCTAATTTGACGAATTAATTTTGGACAGAGAATGTGATAACTCACTTTTTTTGTTTGAATCAAATTTTTTTCTTCATTTGCGTCATTCGATGATGTTTTTTTAAAGATAAGCATTATTCAATTATGATATTGAAAAATTTTGTAATTTTTATACATAAACATTATATTAGACACTTCGAATATATTCTATTTTATTATGATTATTAAATAATTTAATAATCAATGAACTGATGAAAAAAAATTCGATTCAATAAAAAATCAACGACATCTATGGACAAATATTAAAAACTTTCTATGAAAAACATCAAAATTTTCAATCAAAACAAATTTCATAATAACACAAACTTCATCCGAAATAAAAATTTTCACAAAATCGAAAGCCTTATATTCGAAACATGCCGAAGAAATTACCGCCCCCGTTTTATATCCCGAGAGTGATCATCATGCATTAAGCTCATAACGTGTATAAGCGAAGATCACTGCCTTAATGGCCACCCACCACCCCCCGAGACCATTTGACGGTGATACGAGAATAAAGGCCTTCCAAATGCGAAGCGATTTTTCTTCGAGGCTTCTTCCCACCCACACAACTCGTCTTCGGATCGGTGTTTGGCTTTCAGATGTCCATGACTCGGGAAATGTTTGGGAAACTTCGCATTTTGTATCGCTTTTTTTTAACCGATATGTTATATGGAGATGTTAAAATGTTTTTATATAGGGGAGATTTGTCTAATTCCGTGATACGTCTAGTTCGGTGATAGTCGGAATAAAGTTGATTTTTGTTAATAACGTGTAATGTATTTTATGGAAGTATATTTCCTTAAAGTTTTCCATTATATACACGAATTTACGATGATATAATTTATTCATAAGTTCATGTTAGTTCATGGACAAGTTTTGCCGCGATTTTTTGTGTTTTCGCCATGCGGAGTACACCCATGATTCAAATGAGTAAAACAAGGCTTTCTATCTACATAGAAATATTTTTTTACTGTCAATATATAGAATAACAGTATATTTATACATAAGTGTATAGCATTTTTTTAAAATTAAAAAAATTACAGGGATGAATATGATAGTCTTAAGAATCTGAGTATTATTTTAGCATTTTATATTAAGTTAAAAACTTTATGTTTTAAGATAAATTACAAATAATTGTTGCGCAGACATTCAATAGTCAGTATTGAAGAAAATATTCATTGCTTAAATTATTTTTAATAAGAAAAATAGTTTTTTCATTTACTTCTGCATTTCTTGAAACTGCGAAAAGTATACAAACAAATTCACCGGTTATTTAAAAAAAATATTTTTAATGGTAAATCTTCAATAAAATTTCAATTCTAATCTTTTTATTATAAAAAAAAATAATATTACGAAGCTTTTCTTAAAATTGAGTATACTATTACAGAATTACACAACCACTATCACGAAATTAGCCAATGTATCATGGAATTAGATGTATCAGATTGGATAATTTGAGATGTCATACAAAATTGCTAATGATTTATATCTAAATAATGGTTCGATGAAAAAGAAGGTTGATGCTTTACGATTGTAAGATTTGTTTTAATAATTTTACAATATAATACAAGATAATGATGAACATGTGTTAGTATCACAAAATTATACAAGTCTACTCTATAATGTGATTTTAATTTAAAAATAATTAATTAATATACTTTCGTATAATCATATTCAGAAAATTTATTAGTTTACTTACAAAAAAATGATATATGACATAAAAATTAGATTGAATACATTCTGAAAATATATTATATATAAATTCAATTATATTAATTATTATTTTATATTAAAAAAAAATATATATGGTATTAACAGGATGGGGCAATAAATCGAACTCGCGAGTTCATATGTGGGTCGCTTTCGCTATCAGAATCCACTGTCGCTGTTTTCGTCCTGTCTTATGTTTATTTTATTTTCCGTTTTTCCTGTTTTATTTCTGCGGATTACTGGCCGATATCCAAGGGGGTTTTCACAGCGTGAAAAATAAGTGAAAATCGCGACTAAAAGCGGAACAAAACGATTTATAAGTGACTGCGTTTGGGGGGCATTAATCAAAAAATACTATACGAAAACAATCCAAGGGAGAATATTGCGAAAAAATTATGTGTTTTTTATCCTTTCGATTATGTTCGTTCTCGTATGCAATTTTGGGAATGAAATTTATGATATTATATAAGCGATGATGCAAAATTTTATCGTATAAATTAAACGATTCAAATAGTGTTATATTTATATGAAAAATAGTCAATACCGATACGTATTTAATATGCAGATAAGATCTCTGTATCTGCACAATATCGACAAAGCTTATCTGTTGATTTAAATTATTGTTTGCAATGCACAAAGCAATAGTGTTTCAAGTACGAATAATCGTGAATAATCGTGTTCGAGCATAACTTGTAATTGAAAATTTTCGATTGCACTGAAAATACATACATAAAATTGAATGTGCAAAATAGTTTAACAAGTTTGACAAGTCATTTAAACTTTTCAAATTATCAAATATTATTTTATAACCAATCTGAAAATCTATATAATAAATTAAACACAAAATGACTCAAAATACTAGTAGTATTTGTATTAAAAATAGTTTATATGACTATAGATAATTAAGTGACATATTTAGTTTGTTCTTTGATCGTTTGAATGTGATCGAAAATGACGGTGATTGTGTGATGATGGAATGCTCACTGAATTAGAAACCATTCATGTGTTATATTGATCATCGATTCGCAAATCGTTAGCAAATATGCACACGGATTTACCACACTGTAACTATTTGCATCGATCATACATATATTGTATGTAAACATTTTCCCGAATATTATATTTATATTTGACAAAGTAGTTTCCATTTGAATGTTATACTAAAATTATTCCAATAGTTTTTTTTGTGATATAATATTAGTTGATTGTGATATTATATTTAAGATGATATTTTTTGTGTATATTTATCGGAAGATTATCTGATTATATGTAAAATAAGTACAAGGCTGAATATATTATACTAAGTGAATATTGAATCTGAGAAATAACAAATTTATCTTCATCAGCCTACCTTTTCGAAGGCCTATTATCGAAGAAGCTCTCAAAGAACTATTATCAATTTTAAGAATCTAGGTCAAAATTCAATATTTCACAAAATTACAATGCAAAAATGATTTTCAACACTGGAATATTTTATATGAATAGATTTAAAGAAAACATTTTCTTAGAAATTCAATACCATTTCTCATATCATTCATTACACAATCAAAATATTCAATTTTCTATGGTAGAATTCAACTGCAGACGGCTTATTTGAAAATTTCATTCAATTTTGAAGCAAATAGATGGGTGTAAAGCAATTTGACGACTCCTGCATAGACTTAGCCGATATAAAGGAGTATTCAAATCACAGGCCAGAATGCGACAATTGTTCTCTTATTGAAGCTGAGAGAGAGTTGATAAGGAAGGCTTAATTGGTAGCGCATTGAAAGCCTCCAAGTTCTCTATGTGAGAAAATCTATAATACTTTATACGTATATGTGGATGTATTGTTCGAAAGTGCATTGCGATATATAACGATCTAAATAATAATAAATAAATTAAAATTATCAATATAAATGAATGGTACTTAGTATAATATTATAAAGATGTTCCGAAGTTCTTTTTAAAGTCTTAAAAAGAGGTGGTAAACTGGTAGTTAATGTTATTTTAAATATTTTAAATCAAATATACTTTAGTACAGAGTATCATGGTTTTCGAGTTTATTATTTAAATTTTCAAGAAAAAAAAAATGAAAATCTCGCATTTGCGTATTAATAATACATAACTGAAAGATAATAGGTAGACGAATCTTATTTTTTCGTTTGTTAATTGTGTATTTATACCATGAATATGAATAAAACTTTTGTATCAACATAAAACTATTTAAAATACACGATTAATTGTAAAAAACTTGCTGAAGTAAAGGGAAACTAAAATCATCCGTAGATTTGCGACGATCGTCATAAAAGTAGGTGTCAATAAATATAATTATTTTTGGAAAATATGTAATTTAATCAATGTGCAGTTATTGTTTAGTGTGCACCAATAGTTGATCATCTCTCAGAAAAACGTAAAAAAACAAGGTTTTCAAAGATGATAATCTTTCTGAAAAGGTTCAATAGATAAATTTTCATAACCAGCTTATCTATCACATATTTTCCGAAAAATTATCATTTTCAAAATTTTCCACATTTTTCTGTAAGATGATCAACTACAAGTACACTGTCCACCACTGGTATCGTTACCCTAAATTCATGAATATTTTCGATCAAAATTTAAAAAAGTACAATCCCTCAACCACCCACCGCCACCCGCAAACTTCGCACGACGAAAGTTAACACCTTTGTTGCCTAAGATCACGTTCTTCATGATCGGCATTACGAGCAGTGGCAAAAACCCACCGAGTCCACACTTCGTGTAATGAAGTGTTGCCCCGAAACCGATGATTGATGAAGAGGCCGACGTTTGGCGAGGCATTATGGCGATATTGCCATAATGGATTCTGTCAGAGGCCGAGACCGACATGCCCCTCGTAAGATGCTTACACACATTCAATAATGAGATTCAAAATCGTCGTGGGATGGTCTGGTTTGTTGTGGGTCGTACAGTGATAGTTTGGGCGTGGTTATTTTTCATTTAATTATTTCTTTAGAAAAAAGTGAGTGTGATTTGTTATTAGCGCCATCTGTGTATTATATGATAATAAATATTAGATTTAGCAAGTTCATGAACCTTTTCAATATTAATATTATATATAATATTTTTTTATATATGTATGTTACAGCCAAAGCATCAAGCCCGTTAATACGTGCATTCTCTCGTAAATGAATACTTTGTCTAAATCGTACAGAGAAAACATACACGGGAGTAAAAATGAACACGTTAACTAGATAATGTATGAGTCATCTATTGCGACGTAGATAACGTGCTGACAAAATAAATAAATCGCAATTCGGGAATTATAGTAGGATTGTTTTATTTTAGGAAATATGAGAAACTCAAATTATTCAGTTTACGCTAATTTATTTTTTATTTACGTACTAGAAATTTTTGACAGATAAGTATCGCTATGGGAACGGAAAACGGTTGGCAACACATAGGGTCCCCATACACGCTTTGTATTATAGAATCCAGTTCTCATATGTTACTTTCACAATATGTAACGAAATAAAAAAGTGATTTTTATTGTTAAGTTATTTAGATACAGAGAGTTGAGTATAATAAATGATAAACATAATAATAATAAGTATTTCTTCGTAGCTATATTATGAAGTATCGAACGTCTTCTAAACGTCAGTGGTGTTTTACGTGTTGCCAACTGTCAATAACGAAACTAACTCATCTGTCAAATCGTTCATTATACGAAATTGTCTAAACGATATCAGCGATTCAATGTATTCTCTCGTTAATATATGCTATCTCTAGAGATAGCGTATGCAGAATCTCGAATCATGCGCTTTCTCTAAAACGTGAAGCGCGCGTATACATTCTCCAGACAATGTATGTATTAACGCCGATGAACTCTCTGACTGTAACATATGTATATATAAAATTTTTGTATTGTGTAGTGGATTTTTTCAGACGAAACTCCACTATTCGTTAAAGAGTATGTGCGTTTGACGGGAAATCGTTAGTTATTTGAACCCTCGTTTAAAGTTTGCGACATCTTAATTGCTTCAGTCTTCTTGTAGTGTACTTCCTTTTGACAGTGAACTCGTTCAGTTCGAACAGAAAGTAAAAATATTAGCTTTGGAATTTTCTCCGTGCTTTCAACAAAATCGATATGTTGGTAAAGTTGAAAATGAATGAGAGTAATTGATAAACTTTTGGGAAGATATCGAAAGAAATTGTTATTGAATTTTAAGATAATGCTTGTTTTAATATTTTTTTAATTCAATAAATTCTCACAAAAAATTAAAAATATACATAAATTAAAAATATCAAAGTTTTAACAGATATTTTTCTAGAAAACATAGATTTGATTTTTCAAAAAATATCTAGCCCAGTTCGTATAGTAAAATCTATTGGGAAAGTGTCCCGAGCATAAAACTGTTCTAATTTCCACGAAACGGATTAAAATGTAAATTATACGGCGGCTGAAACGTTTGTTAAACACAACCTCATCTTGTTTTTCAGCTTTCGAGCTTTGTTCAATTTCGCACATGGCTTTCCCGAAAACGTCGAAGCGTACACGGGTCTCGATTTTAGCGCATAATGAAGCCTCGTTTACGAATTTATGATTCTGATAAAACAATCGCTAAAACATCATAATACAGAAACGAAACGATATATTATAAAAACACAAAATTCATTTCAACATCAAAACAATCGCATAAATCAAAACACATCCGATCTATCACACAAATAAATCAAAATTCTTCTTCATAATAAATCATTTAATTTTAATTTATTTTTTCCCTATAAAACCTTCGATCGAGTTTATTCGCACGCCTTTGACATATACGACTAATAAATATTTATTGGGACCCCACATAGGGTTGCCAGACGTCCCTATTTGAGCGGGACTGTCCCGAGTTCGACAGACAAATCCCGAGTCCCACATTGCCTCTGAAAATCCCGACTTAACTATTTTTTTATGTGAAAATGTACATATGTTATAGGCCTGTATTTAATTGATCAGTAAAAAATACTATTTTGATCAATAAAAACAAAGTATATGGTTGTTATTCGATTCTGTGCACGTGGAAGCCTGTTTGAACTTGTTGGATCAAGTCTCAATGTAGTCACACGTAGTAGTAAGTTAACCTAACATAACCTAAACCTAACTTAACCTAACCTATCTGATAATTTCACAATTTTTTACTGATCATTTTAGTTATTATTAACCAGCCAAATAATTAGTTGCCTATGTTATATAGTTAAAGAGGCTCGTTTAATTTTTATGGATAACCTGGAATATCACCATTTACTAACATTAACTTTTGATATAGAGTAAATAATTACAAAAATTTATAATGAATTTAGTTCGTCGACAAAAAAGTCGGAAAACTAAAATAATTGTTTTAATTGTTTAGAAGAATATTAAAGAAATGTTTTTTGGAATTTATGGGAAAGTCGGTTTTTGTAAGTATGTATACCATTTTTTTTGACAAATGTTTTTGTTTATTTTCTAGCTTTTTAATTTACAAATTTATCACTCGGAGCTAAACCAAAAACCGTAAACCTAAAATCGTAAACAGAAAACAGTAAACAGTAAACCGAAAACGTAAACCGAAAAATATAATATAAACTGAAAACCGGAACCGAACCAAAATATTTTTTTTTGTTGAACCGTAACCGAAAACCGAAACGAAAAAAATAACGGTTCTCAGCCCTGCCTTTTTTGTGATTGTTCTAAATACTGAATATCTGTGATTTTGGAAATTTAACAACCCTGCCTTCACATCCGAAATATTTGTTCGCATAAAATAAACACGTATCGCAATAAAGCGATTCCACGTGGTCTGGTGTGAAGACTTTGATTAAATTTTCGTCGAGTGGTTCTTGTAGAGCTTCGGCATCGGAACCGGAACCGGAACTGTACCTAGGGACCTTAAGTGTACGTAAATTTGTCCTAGGTTCCCTCTTAGGTTGTGGAAATTGTCGGGACCGCTCCGCGTTATGGGCTCAGTATGGTTATTGGGTTGTGAAATTTAATTCGTCAATGTATGGTGTGTTATAATTTTCGAGGTTGACGCGCTTATGGGATGTGAGATGGAGCTTTTGTTCGGGAATTTTAAACGAAAAATGTGGGTGGATGTGAACGTATGTTTGTAAGATGGTATAGTTTCGAATGTATAGTTTATATTGTAGATTTGAATGTTTTAAATTTTGATGCTAAATAATTTGTTTAATACTAAATTTTATATATTTCATTAAAATATTCAATAATTTCACTCGACATAAAGAAATATAATATTTCCTTAATGAAAATAAAAAATTGATATGGAACTTTAAAAAAAAACTTCCCGTTCAATAAAATCAATTACTTTGGCTTTTATACGATTCAAATAGCTTTTTTAGCTTAAAAATTTTGAAAATTAACTTTTTCGGATTATTTAATATATTTTCTATTCAGACACTTGAGTTTGAAATCAATTTTTTTACATAATTACGTACAAAATTATAATAAATTTTCTTAGTAAAATTTAAATATTTTAGAAGTACGTAGTTCAAAATTATTTAATAATCTATGAAAATAAATAATATGATATAAAAAATAACCTCAAATTAAAAATATCCTGCTTCGATCTATAATGTATTGATTTACTTAAAACTCTGTCACGAAATCAACTTCTTCACTTGCTGAATTGGATCGAGTTTCAATTGCATTACCCGGAACTAAACACAACTTGATTGCAGTTCTTTCTAGAACTCAAACACAAAAAGAGCCATCACAAATTGGGTCGAACTTGCATTAAAATGCAACTTGATACCCGCCCAGAACCTATGCATTATAGACCTATGATTTCCGCTGAACTCCTACATTACCCGATATAGCCTCAAAGGATACGCGCTATTACGTGATCGGAATACAAAAACGAACCTTTGCATGCCGAAAAGTGAACTCGGGTCGGAAAAATCGCGGAAAAAGGCGTCACGGTCCGGGAAAACCGCCGGGAAAGCCCCTCAGCGAACTTTTCCGACGAAAGCTCCTTTGTTTCTTGGCCTTTTTTTACGTAGGCGGGGTTTTATTTTTTGCGAAGAAACTCCGATCGTTTGGAGCCGTTAAACACAGCAGTTTCCCAGTTTTGTCGTGATTAGCATCGACATTAGCGGGGAGAAAGGAAAATTTCGCGACCGCGCCCGGAAAAATCGCGAGGAAACTCGCGCTAATTTATTTGCGTCGCGGCTTTTTGTCTTGCAATTTGAACGGTCGCTCGAGTGTGAAAGTTACAGTCGGCTTTGAATTTCAATTTCGGAAAATTTCTGTATCATTTAGATTTAGAACATCTTGTACATAGAGAACTTATATTTCGTTTTTAAAAATTTTAAATTCGTTACATTATTTTTTTACAGTATTTGTATTATACAAATCAATGTTTTAAAACTTTTTATTATACTATTAATAAAAATTTCATTATTCATACAATAAAAATTCGCATCAAACTAAAAAAAATATTTATGATCTTCTTAAAATTTTACTGTTAAGTTTTAATTAACTCTTATACACATATATTTTTAATGAGTTTAATTTTTTAACTGTTCATTAGTGCAATTAAAAGTTTTCAAGTGTACATAAAAGAGGACTATATTAAACCACACGTAGTATATATGTATGTCGCAGTCCAAGTATATTTTAAGTCCATGTATATTTGATCCAATCTAACTAAATCCAAAACATTGATGAAAACAAACAAAATTGTTAAAAAAACTTAACCCAATATTATCTAATCCAACTCAATCCCCAAAAGTGTATATTTATGACCGATACAAATATACATGGACCAAAATATACTTGGACTGTAACGTATACAATAAATTCTTCTACAATCGAACAAATTTCAACGGACAAATTAATCCAGAAAAAATTTCACATCGCAAAAAAATTACGTAACAGTTTTCCCCGCGAATTAAATACGCTTTTCACGGGCGTTAATAGCCGGGCTCGAATGGAAAAAAAACTCTTTTATTATCGAATGAGTTATTGCGACTCGGAAATACGCTTTTCTACATTTTCAACATTCGAATTGAATTTAATTGTGAGAACTTTCCGAAGTCCCCGCGGAAAAGCGGCCGCACTTTCGCCCCGGAAAAGCGCCCGGAAAAAATACGCGTTTCGAAATAGTGAAACGTACGGTTTTCATATGCGCAACTCAGTTTTCCTTTTTACGAGATGATCCGAAACGCAAATTTGGCCAAAAGACGCTTCGAACGCCCCCGCGCACATCCTGTTCGTTTTGTATGCTTTTACCATGAGACATTTTTTACGGATAGAATATTTTACTCCTTTCAATTCGTCGGAGGAGAGTATTGCGAATATGGGGATGGTTATTAAATATTTTAGGGTTGAAATGCAAATGTTGTGTTGGTGATGAGATTATTTTTTGGGCGAGTTTGTGATGGTTTAGATTTTTTTTTTAGTAGTGATGGTTTTTTTTATTGGTTGATCGATTTGTGGGGTAATCGTTATACGATTGTTGGCGATTTGTCAAAAGATTTTAGTTGTAATTAGAGGTGTTTTAAAAAAAGGAATTTTCAAGTAGAGATCTTTTTCTTTTTTCTGTGTATTTGCGAGCTTCTTATTTTCAAATACGTTTATAAATACCTATATTTCCCAATTTATATGGTTTCACAATGATGAGTCTGAAATTTTGTAAATTACATTTTTATTTTCATATACACCCAAAACTTTTTTTATATGGTTTCACAGTTCAAAAAAAGGAACAGACAATTTTTTTTATTGTTTTTTTTATTCACTTTAGTACGGTGTAAAAATAAAATAAAAAATGTATTATTATAACACACAAAATGGAAGATTCAAAGCAAGCCAGTATATAATTATATGTTAGTTATAAAAAACGTAGATTAGAGGTTTTTAAAGGTAATTTGAAGATTTGAGTTTTCGAGACTACAAAAATTTTACTCAAACAGCGGAAAAATGTCTATCTGGGTACGTAAAATCGGAGTTTCACTGTATTTTCAAAAATACTTTTACTTAATTATTTATAATAAAAATATCGGAAAATTTAATTGTATTACATGAATTTCTTAAAACGTGAAACCTAAAATTTCCCGTTTATTATAATTTTTTTTCAAATACGATAATTAACCGATCATCTAAATTACATAAATCTTCAACTATCGAACAACCAAATCATACTGAAAACTGAAAAAAAGATAAACCGTAAGCCCGCCCAGCCGACATTTCTTCAAAAAAAATTTACAAAAAAACCATATATCTATCTAACCTGGTACCAAAGATTTCCCTAAAGCCCACCGCGACTCCCAATAAACCAATTAAACCCAAAAGAACCACAACCCCCAAAACAAACGCACCAATAAAACTCCCAAAAACCATCCAATCTTAAAATAAAAAGCTTGAAAAAGCACCCGAGTTTCTTCTTATCATGTATGATTCAAAAATTGAAAAAAAACATAAAATTTCCTTCTCGATATACACTAAAAAGATCCCCAAAGCCCACCGCGACTCTCAATAAACCAATTAAACCCAAAAACACCACAACCTACAAAACAAACGTTCAAACACGACCCAATCCTAAAAATAAAAATAAATCTTAAAAAAAGCACTCCAGTTTCTTCTTATCATGTATGATTCAAAAATTGAAAAAAAACATAAAATTTCCTTCTCGATATACACTAAAAAGATCCCCAAAGCCCACCGCGACTCTCAATAAACCAATTAAACCCAAAAACACCACAACCTACAAAACAAACGTTCAAACACGACCCAATCTTAAAAATAAATATAAATCTTAAAAAAAGCACTCCAGTCTCGTCTGATCATGTATGATTCAAAAATTGAAAAAAAACATAAAATTTCCTTCTCGATATACACTAAAAAAATCCCTTAGCCCACCGCGACTCTCAATAAGCCAGTTAAACCCAAAAACACCACAACCTACAAAAAAAACGTTCAAACACCACCCAATCTTAAAAAAGCACTCCAGTTTCTACCTTTCATATATGATTCAAAAATTAAAAAAAAAACAAAATTTCCTTCTCGGTATACACCAGGCTTGTCCAAAGTGCCACTATGGGGCCAAACTGGCCCCCAGTGCTCTCGCGACTAGCCCCCACTTTTCATACATAACAATTTACGAATTTTGCTCTAATTCGAGGAAAATTAGTATTATTTTTTTGAATTATTGAAGAATCAATTTTTTCAAGTACATTCTGATAAAAACATATGTATTTTATCGTTAAATAAAAAAAAAATGCAAATTGTGTTTTGCCGTGTTTGACCGTGTTGGACCGTGTTTTGGCCAAAGTGGCCCGCACATACCGAAATTTTGGACAAGCCTGGTATACACTAAAAAGATCCCCAAAGCCCATTGCGACTCCCAATAAACCAATGAAACCCAAAAGCACCACAACCCCCAAAACAAACGCACCAACAAAACTCTCAAAAACCATCCAATCTTAAAATGAAAAGCTTGAAAAAGCACACGAGTTTCTTTCTATCATATATGATTCAAAAATTTAAAAAAAAAACAAAATTTCCTTCTCGGTATACACTAAAAAGATCCCCAAATCCCACTGCGACTCCCAATAAACCAATTAAACTCAAAAACACCACAACCTACAAAAAAAACGTTCAAACACGACCCAATCTTAAAAATAAAAACAAATCTTAAAAAAAGCACTCCAGTTTCTACCTATCATATATGATTCAAAAATTTAAAAAAAAAACAAAATTTCCTTCTCGGTATACACTAAAAAGATCCCCAAATCCCACCGCGACTCCCAATAAACCAATTAAACCCAAAAGCACCACAACCCCCAAAACAAACGCACCAACAAAACTCTCAAACACCATCCAATCTTTAAAAAAAAAAAAAAAAAACACTCCAGTCTCGTTTGGTCATGCATGGTTTGGGGATGGCGCCGACCCGCTGCGATCCAAAACCGGGGCTACGATCCGCGCGCGGGGAGGGGGTAAAGCTCCGCTCACCAGTAGTGTGCTCGCGCTCGTGCGGCGCGGACGTGTGTGTGCGCGCGCACGCCCCCCCGCCCTAGTGCACGCGCCCTGCGCCCCCCGCCCCACCCCCCGGCCCGTGGAGGTCGATAGGCGCTGCGCCCCCCGGCCTGAGCGCGCGCCCCCGCCCCCCCGCACGCAGAGTGCACTCGACGCTGAGGGCGGACTTCAGGCTCTGTACGTGTTTTGGCGGCTAGAATTCGCCATTTGTGCTTTTTGAATTTTAGCGGCGTGCGCTAACGTACCCCTCGCGCGACACGGTGCCCGTGCGCTTGAGAGTTTGAATGTTTTCGGGTGAACGGTGGGTGTTTGCGGTTATTTTAATTATTGAAAAACGCGGTCTTGCGAGGATTAGCAAATGACAGGATGGATGCAATGTTTCGTGCACGTGTTTTGGCGTCACGTATTTAACGTTTGTGCTTTTTGAATTCTCGCGACGGCCGTTTCAGCGGCGTGCGCTAACGCACCCCTTGCGCGACACGATGCGCGTGCGCTTGAGAGTTTGAATGTTTTCGGGTGAACGGTGGGTGTTTGCGGTTATTTTAGTTATTGCGAAACGCGGGCTTGCGAGGATTAGCAAATTACGGGATGGATGCAATGTTTCGTGCATGTGTTTTGGCGGCTCGTTTTCGACATTTGTGCTTTTTGAATTCACGCGACGGCCGTTTCAGCGGCGTGCGCTAACGTACCCCTCGCGCGACACGGTGCGCGTGCGCTTGAGAGTTTGAATGTTTTCGGATGAACAATGGGCGTTTTGCGTTAATTATTGTGAAACGCGGGTTTGCGAGGCGGGGATTAGCAATTAAAATGACGGGATGGACGTGACGTATCGTGCGATAAGAGATTAAAACATCGCAGAGTATTATGTTGTTCGAATGCGGAAAATTTTGTCATGATACGTCGCGAAAACTAATTAGCATAGTGGTTAAAAAATTGTTATTGTTATAAATTTTTAAAGCGGTTTAAATTTTGATAATTTTTTTTTAAAACGATCAAATTAAAAAAAGAAAATTTTTCTCATTAAACATCGACGAACTTTTCTGTATCTGCAAAACGATCAAATTATCATTTGTGAAGCTTCAAATGATGAATTCATATGATATTTCAGGGAGAAAATGAACTTTGCGAAAACTTTTGGGATTGAACGAGACTAGGTTAAAGCACATTATTCTTCCAAAAAAATTCTTAACAAATCTACAACGACCCTTCCGTACCCACCGATTTTCCTTTTTCGTTATTTTTTCGGAAAACCGTTTATTAATTTTCTTTATATTTTCTCAATGATTATATATTCATATTGAAATCAATAGATACTTTCACCACTTTTTCACCAACTTTATCAAAAACGACCTGAAACTTTCCATCCATTAAACACGACCGTTCGGCAAAACCTCTTCAATTAATACCTCCGTCAATTATTCAAAACTGAAATCCCCGATCGTGAATTATTAACACTAACCACAGAGAATCGTTCCACGAATATAACATTTCAACGCTAAAATTCCTTTTCCGACACTAAAGAGGACATCACGTCCTCGCTGCGAATCGACCAGGACAAAACCGCTTTTCACCGGCGGCAAATTTGAAAACACAATATACGTATTGCGGAAAAACTGTGGTGTCTTATTCCGCCAGACGACAGTAGTTCTGAAACGAAAATATATTATCGTTCGACGTGACCGTCGAGCGGCGAAGATGAAAACGTGAAAAGTCGCTTTTCGCGTCTTCGTATTTATTTATTTGTTCGCTGAGAAAAAGGAGCACGTACTTTTGCTTTTCGCTGAAAATGATTCCGGAACGCATTCCTGTATATACACGTCAACTGAGACAAGTTAAAAGACCTAATTTTCCCTTTTTTTTCACGTGCCGGAAAATGCGAGGCATAGGTTATACGCGGAGGCTTTTCTTTGTACGTAAAATGGAGCGTTTCCTTCGGGAAAGCGTAGAGTCGATTTTCAATCGGGTTTCTTTGATATTATTCATTAGGTTTTATATAAGAAAAATGTTAATAAAATCAATGTTTTTAAAATCGAAAATTAAATATGTTATATTACTTAAAAAAATATTTTGAATTTTCGATTTTTATATATTATGCTTTGTTTGCGAAATTGCCTAGTTCATGTACGACACAAAGCAGTTTTGCGTTGAATACAAACAATGTAGTGAGAAGCCGTTTTCTTGATGTTTTTTTACCAAAATTTGGACTTCTTGATTTTCATTGTCTAAATTTCTATACCCTTTCCATTTTATGATCTAGGAAGTATCAATAGTTAGGTTAGGTTGGGATTGTTTTTTTTATTTAGTTTTAATCTTTGATTATTATCTATAATAAAAAAAAATTCTTTAGTGAAAATGAAAACAACGAAAAAGATGTTTAAATTTCGAATAATGAAAGCGTTTATTTTTTATAAACATCAGCAAAGCGCCATATTAATATACATATTGTTCGCATACGATACAAATATATTTTTTGTCATACATAAAATATGCAATTTCACAAAAAAAGGGAACTTTTATAAATCGAAAATTTAAAATATTGTTTTAACTTATTTAATTTTCGAGCATTCAATTATGATATTTTTGCTTTTAAAAGACTAGCAGACTTTCAAAATCCACATATTGAATTTTATAATAATAATATAATATTTTGGAAGCAAGCTTACGTGTGTTTTCCATACATTATTCGGATAAGTCTCAGGTGCTTTTAGCGCTGATCGTTTAAGGAGAGGACGCGGGTTAACCAAAAAATGAAAAATTTCGGCGAACTTTACCAGAAAAAATATTTCGAGCATATGAGGCCATATTTTGTATATAATAAATTTTCGAATTTATTTAAAAAAAAACGCTTTTTTCTACAGTTTTTACGCACCTTGGAAGTAAAAGCGCGTTCGTGCGTCATCTTCTAATTAATTTTATACGATAGCACATTTACATACTATTGGAAAAGTTTACGCAAGTTCATATTAGATTCGGAATAAAGTCGGCTTTATTCGAGGTGATCTCATCGATTCAAAATTATTTACGGAAAAAAACCTTTTGAACAATTTCAAATGAAGACAGAAACATATTGAAACTCTCGCTAGAAAACCACAAAAGACCGGGTTTTCGATGTCGGTAAACACTCGTAAATATTGAGAACGCTTTTCCCTGAAAACGAACGGGTTATATTGTTTGTTTCGAAGACACTCCGGTAATAATGTTTATACGAATCGCTTGCCAAGTCTTCCATGGTCCATTATAAAGGTTGCTAATACAATTTTCGCGTTGTTAATTACCGTGGCTGAAATTTGCGTCGATTTATCAAGGATATGTATGATGTTTGTAAATATCGTTTTATTGTGTTTGCACGTTATAATATGCAATATTTATGTTAGGTTAATGCATAAGTTTCATTTAATGAACTAACGGGTAACATATGTATTCATACTATTCTATTATGTGGAAGAAATTTTTTTTTTCAGTATCTGTTAAATTTTGGCTTACAATTAGCCATTGAACAATAAACGGAAATATCTAATAATAAAGTGCATTTTTGAAATTTTCACTGTAAAATTTTTGTTAAAATAATAATGCGATCACCTCAACTAAAAATACTTTTAATGTGTACAAAAGAGATGTAGTTAACGTTAGAATCAATCAATTATAGTATTCAAATTTCCGATCTGAAGATTTTGCATTAATATGATGATGACATATTACTGGCCATAATTAATACTGATTCCTGTCAAAATATTGAAAAGATCGTGTTGAAAATAGGAGTCGATCGATAAAAAAAGTTTGGTGTCTGCACCGCATTGAGTTAGTTTCAAAATTAAAAATACATACCATGAAACTTTTGCATTGTTCTATTATATAATTTGTTTGAACGAAATGGAATGTTTTAATGAATAAAATATCTATTTAGTTTTGATAATATATAATTTTTTATATTATCAAGCTTATTAAATGAAATTTTCGGAAACTTTCAGCAGTTTTTTTTTTATATCACATCTCAAAACTTTCTCTACGAAACAGTCGCGAAAAAAATCCCAACTATTTTCAAATAAAGAAACGCAAACGAAACACCTCAACCCAACTCAACTGACCTTTTCCCACATTCAAATTAAAACAACAATTCAATTAAAAATAGATCCATTGTTTAAATAAAACTATTCCCGTCACTAAATCCATTAAGCCCGCACTTGGAGCGGGTCCGCAGAAAATATTTTTTCAACCAGCCTAGAGCGAATCAGTTCCAGCTGCTGAAAACCCCACTTTCTCTACAATACCTCGCTTCTTTCTCCGCATATTAGACGAATTCAGGAGAACGTGATTAAAACAAAGCATTCGCGAGTTCTGAAAAAGAAAGAAAAACCGTCGAACTAAGTCCGCAAACCATCCCTTTAATTTAGAACTGCGAGTCGAGAGCGCACTTTTAGCACAAACCACCATTCGCTCGGTTTTTTCCCATTTTTACTTTTTTGTTTTCACTTATTTTTTTTCAGCCGCAGCTCGTGTCCAAGTCTTTATTGGTTTCGTACGTACATGTGTGTTCCATTTTCACACATGCTCCCGAACACCAACAGCTGCCATTTTCACGTCGTACAATACGATTTCATCACGTATGAAAGATTCAACTGAATTAGAATTTTTCGATTTACAAAATAAAAGATTCCAATTTTCTTTCATAGATTTAAAAAAAATTGATTCCTATATAAAAAAAAACAATATTCTAACACAATAACTCACTATTTCAATCGTCTTTGTCTTCAATATCAATTGAAAATTTATGGTTCTTTCGATATTTTAACACAACAAATTTATTCTTTGTTTATCGCTCATTACCTCATTCACAGTTTACAATAATCTAAATTTAATTTCTTCACACACAAAAATTTCAATTTACAATATGAAATCGATTAAAAAATCGTTTTAGATTTGTATTATGCATGTTGCGTTCTCGATGGTCTTATTTTGAGATTTATTTTGAGTCTGATATAGATTTTTTTTGGGTTCGATTTTTAGAAGATTTCATTTTGCATTGGCGTCTATCCAACGTGTGTAGTTATTGAAACGATCGTATACTTGTTGCTCTTCGATCGATTCGTGCGATTATTTTCAAAATTGAAATTTCACGTCATCGCCGTTTGAAAAATTTCGATTTTGATGCTATTCTCGGAGAAAAGTGTATTTTCTGAAAGCTATTGTAGTCCCGGCGGAGAGTTTTCACTATCAACATAGACATTCTAAAATATACAAAATTTCGTTTCGTATGTTAAAACGTACCATGTATTATCTCATTATTCATCAGCGTTACGTTTAACATTCGCATTTATTCAGAAATTATCAAATTAATCTCGAAAGTTCATCATTCCATACAAAATCCGCTGCATTTCGGCCCGCGAAAATCACATTACGGCAGAATTAATTTCGCGCGCGAATCTACATAGCGATACATCACGAAGTTTCTTCTGTTATTAAAAGCTACAACAGTGTTATTATTTTATCAAATAATACTGTACTGTATAATACTTTATACTGTATTAAAAGGGGAGAGTTTTGCCGCACGTAGGCATAAATAGGGCCCCATTTTCTGAGTCGGTTTCGTGTAAACTTGGCGAACGTTTCCGACCCTTTAGCAGAAACCTTTAACCGTATATAACTCTTGTACATAAGTAATGTACGTAGACTTTGCACTTTATATGGAGGCTTATTCGTCTTCGTTCTGCTTGAGGTTTTCCAAGTGCGAAAGTCTTGAGATGTGCTAAATTTTTATGCTGATTGGCCGTGCGAATTCGATCGGTTCGGTTTAGTTATTGAAACGTGTTGTTGCTTTTGATCAGGGGTTGGAAAACTTTTATTTGAAAGGGTCAGATTATGAAAATTTGACGGGGGGCTGGATAGTAAACTGCTAAAAAAAAACAGCCTGAAAAGTTAAAACTAATCGATCTCAAAATAGTTATTTGAAAATTTCAAAGAAATATTTTTTATTTCAGTTATATCAAGAAAATGAGCATCAATGAATAGCGCCACAGTCAATTTTTTTTCGCTTTTTATTGATCTATACCAGGCTTGTCCAAAATTTCAGTATGCGGGGGCCATTTACAAATTTCAAATCTCAAAATTTCAATTATTGTATATTCAAAACGTAATAAGTATTAAAATATTGGTAAGGTTATTTATTTCTATTATAAAACTATTTCGATGAGTTCATTTCGGAATAAATGCTGTTTGTTATGTATGTTTTTGTGTGAAAAGTGGGGGCCACTTTGGCACCATAGTGGCTCTTTGGACAAGCCTGATCTATACTATAGATAACAACGTAAAATTTTCTAAAATACATCATTTTGTAGAACAATCACTTTTAATTGAAGGTCTGACAGAAGCTCTTCAATTGTACAGTTAAATGGATTTTGAAATATGGAATTTTTTTTATATTTGTATCAAGATCCGGAAAATACTTTTGTTACTGTAGTTTAACAATAAGTTTAGAAAATATATCTGCTGCAATTTTTTTTTGAAGATGAGAATTTCTAAATTGATTCAAATTTTTTTAAATATAAAAACAATATTAACTCGCGGGCCGTATTTGGCCCGCGGGCCAAAGTTCGCCAATACCTGCTCTTAATCATCTGTTACAAGAGTTAGCGATTTTTCTAGATCGTTTTACATAATTTTTCCCCGCTTCAACGATGATATTGCAATATGTTATTGTCGCTTAGTTGATGACCGTAATTTACATGGTTGAAGTGTAACCATATAATGCGTTGTTTATTCAAAAATAAAAACACACGATGGAAATCCTAGAAGACGAGCCGCGAAAATTAACATTTCTATAAGCCGGACGATACATATTTATCAAGTCGAAAATAAAATGCAAAACACAAATTTGAATCTGTGTCTTCTCGCCGGCATTAAAAACGAGAAGGACGAAAAAAATTCTTCCTCGGAACGAAACCCGCAAATAGAAAAGAAAATACACGACAATGAAAAATAAACGAATAATCTCTCGTTCTTGCTGGGGTTTTTTTATTTCGTTTCATAACAAAATTGAATTTATCGCTTTCGAATTTTTCGCGTATTCGTTTACGAGTGTGCTTTTAAAGAGCATCTCGTGTTTTGCTATGTTCGTTAGTGATATTGCGATGTGCCTTTTTTGCAAAAAAGTTGCAAATTTTTAAATTAAAAAAAGGGCTTTTACGGTTTTTTTTATTTTCATAATTTATGTATATTGTGAAAGAAAAGAATCGTCGTTCAACTTTTTGTTCCGAATTGAATACTGAAACAATATTTTCTATGTAAATAAATTCATAAAATTATATGTACTTTGTGAAAAAATACTTTTTTGATTTTTCCATCACAAAATATGAATAAATTTATTTTTTTAGTTATTTAATCTATTCAAATATTTGAATATGTTTTTGATTTGTTAAAATAATGATCCAGTTTTCAATTTTGCTGAAATTAATTTCAATACACAATTATTTAGAATCAGACAAAAAAACATGAAATTATTTTCGTATTCATTGATAAGTAATATTTTATTTAATCAATAGACTGTATAAATTCCAATTCAAAATTTCTCAAAAGTGACCTTTTTTTTCATCATAAAAAAAACGACACCAATGGTTGACCACTTCTCAGAAATATATAAAAATTGAGTTTTTAAAGACGATAATCTTTTGAAAAGAATACGATAGATAAGATGTAATAAACAGCTAATCTACTGCATCCTTTCCAAAAGATTATCGTCTTTGAAAACCTTAATGGTTACGTTTTTTCTGAGAAGTGGTCAATTACTAGTACATGGTCAACCACTGATGCATTATTTTTAATATAAATAAAAATTTTCAAAATATCTATTATATTAAAAATATACTTTCTTTCATCAATATAAATAAAAATTTTCAAAATTTCCATTATACCAAAAAGATCTTCTCCCGCAACACACAATACAAATCGTTCCAAAACTTTAATAAAAACGAAACCTCCCCGAATCCACTCCGACCCTTATTAAAAACACTTTTTTCAATAACAACCAAATTTCATATTGACTTTCAAATTTATACAATTAAAACATTCCGACCCTTTTACAATAAACGCGAAATTTTCGCACGTAACACCCGCTTATTGAATCGAACCTCGCATTTATCGGATTCGACGAAACGGGCCCCGTTTTATAAACAACAATCGCGACATTATAAATCAAAACTCGGATGAAATATTGCTCAGACATACATACATATAATATAATCAAATTTCCGTCGTGGGCGAGATTCTTGTTTCGGCGTTACGTGATCCAAATCCGCGAACATGCCCGCGGAATATTCTATGCGAATGATCGTCGGTCGTTTGCTTGCGGATTGTGGTTCTCAAACTTTTTTTTGGGAAGAATTGTGTGTTTTGGTGTTTGATTTTGTTTTCGGTGGGTGGATGTGTGAAATGTGTGAAAGAATGGGTGGATGAAATGGAAAAGATGGTTGATAGATATATAGGGTGATACTTTAGAATCACTCAGTAAAAAAAACAGAACCTAAAAAATCAACTTAATAACAAAAATATAGGTATAATCATTACATATTAACATTTAAGGAACAGAAATCCAAATTAATATTTTTTGAAAATTTTGTCTTGTAGATGGTATTTACTTCGACGAGTGCTTTATTCCAGTTTGACGTTGAGATTTCTCATTGCTTACTGTAATATTTCAACTGAGATATCAAAGTGATGTTACAAGGATGCCATATCATCCAAGGTGATGGTATGATATATATGTTAGTTTTCTCATGTTGAGTAATCGAGCTTTTTACTTATTTTATAGATGAAGAACCGATTACTATGATTTTCTTTTCGAATCTTCATTTTCAGACGCTGGAATCTTATTACAACTACTTTAAACAATTTTCCATAACTTTGCGAAGCCTGATTTTAATTAAATAGTATGACATCGTACACTACAATGTAATCGTTGTTAGTTATGTGAAAATTATTTGATAAACATGTCATTATAAGAGATTCGGTGACACTTTTTAGCCCCGAAGATCATCAGATTTGTCCATTTGAGATTTTTATGGGGATTTATCTTAAAAATAGGGTTTACATAACTTGATCAAGGACATTGAACGAATTGAAAAAATAAATTTAAGACGAAATTCGTTGTATCCCAGCTGACATGTTACAGCTAGCAATGAGGAACTTTAATGTCAAACTAAATTAACGCACTGTCGAAGAGAATTTCACATACAGGACATGATTTTCAAAAATTGTCAATTTGGATTTTTGTCTCAAAAAAGATAAGAATAAATGATTTTGTTTTTGTCCTTTTTTTGTTGGATTCTCTATATTTTTCAAGCTTTTTATTACCGAGTGTTTCAAACGTTCCCATTTTTCTGTATAACAGTATATATGTAGATTGAAAGAAAATTTGAATTAAAAGTTTCTTCATCCGATAGTGAATAATGAATGATGGTTATATTGAAAATTAATTGTTAATGTTTAATTTGTAACGATGGAATATAAAAAGAATAATCATCTACGCTTTAAATTATGATTGAAAGAAATAAAATTTAACCGGAAACGTTTTCATTGAGTATTAAACAATGAATGAACGTGTATACATAATGATAGAAAAAAATGACCAATTTAATAGGAAAATATTGTTTAAGGTTTACATTCAACTACCCTAACGAAACATTTGGTTAATTCAGTTACTATGTATTAATTTCGGTTGTATAAACATGGCAAATAGCATTTCAACCCATCTATACATCGCGACACCGCTTAGAAATCCTTTCAGTACAATCCAATTTTCCACACACTACCTTAATACAAACTTCAATCATAATAGAGCCAGAACAATTAATCTACAATCCCGACCGACGATTTTCCTCAAGAATAATTTTCCGAGTAATTAATCCCATCCGTGAAAGAGAGCACAATGCCGGCGAGAATTTTTCCTCTTTCAGGTAGGAAAACGGTCCTCCCTTTCCCTCCCGGAGGTCTTTATGACTAATTAATAGGCTCGTTTTTTTCGTCGATGTTCAAATACCTTTTTGCATATCTGGAAAATGCTCGAGGCTGTTAAATATTCCTCTCTCGAAGTGTCGGCGAATCGAAAGACGTTAGCATGATAATGCTTATAGACATTACGCTCGGATAATGAGTGCACGTTTGAGTTTTTCTTTTGTTCGGGAAATTTGCGAGAATTTTCATTGTTCGATTTATTCCGGACGTGCAAATCGTGTCGGAATGTTACATGTATGCTGAAAATTGTTCGAATATTTTTTTCTTTTGTCGTGTATAATTGATTGTAAATTCTTATGAAAAATTTTTTCGATCGCTTTCAGAGTGATTTGGAAAAGACGCGTTTCGATGTTGTATGATATTTTAATTAAATCGCTTTATGCGTGGTATTCCTTTGAGGACTTTGAAAGCATTTCGATCCATGTACGATCGCATCAATCAATGACAACTGCCTACTCTCAAGAGGGACATCTGAACTGACGACGATTCACTCTTTTGGCTGAAAACCGTGAAACATCACAGTCGAGTGCCGACTTGTTGACATACATAGAGAATATAACCGAAAAAATATTTTTATTATTAATATACCATCATTTCAGATGAATGGATTGAAATCGATATTTTTACATAGCTTTTATATCTTGTGTGGCCTTTATTATGATAGTGGTCTAAGACACGTTTCATTTTGGAATTTTTAAAGGTTTGCGTTTGAAGCGATTAAAAAATATTTTTTCTATTATACAACACAAATTTTCATAATTTATTTAATCTACTAGATTCTTAATTTATTTTGATATATAAATTTGGCGTGTAGTTTTTAAGGAAGTATTAGGGAGACATGATGAAAATTTCCTATTTTTGCATTCATTTTTGAACATCGGTTCAGCTATCGATTTTTCAATACTTACACAAATCCTGTTAGTCATTTGAAATTAAAAGATTGCTATAATATCACAAAAAATTCTTACCATATTTGAAGATCGTAAATTTTTTCTCCAGACAAATAATTTGTGTGGTATTGCATATCATATGAATATCTTAAAAAAAATAATATAACAACTGCAACTAAAATTCTCACTTAACCTAACCTTTTTTATTTATGTTACATTTATTATGTAACAAATTTGGGTGGCCTGAATATGCAGCATAGAACTAAAAAATATCTTTGATTGACTTAGACCATTATTTAAATAAACACTAGCGGCATACCGTTAAACATTATATCTTACACTGAATATAACTTTTCTAATTTTATACTTAAAATATTCATCAAATTATATTAGTTTAAAATCATGTGCCACAAAATAATTGATAAACTCATTTTTTTCCATTTAGTCACTTATACCACTTTCATAATTATGGACACATTTTTTTTTACTTTTTATCCGTTTCAAAATGGCATGTATACGTTTATTTGAAAACACTACCCGCTTTCACTCATATATTAAAAAATTCGATTATATTAAAAGCAGATTCTCGCAGGACATAATTTTCCGACTTACATGTGTATTTTACGTTATCCGATATCGTTTTCGACAATGAAAACAACCGAAACGATGCGTCGTAAAAATGTGCGTACAAAGCGCTATGCCGGGTCATTTGTCAGCCTTTTTATACATGTTTGCCCATATATATTAAAAAAAATATATAAAATATATTCGGGGTCGTTCGCCCCTAGAACGGGAACATGAACCGAAGCTTCCGAAAAAAAATTCCCGCCATACGTCAATTAATCTTGGCCGTTTGACAAATTAACATCGGCCATAACGCGAATCTCTCTCCCTTTCCGCACTGTCGTTATTCTTCAAAGTGAAACATTTGATATGTGTTTATATTATATGTATATCGGTGGTGATCGTTCGTTTATGGTTACCGTGAAATGGATGATTTTTGTGTAATTAATTTCGATACGGTTTTTTCGCCTTGTAAACAAATACTCGGTTCATGAAATATCGATGTTAAGTTGTCAAAATTGTATGGAAAACTTTTTTATTAAAAATAAATTGAATAAATTTTAACTACTAATATTGAAAAAAATAATTTTTCATCCTAATTTAAATATGATTTTTGATGAATATTCATCATAAACTTTTTATATTTAATCAAATTTGAAAATTTATTTAAACAAACGGTTATCCATATACAATTTAATATTATTCAATGTATAATTTTGAATTTTATATGAATTATTTATCGAATTCAATTCGTTGATAAAAAAAGTTCATATTATAAATCATATTTTGAAAATAAGCTGATCGTGATTAATTCATTTTACCTCAAGTTATAATAGAATGAAAGAATAAATGTGGAGTTCAAAGCTAAAATTGCTTTATGTTTGAAGAAGAAAGCTTTTGATCAATGTGTTTTCACAGAAATGACGTTATTGCTGATTGCAAAAATATTTTGTTCACATATAGAAGTATTGAAAGATATGTGGTAGAAATCACTAGAAAATAATGTAAAATGAACAAGCGAATGAAAGGAATGAAAAAAGTGATAAAAACTGCAGTTAAAAAATTTGTTGAATGATAGAATTTGAATGGGATCCAAAATTTGTAAAAGAAAACTGAGTCAATGATAGACGGACAAAATAAAAAGACATTGAATAAGTAGAGGTCTAAATTGAAAAAATTATAACGATTTTCATCTGAAATAGGATGAAAATTTCTAATATACAAAATAGAACCATACAAATTAAATATACCCAAAATTATTTTTACACGTTTCTGAAATACCAAGGTTCAAAAAAATAACCGATTATTTTTTCACTTTAACACGGTGTAAAAAAAAAATAAAAAAAGTATTATGCTGGAACGTATATCCACGTATACGGTATCCCCCGTATAAAAAAAGACTCGGATGTACACGTAATTATATTAATCACATATTCGAACACAAACTCGTTTTGTAAAGAAAAATCATTCGAACACATCAAACGAAACCTTCTCCATCGCGAAGATTTCGCGTTTTCAATCGCGTTGCTTGTTTCGCGAAACGGTCGATGTTAATTAATCACTTTTTCGCAAAAGGACGAAACCGAATAAAGCCGACGAACCCCCCCCCTCCCCTCCCCTCGACTCCTTACACAATTCGTAGCTAATTCATATTTCGACGACTCCAATTTCAGTATTTAATATTCAAATATCGATCGGAGAAAAGTATTCGAGCCGCGCCGAACTCGAAATTTGCTCCGATTCGGTCCCGAATACAGATTTTGGAGATTATCGTAAAATTTTAATTAATATTCGAGAATTTGTGACGTTTTTTTATTCGATTTGTGTAGAATCTGTTAGTTTATTAATTTTGATTTTTTGGATTCGTCGAAGAGCAGATGCGTTTGAGATGCCGTTCTTAGTCTATTGATTGTTAACCGATTTGCAGATTTAATAAAATTTTATGATATGAAATTAAGTTTAGTGATAACTAGCGGCTTGTACCTGGAGTTGTTCGGGACTCTGTGAAAATAAATTGTGTACAATTGTAATAAATAAATGTAATAAATTGTAATTATTGTCACAATAAATCGCGACGCCGGCACATTATATTATAATTTGTATGGCGAAAAAACTGAAATACGAAACGATATTAAAAAATTGAATACTAGTTTCTCCGGATTTCAAAGCATATTCTTGCCAAATTTAGTGAAGATTCTTTTATCGATTTAGGAGTTTATTGGATACATACATACATACATACATACACCGTTCGAGTTTTATATATATTGATATAGATAATTATTATTCAAGACCATATGCGCCCGATTATGGACAAAGACTTATCCAATATGTCGAATTGAATAAAATTCGGATTAATTAATCACCGTATAATACATTATCAACATAATTCATAATATTTTTCATATTAATCAAATCCGAAAACATTCCCAATTTATCATAACACCAATTTTCAAACAAAAGACCATCGCGAAATCCAAACCAATCGAAATTCCACGAAAAGAAAATGCCAAAAGACAAGACCGACGAATAATTACGCACCGCGCTCTTTATGCGAAATTCTGCAGAACTTTCGCGAAAATTACCAAAACCATTGTCCTTTCCAAATCCAAAATTACCATCCCTCTCTTGATTAATCAATTAAATCGAAAGCGCTGGCCGCGCATATCAATTAGCCCTCGCAGGGCTCGTTGTAGGGGAAAAAAATGGAAAAATTCAAATTTGGCGCCATTGAAAGGGCCATCAAAGTGACGCTCCGGTTCGATATCGCAAATTAGGGTGTCACTTAAGAAAGTAATTAAGACGTTAAATTAGATCAATCGGATTTTAGCGAAACGCGTCAAATGGATCGCTTCTGAGGATCTAGAAGGCAACGTGTCAAATTGATCACTTAATTCGAATTAATTCGGCTTGAATAACTCAAATTAAGGAACTAATTATGTGTTAATTTTTAGGGTGATGTGTGTAGTATCTAAACAGTTTACTGATAAAGACAGCTTATCGTTAAGTGAAGGTTTATCTGAGCGTGAAATAATCTCGAACTTTAACTATTATATTATATTAGGTCGATGCTTAAGTTTCATCGTATTTTTTGGATAGTCGTATACTTTTCTCGTTTCTCCAAATTAATGAATAGCATCTGCATTTGAAACTACTCTATTATGTGGAGATATAGGGAAGCTATTATCGGTAAATTATTTAAATAGTAGTACGGTAGTTCAAAAAATTGTGTTTCGAATATTTTTGAAGTGTAATTTTTTTTGAAAATATTTTTGAAAAATTTCGGATAGTGTAGGTGTACGATTTTTTTTGAAAAATATTGTTTTTTATGAGAGAGTATTTTTGATTTTAAGGTTTTTTCGGTTTTTTTTCCGCTTTTCACGGTTTTGATTTACCGGTAACTAATTAGTAAAAAAAAATATTGAATTATGAGTAAATCTGACCTCCTAGTAGAGGATAATTCTTTTATCGTATTTGTTAAGTTTTAGCCTAACCAGTGAATAATAAACATCTCGGTGAAATTTTTGAAATGTCTATAAATATCACGTGTACTTGTTTTCACTGTATAAATTTGTATACTTGTAATACTTGTAATGTTTACAGTAGAGATGCAGTTAACGTTAGAATCAATCAGTTATAGTTTCCAAAATTCCGATCTGGAGATTTTTCATTAACATGATGATGACATATTACTGGCTATGATTAATGCTGATTCCTGCCAAAATATTAAAGAGGTGGTATTGAAGATAGGAATCAAAAGATAAAACACGTGCAGTATCTTCATCGCATCGGTTTTAAAACACGATGTTCGATACAAAAATACGACAAAACTTTCGCATCAGTTTAATATCCACCCCAGATAAATTTCAAACAATTCACTTACGAAAAAGTGATAAAAAATCCAATAATAAACTCCTCCATCCAATATCGATCGCAGATCCGAATTTTTCGCCCAATATACACTCGAATTATTCCAAAACGCGGATCGTAAATCGTTTTATCGTATCGATTCTGCACTTTCGTCCATCCAGCTCCGAAGTGCCGATTCGGCGAATAACGACGGAAATTTTACGATTCGGTTTATCGTATTAGATTAGAACGAAAACACACCTGATCGTCGAATTTATCATCTCGATAAATCTTTCAGCCGGCCTTCGCGCCCTTCGCGAAAAAGGGCACCGTAAAATGATATCGCTTTTATACACTGAATCGTCCCTAGCTGATACATGGTCAAGTGAGGGTCTTCGGTTTGGGATTTCGCCATATTTATTGCTTGGACAATCTCTATGCTTATGTGCTCGAAGAATGGTCTTCGAGATTTTATTTAGATAAACTTGGTAAGTGATCCTTCAGGAGTTTCGGAGAACTGTCTCGAAGTTCGGGTCGGTGTTGGTGTGTTTCTATAACAAGGATCGATAAGGGTTGTTGTTGAGTTTTTGTGTGCTGTTAAGTTTTTGTATGGGAATAATTAATTTGATTCGGGATTTATTTATAATTTGGGGAATAAAGATATAATAGGTCTCGACTTACGATAGTTTGCGTTTACTTACGACCTCATTTTTTTAAAATTTTAATTAATTATTTTTAAAAAATTACTTACTAAATCATGAAACTACTCTTACAATCTTTTTTGTAGAAAAATTTCTAATCCACAAATTTTTTTACAAATATTTTTCTATAAAAGTGAGAGTTAACGAGATATTCATGAAAAGCCGTTTTCAGTAATTCTTTGACTCTACGTAAAATTTTATACTGACTTCAAATCGATATGGAATTTTGTCATTTTGTTAAAAACTACAATACAACTACAATATCAATCTTCATACTAAAACATAGTTTATCACTGATTTTTTTTTAGATAAAGAGGAGGCTTTTTAAAGCTGTAGTCCAGGGAATAAAAACAAAATAAATTTTGTCTTTATTCCCATGACTATTATATTATATTTATATATCATAATGGATCGTTTTTATTAAAATCTTTACCAAAGCGATGATAACAATAGTTTTATTGAGTCCAGACCGAATACTAAAACATTAAATCAGTCATGAGCTCACTCAACTTAATGTTGACTCTGTAAATGTTTACCCCAGTCGACGAGTGATTAAATTTCATTTTCACAGTTTACACACGGCAAAGATTCATTTTATTATTCTCTATTGAACAACATGATCATATTTATTACGTTTTCATAGTAAATTTTATCGGCCCTGTCAATATTACGTGTACAAACACTAAACGAGTCGACACTTTTATACATACCTTCGCGGATCTGTATGATTATTCTATGACTTTCGTGATATGAATATTCAATCCGTATCGCGGAAAAAGTCGTAAGAATACACAGATGATATTATTGGAATTTTCCGGGAATTTTCCAGCGCACGTATTCGGATTTGTCAGACTTTCAGATAATTCGTAAGCAAAGATTCTTTTCTTTATTCCGGCTACGCATCGCGAGAATTCCGCGAACATAAAAAGAAAAACAGTATTTATTATTACAATACATTCGAATGTATGATTCTTTCTGCGATTATTTTCAATTGTTCCGATACATCGTTTTGTTTGTTTATATATGAAAACGGCGAATTTTAAATATATGGGCGTTTCGATGGAACTCTTCATAAATATCCTGCGGACGTAGGTACATTATTTACAAAGCAAACACAACTCTGATATAAAGTAAATCCAGCTTGTTTTACGTTTGAATATTGAATTCATATCCTGTTTATCTGAACCTGCTTATGACGTATCCTTTTTTGAGAGAAAATCTTTCGTTTTTAAAACGTATTCGCTGAAAAGTTGATTCGTATCGAATTTTCAGTACGCATCAACAATGTGTCCCAATAAAATGTATACACACTTTAAAAGTTAAAAATTTTTAGAATTTTTATTATTTTTATGCCTAAACTAACTTGAAATCGAGTCGTGTAAGTTAGACTTAAATTTTAAATAAAGAAATTTGTAGTAAAATTTTGCTGAAACTATGAAAATCTCATTTAAGTTCAAATAAATTTAAAACAAATACACATATGAAACTTGTTGAGATTAAAATGTGAGACAATTTTAAAATAAACAATTATTTTTGAGATAGTCTGTACACAACATATCAAAATACTGTAAATTTCTACTAGTCAAGGAAAAGAAGCAATGCTCCATGAACCGACGTATAATTTCAAAGACATTTATTCAGTGAATAGTTTGTGACGTAAAAATTCAATAACTGAGCACTCAATGGCATTTAAACATACATATCGGAATGTCAAAAATAATATTCTTGTTGACAAAACAGCAAACATTTCTATTTCAATTATGTTAGAAAAATCGATTCTTATTTCTTTTATGATGAAAATTTGGACTTAGATTAGAGGTATCATATAAAATTGCAAATTTCTCTTAATCTCGTTGATTTTTTAATGAAAATACATTGAAAATATAGTTTATAGCCCAAAAATAGCAGTAGTTAACAGTAAGAAAATGCAACAAAATTTCGAACAACAACATAGCTCCACCTTCTAAGCAATTTTTGATTCAGAATTTTGATTTTGATCAATTCAATTTTTTTAGTAACTATACAAACTATACATCTTTCTTCTTTAATTTAGAATTGTAACATTAATCATAGCTCAATAAATGTTAAAGTTATAAGCATTCGAAGTGGGTATACATTTTTTTGGGAGACTGTATTATTATATTATAAAATTAACATATTTATTTTTTTAAATAAAAAAATATCTTAAACTTTTAAATTAGATTTTAAAAAAGCAATACATGGATTATTATATTAATCCAGATTGTCTTAATGTTTAATTTTATTGACCTTGCGGAATCGCACATTTGGACATAACTAGTTTAATTATTCAACACTGAAGATCTTTATTTGCTGAAACTAATAGGATGAGGGTATCACCATGAGGGTAGTTGATGGCTGTTTGTATTTATCTAAAAGCGCAAACATAATAACAGTTTTCTCGAACGCAACATACACACACACACACTAGATACATATGTACATATGTGCAAATATTAAATTATACAAAACTATTCGATATCGAGTTCCATAAACAAATATGTCTAAAATTGAATAGGGAAATTGTGTGCTCGAAGTTATATTATAGTTTCGTTTACTTTCGATTCGTATTAGACGTGTTTCGTTAAGACAAACGTGTTTAGAATGATTAATTTCGGTTATTTCTTGCTGATGGCGTTCTGTTAATCATTCAAAATGAACGTAACATTTTGATTGAAAGCGTCTACGATTCCCGTAACTATTAGGAATTTACAATTCTGGAGTGAGTTTCTCTTTATTTTTCAACCCCGTGTTCTCGTGAGAGATACGTGACGTGAACCAGCACGTATAGAAGAAACATTACATAGAAACGTGAATCGCTTTGAAAATAATTGGACGTGTTAAAGACAATTTAGTTACGTTTGAGTCGAGAGAAATCCCCAAAGATTTGTTCACGTTTTCTAAAACAACGCTAGCTTCTATAACTTACATAAGTCTTTCAAATACCTTTTGTGTATACTGCTCCGTATAATTTTATTTTTGATCTCTATAAAAGTACGAGAACTTTATTTATATTTGTACTATTTAATATATAAGGATTTTTACTTTATTTTCATAGTATTATTTTTAATAATCGCTGAAATTAAGTGAAATATTATTCGATCAGTAGATAAATATGATCTATATTGTTAGTTTAGATTTTTTTAATTTCTTGAGTTATCTTTTAATTGTGAAATAAGAAAAAAATTAGTGGCATTGATTTTTTGTAAATTTTACTTTTCCTACTAATCTTTCGTACTGTCAATTGTGATTTTGTAACCAAGATACATATAAAGAGAGTGTATACTATTTTTTTTGAAAACTGTTCATAGGGGTTGGGCAAAGACTGTATTAATTTCTTAGTCACAACAGTAAACGTATTTTTAAATCGTCATTATACATGTGAAACATTAGAATTAGAATAGCTAAGGATTGGAATACCGTTTAAATTTTAACATCGTTTAGGCGCGCTTCACAATTTCACTGCAAATCAAGTACCACAAACTGCATTTCACTGTGAAAGTATCACATTTTTTATAATAGACGTTATATAGACTAAATATGTATAATATCAGCATCCCAGCATATCCAGCATCTCGTCCTACATATTAGGATACCCAGCACAGCATGTATTCTTTCAGATTTCCATATCTTAAATTCCAGTTTTTTAAGGCACCCGTTATTTCATCATGTTCGTACATATGTAGCAATTGGACCTGGTTCCAGATACTACTAATCAATGACAACACTAAGAGAATATAATATTAAGGGAACAATTTAAACGTGCATTCATAAAATGTAATTGTGCATTAAACCTGAGCATTCAATAAAACGAATGTGCATTCAAAAAAATAATGTGTGAATTTAACACGAGCATTAAAATGTGTGCATTCAAAAAAATATCTGTACCTTAAAACGAATAAACGTGCATTAAGATGAATGTAAGTAAACGACGGCAACATTGCAAATGTGACCAGGATAAAAAATACGAACCGCACGACCATTATTCACAACTTTTATAATAGAATCTATTCGTAACGAACCGAATTCAAACAAAATCGACATTGATTCAAAAATGGACCAAATTGTTAAAATGTATAACGTTCTGTCGTTCTGTTCATTCGTAAACATTGACACTTTGACATTTGACAGTTGTATGTATTGCCTATAGAGAAAGGCGACGTTGCCACCTACTGTCACTTTAATGCACAAACTATTCATTCTATTGCACATTTCATATTTTTTTAATGCTTACATTATACTGCACAAAATTTTTTTTCTATTGCAAACTATGAATAAAATAATGCTCAATACGAGATTATTCAATGCACCAGAAATAATGCACATCGTAAATTTTTCTAATGCACAAGTGATTCGTTTTAAGGCGCAATTTATTTATTTTTAATGCACAGTTAAATCGCACCCTAATATTAACTCATTTTTACACCGCTTACAAAAATCATTCATAGATGTCGCTAATAACTGCACGACACGCGAACCCGATTTCCCCCAATAATTTCCACCCAAGCCCCCGAACAGCACACAAACACTTCAAATAAATCGCATTTCCACAAAAAATGAGATCTACTCAAAGTCACTTAGCGGAACTAGCCGAGTCTCCCCGGCGTGCGATATTGGCGCGCGTGTTTGCCTACGTGCAAAGTACGGCAATAAATCGAGATCACTCTCGGATGGTGAAAAACCTCCGGAGACTTTATCCTCGTCAGGATATATCCTGAGACTTTTTCACGCATACTGTTCGTTTTTGTTCGAGAATCGGCGCACGTGCGAGCCGGGAAAATTTTTCGATTTCGGCGCGCGAAAAAGCATGGTTTTCATCAGGGGTTTCGGGAGAGGGAGCTTTGCTCTTTTTATTATTTATTTATTTACCTGCGTGCGAGATTTCAGCTGAAAGGAAGATGTGTGGGGGCCTGAAAGAGTTTCGCCCGCGACAGGTCGATGTCGTCTCTTTTATCTGCTTGTCGAATGTTTTTGTTGCGGCTGAAGGTTTTGGAAATATTATTTTATATGATTTGGATCGAATGTGAGTATGATTTTTACACACATTTGCATCTTGAAATGTTATGTGCGAATGTGAGGGAAATGACGATTCGGGAAAGTATAAGTTTTTTTTGTCGACTGTTCATTATTTTTGAATGAATTTGGTTTTTATATGTATAAAATGTTTATTTTGAGCTTTTCTTTTGCGGTGGTAAAAACGGCACCCTTTTTGAATTTAGTTGACATTTAATAATTTGTATATTTTTCTTGAATACAAAGGATCTGCCATACAAATTTATTTATAAATTGGCCTTAAAAAATAAGATAAACAGAATATATAATATAATGCCTTTGATAATTTCTAAATATGCGTTTGCGAATATTTTATACATTCAATAAATATTTCCTTATTTTTCTATGAAAAATTTGCAAATCCCTTAACTTTAGATAGAAATAACTCGAATAAATACATACTCGGGCCTCGTATAACATGGTTTTACGATTTTGATATAACACGGTTAATGAATTATGACCAATTTTGGTATAACACGTTTTATATAACATGGTTTTAGAAAACAAAGAAAAGCTTTACTTAAGAATTTAAGATATTTATTGACAAATTTGAATTTTAACATGAATAAAAATACATTATACGTCCTTAAATTAATATTCTTAATGAATTTCATACGTAATCCATGCATTATAAATGTGCGTAAATAATTTTTTTTCAACAAATTTTGTGTGTGATTTGGTAGTTATATTCATTAATTTTTAACCATGTTCTAACAAGTTTTTCTGTTAGCATGTGCAAATTTAGATGATCTAAAGGAAAATTATTTGTAAAATCTGTTAAACATAACTTCCCTGCGACACGCATACGTAAAAACTACGAAATTCGTTAAGAAATCTAATTTGCGAACTTATAACGCACGAAAAACTATCTATCTATCTATACTATTATAAAACTGAAAGTTTGTCTGTCCGTCTGAGACGCTTTTTTTTTTTTTTTTAATTAAAGTTTGTCCTTAATACAAACTGTGACGAAACGACCTAGAACGTTGAAACTTTCTCAAATACCTTAAAAAAATATTCCTATAGCGACGCGCGTACTTTAAAATCTCGAAAAGGCCGAATAAAATTACGCAAAAAAATTAATTAAAAAAATTTTTAGGCGCCCCTTTGGATTTTTTCACGGTTTTTTTCACAGTCGGGGGTTGCTCTAGGGGCGGTTTATCTTGCTATGGATCCCCGTGTGACGATCTATTTCAAATTTCGGACGGGAGTGCGGTATTTATTGAAATATATGAAATTGAATGCGTAAAACTCGAAATTTACGATTTTTTTGGAGGACGCCATCTTGAATTCCGAACGATAGCTGTCAGTTGGCACATTGAAACATTCAGGTGTTTCAATATGCCAAAATGGTATCTATTGTACATATAAATAAGTCATAGAATCTTTATCAATAATTTTTTTGCATTAATTTATCGATTTACCGAATCATACGAATGTCAAACTGTGTAGTTGATTTTTTTATTTATTTTTTTCAATTTTTTCAAATTTTTTTTTTAATAAGTTTTAATTTTATATTTAAGCGTGCGGTTCTCAAACTTTTTTTATAAAGTTTTAATGATTTTTTTTTTATTTCTATATTTTCGCAATACGAAGTCAAATATCAAATATTTTTTTTTTTAGATTTCGATTAAATAAATAATATTAAAATAATAAATATTTTCAAATACGTTTTTTTCGATAAATAATTTTTTTTTTTTCGTTTTAACAAAAAAGCCTGCGATCCTCAAACTTTTTTTTTTATGAAGTTTAGTGGATTTGGGTGTGTAACCAGGGCGAGCCGGTACGCCCGAAGGGCTTATCCACTAGCGTTGAGGTATAATATAAAATCGTGCAATCCTCAAACTTTTTTTTATAAAGTTATAATGATTTTTTTTTTCATTTCTATATTTAAGCGTGCGGTTCTCAAACTTTTTTATAAATTTTTATAATTTTTTTTTAGATTTCGTTTCAATAAATGATAATAAAATGATAAATGTTTTCAAAATACGTTTTTTTCGATAAATCATTTTTTTCAAATTTTAAATCGATATTAATTTCTACAACTCAATATTAGTGGGTGTGGAGTGTAGCCAGGGGCGCCAAAGGTCCTAGCGTGAGGACTGGCGCAGCCAGTCCGAATACGCTAGTACTATTATAAAACTGAAAGTCCCCTGTCTGTCTGAGACCTTTTTTTTTTAATTAAAGTTTGTCCTTTATACAAACTGTGACGAAACGACCTAGGACGTTGAAACTTTCTCAAATATCTTAGAAAATATTCCTATAGCGACGCGCGTACTTTAAAATCTCCAAAAATGCCGAATAAAATTACGCAAAAAATTAATTAATTGAAAATTTTTAGGCGCCCCTTTGGATTTTTTTTTCATGGTTTTTTTTTTCACAGTGGGGGGTTATTTTAGGGGCGGTTTATCTTGCTATGGATCCCCGTGTGACGATCTATTTCAAATTTTGGACGGGAGTGCGGTATTTATTGAAATATATGAAATTGAATGCGTAAAAACTCGAAATTTACGATTTTTTTGGACGCCGCCATCTTGATTTTTTTTCCATTGAGTCGCTGTCATTTCATTTCAAGGAAGACATTCAAGTGTTTCAATATGCCAAAACCGTATCTATTGTACATATTAATAAGTCATCGAATCCTTATCAATAGTTTTTTTACATAAATTTATCGATTTACCGAATCATACGAATGTCAAACTGTGTAGTTGATTTTTTTTATTTATTTTTTTCAAACTTTTTTTTATAAAGTTTTAATGATTTTTTTTATTACCATATTTAAGCGTCATGTCAATGTCAAACTGTGGGTTGATTTTTTTTATTAATTTTTTTTCAATTTTTTTTAAACTTTTTTTATGAAGTTTGAATGATTTTTTTTTATTTCTATAATTAAGCGTGCGGTTCTCAAACTTTTTTATAAAGTTTTAATGATTTTTTTTTATTTCTATATTTTCGCAATACGAAGTCAAATATCGATTTCTTTTCAGATTTCGATTTAATAAATGATATTAAAATAATAAATATTTTCAAGATAAGTTTTTTTTTTCGATAAATAATTTTTTTAAATTTTAAATAGATATTTATTTCTACAATAGATATTTAATCAGTGGATTTGGGTGTGTAGCCAGGGCGAGCCGGTACGCCCGAAGGGCTTACCCACTAGCGTTGAGGTATAATATAAAATTGTGCAATCCTCAAACTTTTTATAAAGTTATAATGATTTTTTTTCATTTCTATATTTTTTTCGATAAATAATTTTTTTAAATTTTAAATAGATATTTATTTCTACAATAGATATTTAATTAGTGGATTTGGGTGTGTAGCCAGGGCGAGCCGGTTCGCCCGAAGGGCTTACCCACTAGCGTTAAGGTATCATATAAAATCGTGCAATCCTCAAACTTTTTATAAAGTTATAATGATTTTTTTTCATTTCTATATTTAAGCGTGCGGTTCTCAAACTTTTTTATAAATTTTTATAATTTTTTTTTTAGATTTCGTTTCAATAAATGATAATAAAATAATGAATGTTTTCAAAATACGTTTTTTTCGATAAATCATTTTTTTCAAATTTTAAATCGATATTAATTTCTACAACTCAATATTAGTGGGTGTGGAGTGTAGCCAGGGGGGCAAAGGTCCTAGCGTGAGGACTGGCGCAGCCAGTCCGAATACGCTAGTACTATTATAAAACTGAAAGTCCCCCTGTCTGAGACGCTTTTTTTTAATTAAAGTTTGTCCTTTATACAAACTGTGACGAAACGACCTAGAACGTTGAAAGTTTCTCAAATACCTTAAAAAATATTCCTATAGCGACGCGCGTACTTTAAAATCTCGAAAAGGCCGAATAAAATTACGCAAAAAATTAATTAATTGAAAAATTTTTAGGCGCCCCTTTGATTTTTTTTTTTTTTTTCATGGTTTTTTTTTTTTCACAGTGGGGGGGTTATTTTAGGGGCGGTTTATCTTGCTATGGATCCCTGTGTGACGATCTATTTCAAATTTCGGACGGGAGTGCGGTATTTATTGAAATATATGAAATTGAATGCGTAAAAACTCGAAATTTACGATTTTTTGGACGACGCCATCTTGATTTTTTTTTTTTATTGAGTCGCTGTCATTTCGAAGCCTTTCTCAATTTTGAAGAAATTCAGGTGTTTCAATATGCCAAAACCGTATCTATTGTACATATTAATAAGTCATCGAATCCTTATCAATAGTTTTTTTTACATTAATTTATCGATTTACCGAATCATACGAATGTCAAACTGTGTAGTTGATTTTTTTTATTTATTTTTTTTCAATTTTTTTCAAACTTTTTTTTATAAAGTTTTAATGATTTTTTTTCTATTACTATATTTAAGCGTGCGGTTCTCAAACTTTTTTATAAAGTTTTAATGATTTTTTTTTATTTCAATATTTTCGCAATACGAAGTCAAATATCGATTTCTTTTAGATTTCGATTAAATAAATGATAATAAAATAATAAAATTTTCAAAATACGTTTTTTTTTCGATAAATAATTTTTTTTTTATTTTAACAAAAAAGCCTGCGATCCTCAAACTTTTTTTTTATGAAGTTTCCTGGATTTGATTTTTTGAGCCGGTACGCCTGAATCCACACCCACTCATATTGAGTTATAATATTAAAATCGATTCAAACTTTTTTTAAAAAATGATTTATCGAAATTTCTATATTTGAGCGTGCATTTATTATTTTTTATAAATTTATTGAAACGATTTTTTAAAAAAAAAATTATATTTTCGCAAAAAAAGTCAAGAACCGATTTCTTTAAAATAGAAATGAAAAAAAAATATTATAAATAATAAAAATTTTCAATTTACGATTTTTTTTCGATAAATAATTTTTTTTAAATTTTAAAAAAAAGCCTTTATTACTCACCCAAATCCACTAAGTTTCATAAAAAAAAATTTGGGAGGATCCAGGGCTTTTGGTACGCTTGAAAAAAAATTATTTATCGAAAAATATAAAAATCTTGAAATCCTCAAATTTTTTATTTTATAATGATTTTTTTCATTTCTATATAAAAGCGTGCGGTTCTCAAACTTTTTTTTAAAAATTTTTTTATAAATTTTTTTTTAGATTTCGTTTCAAGAAATGATAATAAAATATAAAAATCAAAATACGTTTTTCGAAAATCATTTTTTCAAATTTTAAATCGATTTAATTTTACAACTCAATATTAGTGGGTGTGGAGTGTAGCCCTTCGGGCGCGGCAAGGTCCTAGCGTGAGGACTGGCAAAGCCTAAAGTCGAAAAAGTTTGAGGATCGCACTTTATTATAAAACGAAAAAAAATTATTTATCGAAAAAAAAACGTAATTTGAAAATATTTTTTTTTAAATTAAAATTTTGTCGAAATCTTAAAACAAACGATACGAAACTTCGTAGAAAAACGTTGAAACCTTCTCAAAAACTTTAAAAATAAAGTTTTAGAACTGGCGTAAATTTAGTAATATTGAAAAAAAAAAATTAAAATTATAAAAAAAAGTTTGAAAAAATTGAAAAAATTTTTTCGGAAAAAATCAACTACACAGTTTGACATTCGTATGATTTTTTTCGATAAATTGGGGTTATTTAATGTGAAAAAAATATTGGTATGGATTCTATGACTTATTTATATGTCGATAGATACGTTTTTCGCTCAACATATTTTTCCATCAATAATGAAATATTTGAACAAAAATTAAATTTGTACGCCGGGCGGTATTTGGCAAATTCTGCCAAAAGACCGTTTTGACGCCATTTAATTTTTTTCAAATATAATTTCATTATGGAAAAATATTTCGATGAAAATCGTATTCTATCGACATATAAATAGATCGTCTTAGGGATCCATACCAATATTCCGCCATTTAATTTATCGCCGATTTATCGAAAAATATCAAAAAAATGTCAAACTGTGTAGTTGATTTTTTTTATTTATTTTTTTTCAATTAATTCAAATTTTTTTTATAAATTTAATGATTTTTCGGCCTATTTCTATATTTAAGTACGCGGTTCTCAAACTTTTTTATAAAGTTTTTATTTTTTTTTTTATTTCAATATTTTCGCAATACGTTCAAATATCGATTTCTTTCACATTTTGATTAAAGGACAAACTTTAATAAAAAAAAAAATTTTCAAATTACGTTTTTTTTTTCGATAAATAATTTTTTTTCGTTTTATAAAAGTATAGATAGATATTCAAACTTTTTTTATGAAGTTTAGTGGATTTGGGTGTGTAGCCAGGGCGAGCCGGTACGCCCGAAGGGCTTACCTACTAGCGTTGAGGTATAATATAAAATCGTGCAATCCTCAAACTTTTTATAAAGTTATAATGACTTTTTTTTTCATTTCTATATTTAAGCGTGCGGTTCTCAAACTTTTTTAAATTTTTAATATTTTTTTTTTTTAGATTTCGTTTCAATAAATGATAATTTAAAATAAATAAATAATTTTAAAAAATAAATATTTTTTTTTTTTTTCGATAAATCATTTTTTAAATTTTAAATAGATATTTACTTCTACAACTCAATTTAGTGGATTTGGGTGTGTAGCCAGGGCGAGCTGGTGCGCCTGAAGGGCTTACCCACTAGCGTTGAGGTATAATATAAAATCGTGCAATCCTCAAACTTTTTATAAAGTTATAAAGATTTTTTTTTTTTTATATTTAAGCGTGCGGTTCTCAAACTTTTTTTTATAAAATATCGATATTTTTTTTTTAGATTTCGTTTCAATAAATGATAATAAAATAATAAATGTTTTCAAAATACGTTTTTTTCGATAAATCATTTTTTTCAAATTTTAAATCGATATTAATTTCTACAACTCAATATTAGTGGGTGTGGAGTGTAGCCAGGGGGGCCAAGGTCCTAGCGTGAGGACTGGCGCAGCCAGTCCGAATACGCTAGTACTATTATAAAACTGAAAGTCCCCCTGTCTGTCTGAGACGCTTTTTTTTTAATTAAAGTTTGTCCTTTATACAAACTGTGACGAAACCACCTAGAACGTTGAAAGTTTCTCAAATACCTTAAAAAATATTCCTATAGCGACGCGCGTACTTTAAAATCTCGAAAAAGGCCGAATTAAATTACGCAAAAAATTAATTAACTGAAAATTTTTCGGAAATTAGTAGGCGCCCCTTTTGATTTTTTCCGATATTTTTTCACTATTGGGGGTTATTTCAATGGCGGAATATCTTGCTATGGATCCCTAAGCGACGATCTATTTCGTATTTCGGACGGGAATGCGATATTCATCGAAATATTTGAGATCCAATGAAATGAAATACGCGAAAAATTCGTTTTGTACGCCAAAAACGGTCTTTCGGCCAAATCTGCCAAATAAGGCCCGACGCCATTTAATTTTGTTCAAATATAAATTAGTATGGAAAAATATGTTGAGCGAAAAACGTATCTATCGACATATAAATAAGTCATAGAATCCTAACCAATAATTTTTTCACATTAATTTATCGCGTCGATTTATCGATTTACCGAATCATACGAATGTCAAACTGTGTAGTTTATTTTTTTTATTTATTTTTTTTCAATTTTTTTCAAACTTTTTTTATAAAGTTTTAATGATTTTTTTTTTCAATATTACTATATTTAAGCGTGCGGTTCTCAAACTTTTTTATAAAGTTTTAATGATTTTTTTTTATTTCTATATTTTCGCAATACGAAGTCAAATAACGATTTCTTTTTAGATTTCGATTAAATAAATAATATTAAAATAATAAATATTTTCAAATTACGTTTTTTTTTTTTTCGATAAATAATTTTTTTCGTTTTAACAAAAAAGCCTGCGATCCTCAAACTTTTTTTATGAAGTTTAGTGGATTTGGGTGTGTAGCCAGGGCGAGCCGGTACGCCCGAAGGGCTTACCCACTAGCGTTGAGGTATAATATAAAATCGTGCAATCCTCAAATTTTTTATAAAGTTTTAATGATTTTTTTTCATTTCTATATTTAAGCGTGCGGTTCTCAAACTTTTTATAAATTTTTATAATTTTTTTTTTAGATTTCGTTTCAATAAATGATAATAAAATAATAAATGTTTTCAAAATACGTTTTTTTCGATAAATCATTTTTTTCAAATTTTAAATCGATATTAATTTCTACAACTCAATATGAGTGGGTGTGGAGTGTAGCCAGGGGGGCCAAGGTCCTAGCGTGAGGACTGGCGCAGCCAGTCCGAATACGCTAGTTTTATATAAACTTCAAACCTCGTACAACACGGATTTGTATTACACATTCTTGTGGAACCATATAACCATATAAGGCTCAAGTGCACACTGCAATTATTCATAATACGTAATTAACGAATATTCAAAACACACTCCCTAAACAAATACATACACATTATACAAAATTATCAATCTAATCTATCGTTTTCGATCGAAAATTGAATGGAAATATTCTCGAGATACTCATACATATGTTCCCCAGCTGTCGTTGACATATGTCGCGTGCGTAATGTCATTTTCATGTCGTATTTGCCGCGCAAACATATCGCCGATCCTCGAAAGGAACATTCGAGATAACAATAATGGTTCAGGTGATTTGACACGGATTCGAATCGTATTTGTGTGCGTAGATTTGGAAAAATACGCGAGAGAATGTTGCGAAAATAACAGCGGTTTTTCTGTTTACAAGATGTTTTTATCCTTCATGTTTATTGTATGAGTTACAGAACAATTTTCGGAAAGATTAATAGTTTCTGAATAACCACACGTGCCGTATCCGTACGGTTTTGGGGCTTGACGCCCACAACCACAGATCCTCAAACGTGGCAGCCCTATAGGCTTAATTGGCTTAAGGCTTGAAGTTTCCTCGCGAATTTAATACAATCATAGTTTCTCAGAGTGAATACGATTAAGCTAGAATCCAGAATTAGATCCACACGTGTAGCTAATTTTGCTCGAAAGCCGTTGATTATGCACATACGAACATATCCCTTCTGTTACTTCATTCAGAATTCATGTATGTTAGATATATAGTGTCACTGGAACAGATGATCTTCTAATTCCAACCATTGTGATAAAAACAATAGACTAATCGCATTTAGGATGTAGTTTTAAATTGTTTTATATTTGTAGTTCAAAACGTTAAATTCAAATCCAATCATCATTAGAAATTAATTTACAATTTTGAGATAGTGTTACTCGAATTTGAATCATTTCAGTTGAATAATTTTCCGATAAACCTTGACATTTTCTTAGATATGCGAGTGAAATGAAATCGGTGACAAATTATTACCGATTAAGCTCTCGAAATATTCAATTAAATATTTGAAATATTTGACTTGAAGCCTTCCAAGTTTTCGGATCGGGAAATATAATTTCCAGCTTCAAATCTCTTTTACTCTCAAGCGTTCCCTTTGTTTGGAGCTCGGCTTTTTTATGTGGCTCTCTGTTTGTTATAATAACTCTGACCCATTTCATTGTTTTATATCGTACAATATATCATATCGTGATTTGTAATATGTTTTTAGGTGTACGTATTATGCTTTCTTCAATGGGGGAAAATTCTCCGTGAGTAAATGTTGGCCCTAGGCCATTTTCTTAAGTAAAAATTAACTAAGGAGTCATATTTGTTCTGAAAAAAAAGTTAAAGATGAAGGAAAGTTAAGCGAAAAAAAATATACTAAAATTTTTATACCTTTTGTTTTAAAAGGATTTATAAGAGTTTCGAAAAGCTAAAAATAAAATAAATTCATTTTAAGGATTAAACCTGATGCTTTTTTAGATTGGTGTGTCATGTTAGGATTCATTTTAATATTTCAATTTATTTTACATTTTTCCATGAAAATATTCCTTCATAAAATTTCACATAAATTGAGAAAATTTATCGAAAAATTAATCTCACATTCTTCCGACATTTATGAACAACACCAAACATCAACATCATTTTATATTATAGTAAAAAAACTATTTTTTTATATAAATAACATGATTCCACTTAATACAAAACTCAAAAATAATCACTCAACATAAATGAATACCGGAAATAAATAAAGACGTAAGAGCCATTTTTAATATTTTGAGATAAAATGGTTTTGGTCAAGAAATTTAATCAATACAAGTTGATATAATCTATTATATTAAAAACCGATTTTGGGGACTTCGACCATATTTTAAAAATATAAGCGTCGGTATATAGAACATATAATATTTCTGGTATAAACCGATTTCCAATTTTTCAGCACTTAAACCCTTTTTTATCTCCTACATTCAATTTAACAAACCCAACAAGCAACCCATCACGATCCCGACCACCAAACCACAACAATCATCCACCGCAAAATCCCACACCATCCCTTCAAATTCCAATCAATTCCGCAAATTCTTCAAATCCCCACATCCTCCCGGAGCACAAAACCAGACAACGACGTCCCTCATCCAATCAGACCAAATCCTGATGCACTTCGAGACGATCGTCCTCCTCCCAGCTGAAGGAAGTCTGAAATTTCTTACCGTCTGTTTGCCGGCGAATCAAGTCGCGTTTCACGTCTCGTCGCATTTTATTTGCGCCGCCATTACTGCGGACGATTCAATATTGAAATTCGCGTTTTCGCAAATCGCCTTGGCTCGAACGAGCCATGTTTATTCTGTTGGATATGAAAATATCGCGTGCTACTTTCCGATCTGGTCTCAATTGGCTTTTTGGGTGTTCGAGGGAGATGTTCCGTATAGTTTCTTGAGATGTTTGCTCTTTGGTGTATGTGGTTCGAATGTCATAACTTGTCGTTTTGGGTGTTGATGTGTCGATTTTTATGTGGATCGAATTGTGTTGATAGTAGGGAGGTCATTGTCGGTGAATGATCCGAATAATAGCTCGGTAATTTATCGGTAAATAAAAAAAATATATAATTTTTTCCCACACTTCTGGTCTTAGAATAAAATATTTGAAAAAATACCAGGTCGTTTTATGTTTGCAGTTTGGTGTGTGTGGTTTGAATGTCATAACTTGTCGTTTTGGGTGTTGATGTGTCGATTTTGATGTGGATCGAATTGTGTTGATAGTAGGGAGGTCATTGATCTGAATAGCTCGATAATTTATCGGTGAATTTTAAATATTGTCGGTAAATAAAAATATCTCGTGCTTCTGGTCTTGGAAAAAATTCTGGTCTTAGAATTAAATATTTTTGAAAAAATGTTAGGTCATTACGTTTTTTTTTCGGTTTTTCTTTGTATTTTTTTTTATAAAATTTAATTTAACGGTAAATCGCTAAATAGTAAAAAAAAATTAGCGGTTCACCGGAAAAAAAATAAATAAGGAGAATTTCGCCTACCCAATTGATACGTGTTTTATAGAAAAGTTATATTGGATGTATTAATTTTTGTAATATTTGAAGTTAAGCGATATGCAGCGTGGTTAATAAATGGATATGATAGTATACTTTTATTCACTGTGGATTGTATTATACATTATATTATACTATTCTGTAGAAAAATATCTTTGAGGGTTTATACGACATAAACAATCTTCTCTTATCTTCATATAACTTTTATGGCTTCAAAAAGGTATCGTCCTTTAATCGATCCTGTATAATAATTATCATCATCAAATATAACTACCTAATATAACTCCTACTTTAGAACGAAATGTTTCTGATACAATTGAAAACTCAAAAATTTATTCTGAACAAGTAAAACAGAAAAATATATCTAAAAAATTAGAATACTGAACATTATCTTATCATTCATTTACTAACCACAATATTTATCACAAAGCTTTTATAATCAGTTAAAAACAACATTTTCAACAAAGCCAAACCATTAAAGAGCACTACGACAAAAAAAGACATATTTAGCCATTCTTCGCAAATACGAGGAACTTCCAAAACTTTCGTATTATATTTACTCCGCACGATCGATGCTTCATCGCACAGAGAGTACATACGAACAAAAACGAAAATCCCACACGCAAAACGAATATAGAACACAAACTAATTCAATAAACCCAGTTTGATCAGTTGTGACGAGTTTGCTGTGCGAAAAGCTTAATATGTTTTATGACACAAGACAAATGGGACTTGTTTGTTCTGGAGTTGTGCCCTCGAAACGTTCTAGACTCGCATGTGCGAAAATTTCTTCTGGGCTATTAACGCTACCTAAAAGCCCTTTTCGAGTTTTGACGACTTTTGAACCCGACTCGTTTCAATTTAACATTTCTAATTTGAATTTTTCCCGCTTTTTTGCAGATTTCCCGTCTCGCTCGATGAAAAGGAGTGTTCCGAAAGAGGTGCTATATGAATGAGACGCACACAAAATTAAAAATAAAATAAAAAACCGATCCTCTATATAATATATGAATAAATCACAATTAATATTAAAAATATATAATAAATACCGTTGTGGCTTAATTTATTAATTTTAAAATTAATATTTTTACACCAAATATTAAAATTATAAAATATAATTGTTTTAAAATAAATATATCTTATATACATATTGATAAATATTACAATAAAATATTTTACATATATTTACATGAACATATTAAAAAATATATCCAGAAAAAATAAATGTTAAGTGTTTTTTTTCCTGTTTCGATGTTGAATAGTGTACTGTTTTGAATAAGTGTAACTCCAGCTGAATAAAAAAAAAACCATTCCCTCAACAATCTCGCGCAGTCTTAAAAAGAGTCAAAAGAGCCTCGGAAAAAATCTGAAAATACAAACCAACTCGTAAAAGGCGCGAAATAACGAAATAAAGCTTTTACCGCCGAAGCCTTTGAAAGAGTGGAAATTTTACGACTGCACCGCAACAACGAGATAACCCACCTCTACCACATGGACCCCGACTCTAGCCTGTAATAACCGAGGTCCTTCAAGGCCCCGCAGCAGCCCGGGTCCCTGTCCAGGTCCGGGTCCCTCTCCGGGTCCCATCCAGGTCCGGGTCCCTGTCCGGGTTCCTGTCCGGGTCCCGTCCAGGTCCGGGTCCTTCCGGAGTCCCTCGAGGGGACTTCAGGGCCCGAGGAGGTCTGGGTCTCGTGGACGGGTGAGCCAAAGCCGGCCCTCTGGAGGCTCTGAGGAGGCAGTCTAGGCAAATCGCCGCCCGCAGGGGGCGAAAGGTCAAAGTGAGTATGGAGCATAATTGATTTTGATGTGCGTGTGTTGAGTAGCGGCCCTTTTCGCAGGTGTCTTGTCTTGTTAATGTATGGGGTGGCTCAGATTTTTTGATTGGTTTTGATTTTTGTATAAAAAAATATTGTTGGTTATAAAATTTTATGTGTTTTCATTATTCAAATCAATCAATTAATCTGAAGAGATAAATAATCAATAAATCAACTATTAAGTCATTGCAAAAGTTTTATCGTATTTTTTTTATCAAACATTGTATTTTTTATTTGGCCTGTATTTAATTGATGAGTAAAAAAATACTATTTTGATCGGTAAAAACAAAGTATATAGTTGTTATTCGGTTTTGTACACGTGGAAACCTGTTTGAACTTGTTGGATCAAGTCTCAATGTAGTCACACGTAGTAGTAAGCTAAGCTAACCTAACCTAACCTAACCTAACTGATCATTTAACAATTTTTTACTGATCATTTTAGTTATTATTGACCAACCAAATAATTAGTTGCCTTTTTATTTGTATATAGCGCAATTTTTTATCGATCGTATCATATCTTTTACACGTTTTCAAAATAATATTTTGATGTGGATAAGCATTAATTATAGCTAATAATATGCACATACATGTCTATATGTGTTTTACATATGTTCATAAGTCTTTTGACTGAAGAAGGCAACGAGAAACCACTTCAGTTGTCATTTCCCAGTATAATCACTGACAAGTGATCGTATACGTCAGTCACTTGATATGGCATAAAAAAAGTTATCATCATGCTTATTAGTTAATGGAAAATCCTCTGGTCTAAATTTTGAAAACCGCAACTAATTGTAAGTGATTTTATCGATAACTGCATCTTTACTGTACACATTATAAGTATTTTTGGTTCCTAAGGTCACGTTATTATTTTTACAAAATTTGTACAGTGAAAAATGCAATAAATTCACTTTATTATTAGACATTTTAAAAATTTTATTGTTCACTAGGTAAGCCAAAACTTAACAGATATTGAAAAGAAAATATCCTTTACATAATAGAATAGTTTGAATACAGATATTATTCATTAGTTCGGAGAAAGTAGAAAAATATTTGATCATCGATAAAACACGATGAAACTTATGCATTGACCTAATAATTTGAGCTTCTAATATCTAAAGATTAAGAATGAGAATCCATAGTGAACGTAAAAATACGGACGTGTTTACACTTTCACATTCACTATAGAACCTCACCCCCTAATTTTCGATGTGAGATATTATTGCTATAAATTTCACATAAAAGTATTTAAGCTGATCTTATAAAATAAATTTATCGCCATGTGTGATGTTCATAAATTTTTTTTATATGAAAGTAACATAATTTTGTGGCCATTCTGTTGCCTGTTACCGTTCAACTTGGGAAAGGCGACGGAAGTAATTTGATTTACTTGAGTGGTGATGTAAAGAGGACATGTAGCCTCTTATGTCACGATATTTTATTACGTTTTTATATTAATTAAATCTATAGACGTATAAGAACTATAAAATGATATTTCATTGCAAATTTTTAATATAATATTTTTTGAAATATTCAAAGATCTCTAGTTAAATAGAATATTGTCAAATTTACTCATCCGTTAATAAATTTGAAATCCTCCGCTGGTATGATTAATTATAAAAATCCATTTTTCAATGAAAATATACAATTCCTATTGTTTTATTGTACGAATTTGATCGTATTTTTCGCAACGGACCCAGTTATAATTTCGTCCCAGAATTGTTTTTGCACGGGCAAGAACTTTTTATATACTAGCGAATTTTTCGCTCTACTAAATGCGATAGGAAAAAAACGAAATAAAAAACACGCGGTTTTCCCAACACAATGTCGAATTTCAAACAAGAAACTCTCCCGCTAAAGAAAGTCCATAATATTGAACGCCTATAGCGAAAATACCCGTTGTGGATGTATAAATCTATTCATTTCTTTCGAAAAGGAAATTTCTTTGTTTACCGTCGACTACAAACAACAATAGTTCTCATTATTCGAGTCCACAACCGGCTATATTTATTTTTTTTCTATTTCTGCTAGTATTGCAAATTAGTGACGTTTCTAATAATAATATTTCATTTCTATTTCTATTTATATTCCGGAAATATATTTTATCGTGTAACATACGAATTTCTATAGAATAATACATAGATACACAATCAATGATATACAATAGCTATTATTTCAACAAATATTTTTTAATCATATCGTAAATGTATATTATTAATGTATTCTAACCTAACTCAAAACTTCAATCAAAACAAATGAAATTGCCGAAAAAAAATCTACCAATCCAAATATACATGGACTGAAATACACTTGGACTGTGACATCTATATAAAATGATGGTTTTTATGTGTTCAATCAAATTTGACGTTTATAAATCATGTCCAACTTAATTATCGCACTTTCTTTTGTTTATATGTTAACTTTTAATGAGTCATTTTGTGAAATGAAACATTTTTTACACCTCTTCCTTTTAAGTGGATACAACTCAAAGTTGTTATGGGGAAAATTTAAACTTCGTCTTAAGCACACACACACATAATTCCCGATAAGCACAAACCGAGATAAAACATAAATCTGTGGAATATAAAAGCTCTGCATACGTTTCGCAAAAGTTATTCGATTCACAGACGATCTCTCGATATGAATTTCATATTCGTTTTTAATGCGGCTGAGAGAAACTTTACTCTTAGAAGTTTTCTTCTTAATGGGAATTTTCGAAGTTCCTTCGCGATATTATGTTACGTTGATAGTTTGCAATTACACAGCCTCTTAATTGACGGCGTCGGATATTTCCGAGTTTATTATATGTCTTTTCAACTGTTATCCTCTTTATGACAGTGATAGACAGATTTCCATTTTCGCATAATTTCGTGTAATTTTTCAATTTAATACATTCACTTCTCGGTATTTCAATGTGAACAAATTCGCAGCGATAAAACGAATAATTTCCTCAAGCAATTTTAAGCATTTATATTCTTAAACATTCTACGAAACTCTATAATTTTCTACTTTATTATTAGATTATTCCGAGCACGTTCGAAACCTCTGAATATAAACTACATAAATACTTTTTTACATTCCGTATAATTTTTTTTCAAACTAATAAAAGTTTTATGTAGAACTCAATGACTTCTACGTCAGATAAGAAATCAATTCAAATAGCTCGCATAACTCACGATTTGGCTCTGTATCTTGCGTATTTCGAATATCTTTTCTTTTTTGCATAAAAATTCAAATTATATTTTATCTTTTTCGTCTTCTCTTACCAGTGATAAGCTTCAATTCTCTTCTGCAACTATTTATCATTCCAACAAGGCGGCTAAATGATTGTCGTTTCGGTGCTTTCACTCTCTTTACGACAACATTCTCTTTTATACGAAAACGTACTTTGCGCCTTTACGCGATGTCTGGCTTTATCATATATTTTTTTCGACAATAAATCTTATTTATTGAAAGAGAAAATATTTTACGTTAAAACAGAATATTTTTTTAGCAAAAAATTAATAATCGAATCTCGAAACGAAGTCATATTTGAACATCCCGAGAAAGCGCCGTTAACTTTCAGATTTATAAACTTTCTCGATAGCTTTTTTTTCCTTTTAAGATTTCGGATTAAAATGCTTTGGATTTAGCTTTCGTCTTCGCTCTTGCTTATAAATATTTGTACGATTCTCTTACCAAGAAAATGTATTATTTTGTATACATATTTATTTCATGTGAGTTCGACGCACTGAAGTCTTTGTATATCGCTTAAACAGCAAATATGGGATTCATTCAATATCACAAAATTGCGAAATATTTTTCAATTCGATTGAATAAACTGAATGAAAAAAAACCCACAATTTTTTTGATATTGTGCAGAACTCGTCAACACACATAAAATATCTATTAATTCAATAAATACTATATATCTTCGGAACGTTGTGTTATGGAAACGTTCATCATATCGCGGAATTAGTAAAATTTCCTCCATATATTTTATTTTCCTATGAATTCTGACGATCTCTGAAATAAATCGGTGCTTCGTTCGAGCGAATGAAAAACGGTCCTATCGATAAATATATCGGCAGACGCGCATAAAAAGGATTTCAATTTTTCATCTTAATTCAATTTCTTTAATACGAAATCGCATAAATAACGTCTGACTATGACGTGATATATGTCTCTCCTTAAATACAACCTTGAAATATAATCCTTCCATGGATATCAGAACGTTCCAGGATAACTTTCTCTTGCGTTTATTTATCTTATATAATAGTGAACGTACCCCGTTTTTGCACAATCTCGTCTCAAAGGAAACCTAGCTATCCCGCATATTCGAGATATGTATGTTGCGGTCGAGACCCGAAATCGCTAGTTTCTAGTTTTAATTAGCGAAAAACTATGTTGATATTGCATTCTCGTGACCCTGTTATATAATATTATTTTAAAATAAACTTAAATATTCATCGGTTAATATGAATTCCCTTTGAAACTTTTTCAATTTATTTCCTCGTGAGCAGTTACATATACATAGAACCGCTATGATTTAGCCGTTCTAAATAAATCCCATGAATTTTCGCATTGAACAGCCACGTTGACTTTTACGAACACTTTGAAAAACTACTAACAGGTCTCACAACATCGCTTTTCAACAAGTGCACTTCCATCAAACTTTGTAGCTGCGCGGTTTTGCTAGTTGCTTTGTGAAACTATCGACATCTGACTCGTTCGTATAACGAATAATTGAAGCTTTCAGAATACAAAGTATGCATTCCTTTTTACGTATGTAGAGCAAACTATTCTTCGTTGGGTCAAAAATTTGTGTCTTGGGACCGCAAAATCTACCCGGCGAATATATTATCCTTAGTCTCTAATGAATTACGTACTTTATACAGTGTCTGTTTGCGGTCGGCTTTTTCACTGACGAATTTTTCCAGGAAAATTCTGAATGAGTTGATGCCTTTTGTTTTTCTTTCAATTGAAATTATATAAATGATTTCCCGCAGGAGGTGCGAAAATCGTACCCAATACTTTACGAAAGAATATAAACTGAATTAATTCCAGAAAAAAATCATCTTCAATGTATACCGACAGGAAAATCTCAAAAGAAAAAACCGCACGCAAAAAACACGAGCCTCATACAATATTTAAGCCATCGATAGCTTGATTTCGTCAATTTTTCGATCTCGGTTCGACTCAGCAGACAAAGGTCTCAAATAACGAGAGCACAAAGCCCTTGACGAGTCCGTTTCCATTCTGTCGGTTCTTCTTATATACGGATAACTTTTATGGGCCTTCCGAGCCCCAAATCGAGTTAGCCCAGAAGTCCCACCAGCGCCGAAAGACAAAAAATTGAAGCAAAAGAAGAAAAGAGCCGCAATTCGCCTTATTATATTCCTGGGGAGTTTTTCGTTCGTTAGCGGCGACGCGATTTGCCGCCTTTTGTCTCGAATTTTAAATTCCGAAGGGGGAAAAAGCAGACGTCGATTTTTCATACTGCTAAAGAAAAATATGGGTTTAATTTAAAGTGGCATAGCGTAAAAAGCGCCGTTTAATAGGTCGAAACTTATTCGGAAAACCAATTACTGCCGCATCGTCCTTTTCTACATTGTTTTTTGCGGCCGTAAGAATCGCAAAAAAAGTAATTAACCTCCCACGCACTTTTAATTGAACTTGAGGAGAATCTGTGCCAACGAATATTAAGAAGGATGAGGGGATATCAGGTGGAAAAAGTAGTTAATTTTTTTCTAGGCTACGGAAAACTTTTGAGAAAATCGTTGTTTTCGTTGTAAAATATTTCGAAAATCTCTCCAAAGTTTAATTGTGAAAACGTTGTGGGATCATTTATAATATGAGAGATAATCTCGGTGCTTTTCCGCCTGTTAGTTTAATGCAAACGTAACAAACCCAATGACTCCTTTGTATGTAAAAAAATGTGAGAGATTAAGGAACGTTCCTTCATATTTTTCGGCATCACTTTTCTTAAATACTAAACTGCCTCTTTATATATTTTAAAACTACTCACAATAAAAAATCATTCTCAACTACTCAATTCATATAAACATCACTTAAAAATTTTCTTCCAATTAAAAATTCAGTATATTTCCATTCAAAATTCTTCAACCCGTCACAAACACCGATTAATTATTCTCGAGTTTTTCATTCACACAACCATTATACAGAAATCTATTCCCATGAAAGCGGAACCAGTTGCGGTCCCGACCCACAGATTGACCATCAATCATTCAGCGCCGCCGTTAAGACGCGTTTAAAGTTTCCCGGCGTTAATTTCGCACCCCGAGGACTTCCAGGATTAACGACGTCCCGATTAATTGTCGCCGATAATTGAATCCGCCCCGGACTTATAGCAAAAGTCCGAGGAAATTTTCGGATTCTTCAAATCGATACTGGCCAAAGGAGACGCGATGCTATCTGGCCGACGTACGTTTTTCAGACAAAGGCGTGTCGTTTCAGCCGGAGCCTGAAACGAGTCGGTGAACTTTGCGGGTTGTACTGAAAGTTTTCGAATCGTCGGGATGTTTGCGGGGTGTACCACACGCGTTTATTTCAATGTAAATTTCTTTGTTTTTTTTTATTAAAATAAAAATTATAATGATTTTAATATTTTAATCGGAGTCTTCTCTTATTAAACTAACGTTAATCAGTATCTAATCTTTATTTTATCATCGTCATCATCATATGTATTTATTATCATGATAGTGGTCTAACAATAAGTCACTTTTTTATTTCTAGATATTTAAAGATTTGCGTTTGAATAACGCCACAAGTCTAACCAACTAATTGCTATTATATTAACTAACCTAGCCATGGCCAAACTAAGGCCTGCGGGCCATATGTGGCCCAATTGAAAGTTTTGATTAACTCTTTAGAAGAACGATTTTAAATAATGTATAATTTACCTTGTTAAAGTGGTACAAAAAAAAATAGTAAAATATCTAAATATTGTGAGCTATTTTTTATTTATTTTTAATATAAAAATTATCATAATACAAGTATTATTAATTTTTACAATATTTATGTGTGACCCTACAAAGACATGCATTATTTTATTTGGCCCACCAAGTGATTTCAGCTGGCCATCCCTGAACAAATGTAACTGACTTTTTTCTATTACACAACACAATGTTTCACAATTTATTTAGTCTTTTAGATTTGTAATTTATTCTGACATATAAATTTAGCGTATAGCTTATATGAAAGTATTAGGGGGATTGGAAAAAAATAACGAATTTTTGCACTCATTTTTGAACATCAGTTATATCTCAAACAGTCAACAGTCTTTCAACACATATTGCATATCCTGTCGGTCTAAAAAGTACTATTTTATAACACTGCAAAATTTTTTTGTCATATTTGAAGATGTAGAATTTTTCGTAATTATTAAAATTTTCATTATAAAATATTACATTACTTAAAAATGATGTGCCACAAAATATTTGATAAACTCATTTTTTCAATTTGGTGACTTAGACCACTTTAATAATCATGGGCACATATGCAGTCTATAAACGTCAATTACAGGATAAAATTTTATTGACGTTCGAGTATTTCTCACTTACCGTATATACCTTTTTTGAATAGATTGCCCCATTTATTGCTTTTCAGTGATGGGAATCAGTGCATTCAACCGCACTGAAACCATTGACTTATTTATATCACTTTCCTTTGAAAGCTGAAACTTTTGAAACACCCTCGCATACAAAACGAAAAGCACAAAGAGAGAGTGCGAACGTATGCACCGCTGCAATTTTGCTGAAAACGGGCCACTTATTTATGTATGATCGTACTCATTTCAGGCGAACACTTATGCTCTTATTTCCATTCTGTTTCAGTTCTCGGAATGGCCTGTTCATGACCCCGATGGCGTTCCTGAAAACGGTGAGTTCTTCTTTCTGGATATCGTTTTCGATTGCGTTTATCATCGATTTATTTTTCATTGTGCCGCTAACAATCGCTTTTTATTCGTATTGTCCTTCGGAACAATGCTCGAGTTTTGCGAGATCAAGGCCTCGTCTTTGTTTGTGGATCACTTTTGTTTTCGATCGTTTTGCTTGTTATTGTTAGGTAGTTTCGTTTGATAATAAGGCCAATAAGATATATTCGGAACGTTTCTCTACTGTCATAATTATAGATAGTTCTTATAAAATCCGTATTGACCTCATATTCGATGACACGAATCTTATTTCAGCGTTCAATTATAAATATGTGGGAAATTTCGAATCAATTGACACGTGCAATGGAAATCGAACGTCAATATTCAAATATACAATTATTTTTAATGATCCGTTGAATATTTTGATTCAAATTTAAAATTTTAATATTTTGATTGATGTCATTTTCATTGACCAGGAAATAATTAGATATTTTTCACGTTAATATTTAATTTGGGACATCTCTGCAATGAGAATAATATTTCTCAGAAAATAAGATAATGAATCAATAAACATGAAATTTTCGTTTGAACTGGAAATATACGAAAACCTTCAATTATATTCATTACTAGGCAATTTTGTGTACGAACCATTAAATTTTTCCTACTTTTAATCGAATTTTTTTATTCTATAATTAGAAGCTGAAAATTTTGCGACATCGACGTATATTTGAATTTAAATTTAACCTTCAATCACGGCCAATTGGGACCTTAATTAACACGCTTCGAATAATAACAAGAACGAATTTATTTTCCACTGCTAGACAATTATATGTACGAATTTTCATTTCCATCGTATAAATTGTCGATAAATTTAATAGTGAAGCAGACCCTCTATTTCGAGAACTGAAAATAAATGATCGACATCCACTTAGAAAATCGCAATAACTCAGAATTATATATTTGTTTCCATGAAAAACTTTGACTCATCACAAATTGTTTTCATTTCATAATAGAAGCTGAATTTATAGAACAAACTTGATTAATGATCATCTAAGCATTGAAACGAAACGATATTCTAGTTTTTATTATAATTATTAGGTCATTGCAAAAGTTTCATCGTATTTTTTTATTTTATTAAATACCATATTTTGAAACCAAACCGAAGCGATGCAGATATTGCATTTTTTTTATTGGTTGATTTCTATTTTTAACACGATTTTGAAGATATTTTGACATGGATCAGCATTAATAATGACCAGTAACATATTATTATGTTTATCATTTAATGAAAAATAATCTATAGTTATGAATTTTGAAAATCACAATTGAGTGATTCTAACGTTAACTACATCTTTATTAAATACATTACAAGTATTTTTTGGTCGTGTTTTTATAATATTTTCACAATATTTGTACATTGAAAAATGCTATGAATTCACTTTATGATTAGACATTTCAAAAATTTCTACAAGCTGTTTATTTTTCATTAACTAGGTCAAAACTTAACAGATACTGAAAAGGAAGTATCTTCCACATAAAAAAAGTTAGAATACAGATGTTATTCATTAATTCGGAGAAAATAGAAAAATATTTGACCATCGAAAAAATACGACGAAACTCATGCATCGACCTAACAATTATATTTTCACTAAAAAACAATCCCAGATTTCGACATATCAACCATACTCATACGTATAATGGGAACATTAGCAATTCCATATATTCAACGTACGTGCGTAATTAGCGTAAGGATTTCGCACCGAGCGAACATTATCGAATTTGTTAATTGCGAAATCTCGGCCTCCATTGCGTCGAAGTGAACGTATTACACACTCGCACAATATCCGTAATATATCGCAAATTTATGTATGATATGTGCTAAATTCACGTGAAGGTATCGAACGGGCACGTACCGGGATTCGTATCTGTCGAAGATGGCGCAGTTTCGCGAAACGAATCACTTACGCTTTCAAAGACGATCGAAATGTTATTGGCTTTGAAGATTTAAATTGAATCTTTATATTTATGTTGTTTGGAAAATTTTGTGTGTGGAAATATTGGGATTATTATCTATCCTGAAGGATAGTTTGATAATTTGCCGGTAAATTTTAACTTTTATCGATAAATTTAATCTTCTACGGGTAAATTTTAACTTTTACTGGTAAATTCTAATTTTCACCAGTAAATTTTAATTTTTACCGGTAAATTTTATCTTTTAGGGTAAATTTTAACTTTTATCGATAAATTGTATCTTCTACCGGCAAATTTTAACTTTTAACGGTAAATTTTAACTTTCACCCGTAAATTCAAAAAAGTTACTTTTTATCACACTTCTGAATAATTTTGCATTTGAAAAGAATTACTTATATTAAGATTTTCAACATTTTAAGTGCGTAAATTTAATTTTTCAACGAATTTCGCGCTTATTTTGGAGATCATATTTGTCAGTTTTTGATCATACATATCTTTATGAGTTTTGCTTTTACATATTGTAAAGTAGAACTTTTTGCCGTCCAAACTATTAGGATGTGTATTTATATGACGCTTAAAAGTTTGTAAAAACTGATAAACATAACCGACCAAAATAAGATAATTTTACACAGAAAAATAAAGTATACATTTGAACAGTTTTTGAATGTAATAACAATTTTTTTTTGTATTTTTTTATATAATTTACCAGTAAATCAATAATAAAAAAAAAACCGGATATAAAAGTTACAATTGTTAATGATTTATTTGATATAAATAAAATAAAAATTACGGTAAATTTGGACTCTAGTAGATATTGAATATTAAAAATTTTCAATTGATATAATTAATGAAGTTTAATCACTCGATTTCGTTACAATTTATAATTAAAAAAATACTGATTTTTCGAATCAAAATTTATAATTTTTAATAAAACAACACCTCCAAACAACAGATATTTGCAAAAATTTAATCAAACTCCCGAAACTTTATAAGCCCGACTAGCGCCCGTGTAAAATCTACATTTTCGCAAACGACCGAAATCCAGCAAGGATTTGCCTCGTTATACGAAACAAGGTACGTAAACGGTACATTGGCAAGGCATCTATCGAAATAAACCTTTCACGACTCTGAAGCACTCGAAACTGAAACAGCACCGGTCGATTTTCCCCTCTAATTGTGAAAATCGAAAGCTTTCAGGAATAACGACATTACGTCACATTCCGAACAAACGCATCAAGCACCTAACGAACCCGTTAAAGTATTACGCGAAACGCTGCAAATTTCTATCATAATTAGCTGGTTTAGTTGAAAATTTCATACTATCGTAATAGTTCCATTGCGTAGTGATCTCGGGGATTTAACTGAGCGCACATGCGGTTCGTATATAAAGCCTTAATCAAATTAATTACGCCGTTCCGCTGCCATTGGTTAAATTTCGAGTTGTTTATCTCGAATCATTAATCTTAAATTGAGACAGATCTTCTTGAAACGAAGCCTCCGATATCGGCTTGGGAACGTCTTCTTCTTGAATTTCTCATTTATCAACCGCTGAAAGATCTACACGCTCACGGCAGAGAAATTCGCTGTATTTATCCGTGAATGTAAAATGTATAAGTGGAGTTCTTTTGGGGGCGATAAGTTGTCGTTTTAAAAAAAAAAGTACAATTTTTTCGACTGGGTTTTGGGTGTAGTTTGAAATCGAATACGTTTCGGTAATTCGGTGATTCGATCGGTGAATTTAATTTGTTTAAGTACGTTATTCGTTATGTATGTATTTTTTTTATTATTAATAGAATTTTTATTCGATTGAGTCACGTATCGGAATGAAAATTCTGCAAATACCGTTCGGAAATTCCCGGAAAGGTTATGGATTTCTATGGTTCTCAAGTATAGTTTTTGCACTTCAAATTCAATGCTTTAAGCATCAAATTCGAATTCGAGTTTTAGGTTGAGGGCGTTTTTGGATGAGGGGATGAATTTTGGAGATAGTTTTGTGAGCATCAAATTCATTCTCACGCTCAAAAACGCCTTTACCTAAAACCACCCAAAACCACTTCTAAACTATCTCCAAATTCATCATCATGCTCAAAATTTTCTTCAACCTAAAACTACCCAAAACCAACCCTAAACTATCCTTAAATTCTTTTTCACCCATAAAACCATCATCAAATTCACTCTCGTACCTAAAACCACCCCAAACCACTTCTAAATTCCTCTAAATTTATTTTCACACATAAAACCATATTCAAATTCATCCCCACATCTAAATACGCCTTCAATCTTAAACCACCCAAACCAACCTTAAACTACTCCTGAATTCATTTTCATCCATAAAACTATCTTCAAATTCATCCCCACATCCAAATACGCCTTCAATATTAAAGTACTCCTTAAATTATTTCCCTATGTATATTTTTCATGAAATTATAATATAAAGAAATTGAAAAATTAATAAAATAAATTTTCGATGTTGAATCCGAAAATTAAAAACCTTGAACTCAAAGTATAAAAATTGTAAAAGATAATTTCAAATTCCACTAAAATTTATTAATCGATCCATCACGCGGCAAATTCTCATCAAACGAAACGCCCGAATTAATCTTCCGAGATTCCCACCGCCGAACTTCACTCGCAACTTTCCACCCAATTTTCCGCCTAAACTTCCACTATTATGGCACTTCCACAGCATTATGGCATCCAAAGCTGCAGTCGAACTCACACGGCCGATAAAGCTGGGCCATCGAAAGCTGCGAACTAACCGGGATTAGCCGAAGTCGCGGTCGACTGTTAACAACCTATGACGGTTTTGAGGTCGCGTTCAATCACCGTCGGTTCCGTTTCAGGGTTCAAATGTGCTTCGGAGGTGGTTTGGGCGTGATTGAAATGCGGTTGGGTCGTTTGGGTGGGGAGTTTTGGTGTTTGGATGTTTTGAGGGGGTGGAGGTTTTGGAAAAATGGGACTTTTGTTTAAAAGAAAGTATCGAAATTGTTTCGTGTAATGTTTCTTCTCGAGGGTTCTTTCTCGGGAATGTCAATATCGAGGTTTCTTTTTTCTTGAAAAATTTGCCGATTTCTCGAGAATTTTTGAGAATTTTGAGGTCCTGTTCAATCACCGTCGGTTCCGTTTCAGGGTTCAAATGTGCTTCGGAGGTGGTTTGGGCGTGATTGAAATGCGGTTGGGTCGTTTGGGTGGGGAGTTTTGGTGTTTGGATGTTTTGAGGGGGTGGAGGTTTTGGAATAATGGGATTTTTGTTTAAAAGAAAATATCGAAATTGTGTTGTGTGGTGTTTCTTCTCGAGAGTTCTTTCTCGGGAATCAAATTAAAGCCCACCATCCCGCCTGTTACATGCACATGCAAGCTTCCTGAGCCAGCTTATTGTTAGCTGAGTACCAACAACACTAGTCGAAACTACGGGCGCCACATTTACATTTATTGGGAACTCTACATTTAATTTTAACTAAGCAATTGCGAAGGACTGCTTTCCGGGGGGCATACGTAATATCGAGGCCTTTCTCGGGAATGTTGAAATCGAGATTTATTTTTTCTCGAGAAATTTGCAGATTTCTCGAGAATTTTTGAGAATTTCGAGGTCGTGCACAATCATCGTTGATTCCGTTTCCGAGTTCGAATGTGATTCGGAGGTGTTTTGGGCGTGATTGAAACGCGATAGGGTCGTTTGAATGGGAAGTTTTGGTGTTTGGATGTTTTGAAAAAATAAGATTTTTGTTTAAATTTTACTGTAGAAAATAGGTGGAGGTTTTGGAAAAATGCGACTTTTGTTTTAAAAAAATAATAATGAAATTGTTTTATATAGGGTTTCATTCTTCTCGAGGATATAGGTTTTTTATTCAATTTTATGGTAGAAAATATCGAGATTGTTTTGTATAGTGTTTTTTCTTGGGAATGTCAAAATTGAAAATTTCCTTTTCTTGAGAAATTTGCAGTCTCTTAGAAAATTTTTATAAAGATTTGGAAATATGCACATTTTTTAGGTTTTAACTCTTTGCACTCTCAATTTTTTTTCTTAAGATGTTCGCGGCGAAAATATATTTTTTTTATTTTCAGATGGGCAAAAAATATTAGTTTATAATGATTTTTTTTTAATTACAACACGATGTTCCAAATCTAAACAATAAGTGACTAATTTTTATAATTTAAAAAAATGTGACTAATTTTTATATTTTAAAAGAATATTTTCGTCGCGAATATCTTAAAATGATATAAAATAATAAGAATGATATAACAATTACATCAGTCACATGATTATTACCGATGTGATGGATTTTCGATACATTTTACTAAATATTAAATAACAAGGACAGAAGGTCAATTATGTTTTCAAAATTTTTCCGAAGTATGTAATTAACCTACTAATTAGTTATATTTTAGAAAATTATCATATGGATTTTTTCATACGTCAAAATTAAAAGATAATTATTTAGAAATTTGAAAAATGAAATTGAGAATTATCGTTTCTCGAAAAATGAAAATCATCGATAAATCAAAATGCCTCATTCCATATGGCTCTTATAAACGATCGAATTGAAAATACCCATGTTTACATAGAATAAAAGATAGCGTATGATAATGGTATTCTTGTTCATATTCGGACCCCACTCGTGTAAGAGTTTTCACGGTATTTTCACTCGAGAATAGTAAAAATGGCGTAGAAGGGTTTTATGCTTTTACACACGATCTCCTCCGTTCTTCCGGCACCAATTTAACACTGTTTCTTTTTTTTCCGTTTTCTACGTTTTCTTGTGTGCGAATGCATTTTGTTAACGTTCGTTTTATGCGATATATCCTCCGCACCGGTCACTTGCCAAAGTCTTTGTGTCATCTTTAGGATTTTATTTCTTACGGTCACGTAACAATGTTGCAAATTATACTGCCGGAATCATGTCCTAGATTCAACTGTTTTATTTTATTGTACAGGAAACATTTAAAAAGAAATTCCACAAAAGATATAAGAAAAACTTAAACGAATAGAGACGTTGAAACATTTTACATTTCCCATTAGTCATAATTCTTCTTATTAAAGCAAATAAAATTGATCTTGTAAAACGTAAATCATTGCAACATATTTATTTTCATCGGCACGTTGCGAAACAAACATCAACTTTATATTTGAATGCTTCTGCTTACTTTATCGTTTATTATTTCGAATCACTTCAAAGCAACGTGAAACAAAACAGAGACGAAAAATACGACCCGAAAGAAAATATTGTCGAAATTCATCCCTCGCTTGAAATAAATCAAATTTCTCAGACGTTGATCAGCCGAAATCGATTTGTCGGAAACCGGCGTTTCGATACGCTATCAAATATTTACATTTTATCCAATAAAACATCGCGATTTTTATTCGAGCCAATTTATGTTTTTAACATAAAAGCTGTCAAACTGTTCAAGCGCAACAAACATGTAGTTATTTTTTAGGAACATTTCACTAGATTTTTATTTTCCTATTTTTTTAAACTGAAACTACTGTCCGTTTTGACGCACGCTTTTCCAGAAAATCATAGCCTGACGAAACATCGCCGATCCGTCGATTTTCCGCTGTCAACTCGAAAAATTGGAATTTCCGTTGTTTTTCCGGCCACCGTTTCCGGATAGGCAATTTGGAGGCAATTAAAGTCAAAGGCACGCTCTAGTAAAATTTGCCGAATCGCACCCTAGAGATGACTCATGAAACGGGAAATTCGTTACGACTCGGTATGTGTTGGATCTTAACGATATCACTAAAAAAAATAATGTATATTTTCTATATTATATTTATATAGATTGGTCACTGAAAGACTGAAAGATTTGAAAAAGTCATTACTTAATAATTTTTTAACTTAGATTATGTTTGAAGATTAAAATGAATATATTAGGTTAAAGCACATGAAGTGGCTAATATTTTTTGTACCAAATAAAACGCTATAGTTTTTTTAAATTTGAAAATAGAATCAATTTATACCAAGAATCTTTTGTTAACGATTTGGTAACGAATATCTGCCGTGTTTATAAAATTCTGCATTTTTGGAGGCTACGTATATGTATGGTGGTCCAGCAATGATCGATACTCATTGAGCTTTTCTATTCTTAATTATTGAAAGTAAAAAAAAGCAATGCATCAAATAGTATATTTTTGGGAATGTAATTGATACTGATATCTTTTTCTGAAATTTTTGGTTCCCCATAATTAGCAGTTTTATTTGTTGATGTACCGAATTAAATAAAAATGGGTCTAGTTCTATATCAATAAATGTTACATTAAAATATTTCCGATATTTTCAAAAATTGATCTATCACTGGAATAAAAAAACTCAATGATTTTTACTCATTGGTGAACATTTATACGTAATTCATTTTAATTTCCAAATATTTCTCTATAACCTTTAAAAAAATATTGAAAATGAACAAATAATAACTTTTCCAAATCATTCAGTGGCCACTCTATGTATTCAATCTAAAAATTAAAAACCGAAATTAATGCCTTAAATCAAACTCGAAAAATCATATCATATTGCATTAAAAACCAGTTATGACTTTTCCAATTCCTGTAATCTTTCAGAGGCTCCCTTGTTTATTCTTAAAATTTATCTAAAATTAATACCCCAAATCAAATTCAAGCAATCATTATTGTTTTACGAACAAGTTACGACCAAATCCTCCAACCTTTCAGAGGCCACCCTGTTTATTCTAAAAATTCATCTAAAATTAATACCCCAAATCAAATTCAAGCAATCATTATCATTTTACGAGCAAGTTATTACTTTTTCAAATCCTTCCACCTTTCAGAGGCCACCCTATTTATTCTAAAAATTCACCTAAAATTAATACCCCAAATTAAATTCAAGCAATCATTATCATTTTACGAACAAGTTATGACTTTTACAAATCCTTCAACCTTTCTAAGACCACCTTTTTTATTCTAAAAATTCATCCAAAATCAACACCCCAAATCAAATTCGAGCAATCATAATCATATTACAAACAAGTTACGACTTTTCCAAATCCTTCAACCTTTCAAAAACCACCTTATTTATTCTAAAAATTCATCCAAAATCAACGCCCCAAATCAAATTCGAGCAATCATAATCATATTACAAACATGTAATAAATTTCAGCGAAGACAACCACTTAACCGCGGCGCCGTCGATCTTCCCGCGCACATATTCAAATTTGATTACGGATGAAGCATTGCCGTCGCGGAAGACGAAAGTTTACCATCTCTCGGTCGGCAATTTGGCTTCGAACTTTGTCTAATGAGCGACCAGGCCCCGAACAATGTCAGACAACGTTAGGGCCGAGCAAAGGGACCCACTTTAATTGGGACAGGTGAAGATGTAGGGTCAAATCGACTTACGTAGTTTGCGCTAAGTAAAACGACGCGAATTACTCAAGTCACGGCGTAAGACTTTATTTTTCTTTCGGGATTATGTACTGTTATAAAGTGTATAAAAAGTAAAGAAAATAAAAATAAAATATTGAAATAAACAAGAGAAAGCAAAATAATAAGGGGATAGTTTAAACGTGCATTATGTAAAATAAATGTGCATTAAAAAAATAATGTGCGTATTTTGCACGAGCATTGAAATGTGTGCATTTGAAAAAATATCTTTGCTTAAAAACGAATAAAATGTGTATTAAATGAATATAAATAAAAGATCGGAAACGCCGCAAAAGCGAACAGGACAAAATACCAAACACTCAACCATTATTCACAACTTTCATAATAGAATCAAATTGGACTAAATTGGTAAAATATGATTAAAATTAAATGAGATTAAAATTTTAATAAAAGGAAACGTTGACATTTGTATTATATTATATTGTCTCTGGAGGAAGACTACTCTGGTGACGTTGCCACCTCTCAATCATTTCAATGCACAAACTATTCCTTTTATTGCTCATTTCATATTTTTTTAATACTCACTTTATAATGCATAACATTTTTTTTTCATTGCACACTACAAATAAAACGATGCTCAATACGAGATTCTTTAATTCATCAAAAATAATACACATCGTACATTATCCTAATACACAACTAATTTGTTTTAAGATACAATCTATATTTTTTCAAAGCACCGTTAAACCGCACTCAAACAAAAACGAAATAGAAGAAAGAGATGTAGATATATCAGTATAAAGTTCTGTTTTATGTTTAGAAAATAGACGATTAGAATACTTTTGCGTAATCTGGATCGTTCGTTTTTATCGCCCTCTGGACGAAATAGTCCTTTTCCCAATTTAAAATATCAAAAGTGCGCTGGCGAACACCCCTTTATTTTTCCGTAGGAAATTCAATTTCGACATTCTCATTAATTAATTTATTCATTAGCCCTCGTCGAAATTCATCCTTTTCAAATAATGATCTCGAGAGCGGCCCCTTGGAGGTTTAATGATATTCACAACATCGCTCTTGCTCTCGATTCGACGACGCTTTTCCTATTGTGTTCTGAGTGTGTATTTTTTTTACGTCGAGATTCTCCGATAAAAGAATTTCCAAGATTGGAATTTTTTTCGATTAATACCTTTTCGAGTGTAGTAATAAATTATTGATACTCTTTTAAGGCTTATTTTTTTGTAAGTGCCTTGTTTTCAACAATGTTTTCAGTTGTTCTCTTTAAAATATTTATAGGTTTTATGAACTCATTTATTATTTGAGCAACCTCCGTCAAAGACGACGCAAAAATCAAAACGAGAACAAAATATTTGGTCAATATTTAAATATTTTTCGCGTCAGTATTATTTTATTAGATTATCAATATAAATATTATAATAGTGATGCTAGTTACTAATCAATTTTAGCTAGTAAAATTATTAATAAAATAAAAATAAAAATTGAAGCACGTGTGATAATATAAAGAATAATATATAACAGGCTTTTCCAAAGTGCCACTATGGGGCCAAACTGGCCCCCAGTGCTCTCGCGACTGGCCCCCACTTTTCATACATAACAATTTACGAATTTTGCTCTAATTCGAGGAAAATTAGTATTATTTTTTTGAATTATTGAAGAATCGATTTTTTCAAGTACATTCTGATAAAAATATATGTATTTTATCGTTAAATTAAAAAAAAAATGCAAATTGTGTTTTGCCGTGTTTGACCGTGTTGGACCGTGTTTTGGCCAAAGTGGCCCTCGCATACCGAAATTTTGGACAAGCCTGATATATAATATAAGCACATATAATAATACGAATTAGCGAGCTTTACATTTGCGAAATTGAAAACTTTGACTATTCTTTAGCAGTTTCAACAAAGTATGCTTCATCAAAATATTGTGACAAACTCCTGAAAATGCCAAAAGTTGTCACCTGTCTGTTCTGTCAAAAATATTGATGATGCATACTGACCGACAGAATATTTTGTGAAAATGATCAGTATTAATGTTTAAATACTGACCAAGACTGAATAAAAAAAACCAGAGCCAATCAAAACCGGCGCTAATCATTTGACCAACGGCACCATTCCGGGCGAAGTTAATACACTATAAACGTAATACGACATGGCGTATACACTACAAAATAATATAATACACATCACCAAACTTATACATTTGCGAAATTGAAAGCTTTGACTGAAAGTATGCTTCACCAAAATATTGTGACAAACTCCCGTTAATGTCGAAAGTTGTCAAATGTCAAAAATATTGATAATTTATACTGTCCGTTTAATACAGACTATTTAGTGAAAATTTTCAGTATTAATGTTTAAATACTGACCAAGACTGAATAAAAAAATATTGATTTAAAAAAACGAGAGCCAATCAAAACCGGCGCTAATCATTTGACCAACGGCACCATTCCGGGCGAAGTTAATACACCATAAACGTAATACGACATGGCATATATACACTACAACATAATATAATACACATCACCAAACTTATACATTTGCGAAATTGAAAGCTTTGACTGAAAGTATGCTTCACCAAAATATTGTGACAAACTCCCGTTAATGTCGAAAGTTGTCAAATGTCAAAAATATTGATAATTTATACTGTCCGTTTAATACAGACTATTTAGTGAAAATTTTCAGTATTAGTGTTTAAATACTGACCAAGACTGAATGAAAAAATATTGATTTGAAAAAACGAGAGCCAATCAAAACCGGCGCTAATCATTTGACCACCACACCATTCCGGGCGAAGTTAATACACCATAAACGTAATACGACATGGCATATACACTACAACATAATATAATACACATCCCGTGTCCCGTCGACGAAGGATTAATCCGTCCTGTCTAATTGCGGTTTGCGGTCTCTCGCAGCCAGTCTTGTAAGGGCCCGTTCGTTATTGCCGTTCCGCTGTTTATGGCGTCGTGGTGCTCTTGACAATGTCGACTTGCACTAAATTAAAACCCCACCTCTTCTGTATTATCCAGATCTGGATGGAGAGTGGTCGTTTCGGGGGGTTTTGATTCAAAATGAACGATGGTTGGGCGAAAACGGGAGATTTTGCGGTGATGTGTCTGTTTTGGACATTTGGCAATGCTGGTGTTTTCTGAAAAAAATTTAGTGTTGGTTTCTAGCGGTGTTGATTCGTTTATGTAATTGATGTGAAAAATTTAATTATTTGGCAATAAGGCACTAATTAGTTAAAGGATAACTGATAAAAGATAATTATAAATTTGAATAATAATGAGATGATTAAACAATTTTTTTGAACACAAAACACAAAAATTTAGAACATTTTTGTTTACAATTGTTTTTTGTATTGAAATTAGGATTTTTAAAAACATATCATATCTAAACTTTCGTCCCCTAACTTTATTTTTGTGCAAATTAATCTGGAAGATGAAAATTCCCTTTTGGACTCTAAAATAATAAAGTGAAAAGTTTTCAAAAATCGGTAAACATTTTCTAAATTTTTTTTTTACAAAAAGTTTTTTTTTACATGTGATAGATGATAAATTCAAAATTTTAATCTCTTTCATTTTGCGTATTGAAATAAATATTTTGATATATTTTCGATACAGGTTTTCTTTTAATGAGTAATTTATTAACTTTTTTTATATCGGTATCTACCAGTAATCTATTTTTTAATACAGGTAATATCGTAGGTCAAATTTTAGCCAAAAGCCTGTAGTACTGGTATTAGAATCTCTAGTCTATTTGTATGAAAGCATGTTTAATGAATTTTTTCAATAAAAAATATTGAATTGAAACTAATGTTTGATTTGGTCAAATTTAAATTTTTTGTTTTTTTTTTAAACTTTGAATATAATCTTTTTATTTGTATTATATTGTGAATTTTGAATCTACGCCCCTCATACATCCTCGTATTGTCGAGAAGGTCGTGGATAAATTGCAAACGTTTAAGTCCATGATCCCGCATCATTTTGATAGATCGACTGACAACGGGTCGAGCTTTCGACGCGCCAAACCAGAAAACACTTTTTCATGTCGTTGTCGACGTTTTGTATACGGTTTTCGAAGATTAATTTCCATCGCTCATATGCGAAAATCGATTTAAATTTGAAAAACTGCCTGAACTCGTTCAATTTATTTTCGAGTTATTTATGTATTAGGTCAACGCATAAGTGTCGTCGTATTTTTCCGATGATCAAAATATGGTCAAAAAAATTGCGGCATCTGCATCGCATCGATTTGTTACCGAAATACGATGTTTGATTAAAAAAAGGGAACAATTTAAACGTGAATTCATAAAAAATAATTGTGAATTAAGCCTGAGAATTAAATAAAACGAATGTGCATTCAAAAAAATAATGTGTGAATTTAACACGAGCATTAAAATGTGTGCATTCAAAAAAATATCTGTACCTTAAAACGAATAAACGTGCATTAAAATGAATGTAAGTAAACGACGGCAACATCGCAAATGTGACCAGGACAAAAAATACCAACTGCACGACCATTATTCACAACTTTCATAATAGAATCTATTCGCAACAAACCGAATTCAAACAAAATCAACATTGATTCAAAAATGGACCAAATTGTTAAAATGTATAACGTTCTGTCGTTCCGTTCATACGTAAACAAATGTAAACGTTGACACTTTGATAGTTGACAGTTGTATTTTATTGTCTATAGAGAAAGGCGATGTTGCCGCCTACTGTCACTTTAATGCACAAACGATTCATTTTATTGCACATTTCATATTTTTTTAATGCTCACTTTATACTATACATTTTTTTTTTCTATTGCACACTATGAAAAAAAAAAGCTCAATCTTTAATGCACCAGAAATAATGCAAATCCTAAATTTTTCTAATACACAAGTAATTCTTTTTAAGGCGCAATTTATTTTTTTGAAACGCACAATTAAATCGCACCCTTAAAAACGATGAAACTTGCGTATTGATCTGATACATATAAAAAAAAGATTTGTGTGACTTTTATCCCACGAAACAAACAGTTAATAATCTCGCACAGATCTCACAATTCATTTGTCGCGTAAACACGGAGAATTTCCCTTATCCGCGAGAACAATACAACAACTCCACACGTCCAACAATACAATCCTGTAACAGAGCCACTTTTCTTCGGAGAAACTCCCGAGCAATAGAATCGTATCACCACGGCAATAATAAGCGGCGATCGCACAAAACACCACGTACTCGTTTTCCTCCTTATACACTCTCCTTATAAATCCTTTGTACGTGCGAGCCCTTGTTAACGGGCGCGGGACTCCGACTGGCCCTTTTTTTTCCTTCGGAGCCTTTGCCGACACTAAAGCGATACATTCCACGAAAGGCGGGGCCCAATAAGTTAATTGACTACACGAAGGAACCCTTTGTACTATCCGGGTTTGGGTTTTCGGTTGTCTTCAATCAAGAGCAGGAGGGACCCGCCCTTGGCCAAAGGTTAACGGATTATGCTGATGGAGCTGGAAACCTTTTTTTTTAGATAATGATATTGAATTTCCCTATTGTTAGATATAGAAGTATTTTTTTAATCGAAATATCTTTGAGTTTTTTAAATATGTATTGTATTTGGTCAATCGAAATGAGTTTATTCATTATCTGATTTTTTTTTAAGTTAATGCATAACTTTCATCAGATTTTTCAGATGGTTAAATATTTTTCTCCTTTCCCCAATCAATAAATATAGTCTCCAATCAATCAATGAATAGTTTCTCAAATTAATGAATAACATCTGTATTCAAACTATTCTATCCTCCCTTTTCAGTACCTGTTATATTTCAGCCTAACCAGTGAACAATAAACAGACTAGAAAATTTTAAAATCTCTAAGAATAAAGTACATTTATAGAATTTTTCACTGTATAAATTCTGTAAAAATAATAACGCGACCACAGTAAACAAAAATACTTGTAATGTACACAGTAGAGATGCAGTTAAAGTTAGAATCACTCACAATCAGTTGTGGTTTTTTAAATTAATTCCTGTTGATTTTTCATTAACTAATAAACCATTGACCAGATTGCCTTTGAAGACTGATGATCACACGTTAATGCTAATCCATATCAAAATATAATATCAAAGAGATCATGTTGAAAATACGATTTAATAGGACTGGATTGGATCGCATTGGATTGGTTTAAAAATACGATGTTAATAAAAAAAATACGACGAAACTATTTCATTAACCTAACATACATTTTTAAACGATATTTTAACATTTTGATTGAAATAATATTCGAAACAATTACATTACACCCTCGGAACAATTCCCAGAGAAAACACACTACAATCCATTGTATCTTTTAAACTAGTATATTCTAGAGAAAGTGTGCACCGTCTGCTCTCCATTGCCCTTTAAACGCGAATCCTCTTTTTGTTCGGCGGCACGTACAAGTGGAAATAACACGGGCCCGTTCGTTTCACATGTGGAAATTTTCCCTCGCATTAAAGCGGTGTTGAATATAACCAACCGTGATTTATTAAGTCCGAGAAACTTATCGACAGGGCGGAAGAAAAGCAATTTGTTCGCAGAAGTGAATACATGTTTGCTCGCGGAGTGAAACTTTTGTGTTTCGGTTGCTAATTCGGATTTATCGACTGTGTAATATCATGAACTTGGCTCGATTTGTTTTCGTAATATATTCCTAAACTGTTTGGGGGATTTTGTCGGTTTTGATATCGTATGTGCTTGTATGATATTTTCGTCGAAATTAGTGGATCTTGAAATTAAGCTATTTTTGTGTGTGAGAGTATTGAAATTTTGAAATAATATGTCGGTTCTCATTCAGATCATATACGGACTAAATAGTATTCCCTCGACAGTTTTGAAAATAAAAAAAATTCTAAAGGTTTAAAGGTCGCTGGAGCTTAACGCTATCACTTTACCTAAAACAAAAACCGTGTACGTTTAGCACTTGGAATTGAAAAGGTCAAAGAAATTCAATCGATGAACATTTAAAATTCTCAAAAAAAAATTAAATACTACGTTGACCTTTTCCTGCTAATTTAGCGTTTTCTTGCTTTAAGAATATTCAACCTCTAATTATTTATTTCTAGTATGATAAAGCGATTTAAGACTTAGTCGTTTCTTCGAATTTGTGTAATACTTGTTCAAATTATAGCTCTGAATCTGTCTAACCATAACTTAATCGTAGAGTAAACTTTGACCGACAAACACAAATACGCAACAATTAAAATGCACAAATTCAACATCGCTGTTTCGGTGGGTCGACTTCTGTAATTCGATTACGTACAAGTTAATAGAAACGTTTTCAGCAAATATCTATAATTTTATTCGAATTAATTAAATTTCATTGTGCTCTGCTATATTCTTGGTTTTCCTTAATACACGAGACTGCATAATTATGTCTCGCAATAATATTTTTCATGTAATGGTCCATATTTCTTTCACTATATGTATAAAAGAGTTTATTAGAACTTTTTTGCTTATATATTTTTATAAATTACCATATAAATAGTATGCAGATAACACAAACACCATTTTCTTTTTATTTTATTTACTCTCTCTATTTATTATTTTGCGGAAAACGCTAGGTAAAATACAGCCAACGCGATCACGTACTTCACTACATCCACATCACAACGGAAAACGTAGGTACAACTCATATAAACGAAAAAATCATATAATACGGAAAACACGTAATTCTTAACTTACATATCAAAGTTGAACAGTATCAATATACCCAATCCTCGATATTAAAGAAAGGTATTTATATTCATATCATTTTTATTGTTTCTATTGAACTGCCAATAAAAACAGGCACACCTTGTCGATGATTCAGCCATTATTATGCGTAATATCGTATCCCATTTTTTTAGAATCGAATTTTTTTTATCAATTTACAGATATCCCACGTTTAACATGGTAGATGGTAGGTTCCGCTAAATCGCCGTATTAAACGAGTTATAGAAATGTAAAAATAAAAAGGAGATAGTTTTTTTTTTTTTTTAGAAAAATTAAAGGATTGTATGTTAGTTTTTGCGGAAATTGTTGAAATTGTATCGAAGTTTTCATTATAACTTTTGGTTTTATTTGGGACTGACAATTAGTTGAAAACGAGTGATTCGCAGAGAAGACTTCAAGAAACTAAATGTCTACAAGGTGTACGAGTGCATAATTATTTTTTTTTCAGGTATCCCTTTTTTAACAGACAGATATGCATAGACGCAACGTAAATATAATTTTCAGTAATTTTTATTGCTTTACATAGCTCGGTCAAACAGAATTTCATCAAAATCATTTTTTTTCAAACAGGTACTATGTACTGGTACTCGATCAAACAGGAACTATCTTAAAGCAAAATCGTATTAAATAAGTACCGTGTTGAACGAGGGATACCAATGAGGGATACTGTTTATTTCTTCATAATTATAAAAAAAATATTTCTTTCAACCTAGAATAAAGCTATTCAATACTCTTGGAATTTCAGATTTTTTTTATTGTTCCTATTATATTTATCATATGGTGGTAAATAAAATATAATAAGTTAATTTTTAACTCATATCCTGCCATGATCCTCGATTGGGAACGCGTGAGCTTTTTGCTCTCAATTAGTTGTACTTGATAAAATTACGTGTTATAACATATTCAAATAAAGTATAGTGATAAAAAATATATATCTATGTTTGTATCATAAACTTTAAGTAAGCATAGAAATTTTTTGTAGGTAAATCGAAAAAGAATTTAGCGAGAAATTAATGAACTTATTTCTTTTCAAATAATATTTGAGCCATTATCAACTATTATATATTATCCATCTAATAATTAAAAAATTCATACCGATTGTTCCTATTATATCTATCTTATGGTGGTAAATAAAATATACCAAGTTAATTTTTAACTCATATCCTGCCATGATCCTCGATTGGGAACGCGTGAGCTTTTTGCTCTCAATTATTTGTACTTGATAAAATTACGTGTTAAAACATATTTAAATAAAGTATAGTGATAAAAAATATATATCTATGTTTGTATCATAAACTTTAAGTAAGCATAGCAATTTTTTGTAGGTAAATCGAAAAAAAAATTAACAAAAAATTAATGAACTTATTTATTTTCAAATAATATTTGAGCCATTATCAACTATTTTATCCATCTAATAATTAAAAAAAATTAAAAAAATCATATTGAAAAACCAAAACCTCCCAAACACACCCACCATCCCGGCAACAACTCCCCTCCACTCCACCCCCAACAATCGCCCATAAACAAAGAAACTTTCTCGATACCGTCGCCCGGGCCCAAATAGCGAGTTTTGATCCCGCCCACCCACATCTGCATACACACTAGTGCATATTCCCTTTCATTTTTATGACTCGAATAAAAGCTCGCGCGCCACGTCGATGAGTCGGCCGTTATCACGCGCGCGCTTTCGCGTTCCCGCGCGTCCCCAATACCCCACATTATATTTCATCCCATACACACAACACGTAATATATATATTACGGCCAGTGAGCAGATGGTCTTTTGCTCCTTCTACCGCCGCTATTTTACTGCTGGACCATTACAGAAATATCTGCCCGCAATAAAACACGCCGGGCCGAGGCCGAGGCCCAGAACTGTTAAATCGCTCCCGAGATCGTATCGGCGCCACGTTTTTGCTCGAGAGGAGGATTCATCGATCCGAGTATGATCTCTGACTGGGTTTTGGTTGGGTCCTGAATTTGTGATGTGTATGAAATTTGTAGGGCGTCTTAGGATGCATGGGATAAAAGGTGAGGATCGGTTCTTGAATGGGAATGTTCGAGGGATGGTTCTTGTAGAACGGTATGGAATTGAATGGGTTTTGATGTATTATGAATGAATTAAATAGTTGAATTGATGTATGTTTTGAACATAGTAGTAGACAGGGGGGTCTATGGGAGATTTTGGCCTTTTACTAAATTTTAAAAATGTTTATAAATTTTACTTAATTGTAAGAATTATGTCGAGAATTATATCATATGATTGTTGTTAAATCACGTTCATATAATTGCTTCATCAATTAATTAAGCAAAGATTTTTGCTTTGTCTATGAAATTTAATAACATCTGGTTGTGTATAGGCACAATTTAGTGTAAAGGTATCATAGGTTCATCATTTAAGATTTTCGGTCAAATATGTTAGATGAGTGTCTTACGAAATACATATGTACTTATGAAAGTATTGTTTACTCACAATCAACAAAAAATATTTGTAAATATTTAATGTGAACAAAAAAAAGTTTTTCCACCACTTTCGTAATACACGTCAATTGATGAATTTGACAGAAGACGTTAAATGATGTACCTATTATGCGCCTACACTTATGGTACCTATACAGCACTAGATGTTGTTAAAATTTCATAGACAAAACAAAATTCTTTGCTTCGTTCATGGATGAAGCAATTACACTAACGTAACATAACATATATAAAAAGCTGTATTTTAATCCCTCCCTCCATTCAGCTCTCCCTCCCCTCTAAAAAATCCTGACTATGACAATATTTTTGAAAATTTGTTTATAACAAAACATGTTATATATGAATTATCGACCAACACAAAAATATTAACGGTTCGCTTTTATCATATCGAGCTTTATCGCAATAACGAATTGCTATAAACTATATATTACTATATATCATCATATAAAAATTATTTCGATTCCAAGAACCAACCAATTAAAAACCATTCAAACGCCTCCCATTCGATCCGCGCTTTTCCGACGATTTCCCCCCTCCCTCACCGATTTTCCCATAATTACGCAAACTTTCCCGAATAATTTCCACGCCAACGCCCACAACAATAACATTTTTCACAATTCGCAATAACTCCACCCAACATATTACACACACACGGGCATAAATCATGTTGTCGCCTGCGAAACGTGCGCGGTCAAATAAACATTACGTCTCGGCGCCGAGCGCGGTACATGAAAGCTGCGCTTCGCACATATTTTATTACACGAAACGAATGTGTATATTATTTTGTTGTATTAGAAGAGGATGTGTGTTGTTTCGGATTTGTGCATACTTAATGCGGTGGTCGTGTTCGGTGCATTATGTGCATTGTTCGCGGTGCAATTAGTCCGCGGTGTTTGTTTTGCGGTTGTCTTTTGATGTCGTGTTTATTTGACGGATTCGGTGCGGTCGTAAATCGGACGTTATGGACGTTGTGATTTTAATTGCGTTTCTTATCGGATGCTATGTGATTTATTGGGGCTTTTGACTGTGTGGTTTGTGTTTATGAGGTAGCTTTTTTGATTTGGTGTATCGTTGTAATGAAATTGATTGGTTGTTCATTTCGTTTTTAATATCGTTTAAAAATTTTAATGTACTTCCAAGTTATGGGGATTCTTTCCAGAGACTATCGGGTAAAAAAAATGTATCGTGACCATATAAAAAAAAGCTTGAAAAAGGGTACGATTTAACTGTGCATTGAAAAAATATGGATTGCACCTTAAAAAAAAATTATCTGTGCATTAGGATTATGTACGATGTGCATTATTTCTTGTGCATTAAAAAATCTCGTATCATTTAATTTGTAAGTGTAATGAAAAAAAATTATGAGCATTAAAAAATTTAAAATAAACAATAGGAAAAATATTCAATTTATTAAAATGATCAAGAGGTAGTAATATTTTTTATATTTTGTTTTATTTATATTTTTTCAATGATCAAAATATTTTTTCGAATGCATATACATATTTCAAAGCTCGTCCAAAAGCACACATTATTTTTAATGCACACTAATTTTATTAAATCCTCAGGTAAAATGCGCATTTATTTTATATAATGCAAGTTTAAATTGTCTCCATATAAAAAACAGAGATAGGATCCTTCATAAAAAAATGTATAATGTGGAAAAATTTCGCCATGTGAAATCATAAAAAAAAAAACGAAAATTTTTATTTAATAATTATAATTGCATTGGATCTTACCGTTACCGCATAATAATACATTTTTTATACCATGTTAAAGTGAAAAAATAATGTGAAAAAAAATCGGTTCTTCTTCTTTGAATCTCGTTATTTTAAAACCGTGTAAAAAGATGATTGAGTGTACTATTATAATCATAACTTTGTGGACTGACGCTGTTTTTATTACGTTTAAATTCGGTGTTACAAATAAGCTCACCACGATGTCTTCAATACGATAATAAAGTTATATTACTCGATTTTGGATAGATAAAATATCCACAGTCGGAAAGAGCGAAATTTACTTTGTGCAGCTTCTTTCCGATTTAAATGTATGCTATATTGAATATATCTCTAGATATGCTCATTTATTGCTGAAAACTTCGACGTTGGCGAATCGCCACTGTAAATAATTTACTAGCATTTTCATCGAACATATAATACTCGTACGTTATATTTCAACTCGTTGAATTTACGCGATCCGTGTTTACTTGAATTGTAGTATTTTCCCAAACATCACTAACCGACATCGCAGATTAACGACTTTTAAAAGAAAAAATGTATACACGGTATCTGCTATAAAATATTGCTATAATGTAGGGGAAAGTCTGGGTTTTTTATGTTGTCTATAATTGAATTGTTTCATTGTAATGCGCTGAATTTGAATAACGAATTAATATTCAAATATATTCAAATTTGTATTATGCTATTTCGTGTAAGAAAATTTTGTCTTAACGTAAACATCGTCTATTAGTATGTTTTTCGTATCTAAATTTGATCATCGTTTAAAAACAAAATAATATTCGGGTAGACGAATATTCCAAAGAAACAAATTTAACTGTTATCTTTGTATAATTTTGAAAATTCTTTGTTTACTTATAAAAAAAAAAAATGAAACAAATACTAATAAATTTTAATGTAAATAAATTATTCATTATGAAAAAAAACAATCAAACATAATAACAATTTACCGTTAACATGATATCCACCAACATATCGACATATAATAATATACTTCAACGCTCATAATTAAGCTAAGTGAGCTTAATTGTGACCGCTGAAGCGTTAAGCTCATTGTCTTTCACCCTTATTTTTAAAAAAATCACAAGGTACTTTCCCATTAAAGCGGTGCAAATCAAAAATGTACAAATCGCTAGTTAACGAATATTGAATTTAATAAGTACATACTATTATTTTAATTATAATTAAAATTGTTATTCTAAGTTCTGTGCCATGTTGGATCAACGGTATCATCTTGTCTGCCAAACTAGTGGTCATTGCAATCGCAAAATGGTCGGCAAGGGCGCAGTCTGCTCAGTCTCTACCTCGTCCGCCTCACTGGCTGTTATTACAATATGCTTAGTGGATAGCGACCACAGATTCTAGTATATAGACACGCATATCTTTGACCTGAAAGCCTCCTCCGTTGGCATGGGACGAGTTGGCTCTTTTGTTCCCTGCCCCGTATTGTTATCAATAATTGTTTTTTCACAAAAAAATTATTGATAACCATACGACTTGGGCTAGCACCATTTATTGTAGCCTAATCTATCACATTAATTGATAAAACTTTGTTCTCAGTAGATAATTCTAAAAAAAATAATATTTCAACTTCAATCCAATCCAAACCCATCTTCAAGTCCATCTTCAACGAAACTACACATTTCGATCCCGACAAATCGCACTTTCACATCCACCACACCACCAAAGACCACACCCAACACCCACGCGGCTTCAGCAGATTCGATTTCTTCACAGAGAAGAGGAAAAGCACACTGGCGTTAAAAGCTTTCGTCGACGGGGCAGTTAAGCCGTCATACGCGACGGCCGAAATGGCGCCGGTTTAAAACCGCGGATGTGCTTAGAAATTATGTCGTGTTTGTGTTTGACGATTTCGGAATTGACGGTTGCGGTTTTTTTGAGTTTTGGGTTGAAAGCGTTTTTTTGGAGGGGTTTGATTGATTGGTTTTTGTGTAGGAGGGAATTCGGAGAATGGTGATTTTTGGAATTGTTTTTGAATGCGAACGTTCACCTTTTTTTTTGGGTGAATGTATTTTCGATCTTTTTTTACTCTTATCTATCGTAAGGAACTTTACGTATATATTATTTATCTGTAGCTTTTTTTTCGTTTCGTTTACAGTTTTGTAGGTACTATTTTAGTATTTCACTTTTATTTCACTTACTATTTGATCGATAGTCGGAATTAAAAAAAAATCCTTTTTTTTATTGATGATTTTGTATATTTTTTTCATTAAAATATCAATATTTTATTTCATAACTGCAATTACCATTGTCAAATTTTTATCAAATTTGTATTGGATTATTATGATAATGATGTGAAATGTTTTCATAGAACGAAATTTTCGAATTGTTTGGCTTGTGAATATGTATGTTGCGATTTCGTTGGTTAATTCTAAATGTTTGCTTATATTATATATCAAATATAATACATATTTCATTCCTATTTATATTTTCCATATGAATTCACTGTCTATTCTAAATTAGATTTATAAAAAACTCGATTATTTTCACAGAGATGCATTTTGATGTATCCGAACTATAAAAACGACATTCCAGAGCGTTCATATAAATAATCATCCATATTTTGAGAATTTATTGCATGAATTGATTCTTGATTTAGATTTAATCATCAATATGAATACAAATTATCAACATATAGAATATACTGCTCATATTAAACTATCTTTTGTAACGATAACGTCTATAAAAATTATTTTTAAATTTTCACGTATTTCTAATATAAAGTTTTTCAAGTCGAATACTCCAAATTGTATTATTTTCACTCACAAAGTGCTACGTCTTTAAAACAAACTTAAATGAAGAATATTATAATTTAAACAATTCATGATATTTCGTTCAAATTCTTTATCAAGTATTCTAACTCTTTTTAAAAATGGAAATTCCCCGACGCTTAAGTCCCATAATACAATGATACGTTTGTTCAACCGCAGACTAATATCACAAAACTCCAACTCTATCAAAATCAAAAAAACAACACTACTTTCGAAATTTCCCAAATAAAAAATCGTTCATTCAGTTTATTTCTCAGCCAAAAAAAATATAAATTCACCACCAAAGACAGCTTTTCCCAGCGTCCCAAAGGCGACGAACCGACACCGAATAAATCTCCCACTCTTTAAGCGCCAAAACGAAGCTTCTAGATAGCTACAGATTTTTCAATTCCTCTCTTCGGCAAAGTAATTTTTCAGTTCACTGATTGCGTTTCTGGAGCTGTCAAAAGCACGGGCCCGTTTATCGCTCGGAAGAGAGAGACTGAAATATCGTCGATTATGGGTACGGGCCTAGAAAAGCTCCCATGTCGCTCGAAAACTACAGTGAAAAAGACGACTAAATTAGTGGGGCATTATGCTGGATGCTATATAATGGTCCGAGTGTGCTTTCAGGGTTTCGTCCCGATATAAAAGCTAGTAAAATATGTGCGATAAAATCGGAAAAGGATCGTGCACCTTTCCGGCGGCGCGAATTTCACTGGGTCTTTCCGCTTTTCCGTTTCGTATCGATGGATTTTTCTGTGTTATGTAAAGGTTTTGGAATTAATTATTTATGTTGTTATGTATCATGAAAATAATGCGAGGTCGTTAATCTTCTGTGTATGTTAAAACGTTGGAGTGAATTTACATTAGGGAGGAACATGCGCGGATTTATTATGAAATTGCCTAGTAAATTAATTATGTACTATATTAATTATCGCGCTTTTTTCTTTTTCGAATATTAAATTTTCTAATTAAGAACTTCACTTTAAAATTCTCTTCTACTGAAAGTTTTAATACGACTTTAAAAAAATTCGAAATTACGCAACCATTTCAAATACTCTCAATTAATAACAGAGTTATTTTAACATCGCACACATGTTTAAAAAAAAAACTAATTCATTACACGTACATTAGATAAGAAATCGCCATGCGTTGCCATTAATCACGCGTATCACACATTTTGAACCGAACGTTAAAAAAAACCGTCTTCGATAAGAGCCTAGTCACGATCCAGTGGCATCGTTATCATTTAATTCCCAAAAAAAATTAACTTTCATATTTTTCGACTATTGCGAAAACTCCCCACATTCGAACATTACATTTCAAAGACGCGTTAAGAGTACAGCGCACTCAGAAGAATGGTCGCATTCTGAATTTCAATGCGAAAATCTCGGCTCACATTCAAAACGGTATCTGAAATATTTAAATATTTTACGCATTAATTCGACAAGGGATCGACGATAATTTTTTTCCCATGGGCGGTCTCGATTTCACTTTTGCGCATTTCAACGCAAACGGAATCCTCCGTGCTAATTTATCGAATTAACGAACGTTTAAACTCCATAAATTTCGTCCACCTCGAATTTCAAATTGCTGATAAATTACTATACGCGGAACGATACGTAAAATTTCAGGGGCATTTTTGAGCACCCGGTTCGGGTTTCGGTTGCTGAAATATTAATTTATGTACTTGCAACTTTCAATTATCGTAATTGGGACGAGTCTAATATAGGGTGTTCGGAAAGTGTGAGTGCACTTTAGTGAGTGAGTGCTTTTAAACCGCACTTACACTATCCGAACACCTATATATTATATTAACATTTAAATTTTTTACACTTGGACTTCAACATGGTTATATTGTTTTATGAAAATGTCGTGTAATACAAATCCGTGTTATATGTGGTTTAAAAATTAGGGTTTTTGTTCCAAAAAAGTATCAAAGTTTGTTTATTTTTTCCAATATAAAATACAGAAAATATACATTTACGTATTTATTGAAAAAAAACCTTTTATAATATATACTTAATAGATCATTCATTCACCATTACTATCACTTAAAATTCTATATATTCGACTCTTTTTTGTATGATTAATAATATATTTATGATGGCACGATTCATGGGCGTACAAATCAAACATAAAAATTGACAAATATTATATTACTTTCAAAGAACAAGCGAAATTTTTTAAAAATAATAATATACTACGCACTTATAATACATTTACTATGGGAAAAATTGGTTCAGAATCTCAACTTAGGCACTTATAATGCATTTTTATTCATGTTAAAACGTGAGTTTGTCAATGCACTTAAGTAAAGGATTACTTAATTAATTTTTAATCCTTTTTTTATTTCTAAAACCGTGTTATATAAAACGTATTGTACAAAAATAGGTCACAGTTCATCAACCGAATTATATCAAAATCGTGTTATACGAGACCCGAGGGTAAATAAAATATTTACTTATACACTAGGTTCTCTTTTTATGCGGTAAATGCGTTCCGTTCCGCATAAAAAAAATCGCATAAAAAAAGATATGAAAAAGTGAAACTGCTATATTAAATATACCTAAAATCGCATAAAAAAATGTATTTCTATTAACAATGTACTCTTAGTTAAGTTATTACATTGTACATACATTTGTACGTTCATAAAAAAAAAATATTGTATTTAAAAAAAACCGAATAACTCTGAATTCGCATAAAAAAAGCCGCATAAAAAGAGAACCTAGTGTATATAAAAATAATTGATTCGGTAAAACTTAAATTATTTTTTTTTTCTGAAACCGTGTTATATAAAATGTACTGTACAAAAATCAGTTACAATTCATCAATTGTATTATATAAAAATCGTGTTATATAAAACCATATTATACAAGGCCCGAGTGCAAATAAAACAATTTTAATTATAAATATATATAAAAACAAATGATTCGGTAAAACTCCTCGAATGTCACTTACCGATAACGACGAGCCCTAGTCCCTCGTTATCCGTCGTCCGTTAAAGTCTCCCGTGTTCGCATAACGGACCACCTATTTGTTTTTCATTGAAAGCCCATAAACAAGCACACTTTGTCACCGCGTCCCGGGATTTCCCGGGACAAAGCGACCGCAACTCCGGCTCCCTCCGAAGTGCCGCCGCTCAAATCTCATTACGACACCTCTCGGCCGGGACATTATCGTAATTATTTTCGCACAATTGGAGAGAAAATTGCGCTGTTTATCACGCTCATGCTCTTTGGCGAAAGATGCGCCAAAATAATTCGAAATTGCATCCAAGTTTTGGCCTGCAGGAGCCAAGTTTGTGCGGAGTTTTGCGTTATCCGAACACCGTGTTGTTCGTTTTGTGTGCGATATCGGAGTTCGGTGAAGTTTCGAGTAAGTTTTGAAATGAGTGAACGTGAGCTGATGTATTATGTTGGGGTTTAATCAGTTCTAATTTTGCTCTTGTGGCGCTTCATAAGATGGATTTGTGTAATTACGTGTATATGTTACGCTATGTTTATGTAATCGCTTTGTATATGAACGTATCAAAAATTTTTGCTTTGTCTATTAAATTTAATAGCATCGGGTGGTGCATGGACGCCATTTAGTGTAGGCGCATTATAGATGCAACATTTAACGTCTTGAATCAAATATGAAAGTTGACGTGTCTTACGACATACTTATGAAAGTGTTTTTTACTAACATCAGTAAAAAATATTTAGAAAATTTGACACGTGAACGAAAAAAGGTTCGTCATCACTGTTGTAAGTCACGTCAACTATCATATTTGAAAGAAGATATTAAATGGTACAACTACAATGAGCCTGTACAAAATGGCGCCTATTCACCACAAATTATTATTGAATTTCATAGACAAAGTATTGTTTTTTGCTTCGTTTATGTATGAATCGATTACACAAACGTAACGTAACGTAACATATGGTATACAAATGTATTATTTTGATAATTTCAATTCGTCGATAAAAACGGAAGTACGTTAAATTTATCTTATTTCATTCGATTATAATGGATGTTTCTTGATGTTTTATAACTTGTCACTAAACCGAATGGACGTAATTCTGAAACAAGAACTTCATTGATATTTCACATAGAATCATAAAACGAGTTGTTTTGTCATATTTTATCATAATAAAACAATTCGATCATTCCGTTTGTCTTCCCTTTGACATTCATTCAAAACTTTATTCAATACGATTGTTTAATCAAGAAAACTTGTACAATCCCACTCTGATTCCGAACATTTTTCTTTCACAATGTACACTCGAACAAAGTGCAAAAGATATCGGATTACTTTCAAGCAATTAACACTGAGAACGTACATTTCAAGAGTCTCGTTTACGGTTAAAACAACACTCAAAAGACCAGCCTTTACATATTCAACTATTGGATGTTTACAAAATAGTCGAAAAATATTTTTTTCAAAGGCGTTGAAGTGCTCTCTAGTCCGTTCTCATTAAATTTTATTACTTTGACTAGTGGCGGTCGTGTAGCGGACATTTCGTAGAAAGTTTGCTAAGTTTTAGTTTCAAGAAACTCGAAGGAATTTAATATATAACCTGAAAGCTAGCGTGTCGTCTCCAGAAACGGATTAAACATAATATATTACCGAAAATCCATATTTCCGTTTAAAAATAATATTATTTCGTATGAGAAAAATATTTTTTTGCGGTCTGAACAATACGGCTTTCAAAGATAAGGCTTTACGGCCCACTAGTAGAGATATAGAATTTCTTGGCCCGTTTGGCTTGTCGTAATAAACTCAATTCTAAGGGATAGTGAGTATAGTAGAGTTCCCTTTCGCATTAACGAGAATCAACATTGAAATTTATTATAGAGGCCGTACGTAAGGCGTCGCCGATAATTAACCGTAAATCGAACTGTGCCGTTATCGTAACTATGTAAGGTTCACTGTTAAACGTTGAGGGTTCGATAAAATAAGGGTCGAGTTAACTGGCAAAAATTCATAGTTTATTAAGTTATCGGAGTATATGCAGCGTACCTAAAAAATGTTATGACGTCACTTTTTATAGGGGAGACTTGTCTAATTCCGTGATATTAAGGGCTCATTTGTTATTATCTTGTATTCTATTGTAAAATAATTTTAAAAAGTTTACAATCACAAAAAATCAACGTTCTTTTTCATCGAACCATTATTTAGATGTTGTAATTCATTACCAATTTTGTGTGACATCTCCTCAAATGGTTGAATCTGAGACGTTTAATTCCGTGATACTGTGGCTAATTTCGTAATAGTATACTCAATTTCGAGAAAATTTTCGTAATACTATTATTTCTATAATAAAAAGAATAGTATTCAAATGTTATAGAAGATTTATCATTAACAATATTTTTTCAAAATAACTGATGATTTTATTGAAATAATTTTCGCAGTTTCGAGAAAAATATAAATGAATGAATGAAACAAACAATTTTTATTAATAATAATTACTTTAATAATGAATATTTTCACTAATACTGATTATTAGACGTCTGAGAAACAATTATTTTTAATTTATCTTAAAAGTTACAGTTTTTAACAATATAAAATGCTTGAATTATTCTTAAGGCTATCACACTAATCTCTGTAAAAATTTTAATAAAAAAATCAAAACAAATCTTCACTAGTTTTTCCTTTTTTCATTTATCCTAACCATATAATACGATTTTTCTTCAATTCACAAAATATCATCGCCCTTTTGTTTCGAACGCAATCGCTCGCTTTTGAAGTTCCTCGATTCAAATTAAATCCGCTGAAACATCGCACGTGTATTTTTTTCTCGCATATAAACAAGATCTGTTATTATTACCGCGCTCGCATACACAAAATCTCGGATAGACAACGGCGTTATATTTCCTTTTTTAACGGCGAAACGAGTCCAGTTTCCGCGTCGTTTTTCATCAGCACCGAAACGCGAGTCGTCTCCGTCACATCTGAAAGGACACGAAATCGTAGATCATCGTCCTCGGCATCAGCCTCCCAAGGACGAGCAAATTTATGGTCCCGTGCCGTGATACTGATCTGGCCATTATTTCGGCGGCAAAAATCGAGCACAGGGCCGGCTCGAAGGTGTAGCAAAGTAGGCACATGCTTAAGGCGCCATAGTCAAGAGGTGCTATGAGGCGTTCTATTTTTATTTTTTTTTTTCAATAAAATGTTAACATAAACCGTGCTTATTTTGAATACAAATTTGTTAATTTTCGCTAAAAAAATTAATTGTTGCGTTTTGAATATTTTTTAGGAAATATTTTTTTGAAAAATTGATTTTTTTCAAAAAAATTGTTGTTTTTTGAAAAATATTTGAAAACTATGGATGGGGTGCCGAAAATCAATGGGATAATGTATTTTACACGGCAGTGGCATAAACATTCACGACAAATACCAAACGTTATTATACTGTCAAATTCGCGATGTAATCAGCATTTCGCCCGACAAATAGTTTCTAGTATCAAAAATACGATAGCGATAAAATGACGCTAGCACAAACGACATCGTTACTTCCATTTTCCTTTTGGAAAAACTGAAAATACGGGGTTGGGCAAAGGCTGCATTTCTGTCAGTAAAACTAAACGCACTTATTTAATGCCGCATGTCTTATTGTTAGTCAAAAGTCAGAACGTATTTATTTCTAAACACGTATTTAGGTTAGACAGAGGACGTTTTTTGCGTCACATTTACTGAACGTATCTTATTCAATCAGGTATTCAGATTTAAAACATTTTATAGGTGTCACTATATTGACATGGTGCGGGGTGATAGCGTGGTCTCAACATGTTGTCGCATGTTACATGTACGCATAAAAACTGACATTTGAATTATCGTTCCTTATACGTCGATTGAGTCGCCTTCAGGAACGCACACGTGACACTTCGTTTGCATTGTGGATCGTTACTCGTTTCCCGCGATTATTTTGTCAACCACAACCTCCGTTCCCTCTCTCAATATTCGTGATATCAATTTAAAGTATAACGCTCGATCTAACTTACTCGTTTAGTTTCTAAATCTACGATTCTATCCATCCGCATGTGTTTTTAACATCTGTGCAGACCTTTTCATTCCATAGAAACACTTAACTAAAACCTTTTTTTTATAACGCCATTCGGGTTTCCCCAACGCCTGTAAAACAATCTTTAATTTACGCACGTATAACTTGTGTCATATTCCATTATATCTGGTTTGTTTTGTGCGCGTATTTAAATTGACACGATCTTAATCGAAGTGCTTATATCTCGTTTCGCGGGTGAAAATTCGATTTTACAGTGCCAGAAACAACACGACCTTCGAAAGACGGTAACAATTCAATTCAATCTTTTTCATTTTTTTTTCTGTGCTCAACTGAATTTAAATTAATCTCATTAATTGTTCCATTTTTTTGTTCGTGCCCGAGTCTCATTATCAGTACGCCCTCTCACTGCCGCCACACGGACGACGGCACAGCGCTGCTAAGGTGCCCGGATCGTGCGTCCGCCCGATCCGCGGATCCCGCGATCCCGCCCGCCCGCTAAGGCGGAGCGCCCGACTTTCCAACCGCGTGCGCGATTCTAATTCCCCAATACAAATTTTCACAAGCTGCTACTGCTGGCCGCTCAATCAAACTACCGGTTATTAGATTCCCTCTCTACTAAGTCCTAGCATCCTGATTTACTTATAACCTCTTCGAACATATTCAAATTCCACAATAGGAAAATATATATCGTATAACAGAATCATTTAATTAAACGTTTTTGAACCTCAAGAAATTCCTATTAGAATCCATCGCCCTACTGTAAATAATTAATTCTTCTTAATTTTACTACAAAATAAGGGATAATACTAGTCTCAAACTAACATGCTTGCTATCCAATTAACTAACTAACTTGTAAATCTGTTCATAATCATAGTTAACTACGACATAATTTAAATAACTATCTAATTTCAACTAACATACATTATAAACGTCATTCAATGACTAAACAACAAGTAGCGTACGATCAAAGTAAAATTTTTAGAATATAATAGTTAAATTATAACTTATTCTATCTTATTACTAACTATTTACTATCCCTACTAACCGTCTAATATCAACTAACTCTTTTACGAACAGAACGCAGTAATGCATTTGGTGGGGTGTTTGCAGGACTAAAACTTTGTCGTACAATTAGAATACACTGCATGTTCACCTAGTTAAAATCTTTCTTTGGTAATGGCGAAGACCGATGACGTGTGTTTTACGGAGGTCGAAGCCAAGTAGGACCAACGGTCTTGCCTCGTTTGACAAACTGGTGGTCATTGCGATCGCAAAAGTGGTCAGCGAGGACGCAGTCTGCTCAGTCTTTACCTCGTCTGCCCCGCGGGTGATCATTGCGATTTGCTTAGTGGAGAGTCAGCGACCACAAAGACTAGCACATAGGCTTGCGTACCGTGGGTCTGAGAACCTCTTCCGTTGGCATGGGCGGATTGGATCTTATGGTACATGTCCCTTATCGCTACGAGGTTGGCTCTCGGATAAGGTATATAGCCTAGACCCCCAATATTTGATGGGGAGACCTTGTCCTGCAGTGGGCACTAAACCGGTCGACAATGATGATGATGATGATACGTCGATTATGCTGTCGTTATTTTCTACCCACCAAACACAGCAAAAGCGTAAAAAATAATTTTTATTAAGTATACACGTACTTGACATAACACTTGACAGATGAACCTGACGTTTGGACACCTAGCGAGCAGTAGCGGAACTATTTTTTTTTGTTAGTGGCAACTTTGTCGGGCGAAATGCTGATTTTTTTTTGCAATTTATCTCTATTTTGTCGGGCCGAATATTGGTACCCAAAATCAATCTGGCTAAAGCGCCATATACCCTCGATGCGGCCCTGATCGAGCCACATGCGAGGTGTGCGCGGGAAGTAGTCAAAGCGTGAAATCTCTTATTTCTGAGAACATGCGGGTATCCTGCGAGATCGTCCTGCGGGGGTATTTTCGTTTTCGGAAGGGCATATGTGCGGAATGGGGGGTTTCGAGTTATCTTGTGAGAGGAATCGGTTGTTTCTCTTTGTGAGTGTCGTGGGTTTGATGGTGATGTGTCGTTTTCGTGTTTAGTTGGAAATTGTGATATGGAATGGATCTGGGATGTTAACAATTGTACTTAGCGAGATTGAGTGCTTATTATGCTGGGATGGTGTTTGAAGGATGTTAAGGAGATGTTATTGTTAGAGAATTCCGTGAACATGAACAGATGATGAAATTTATAAGATTTTCAAAAATTGGAAAGATCTTTGTCCAATATAAAATAAAATATTAAAATAATAATAAAATATTTGAAAACGATCTTTATCCAATTAGTAATAAATGATAATGATTGTATAATATGTTTGGTTGATTGAACTGATTTCTTAGAAAATTATCAATATTTTTTTTAATATAAAAAGTTATCAAATTTATAAAAGTATTTTATTTAGAAATATTATGTAATATATTAAAATTACAAGAGAGAATAAATTATTCGAAAATTTCTATACGTTCATTGCATGTATCGAGTTGGAAATGCTTCGAGTTCGAAGATCTATATTGGATTCTTGCATTTCAAACATACTGAAATAATTTTTATTAGTAATTCGGAAATATCCTCGCAATTTTTTTCTTCAAATAAACAGGCGAGTTCAAAAGAAATGCCATTCACTTTCTTGCATATTCGCGAACTGATTACAAACATGTCATTCGATGCGAGTGTTGTTCTTTTTTCAAAGTACATTTTTACACTTTCGGGAAATTCAAAAAAAATCATATTTTTCGAACATCCGCACGCGCATAATAAAATCGTAGAAAAAACAATCAAAACCGACATAGAAACGCAGATTTATTATGCAAACGAAATTTCGATATTTCAATCTTTCGCACTTGAAAATAATGTAATTCGCGAACCGTTGTATTACCATAATTTATTCATAGCTTCCTTTTCTAAAATATTTCTCAACAAATAAATGTCTGTAGGCCCTCGCCGCGAAAATGCTTTTAAACATATTAAAGGAGGAAAAATATGCAGTGGAAATCCTTCAATTCGATTCAATCGAAAGCTTTTGTGCACAAATAGAAGTACGATACCGATGCGTGTTTCCCTTTTTTTGGCATCCTATTGAAAGGAAAATTTTCGAATTTTTCACAAATAGAATAAAAAAACGCACACAGAAAAAGGGAGAGAAAGACATTTTCAGTACATTCACCGAAAATATTTTCCCTTCGCATCGGACAAATGTGATTTCGCGGTCTCGTAGCGAATCCTGAAAGAGGAGATTGTACGGGACGTACATATTACGCATAGCGTTGAAAATATTCGCAATTGAAAAACGGTCGTTGAAAAAAATTGAATAAGTATACGCGACTCGAACAACTGGAAGTTTCTCTCTTTCGTTCAATGGCACTTGTATCATTTTTTAACCTTTTTGGTTCAACGTCGGGGCGAATAAAGGAATAGGATGTGTGGGAAATCATTTCTGACCGATTTCCATAAATTATATACGTCCATGTTTTTTTTTTATACGGGGGATACGTTTCAGATACTACCGTATAAAAAAAATGTATGGTGACCATATAAAAATTAGAGATTGGTTCTATTAGTATATTTGAATAGAACTTTCGTCCAAATACTTTATAAAAAATGTGTAATGTGGAAAATTTTTGCCAATACATTATTTAAAAGTAAAAAAATCAGTGTAAAAAATCATCGTTTTTTTAATCGTGTACGAAGAGTTTTGAGTTTGTTACTGTAATATAAAATAACTGATTTTCATAATATGTATATTAATAATATTTTATTTGTCACTTTGAATTTGAAATTGTATATGAAATCGGTTTGTCTGATACCTAAACATTTTCTTAGGAAAGACGACAATATCTTTTGGTGGATTCTGTATAAACCTTACATCCATTTCTCAAGCACGTTACTATAATACAAAAATATAATATATTGCATATTTGGCGAACAATGCGAACCTCTTCAGCATTCCCCGAGAGACGGATCCGAAGAAATCTACATAAACGAAAAATTCAATGTTATTTTATAAGTCGTGCTAGTCCCACGACGATCTCACGATAAATTTTCATCATTGAATACGACACAATATCATATTCTGAAAAAGATTTTTACAGTTTCGAATATAAACAACTCGACAATTATTCTGTCAAAAATTTCGAATGAAAGCGTTCCAATAAACACCGACTTTTAAATCGAATTCCGCAATATTCGATGACATTTTTTTTTTCAATTTAATCCGAAGTTGCATTAACAGTTTCGAATGCGATTAAAAGCTTTTGTCGACCGTAGAATAATATAGTATAGTTGAACCGTCACGCACTAACGGTTTCGCTACGGTTGTTTAATGCGAACTTTTCCGGACGATTTGCCCGAAACTCATTACAAAGTGATACGTGGAAAATCGCGAATTTAATCTGGAAACTGCGGCAATAATATTTTCGAACGAAATTCGCATTAATTTCGTCGTTTTTGCATTCAACTCCGACATGATTGTTTTCGAAACCACGTTGCTTTCATAGACTTTGTGAACGATATTTATACGATAGTTAAATTTTGAACGGTTCATTCTTTCGTTTTATTTTGAAAATCGATCGGTTGTCTGATTCAAATTGAATTTCTTATTTTTCAACATATGTATGTGCTCTTAATTATGAAAATGATCTAAGTCAATTTATAAAAAGTCGTTAGTAAAAAATGAGTTTATCGATTATTTTGTGGCATATAATTTTAAACTAATATAAAATTATGAGATAAGATGAGATGACATATCGAGATGGCGTCCAATCGCATATACTGATTTATCGAAACTTAATGTCGTTTATAATTAAATTGGCTCGGTGGTGCGCGCTTATACTTTGCCATATCAAATCAATAGAGGTGATCTATCGAAAAAAAAATCCCATATCAAAGTTGATTTCCGTCGTCGCGCCTTCTCCTTCTAAGTCAATCAGTGGTATTTTTTAGTTCTAAGCCGCATATTCGGAACACCCAAATTTGACACATAATAAATTTATTTTAAATAAAAAAGGGTTAGGTTAAGTGAAGATTTTAATTGCAATTGTTGCATTATTTTGTTTTAAGATATTCATATGATATGCAATTTGTATGATAATACAAATTGTTGGTCTAGCTAAAAAGTTATCTAACTTCGAATATGATGAATTTTTTTCGTGGTGTTATAGCACTCTTTGGATTTTAAAAGATTGACAGGATATGAAATACATACTCGTAAGTGTTGAAAAACCGATGACTAAAACACAACTGATGTTCAAAAATGATTGCAAAAAATACGACATCTTCATCCGATTCCCCTACTAATATTCCTATATAAACTACATGCTAAATTTATATGTCGAAATAAATTATAAATCTCGTAGACTAAATAAATTATGAAACATTGCATCGTGTAATAGCTTTTTTTTATATTATATCTTCAAACGAAAATCTTTAAATATCTCAAAACTAAAAATAACGTGACTTAAACCACTACCATAACAAAGGGCACATATGCTGATCGATCTAACGAATTGACAGATCTAAATCGATCAATCAGAAACTAAGCCACGTTCTAAATCCATGATTAATGGATGTTCTAATTTAGAAGCTTGTATTATTCGTCAACGCACTTGAATACAATTAACACAACACGATTTTGCGTTCAAATTTAACACATCAAGCTTACACAGAGAATGCTATCGTGAATAATTTACCGCCGCCGTATATATGTATAGTGAATAATTTATTGCGATTGTTATCATTGTGCACTTAACGGTAATTAACCATTGAAATTTACACGCCCAATGTGCATTTCATTAATTTAAACCGCTTACGTGTATATTGATTAAGTTCTAGGATTTTTTCATTTGTGTTTCATCAGAATTTAATTGCCGTTTTTGTTATATTGCAAAATGTGAATGTGAAACTATTTTTAGAACCCTTTGAAAGCGTTTTTAATCAAATTTATGTAATCCTAGCGGCTTGTACCCGGCGTTGCTTGGGATTCTGTGAAAATAAATTGTGTATCGATTGTAATTATTGTCACAATCAATCGTGACGCCAGCATGTTGTAATATAATTTGTATGGCGATCGATAGAAAAAACTAAAATGCGAAAGGATATTAAAAAACTGAACGCTTACTTAGTTTCTTCGGATTTCAAAGCACATTTTTTCCAAATTTGGTGAAGATTTGTCTATTGGCTTGAGAGTTTATTGGATAAATAAATACACCGTTTGAGTTTTATATACATATATGTATAGATTTTCGTTTGAGCAATTAAAACGATGCAATTCATACCGAGAATATTTTCGATAACGTATTTTATTTTTATTACCCAATAATAAATCATATATTAACAAGTCCTAGTACTTAATACGACAACACATCCCAGCTAATATTCGATCCAATTAGCACGATATGAGCTCTTCTGAAAAAAGGTCAACATTTCGCTACACACATTGTCCATAGACGAGGATTCTTTTTCCGAGGACGACCAGAGTAAATATTACCGTCACGTTTCCTGTTGTTACGAATCTAATATCCGGCTCGAAGGTGCCGTATTGTGGACCTAAAAACCATAGTATATAATATACTATTTTTTTCGTGGTCCAGAAAGCTTTCGCGTACTTGGAAGAACGCGAGGATGGCCTCCGGGGAGGATTCGTACTCGCCGATAATATGATTTTATGGGCACTAAAAGAGAGATACGGCCTCCTCTATTGCGCTAATTTAAATAGTGTATAATATAGAGAGTCCTTCATACAGTTCGCAGGATTTATAAGCGGGTGGCCGTCAACCTTTTTCGCAGGCTTGTTTGCGTTTCGCGTAACAAATTGCGATTTATTCGAGCAATAACAGTGTTGTGTGGGTCGTTCGATTGCGCGTTGAGTTATGATTCGATTGAGTTTTATGGGGATGCAGAGTGGGTGGAGGGAATGGTGTAGGAGGGTGCTAATAGATGTGTTGTGGGTGTTGAATGTTTTTGTTTGTCGGAACTTAATTGAAGATCTCGTCGCTGATGATAATGTTGATGTCACTGGAAAATTTTACTGATGAAAAATGTTCTAATAAATAAAAAACATTATATGAGAAAATATGAATACAGTAAAACCTCGATTATTTAAAATAAACAGGGATTGATATGGTCCGGATAGCGAAAATTAAATTAAATTATTTACAAAAATTTTTGGTGTGCATAATTATGCACACAATTTTTTAAATATTTTTTTAAAGTATTTACAGTCTTTTTATTTTTACTATTTTTGGTTATTTGATACGGATAAAATTTGTGAATTTAACATAAAATCGACATCGTAATGTATTCATCTGTTCCCAAGATAATAATTAATGAAGTCATAATTTTTAACGCCATCTTTGAAAAGTTTCTTAACTTCAAATTTTTCAAACATATAAATTCTTTTATTTCGTATAAAACAATTTTTTGTGAAAATAAATTATGTGACTTTATGTTATGTTACTTTTAAGGCCATAAAGTTAAAGTAAAAAACGAAATTCCTGAAAGGTTTTAGTTTGATCACCCTCATAGTTGAGTCTGCCACGAGTCAGTATAATTTTGTTACATACTCGTAAAATTTAAATTTAAATATAATTTATTATTTTTATAACAAATCCGGATAATAGACATTCTACTATAGTTTCATATAACACTAATCAATCAATTTTGCAGGAAAGCACTGTATTTTTCACAAACACTCCCACATCCCACATCCCCCATATAGCTCATTCCCATACGTCAAAATGAGCGCACAATACCCTGAGCTCCAACGCTCTGTTTCTCAGATTCAAATCTAAACAAAATAAATCCAAAACAACCCACCTAAGCACGAATGCCTCTTTTTTCCCTTATTCCCTTCTTAGGGACACCCACGTACCACCGGCACCGTTACACGTACCTCGTATGTAACCAATCCATCCGCGTTCAGATACGCGATCCACTATAGGCTCACGTTCCACCGAAACGCGCCAGAAATAAGATAAGTCGGCCGTTACACGTCCGTAAAGGGCGAAAAAAGGTTTCGGTAAGGACGAAGGGTGCGTAGGAGTTCTTTGCCGACAAAAGAAGTCAGCAGTTGCGAAAGCCGCGCCAGAAACTATGGGGTGGTTCGGGATTTTGCAAGTTCTGGGCGTTCGGAGGTCCGATGTCTCTTTGGTGGGGTTTTATTTACTCTGGTGAATGATTGATAGGTTTTTAGCAGTGTTGGGAATCCGTTTAATCAGAGGGAGTTGAGGCTTTTTAGGGTGTCCCTCTCTATTTTTGGAGGTACTCAACTGACAACTTCATCTGTCGGGTCGGGTGGAAGTTTTGGGTTTTGTGATAAATCTTTACGATATTTTTAATTGATTCAAGTTTATTTTTTATACTATTCACCCAATCGTCTTTTTGTACGGTTCTGAAATAACACGGTTCAATGAAGAAGAACTGATTTTTTTTTACACGGTTTCTTCACTTTAACGCAGTATTAAAAAAAAGTATTATTATGCCACAATGGTAAAATTTGGTCCAGGCTAGTATTCTTTTATAATTATAGTTATTAAATGAAAAATTTCGATATTTTTTTGACGATTTTACTTGGCGAAATTTTTTCACATTACATATTTTTTAGTACATTTGGATGGAAGTTCTATCCAAATATACGGATAGAACATGTCTCCAATTTTTATATGGTCACCAATCACCATACATTTTTTACACGGTAGTCTCTGAAATGTATCCCCCATGTAAAAAGAGGATTGGATGTATTATTTTATATTATATATTATGTCATATTATTTTATTTTTTGTCTCACTTTATATGGGAAAACTAAATTTATCCAAATTCTAGAATAGAGATAAAAAAAACATAACATAAGCTAAATCGATATCCCTTATTTAAATATTCTAGAGGCTTTCTTCGCCTTCGTTGGGAAGTGAATGTCTTCGCAGCTTTCACGGAGCTTTCATTGCTTTCGCCGGTTCGTTAAGTGCTTTTGTCGTCGTCGAAGATTCGTTCAATTAGTCTTAGTTAAGTTTGTGTGGAAAGTTTTTTATTTATTTTTATATGTTTCCGCCGTATCGTTCAATCAATACTTCACTAACATGATTCTTGTAAAGAGCTTTCATATTAAACTCCGATACAAACAATATGAACACCAGTGGCGTGTAGTGACTTTAAGACCAAGGAATGCTGTCCATACAAAACCAACTAATGCTGGCCATACACGCTACGAGAAATCGTTACGATAAAACTGTACAGTTCGAAAGGTACGATTTATCGCTACATGTATGTATGTAAAACTGTAGTTTTATAACATACATGTAGCGATAAATCGTACCTTAGTTTTATCGTAACGATTTCTCGTAGCGTGTATGGCCAGCATAATTCAATTTTTATATTTTATTTTTTGCTCTTTTCCGAAAAAAATATCGATAACTGCATTATAAAATTACCAGATAAAATTACCAATTACAAATTACCAGACATGAAAAACAAATTCATCAATATCATAATAACGTAACCAAAAATAAGTCAAAGAGAAATAAAACTATAATAAAAAATTCTTGACTAGAAATTTAGGGAATGCGCCGCATCAACAGCATCTATGGACCACACGCTACTGTAAACACATATAAATTTCATTTAACGCCAATCGTAACACCTAACCAAAACAATTATAACCCGAAAAGTAATTAGGTTTCTGAGGTGTTCGATTTTAACGAGACCTCGTATTTCGCACAGAGACGCGTCTGAAAATTATCAAACGCCGATTGTCTTCATTACGTTTTCGCCGGCACGTTCGCGAAAAGGTGGAATTTTCGCAACACGATTCCGCCTAATTAATAAGGGCGAGTCCTCGGCCACTTGGTGGGTTGTTGTTTCGTCGAGAATAATTTCAGAAGGACTAATTATTATTGAAATTAACCGGCCGCGGTTTCAGAGAGTTCGTTTGAGCGGTTCGCTGACGAAAAATGGGGGAATGATTGATGTGTTTCTGTGGAAGAAAAGTTTTTTTAATAGTGGTGTTTTTGGGGGAATTAATTGGAATGTTTTATTTGCTGGATGTTTCGAATTCGTTTAAGCTGTTTTTTTTTTTTGCTTCTTGTAGTAAGAGAGAGTTTTTTTTCGTTTGGTAATATTTGTACGCTGGGTTTTTTCGGTGAATTTCGCAACATTTTCTATTTAAATGTTTTTTACGTTAAAAAATATTCATGTCATATGCAAGATGTATGTTAAACGTGAATAAAAATATAATATAAGATGTCTCGATTTTTTCTACGATTTATTATACGTAAAGTTATCGAAATTTAATTTTCTTTTTTATCAATATATTTTGTTCTACTTCCTGACTATTTCTAGAATTCTAGAATAGAATTCTATTTCCTGACTATTTCCTGACTAGATTCTAGAAATACCGAAATTTTCCAGTACTGGTATTACTGAAAAACCCACTACCGGTTTCTACTGGTATTCATTTATTATTATAAAATTAACGTATAAAAAACAATTATTGGGCAAAAAGACATTACTTACATTATAACTATCGGTCAATTAATTAATTCCTTTCACGATCATTAAACTTATTATTTTTTTTAAATATACACCATCAAAATGTTTTACTAATCAAAAATTTGAATAACAATGAGAAGAATGAACAATTTGTTTAATGAATACAAAAAAAATTAAACACTTTTATTTACAACCGTTTTTGGTATTAAAATAAATATTTAAAAACATACCATATCTAATCATTCTTCCCCTAACTTTATTTTTATGCAAATTAATCTGGAAAATTAATCAAATGAATAATTATGTATCAAAAATACTTTTTCAGATTTTATACTAGTAAGGTGAACAGTTTTCGAAAATTGGTAAAGAATTTTTAAATATTTGCCACGAATTTTCTCAAAACAAATCACTGTATATAGTTGATAAATTCAAGTTTTTAATATCCTTTTCATTCCGCATATTAATATTAATATTAATATTTAAGTATAATTTTCGATATAGTTTTTCTTTCAATGAGTAATTTAATAACTCTTTTTATTTCGGCATCTAACGGTAGTCTGTTTTGTAATACAGGCAGTACCGGAGGTTAAATTTTAGACAAAAATCTGTAATATCGTAGGTAAAATTTTAGTTAAAAATCTATAGTATAATATTACATATATCAGAGGTTGAATTTTGGTTAAAAACCTGTAGTACTGGCGGTCTTATTTGGCCAAAAATCGATGGTACCGAAAACCGAACTTTGTCTATAAAAAAGTAGTACCGGAAGCCAAATTTTTTCCAAAAACCTGTTGTATCGAAGGTCAAATTGGGCTAAAAACCAGTAATACTGGAGATCGAATTTTTTCCGAAAACCGGCGGTACCGAACTTTATCCAAAAACCAGCAGCACTGGAAGTCAAATTTTTGACAAAAACATTTTTCGGCAATACCAAAATTGGAACCCTAATTCCAAAATTAAAAATCCCGAATATAAAAGCCATAAAACACACCAGCAATCCCACCACTTTACTACACGCAAAATATAAAAGCCCACAGTGCACTCGTGCATTCGGACCCCACAAGTCACGTTCATCCCCCATTAGGACCAAATCCGCCCACGGCAGACGACGAGTGGGCGGCGGGCGGTTTTCGGCAGTTGGGCGGCCAAGTCCCTGAAAAACTGGCGGGCTGAAAAGATCGAGAACGAAAGTGGCCGGTCGTGACCCGAATGCCGGTGGCGACTTTACAATACCTGCCCGTTTTCGGTGTTTGAATTTCAGATGGAGGCTTCTTTTCGGATGGGTATTTTCGCGGGTTCGTTCGGGCGTTTCGTGTTGGTCTATGAAAATGAGCGCTGAATAATTTTCGGGTGGATATTCAAATGAGTTGTTTTGATTTTTCGATTTGGTTTTGTGTGTGTAATATAAATTTTAGACCGATTTGAATGAGTTATTTTTTTTATATAATGTGTTATACTTTTAATGTATTTTCAGTGTTTTTTTACGCTTTGAATAATTAATTATGAAAACAATTCATTATTTATTTTTGAAAATAATTGATGTGTACTGATTATGAGATTTTGCTTATTTGAAAGTTTAATGAAATTGAAATAACGGCTCCTGAAATTATTATATACATACATATACAGAAACCAAAAATATATGGCTTTTTAGACATAGAAATAAACAAAATAACGATTAAAATTTATAAAAAAATTCAAATACTTATATAAGGTAATGCACCAGTGCTTGGTCATGTACCAGTAATTGACCGCTTCTCAGAAAAACGTAAAAATTCAGGTTTTTAAAGACGATAATCTTTCAGAAAGGGTGCGATAGATTAGCTATTCATTACATCTTATCTATCGCACCCTTTCCTAAAGATTATCGTCTTTAAAATTTTACGTTTTACTGAGAAGTGGTCAACCGCAGGTAAATGATCAACCACTGGTGTCATCACTTTATATTTAACCACATTGATTTCTAAATAACTCATAAATGCTTAAAACGAACATACGATATCCCGAAACGCATAATTAAGAAAACCGCACCAAACTTTCCCATTTCACAACCTGAAAGATCCTTCGATACGACCCACTTTCATAACATAATAATTTTATACACCTCTAATGATAATTCTGCAACATTACAACGCATCACGGGCACATAATAAGAAACAATTCGCAAGAATATCCCGTCGCCTTCGGAACCTTTCCCGCGGGATATGCCCCGGAGATAGCGCTCGGTCGTTACATCCTAAAAGGTAACCGACCCTTTTCCTCGTCCTCGCTCCGGGAGATATCCCAGTATCTCCAGGGGATATACGAAACGTTAGACGGGAGCAGGAGAAAAAAAATGTGTGTCTTGCCTTTGTCCAGCTGGGAGTGGAAAATCGAGCGGAATTAAGTGATTTAGCGCCGGTCAATCCTGGAAAGATCGGCGGGACTAGGTATTATATACGTTACGTGTCGGACTAACTTTTGGCCATTATCGTGTTATATATTTCGCCGATAATAAACCCCTGGATGGGTTGTGTTAAAAAGGAAAGTTTCGCGTTATGGGCGACCGTTGATATATTGCGCCGCGGTAATTGGTCTGAGCTGCTGTTGTACGGTGATACTTTGATAACTCGACTTCGATGAAATACAATTCAGTAATATCATTTTCATATCATCATCGTCATGAGCAATTTATTTGTTATCCACTGCAGGATAAGGTCTTATCAATTAATGTGACAGATTAGGCTTTTAGGCTTCAGGCTTTACCTTATCGCGCTAGTCATTAGGCATATTGATAAGGTGCTGGAAATAAAATAGCCAATCCGTCTCATGCTAACGGAGGAAGCTTCAGGTTAACGGTACGCGTTTCTGTGTGTTAGATCCTGTGGTGGCTGTTCACTAAGCATATAGCAATGGCAACTAATGCGACAGACGAGGTAGAAACTGAACAGACTGCGATCCTTGCTGACCACTTTGTGATCGCAATGATTATCAGTTTGACAGACTAGGCTAGACCGTTGGCCCTACATGGCATAGATGTTAGTATAATCTAACGTCATCGTTTTTTCCAATTGCCAAAGTTTCACTAAAAAAATTTCTTACAATAAAATTGATTTAACATTAACAAGTTTTTTATAGTATATGATTTTTATAAAAAAATGATAATAAAAGCTTTTTTTCTCAGAATACGTATACGATATAATCAAATCTATTTTATTGAAAAAAATAAAGGTTTTTATTGCTTCCAATTTTCTGGTAATATGATTTTGATATTACACGGTACGAATTAATCGTATTATAAAAGGATCCACTATACTATCTCGAATACTTTCAACATTACTTTTCGATGGTCAAATATTTGTTTTAAATTGTTATTTCAAAAAAAATTCCTATTCAAAATAAATCCGCATCATTTTCCAATACAATCACCACTCAAATTGACGACATCGTCACAAAAATATCATTCCACATCCAATTCATTAAAAACGCAACATTACACCTAACACTAATTCCTGCGAAACACGACCACGGCGAGACACCGCCGCCATAACTTCCCATTAATTAAAGCGACCGATTCGCACACAGAATACACGAACGGCATAAAATTAAAAAGCTCCCACCCGAAAACGATCTCATGCATTTTCAGCCATCCGATCAGTATTCAAAACGCGCGATTTGGAAGCAGCGCGAATTAATTCGAGCCGCCGCAAATTGAAAACTTAATTTGATTTATGCGGCCGCGCAGTGCGTTAGACACGGCATACACACAGACAGACGGACGACGCGCAATCTGCCCGTTCGACGACAACTGATCCATCGACAGATGACGGATCGCTTTTACGTCTAGGGGAATTTCAGGTGCTGTAAAATTAATTGGGGCACGTACTCCGTACCAGTGGCGTATCTTTTGCCCGTGCGGTGCGTCTTTCGGCCATAAATATTCATGGGGTGGTGTTAACAAGTGACGGTGGACAAGGTGGAGGTGGTTCGAATTTCTATTCAAATTTATTCTGCGCGTTCCTCGCCTTTTTCTCTTTAATAATAGATCGATTTGGATCGATCGGAATTAATTAGTGGGTGCATGGGGTTGATTCTTTTGGAAATGTGCTGTTCTTTTAAATTATTGATTGATTCGTTGAGTGTCAAAGTATTCGTTTTCTGAAAGTAATTTAAAATTAAATATAAAATTTAAGCGTTACGATAAGTAGAGCCTGAAATATTAATGGTTTGGTTTTTACTAATTGAATGTTACCACTGATAGATGAAAACCGACTGTTATTATGTACTCGTATGTTATAATACGCTACGTTTGTGTAATCACTTCGTACGTGAATAAAACAAAAAAAATTGTTTTGTCTATGAAATTAAACAACACCTGTAGTGTGTACGCGCCGTTGTAGTGTGTTAACATCTTCTGTCAAATATTATAGTTGACGTGTCTTACGACAGTGATGGTGAACCTTTTGATGCCAAAATTTCAAAATATTTTTAAATGAATAACAGGCGTATCAAGGAAATTTTAATGCCTTTCATAAGTATGTCGTAAGATACGACAATTGTCATATTTGACAAAAGACATTAAATAATACGCCTACATATGTAGACAAAGCAAAATTTTTTTCTTCGTTTACGGACAAAGTAGTTACATAGATGTAGCGTAGCATTTAAATGTAACTATATAGTCGATAGTTTAGCTATATGAGTTAAATAGTATGTAGTGGGGTAATTAAATGGATGGTTAACCTATCATTATGCGCGATGCGCAAAAGATAAATCAGTACATAATCGCAAACATATTATTTATGATAAAAATTGCAAAAATGAACTTTCTAGAGATATGTAAACTAATAAAGGTCAAGAACCATTGATTTAGCCCCTCCCTCCGCTACCTTCCCTTATAAAAAAACAATGAAAGCAAAGCTTCATCTTATAATTAAAATCATAAATGTATACACCAAGCTTAAAAATTCATTGAACTCAATCCAAGTACATTTAAATCAACTCAACACCATTTCCCTTTCAACAACGTCATTCAAATCAATCAATCGATCGTACAACGTTAAATAAATCGAACCTAATTACCGGCTAATATCTACAAGCACGCAAACACACTCGACACATCTAAAATTACAGACCAACATCAATTCGCACTCGACAACGGTCAACCGACACTCGACATACCCCCAGTACACACACGACGCAATTCCACGTTCAATTTCGCGCCAATTTTCGAAAATGCCGAGCCAACTTATACAACACCCCGCGCGAGCCGTTAAAATTTGACGCTTTGTTTGCCGTTCAAAAATTTGCATACAAATCAGATCGCTCTATCGTACACGTGTTGTGTTATAGCACACGAGCTTTCTCACTTGTTCAGCGTTTTTCGAAAGCGGTTTATATTTTTTTTGTTTTGCACAAAACGCGTATTTTTTAATGGACTCTTCGGATCGTTGCGAAATTTCATATCGCCCGTTTCGTTTTATTTATTTACTTTGGGTTGTGAGGTTCGCGTACTATTTTCCTAGTTTTTTTTTTGGTTTGGCGACAAAAAATAATGTGTTTTATTTTATTTTTTGGTGTGCCGTAAGTTGATGGATGACTTCGCTTCGAGCGAGACGTTTACAGCATGAAACATCGTAGACAGAAAATAGAAAATAATATACATTCATGGTTACTTTGACGGAGCAATTTCTTAGCTCGTTTGTTATTAAAATATATTGTATATAAATGTGTGGTTTTTGAGAGAAAATATTTTTTCGCGTTGTAAATGCTTCGTATCGAGTTTTCAGTTTTTCAACGTTGATCGAAAATTAATGTCGTTATTAATTTTTTTTTGCGAGATGCGTTCAATCACTTTTCGATACTTTAATTAATTTTTCAACTTTTCACTATTGAACTTTGCGCAGACTTGTTTCACTTTTTGTACAGAATAAGTATGAGATGAAATTTTTGATTTAATCAAAAATTTAATATTCCACTCGCTATTTCTTATTATTTAAAACGCAACCCTCTATCAATAGAAAGCTCTAGCTTCGTTAATTTGTAATATCGCAAATTCGAATTTCTGAAATATCTTATCAACACCGGCAAATTACTCTTTCAAATACAAACGACTCAAATATTGATTGGACAACTTAAATTTTACTAAATAATAATTCGAAACTAACGAAACGGGGAACCCAATCAGGACCGATCTCTCGACAATTCCGAACAACTTTGTGCCGACCCGACAACCATATCGTTTACACAGAGAAAACACAAATACCGTTATTATATTAGATAATTCGAAACGACGTCCACGACAATACAAACGAACAGAATCACATTAGCATAAGACAAATTACAATAGGACAAAATCAGCATGCGAAACGCGCTTCCGAACGGGAACGTATAAACGTGCTATGGACAATCCCAATTTGCACCCGGACCGTGCAAAAGCGATTTTTGCCATGGTGAATTTGAATGGATCTCATTGATAGCTTTCAGACGAATGAGGACTTCGTAAACTTCGTTATACTCAAGGAGAAGTAAGGGGTAAATAAGCAGATTAAATAGTAAGGATTAGAGTAGTAAAGAGTAAGGAATAGTAAGAGTGAGGAATAGTGAGGAGTAAAGAGTAGCGAGGAGAAAGGAATAATGAGAAGTAATGAATAGTGAGGAGTAAAAAGTAAGTGATAATAGTGAAAAATAAGGAGTAGTAAGGAGAAAAGAGTAGTGAGAAGTAGAGTAATGAAGAGTGAGGAGTATATTGATTCAAAATGGATATCTGAAAATACGACCTACTCTGAAAATAAGCCCTATCATAATTTTTTAATATAAGCCCTACCATGAAAACTAGACCTAATGAAAAATGCACATTACACAACAAAATGTTGCTTGGAGAGATAGGAGCTAGAAATTAGTGATAGTAAATTTTCAAAATTGAGAACTCTCTTTTTTAGAAATTTCTACAATTATTTATTTTTATATGAGGGCATAAATATTTGTTTCATCTTCTTAGGTTATTTCCGCAAAATCACAAAACATACCCCGAAAATAAGCCCTTGTCCGTTTTTTGGATACGAAATTAATATAAGACCCGGTATTATTTTCAGAGAAACACGCTACGTTGTTTTGTATTAAAAATAATATCAAAACCGTTTTATATGAAACATTTATAGTGCACTCGAGTTACAGTACAGTTAAAGTACAGTCGGATGTAACGAGGTCAGACCCGTAGGTTAACCTAGGAAATAGAACCGAATCCAATATAACTAGACGGAAGTTCTGATGATTCCAAACACGCCTATTTATATAACAATATCTGAAAGGTTTCAGTCCCTCGAAGTTACAGGACGTTACGTATTCATGCGATCGTTTGTGCGCTGTCATGTCGAATTGTCAATTTTGCGTTGTTGCGGATTGTCAAAGTTGGCGACGATTTGCGAAGAGGTCGTGTTTTTGTCTATGGGACGTGTTTGATAAATTTTGCCTAACTTTTGGATCGTTTTATTGATGGAGAATGATCGTTGTTTGTGTCTTAATTGAAGGATTGTTGTGTGAAAACTTGTTTGAAAATAATAGTCCAATCGTGCTCAAGTTATATTATATTTACTTTTTTATAATCAATTTTAGTAATGAATTATACACATTATCATAAAATCATTAAAGCAATCCCATTTCGTTTTCAGCCATTAAGTTACATAAATCAAACCCGTTTCGACGGGCTGTGTTTTAATATGGGAATTTCCTAAACAAATATTAAAGCGGCTACTTAACGATTCCCTTAATCTGATTTGCATAAATTCATCACATTATAATAAATCAGCGGAGGGCCATTCCCGAAATTATAACCCGCCAGACCCGAAAACAATATAGTACGAAAATGTTGCGCAAACACAATTAATATCCCCGCACAAAAATAAATCTTAACGCGCTTTCTGTTTATCTTGGCGTTTCACCGGAACCATTATTCGAAGCGTTGACAATAAATTAACATTGAAGGACGAAACTATTCCGGAGGATTCACTAATCATTTCGGTGTTTTCCGAATCGGTAAAGGTGTGATTTGACTGTGCATTGAAAAAATATGGATTGTGTCTTAAAATGAATGATTTGTGCATTAGAATAATATGCGATATGCATTAAGAATCTCGTAATGAACATAATTTTATTTGTAGTGTGATGAAAAATAAATTGTGCATTATAAGTGAGCATTAAAAATATGAAATGAACGATAGAAAAAAATAGTTTGTGTATTGAAATTATCGATAAGTGGCAATGTCGACAGAGTAAAGTCTTTCTCCATAGACAATACAACTCAACTGTCAACGTTTTCTTCTGTTAAAATTTTAAATTTATTTCATTTTAATCAAATTTTAATAATTTGATTGTATCATATTATGAGAGTAGTGAATAATGGTGGTGTGATTGGTATTTCATCCTGTTCGTGTTTACGGCGTTGTCGATCCTTTATTTATATTAATAAATTTTATTTTTATTCATTTTAAAGTTCAAATATTATTTTCAATGACCAAAATATTTTTTAGAATGTACACATTTCAATACTCATACAAAATACACAAATTATTTTTTTAATGTCCACTAATTTTATTCAATGCTCAAGTTAAATGCACATTTATTTTATATAATACATATTTAAATTGTGTCCATTGGTAAAGTATTGTATAACGAGACGTGCGACACGTGTGAATTCTCACTGTTTTCTGCAGCGATAAAATTTTCGCAATTTATTCGTTTTCCCGGAATTTTCCAATACCCTTGTTATTATAACAACGGTGCGTCTCACGTATGTAAACATCCCCGGCAAAAGGCGATCATCCTTATGAAAAGAGCCTCTTTCTGGGGATAATCCCGGTCTGCAAGTTTATTTTGTTCGAATCTTCATATAATTTCATTTTTATTTTTCTAAAAGGAAACCCATCCTCGTGGAGATATATCCTCTGTTTCCTGTAACGACTTCCTCGCTCGTTTCATGAATTTATAACTGAAATTTTCTAGTGGCTGTGTCACTAGTATTTTTCGCGAGATATTTTTCTATGAATTTTTCATTATTTTCGCTGTCCTAGTATGTCCTAGAATAAATACGGTCCTGTTTATAGATTCAATGCAAATCGAGCGAATCTCCATTACGCTTGTATTGAAATCGTTCGAAGCAAACATTGATATAGGGTTGATGTATATGGAAATGTATGATATCTCGCGTATATAGTTAACGGTTTTGGATTTCGTATTCATTACAACAAAAGACGACGAAATAACGGAATTCGTATGCACATAATTAATCATTCTTAGTGCTGGGATGATTTGCAATATTCACGTATGCCATAGGCGTTCAGATGTGATGGAATTTTCTAACAAGTTATGTAATTTTTTTAATTAAGTTTATGAAATTAAATTTTAATGCTATTCAAAAGTGTTATTATTGTGAAATATCAATGTACGTGATCGCATCGATGCGATTTCAACGCACGGCTTTGAAATTATACCAGAAAAGCTCATTTGCTACACATTTCAAATTAACAATACAAACCAATTTTGAAATACGATTCAATATTTCAACCACTAAATAATTGACTCACAATCATATTCATCCAACTTTACAATCATACTTTCATCCGAAACCCAATCACCCAACACCTCCACCCAATTAATCAAGCCATCAAACGAAACCCACCCCATATCCATATCGCCGCATTAACTAAAAACACTAATTCCGTAAAAACATTACGCAAAAAAACCACACGGTAATACAATACGCGATTAGCGAAATTCATCCCCAAACAACCGCCCACGCCGAAACCATCAATCAAACCCGGCCCATCCCCCGACACCACCCCCCAGCACCCGCTTAACTAGGGGTAGTTTTCGTTATCGCGCCCCGAATGCACCGGCAACCCCGTTTCCTCAACCTTTTGATTTAAAGGGGCCGGCCCCGAGCCGAGGTGACCCAAATGGGGTTGGTTCACCTGAGACGACGACCCGCTAATGTTGTAGTACTGCGGATTCGGTTTTCGAGTGGGTTTTTGTATGTTTTTTTAGTGTTGGTTTGAATCGTGTTGAAAAAGTATTAGGTGTGTGAAATTTTATTGTCGTTTAAATGTGTAATGTGCGAGTTTCGAGTGAGAGATGTGGGTACCTGTGTTCTGCTATGATCTCTAATTGGGATGCGCTGAAATGTGCTTTTTTGTTAACAGATGGTTGTATTTGGTGAAATATTATAAATAATAACATATTTAAGTAAAGAATAATTATTTAAAAAAAATGTATTTTGATATTGTAAGTTTCAACTAAAGCGATAAAAGCTGAAATTTTTGGGTAAATCATAAAAAAAAATTGGCAGAATATGGGTTAGAATAATTTAATTAAATATTTGCATTCATTTCATTTTATCTTTAGTTTTTCTAGAGAGATAGAAAAAATATTTTATCTCTCAACTATTAAAGATAATAAAATATAATTTTTGTTCTTAAAAATAAATATTTGTGAAAAAATTAATAAATTTTATTTTTACGTATCAAATAAACCTATCTATGATAAATTTTATTCGTACATATATTTGAGCTGATTATTAATGAGCTCGATCGTGTTTATATACTTTTAATTAATGATATAACATAAATGATTCATGGTTCGTTCTCAAACAGAATATTTTCTTTGAAAATATGTCGAATTTATGAATCAAAAATATATTTATTTACATTATTCGCATAATTTATCTTACTTTTGCATATTTCGAATAAATATTTACCCAATTATACAACACATCATTACCAAAAACATATACTATAACAATCTATATATTATAATAACTGCTGCAAGATAAAGTTTTGATATTTTTCTTCATTAAATATACCTAATACCCACAATATAGTTATAAAGTTTACAACTTTGAAAACCTGAATATTATATTATAAACCCTTATCAAATAACCTCCGGCTAACAATACACAATCTCATTCATCTATAGAGTCTTTCAATAGGGACGCTCGAAATTCGTTAAGTTATAACAGCCATGTTATTAAAGTGACATCTGCCAAATTTATTGCCAATTGTTTAATGGTATACGGCAAATCACCATGAAAGATTATACCCTTGAACAATGCATACAAATCATCAAATTTTATTGCACATTTTAAAATTGAACATCCCTATTGACAAACCTTATACTATCGCCACATTGGTGATCAGCAAGAAAATCTTTTAACACGATTTTCACAACGAATCAAAAAAATCTCAGACAATTCATAAAAAAAGAAAACCTCCCGGACAGACAACAGATTTATCACACGCCCCGCCCCACCCCGCCCCTCGTCCACTGCCGATAAACCACTACTCGTCAACGGGACACCTCGTCACTTCTTCGGAGAATCGAAAAAAAATCGCGTGTCAGACGAGAGGAAATGGTTCGCGAGTGTAACGCGAATCCTTTTCCTTTTCCTGGACTGAACGCAGATATTGGAAACGGCGCGTGATTGATGAGAGTCGCGAGATCGATAAGTGATTCAGTGTCGGCGATCTATTCTAGTGGTGGATAACGACGTATCGAGGGATTTATGATATATCGAGAAATTATTTATAAGTGCATTCGATGCTTAGTGCTTCGGTTGTGATGGTTTTGGGTCGGAATGATGGGTGTTTTTGAGTTGAGACCCATTTCGCGCTCGGGAATGTTCGTTGAGATTTTAATGATTTTTGATGCATTTTTTTCAATTTAATCAAACGAAATGATTAAAAATACAAAATTTAATTATTTCTATGTAGCTTTTACATTTCAAATTCAACGTTTTACACTTCAAATTCTATTATAGGAAAGTTTTATTAAGAACGTTGTCATAGTAACCAATGAAATCGACAAGAATTCATGGTACTGAATTTCAACGAAAATTCATAGTACGTAATGAATTTCAATGATTACTATAATAATGGTCTTAATAACATTTTCCTATAGTTGAATTTAAAGTGTAAGATGTTGAATCATAAATATAAAACATTGAATTTGAAATATAAAAACTGTATATCAACCAATCTCGTATTATTGAAAGACTGAAGGGTTCGAAAAACTCATAACTTGTTCATCTACAATTTTTCTTTTCTTTTATTTTTTACAGTTTATAGAGAAACCTTTGGAGATTAAAATGGCTGTGTATTATATCCAGCAACGATTGAAACTCATTTTTTTTTATCAGTGATAGATCAATTATTGAAAGTCATAAAATATTGTCAGTATTTTCGTTGATCTTTCATGGAAATAGAAAAATCTGATGACTTTTAATACACATTTTAATTTGAGCAAAACGCTCTCTAACATGTAATTAAATTAAATTTAAAAATATCGAAAATGAACAAGTTACAATTTTAACACTTCAAAACGTTTTACATTTCAAATTTATCTTTTTAAACTTCAAATTGGAAGTTTTACAATTCAAATCAACTATAGGAAAGTATTATTAAGACCCTTGTCATAGTAATCAAAGAATTTAATTACCACAAAACTTCCAACTTGAAGTATGAAAACTGTACGACTTTTCTAAACACTTCAGTCATCCATAACCATCCTACATTTAACAAAACACACATCCATTGATACGAGGACCATTTTTTTATAATTCTACCAACTTTTGCACCACAAAAAAAATTCCGCACCAACAGCAAGACTAACAACACATGCCCCTTGTTCAAATTTTTTTCATATTCACTCCAAATATCGCCGACACGTATTTTCCTCTACGAGATCAGACAACTCCTTATATGCTAAAGACGGGTCTCCACAGCCGACCCGGCCAGGAGTGGAAGGATATCGAAGGATAGTCATGATCCCGAGGATCCGCGGTGCGCATCCCGAATCCGAAATGAGATCTTTTTAACCCTCGGTGTGCCGAATAAACTCGGAGATTTCACCTCGACAGTCGAGATGACATAAAAACGAATCGCAGAGGATATATTGGCCGAGGATGTGTCCGTTTAATGCAGTGCTCCGTAACCTTTTTTTTCTGTGGCACATTAATCGTATTTTCAAAATTTTGCGGTACATCTATTAAGGTGACCTAATTTTGTAGGACTTAAAATAGAATGTTTTGCAAAAATATATAAAAAATTTGCCTTCCCTCCTGTATAAGAAATGTTTTGTATGTCCAATCATTTTGAAATTTTTACCTTCAAGGACTATTAACGTCATTAAGTTTTTTTCAGGACGAACAATTGTATGAAATAAAAAGCGAAAAAAATACTAATATTTCATGTTTATGTGTATAAAAACAATTATAGCGCCGCAGGCGATTTTTTTTCTGAAACATATAAAATAAATTAGGTACAATTTTCTTTAAAAGGTTTATTCTCAATTTCTTTCGATTACGAAAATAATGTGCAACTAAAATTTTTCTTTTATTTTATAAAGTAACATATTTTTTCTAACAATAAGTATAGTAAATTATAATTTTACGAAAACAATAAAACAAACGCAAAATAAAAAAAAGACGGGACTGTTCCGGGCAAAATTGGACGTTTGATCATCCTAGGCACACCAAAATAAAATATATTTATAAAAATGTGCTTTTCTTTATAGAAATTATTATACATTAACTTTATATTATTGACAAATTATTTGAATTTTTTCTTGTATTTGGAAATGCACAGCGGCACAGCGGTTGTGGAGCACTGGTTTAATGGGCGAGGTATCCATAAAAGGCTCGCCTCATTGAAATTCGTAATTGGCTCAAAATAATTTTGATAAATTAATTCGTTCATGAACGATGTAATCTGCGTTTTGTTTCCGTGTAATTTGTATTGATAATGTTGTTTTAAGCTAATGCGACTTGTTGAATACGCTTTTTTCAGGCTCATTTAATTAATCGCTTTCACTACATCAATTACCGCGTTAGTCGATTCATAAATTACAAAGTTTTACGAGCTTAAATAATTTGCATATTAAATGCAAACTAAAACCATTATTGTATCCACTTTTATATCGAACTTGTCCACTTTGCGACAGTTTCCGGGCAACCTGAGCAATTAACCGAATTTTCCGATTCGATAGAAAGATACAAGCTTTCAGCGAACCGGTCAGACGTGTGTGTGGGTTCTGTGTGGATATATCCAGATAGATCTGGACAGATAATGGCTGTGGGGTCCTGAGGTAATTAGCTGAGTCTGCGGTCCGTTTAACGTTTCCGCGTCGCCCGATTGCGAATTCGCTCCACTGTCCGCTTTTGCGAATGTTTGTCTTCGGTTGTGCGAAATTATTGGGGTTTTTCCGTGTGTGGGTTGATACGGAAGGGTATTATCGGAATCGGGATGTTAGTGGGAGGATTATTATCGATTAATTGAGATAGTGGTGTTTCGATATTTTAATGTGTGGTAGTATTAAACGAGCTATGTTACTTTCGTGACACATTGGGTTTTCTTTATTTACGGAATTTTCTGTTTTTTGAACGGTACCGTATCAATATTTTTCTGGACGATACCTTATCACGTGTGCCCACCGTGCATTGATAAGAAACAGGGAAAATAAGAATCAATTCCCCCTCATGCCAACGGGAAAGGCTCTTGGGCCATCAGACATCAGTACTAGGTATATGCCTAACTGTGGTCGCTGTTCAGTAAACATATCGAAATGATAATCAGTGAGGCAGACGAGGCAGAAATTGAGCTGACTGCGCCTTCGCTGTCCACTTTGCAATCGCAATGACCACCAGTTTAACAAACGAGGTTAGACCGTTGACCCTAAATAGCACAGACTTTGGCTTAATATGGATCAACAGCCCTCACTATCACCTTTTTTTAAAACTAAATGAACGTGCAATTCGATCGTATAATGCAATTTATTATTTTTCTATATTTTCCACGAATTTATCCTCCATATATATTATAATAAGCTTGTATGTCATTATAAAACATGTCAGTATAATACTTGTTGGTCGATTATTATTATTATATCATATTATTTGAAATTAAAAGATATATTCTCGAATATATGTTTATAATACTATGGATTTCTTATTTAACTCTAACAAATCGTAAACTATGAACTAAACGGAAAATTATTACATACAAAGCAATTTCGTATACTATTCCATATCTGCACTAGATTACCATATCATGACTTGCATATGACTAAAACACAAAGCTCATAATAAACACGCTATCCAAGTTTGATTAAATGGAAATGCAGTTTTGTGTGCACCGAGTTATTCAAATAGAAATCCACGAACTTTTTCTCAATATAATGAAATTTTTAACAATGCAACTCACCTCAATTTGAACGTCGCTTGCGTATTCCGTTGAATTCGAAACTAACCAGACACATAAAAGGGACGGTTATTGTGAATTTGAACAGCCACATTGACTAATGAGGAATCCTGTGGAACTGTCGGGAACATTTCACAATTCGATATTACGAATTGTGTCACGCTCATTTGTGATGCGTTGAATAGTTTCTGTGAAATTGTTTAGACGGAAATCACTCACGATTGTCATATAATCAACGTTCAATTTTCGACATATAAAAACATATATTATATATCAACGATAGATCCTTCAGGATCTACTTTAAAATTTACCTTTTTTTCTGTAGTGCGTCATTGAATTAATTCCGCTGATCGAGCTTTTTCACGAACCGCCACTCTAGAACATCTCTCTTTCTCCATCAAAGACCGCTTTCGGGCAAACAGCGAACTTCACTATTTTCATTTTGCACACCGCTGAAAAATGGCGCGAATACGTCAACGCGAGAAAAGCGTCGCACATCCACCAGGCATTTGTCCGAAGGCTTTCGCGCTCGCACATTTATGTAAATTTGTTTTACGGTTTTACAACGTGAATAATGGCGGGGCACATGCGACGGGGGTCTATACGCGCGAAATAAACACACGTTCGAGTATTTGCTAGAACGTCGATTTTCCGCTTTTGCTTTGTTTTATTGTGCCGAAGACTCGGTCGTTACTTTGGATGCTGGTTGAAAGGGCAGGGGTGGTTTTTTGAATGGTTTTTAGAAATTGTTCGGAATTTATTTGAATCGGTTCTGTATGTTTTCATTTAAAGCTTTCGATGGATATATGTCTCAGTCCATGTGTATTTCAGTTCGTGTACATATGTATATTCGGATCGGTCGTAAATACACATCGTTGGGGGTTGGATTGGGTTAGGTTATGTTTAGGAATAGCATTTCCGGTAAATGGCCCAAATAATAGTTCGGTTAATTATCGGTAATTTTTTTTTTGTGTTTTTCGAATAATTTTGAAAATTTTTATTAACTTTTTAGGAAAATATTTTCTATAAAATCCGTTTTTTTTGAAAAATGTAAATATTTTTGGTTTTACGGTTTTTTTTGGCTACTCATTATTTTTTTTTTTTATTTAAAATGAAAATTTTAGTAAATCTGACATCTCTAGTTAGATTGGGTTGGGTTGGGATACATGGATTAATAGTATACATTATTTAACAGATGTACATATAATGTTATTTTTTTTATACATAAAAAAGTGTTGTTATACATCCTTGAAATGTTTTTTTTTTTGTTAAAAATATATACTATTTTTTTACATGGAAATATTTTGATATTTTTTGACGTATTTCTGAGAAAAGTTTAAGATTCCACTTGACAGATAAACTAAAGTTTGGCTCGTAACATTCAATTTTATTTTTTCGAAACTTTTTTATTCGCCTATCAAAACTTAAATTATTTTAAATATAACATAATAAAAAACAAACTTTTTTTTATTAAAATTCACAATTTATATTCAATATTTTTTTAATAAATTTCTAAAAAACCCACCACTGAACACGGAAACGGAGGTTCAAAAAATAAATAAAATTCCCCTTCCAATCACCCTCATATCGAAACCGTACACGATAAATAAATATATTCTACCGGAAAATACCCAGAAAATCGGAAAAATCCCATCGACAATTATATCCTACAAATAACAAAGGATACTCTTCGACGTATCACAACAATACAACAGCCCTAAAGAAAAGCGGAAAAATCGTAAACACTTCCACGAAACACGAGGCCGTGCTACGGCGTAGTGTAGCATTATAATACGGCCGTTTCGATGGGATTGATTAATTGTGACCTCTTTTCCATAGGCAAGAAATAGGACACAATCAATAAATAGTAAATAGTGAACATTGCATTCGTTGACCCTACGGGCCCGTAATAACCGTCTCCGTGCTAGACACAGTGTTTACAAAGTGTAAATATAAATTGAGGCTCTAATCAGTTTGAGGATAAATATTATATATGTGTTTTTGTATGTTTGTTGGACAGAGATTTTGGTATTTAGTAAGAATTGAACGGATCGATTCTTGTTGATTGATATTAAGTTAATTTTAAATAATTGTTCTATGAATATTTGTGTTCATTATCTTTATAAGGAAAACATACATATTTTCTGCATTATTATCGTGGATAATCTTTTACTATTTGTTGGATAAAGACCTATTCAATTCTCTTCCACTCTTGTTCGTCTGAAACAGCACTCATCTGATTCAACCTACATATATTTTTGATTCTATTCGTTCCGTCTACTTGGCTTTCCATATTGTGTTCTACAGTTTATCGGATGCTATTTCAGTACCTCTCATACACATTTACCATCCATACTCGCTGTCAAAAACACTTCCAGTATTATATAACAAAACAATTTTCTGTGCATCGCAAATTTCCAAAATCAAAATACATCCGAAAACTCTTTCTATACGATTCCGAAATAACGCCGTTCGACGATTATTATTTTTACACTATTTATAAATATATATTCTTATGCCATAATTGTAAGATCTGGAGCAAGCCAATATAATTATAGATATTAAATAAAAATTTCACAATATATTTTTTGATGATTTCACATGGCGAAATTTTTCAACATTTCCAATTTTTTATAAAGTAAAAGTGATGGAAGTTCCATCACTTGGAAGTTCCTTTGATGGAAGTTCCATCCAAATATACTATTAGAATCCATCTCCAATTTTTATATGGTCACCATACATTTTTTTCACACGGTAATATCTAAAACGTATTCCTCGGTGTAATAAGAGTATTAGGTACATCCATAACTTATCAATCACTTCTCATCACAACCGAAAACCATCCCCGACTACAGCTCTCGAACCTCACTCGAAACCAATCACCGAAATTACCGATTCCGATCTCGCACACCAGCCGCGATTAATCCGATTTCAAATTTACGACACAGACCCCCAAAAACCGACCCTTTCCCCCATCACGTAAAGTGCACGTAAATTGCATCGATACGTGCCTGTGGCCGTTATTGGACCGCGAAATTAATCAGATACGACAAAAAGCGTGGTTTACGTAACTCGAAACCCACCCACGCCAAAGTTCAATGCATCTTCGGCGAATTGGGTTAGTTGCCGACATGCAACAACGTCTGTTTGTGATTTTTATTGTCGATTGCGACGTGGAACTCGGTGCAGTATGCGAAATCAGATATGTATCGCGAACGTATGCGGAACGTCTTGTCGTACGTTGCATTTTGCGCTGTAATTCTCGGAAATTCGTTTTTGCTTTTGTAGTGTGCGGCTTGACCCGGTGGAAGTCTTGTTCGTGCTTAATAGACTCATTAGGGGATGAATAAATGATTTGTGAATGTTAGAAAAGGGTGTGATGGTGCAGTGTGTTCGAGAAAGAATGATTCGTAGAGTTAAAGTAGGTTATATTAGTAAATCCCGTAAGTTATATCGTATTTATGATATTCCTTTTTGATTCTCAGTTTTGTCATTTTCGTTGACTTTTCATCGCATGTTTTGTGTTTTATTGATCACAAACATTCTCAAAAACCTATTTTATCACATCGATTTTATTTTCAACCCATTTTTTAAATAAAGGCGTTGATTCCGAATGAAGAATTTATTCCCTTTTCTATTTCTTGAGTAAAAAGAGCAACTGTCGCGATTAACAATATTTGCAATTTACTCGGTGATGTTTTGGATATTCAGACGTATCAGAGATGGTTTCAGAAGTTTCAATTAAGAAATTTTGATCTTAAAAATTGCCCATGAAATGGAAGACCGGTAATCGTGGATGAGGACATTTTAAAAGCCGAAGTTGAAAAAAATCCAACTATGACTATTCAAAAAATTTATGACAATCTATGATGCTTTATTTTTTTTTTTACGATAAGAACCCACCATCCCGCCTGAATCTATGATACTATAGCTCAAGTGTAAATGAACATATGAAAAAAAATTGGCAAGATGTGGAAAGGAAGAAAATGGACAACACATACATTGAGTAAAATTATGGTACATATTTGGGTAAGAGACAATTCGACAACTCTACGAATCTTGCGTAGTCAAATTCCCATATTTTCAGGCCATTACAAAATTATTTAGATGGAAAATTTTTTAAAAATGCAGAGGAAGTGAAAAGGGGATTTTTCGAATATTTTGATTCATAACCGAGAAAATTTTACAAAAAGGGGATCAAAAATTTGACAGAAAGGTAAACAAAAGTATAAATAACGATAGAAATTATATTATAAATTAATAAATAAAGTTTATATTGAAAATTTCATATATTATCCAAATCACGATATCACATTCGGCATACCCTAACTCTAACATACCGAGTTTGTTTTTTCGTTAAAAATTTATATTTTCGCAGGTCAACCGGTGGTACATTATGCCGTAGTATTACGAAACAAATAATCGGTTCTTATCGCACCGATTGGAATGACCCAATTTTTTTTCGAATGACCTAAAGAGCGGGTGTTGATCTTCGACTTTTCGAAGAACTTACAAGTGTTGCTTACAAAGGCGCTCTCGACATTTCGATCCGATTTTTCACCTACACATTCCTCAAACCGATCAAGCGAATTAATTACTACGAAGCCTCTCTTACATTCGACGATTCTCTTTAAAACCCTGCATATTCTGCAAACTTCCAAGAAAGGCTTTCGCGCTTTTTCGATTTGATTGATTACAAGGGGGCATTGATAACGCGGCCCGGCCGCTCACAGTGACCCCCGGGTCACCGAGTGACCCAACAACACGGTTCGGCTGACCTGACAATAATGATACCACAATTAGATCTGCCCATTCCGAGGCAGTTTCGATATTCGAACCGAAATCGGGGCGTAACGAGCGCGAAATTGCACCAGCCGTTTCTTAACGATTTTCAGGTGGTAGCGCTCGTTTTTTTACTTCTATTACTGGAATATTGTGAATATTTTTATTTTTTGTTATAAAAGTATTATATTTGATATTTACAATCTCTAATGATTTGGTTATTTCCATATGTACAATCGTATATTGATCTAAGACCATTTGATAAGAGATGATTTTTTAAAAGTTATCTATTGATATTTTCTAATTACCGTTGATTCAAATGGCTTCCCAATCAATGAAACGTCGCGATATTCGACCCTGAAACATAAATAACAATAAACTTGAAGACGTCCATATCAACGAAACACAAATGAGAAACTAGTAAAGTGTAACGACGATAACGAATCGAGCGACAATCAAATAGTGTTTATCGGCCGATGAGTGATGTTCGGTACGACAAATCGTCGGGGTTCAGGTGTTGACATAACGAAGGTGGTAATGGTGATGGTGATGGGATTCGACCACAGCTATCGTTATGTCACCTTATTCTCACCCTTAGAATGTGGGGTGTGGTTATATTATACGTGTGCGTTTCGATTTGCGATTTGTCGCTTTGTTGATTCGTTTGGTCATTAGATTATAATTTTTTTGAAAGACGTTTATTTTTAATCATAATTCTATATTCTATTAAATAAATGAAATATATTTATGTGATACTAAGAATAAAAATAATATAACTCAAGCGCTTACAAAATGATTCTATTATTAAGCATGCTGTAATTGGAATAAATAAATTCTTGAGACATTATGCAGACCGCACTTTACATATACTTTATTATTCACTTTATCTTTAGAATACATTAATAATTCAAATTAAAGTCACACAATATAATACCATATTCTGAATACACGAATAACTTATCCCTTTCACATCCACCTAACATACATTCGGGTTTGTTCCGAATCGATCGGGACCTACGCGCGTTCAAGTCTCTCGCGTGAAATTTGCGATAACTCGAAATACAAAAACATCACATATGCGAAAATAACGCGCGAAAACCGCATAAACAAGAAGAAAAGCGCGAAGATAGCAATTTCCTCATTATTCAGGCTCAAAGGCTTCATATCACATCGCGGGAGGCCTCAACCGAGAATGCACGCCTCGGAAAATTCCGGGGAAAACCTTTTTCGCGCTCGCCGAAGCCGAAAACTTCGCCGCTTTGTAATTCTTCGCAAGTTTTTCCTCATAAATTTATTTCGCGTCAAAATCATAATTAATCCCGCGACCCTTTTAGTGTTTCGTTATTATATATGTACGTGCTGTGTGTACGGCGTGCGGCGGAATTGCGACTAATTCAAATCTAGTAATTAACTTGATTTATATCGGGGATACTGAAATTATTTGCGTAATATGATACTGTCGGAGCTTGTGTATGTGTTCGAATGAATCATCGGCGTTTTATGTAGAGATTTAGTGTTCTCTTTGTTGAAATATTTAAGTAAATTTAATATGAGTTTATCTGTAAAAAAAAATGTACAATGTCCGCATTTGATTTGTGTGATTAAATTAAAATTTTCATTGAAATATTGATTATTTTTAATAGTGCATGGAATAAAATTTTATATATTTATAAATCAATCATATATCATGTTGTATAGAATTATTTTTCAATTCAAAAACATACAATTTTAACTTGATCAGCACGCCATAACAAGCGCCTAGTTACAGGCAAAACTCTCTACACAAACGCTTCGTTCGACGTCTGCAAAGGCGTCAGAGTTTAAATCAAATAATTTTCATCATTACAGAACACTTCTTCCATTTTCAGGTCATCGTCGAATCTACAGACTACACACATATTCGATTAAATATACCGAGTTTAAATTCAATGAGCGAAAAGCGGTGCCAATCCGACAAACGGTCCTTTTTTCCGTCGGCGCCTGACGATTATGCAAATTGTAGATGGCGTTTTTATGAAAATTGGAAGACCGTCTCATCTCTTTTATTATTTTCTTCCTTTTTAACCTCGGAACATTTTTTTTTCAAAAGAAAAGAAAAACGCACGTAAAAAGGTATCCCCAGCTTACGTTCCGTTCGCGTCTTTTTTTATTTTTTCCATTCTAGAACACGCTTAACTTTATTAAGCACGCTCCGACACGCTGCACTCGACTGAGAAAACCTGGAAAATTTTATTTTTCAGTGGGAAAATTTGCAAACGTCGAACGCGTAAGTTTTCTCGTTCATTATTCAAACGGCGTGTTTACGGAATGCTCAGTTGCATTGTTTCGCAGTTGATTCCGTTTAATTGCGTTTTGTAATGCAAAAAGAGATATGTACAAATTTACATTTTTATGATAAGTTTTCCACGTCGGCGGTCCCCGCGCGTAATTTTATTACGTGTCATATAAATTATCGGTGTTCTTATTCCAATTTTTTTCGTATCGCGAAAACGCCTCATAAATAAGTTATTTTTCGGAAAATTTATTCCGAGTAACAAGCTGTTATGGCGGTTCAAGATCCCGATTCTCCCATCATCACTGGGATAATAAAGAAAACTGGAAAATTTACGAGCCATACATGTTTCAGCGAAAATTTTGTCCACTTCATCGAAAAATTTTATATTAAAATTTAGTCCTTACTTTGAGCGCACACTTGAGAAAACCTCATCTAATTTCGACGAATATTAATATTTTTACGGCACAAAACCGCAAAATCGTACATTTCATATTTTCGACTATCCATTCGATATAAAATATGAATACTTAAATAATTCATATCGACGTTACTTATAGCATATTGTATATTTTGTAGAAAGGAAATGTCCGTTTCACGTCGCCCTGTGAAAAAATCGCATATACATTTCCTATTCATGAATCTGACGATATTTTCAAATCGTTTCGCTATTGCTTTTTTATGGCGCCTTAATACTCTATGATAATATGTTTACATTCGGGTTTTTCCCGTTCCTATAATATTCGGCATCACAACAACAAAAAAAACACTCGTACATAAATAAAAATTCGCAAGAGAAGGCTTAGCATTTCACGAGTGTAAATTCTTAAATCTTTACGCGTAAAAAATAAATCCCTCTTTTATATATCGAACGAAAACAGTGAAACGATAAATATGACGCAATACGATGAAATCGGTTTATATGCCGTCAATAGCTTGTTTTTCAACATCTGGGAATAAAACGAATTTCCGCATATTTGAAGAGCGAAAACATTACTTATTTTTCTTCGAAGATTTTTTTATACTCACCATTATTCTTTCACATGATATAATACGCTTCCCGTACATTATAATGGTACTTAGCCAAAAATTTTACGAATCAATTTTACGATCGCCAAACATAAAAAACGAATCTGAACATGTCGTTTATTATGTATTAAATTTTAATAACAGTCGTTCGATGGCACTTGCAGGTATATATGGAATTTTAACGCGATCGGCCCTTAATAAGTTTTTATATTTGATGGTACATTAATGCGGAACCGACCATCGTTATCCATCGTCAATATGAGCGGTGATTGCTGAAACTTTCAGGATAATTCGAATCGTAAAGTAAAATCGCCCAACGCCATGCAACGAACCCAAAGGCCGATAACCTCTACTTGCACCATAATCGCGGTGACCATCACTCTCACTTTTTTGATAGAAAATAGCTTTTTAAACGTTATAAAAAGGATCTGCCTTATGTGAAAAAAGGCATATTTCAATAGATAGTTACAAGCTTTCGGCTTCCAATTTAACTTGGTCCGCGTGTGGACTTTGCTGATGTGGGAAACTTTACGCTGAACTCAATATTGAAAATTGTCGGTTGTAACAGTTTCAAAACAACGCGCTCTCAAAGTCCGTTCGTGTACTTTTTATTATATTATGCTACACTGTGCGTTATATTACGTGTATTTATTTAACAGGGTGGAACTTTCGAAATTGTGAATTTTCGCGTTTCCTGTATTCCGTTTTTATAGGCTTTCGGTGTGCACTTTTAACGAAATTTGCAGAGTTGAAAATTTTCACGAACTACCGCTCAGCAAAGTGAATTTTTCCCAATTATTGTACAATGAAAACTAACCATTAATAAAATTGTAGCTGGCATTTGTAATAAATACACTTATTCCCCGATGTATGCAATTTTACGCTAACGAGGTCAAGCAAAAAAAAACAATCAATAAAAAATAAGAAAAAAAATCAATCGTCCATCACGATATTCTTAAATAAAAAACTACCCATGATCAGAATTCTCTTAAAAATTTAAAAGAATTGATTATTTCAAGTGATGACAATGACAGTGATTTCGAACCAGTGAAATAGAAAAAAAATTGTTTTAGTATTTAGAAGACAGAAGAAAAAATGAGGATGAATAAATTTTTTTTTCAATTCTTATATGAATGCTTTTCTTAATTTTTCAAATATATTTTAGACTCTTTTTACGTAGATTTTCTTGAACCAATCTTTCTTTTTAGTATGGATTTAAAGAATCAATTTATCTCTGAACGTATTGACAGCATAAATCGGAAGATTGGGAGTATTCACTAAACAATTTTCAACATATAAATATTCAAAATCAATAAAAATTCATCATCAATCAACAAAATTTATTTAGTCTCAACATTTCTCAACTATACCAACCTCAAATCCCATTTAAAAAAAGACCAAATTCTTCAACGATCCCGCGTTTCTGGATCCAAAGTCCTTTTTTTTTTACACGATTCATCTTGGAACATATCTACCACATAAATCAAAGGACGGGAGTATCCACTATACAATTTTCATCATCAACCAACACACACACTTTATCTCAACACTCCTCAACCACACCAACCTCAAATCCCATTCAAAAAAGACCCAACTCCTCAACGATCCCACATTTCCAGATCCATAGTCTTTTCTTACGCGATTCACCTTGAAACATATCTACCACACAAATCAAAGGACGGGAGTATCCACTATACAATTTTCATCATCAACCAACACACACACTTCATCTCAACACTCCCCAACCACACCAACCTCAAATCCCATTCAAAAAAGACCCAACTCCTCAACGATCCCACATTTCCCTTACAAACCCATGGTGACCCCATGGAAGAGCGGCTGCAGGTGGAAAGAAGGCACCGGTCGACGGCATGCATGCGGCACGCAAACCCTCACTTTAACATAATACAAAACATCGATTGGGTCACAACGGTGAACCCATGCCGGGGCACATGAGCTGGCCCAATTCGCCCTGCCCCAGATCCTGGGCCGACGAAATGTCAACCAGACGACTAGGTCTAGAAACGTGATGGCTAATTTTGTATGGGGAGTTCTGGTTTTCGGTTTGGATAAGGTTGGGCTTTGTGTTGGGTGAAGTTTCAGTGCAATTTTGAAGTTTTGTTATTGAGTTTATATAGGTCTCTTTAGTTTATAAACGTATACTACTGATCGCAAATATTTGCCCGGTCGTAACTAATTTATTACTCAAAATCACTTTCGAATGATAGATAATGTAATTTTAAATATAATTAAAAAATAAACATGATCAGAAGTGGCAGAAAACATTTTTAAGAATTTTTCTAATAAGAATATAATAGAATTGTAGAAAAAAAATCTATCTTTTATTTTCATGCAATATTTTTCATTTCAGTTAATCGAATTCTTTCGTTATTTTATATTAATGAAATAATGCTTAACCTAAAAATATACTAGATATTTATATTGCTTTTAATTTTTATTAAAAAATAAAGCAGCATTTCAATTTCGTACTTTTTGCATCATGTCTTTATTTCGACTTCTACGAAATACGACTTTTATTTCGAGTCAGTTTATTTTTTTTAATCTTTTTTACTTATATATTATCATAAAATGTAACTGGAAGAATGCTGGGCTTCTCTTTGATTATATCATTATAAAAGTAAAATGTATTATTAAAAATCATTATCGTATTATCATATGGAAAATTTTCAGATTTCAACTATTGAATTAAATATGAAATCTCAATAAGAACGTGAATTCATCAACTCGAACTCAATACAATAATTTCTATTTTACCATTCTTAATAATATTGATCGAAATTTGAATATCGAAATAAATTCAAACACATTTCGAATGAAACTTTCATAATTCATGATCAATATACTCCATATGAATGAAAAATAACGTCTATATCGGTTTTTCATCGGTTCCACTTCATTTATGACTTTTCCATACATACGAAACTTCAATACTCCCGCCTTTAATTATTCATGAGCTTACACTTAGAGAGCAAAAGTTTCGCAATTTCATTATATAATAGTTAACATACAGTACGTACTTAAATAACCTCAAGTTAAAATATTCTTAATCCAAAATTTCAAAAAATATATATCAATTCAACAAAAATCCAACGAATCCCGAAGCGGCCATAGTTTCGAACAATACGAAATTTTCCATCAGCCGAACCATTTAACTCGAAAACGCGTAATGGGCTTATTGAAAACTTGCGGCCTTCGTACACGTCACTTTCGGGCCAACTTCCCGAAATTGATTTATTCGATTCCCGCCGAATTTCGAGCCAAATGTCACCGGGGAAAGTTTCAGCCACCTATTAGAGCTTTCGGATATTCAGAGGCGTTTCGGTGGTTTCGTTTCGGCCGTGGAATTTTCAAAAAGGCAATTCTGGAGTAATTTAGTCTGAAAAGATGAGGTCGTAATGGAGATAACGCAATCGCCGCAGAACAATAACGCCGCTGAAAAGAATATCTTCGAAAATGGGGGCCGTTTCCTACTAAGCGCCTCTTCTCTGTTTATAATTATATCATAATAATATATACGGAATATATAGAGGTAAACAAGTGGGTTTCTTTTAAAGATTGCCTTCTTTCGTTTTTGTGTTTGAGAAAATGTTTTTGTTTTTCGATGAAAATCAGATTTTTTTTTACAAATTTGATGATGTAATATATGTATGTTCATCAATAGAAATTCTCCCGAGTTTCTTTTTAGACGGAGGATATTTTTCAGAAACTATTAGAGTGGTCAAATTTACCGAATTTTTTATTTAACGGTAATCCGGTACTTTTTTTCACTAATTACCGTCATACACACACAACCCGACATTTTTTCAAAAATATTTTCCGATAAAAACATTTTTCAAACATATTCGATAATTATTTACCAGTAAAAATTATTAATTTATAAATTTTCCGGTAAATTACTGAACTGTAATTTGGGTCATTTATCGGTAATAACTTCCCTAGAGACAATCATGTTAAAAAATGTATGTTGTCCATAAAAAAATTGGAGATGGTTTCTACCAGTATATTTGAATGGAACTTCCATCCAAATATATGTACTTTATAAAAAATTTGTAATGAGTAAAAATTTAGGCATGTAAAATCATCGAAAAATATTGTTAATTTTATTTAATAACTACAATATAATTGTATATTAGCCTGGTTTGGATCTTACCATTGTGGCATAATAATATATACTCGTATTTTATTTTTTTACAACGTTTTAAAGTGAAAAACCAGTGTATGTTAAATAAAATAATTTGTCCTTTTTCTTGAATCGTATTATTTCTAAACCGTGTAAAAAATCCATATAAAGAGTTTTTCGTGTGATGTTTATTCAACGATTCAAAAATATTATATTGAAGTAAAACTTCAATAATATAAATTGAAATGAATTTTAAAATACATTTAGCATTAAAAAAAATACGATTTCAAATTTTATTTACCATACAAAATATTAATTTCAAAAGTAATCATTCAATTTTTTTCAACATACTTCAAACCTCTACATACCGATTCCAACACAACTCAATCGTTTATATTAAAACACAAACTTTCCCTTATATATTCCGCATGAATATTTTCCATACTATCCCATTTCCCTTTTTGCATATAAAAAATAACCCAACATAAAACCGACCATATAACAAAACCCATCACACAAAAAAAATCAATCACTCGCAGTCAAACGATCAACCCAACACACCCGACTACACAACGAGAGAGAAAAAACCGCTTAACGAGCAAACGTCACAGCCACGCTCCGCTTATGAACGATCGTGAAAAACGGCGCGAGATTCGAAATGGCGCCACTCGGTCCTAATCCGATCCGGCCGCGGCCATTTGTCGCGTCGCCTGATTAAGACGATATTTAATGAAGACGCATCGTCAGTGGCAATTTCGGTGGTATTTGTAGGCCATTTTGAAAAATGGCCGTGCCTAATTGTGAATGAGCTCGAAATTGGGACAATGTGACGAATTTGGGTTGTTTTTTTTATGTTTTGGGTAATTTTCCATTATATTGGGGTAGTGCCCCAGTATAATGGAAAAGTACCCCATATATTCACACATATGTATATTCTACAAATTGCTAACTGTTCTATTGTGAATTTAGACTGATTAAGACAACATTTAATGAAGACGCATCGTCGGCGGCAATTTCAGTGGTATTTGTCGGCCATTTTGAAAAATGGCCGTGCCTAATTGTGAATGCGTTCGACATTGGGGCACTGTGACGAATTTGAGTTGTTTTTCTATGTTTTGAATACTTTTGTATTATACTGGTACACTCTCATACATATTATACAGGTTTTTAACTTCAAATTGGCACTTTTTAATTTCAAATTAGTAATTTTTAATTTCAAATTAGCACTTTTTAATTTCAAATTAGTAATTTTTTATATCAAATTAGCACTTTTTTATTTCAAATTAGCACTTTTTCATATCAAATTAGCACTTTTTAAAAATTGAACTTTACTCTTTAAAAATTAAACTAAATCAGCTATTTTTAATAAAATTATCTTATTTAACATACGTACAAGTACATACATAATTATTTAGACATATTAATCGTATATTAGACGTATTACAAAATTTACATTACATAAACATTACATATATTGATTACATTACATATAAAATTTTAAAATATTGTAGACGCGCTTTACAATTTCACCGCAAATCAGCGACGACAGCCAGCGATTTGCATACGCATAAGCTTTCGGCCATCCACACCAGTATAATGGAAAAACACCATATTTCGAAAATTAAAATCGAAAAACAACCTGAATATTCCCGGCATGTCCTTCATTTGGGTCGAGATTTTTATTTTTTCGCGCACATTTTCCCGTATGATAAGCGATGTATTCATGTTTCGCATTTATTCGTCGCGGAGTGAAATATGAGTGGCACGTGCTGCGAATGAAAAATCCAAGCACACGATGAAACGGGTGTTTTTCCCGGGAAAATAGTGTTAAGTCAACAATTAAAATTTTGACGGCCATTTTGTGACGTATGTCACCGAATGGAGATTTTTTTTAAATAAATTGGGCTTCCGATTAGAGTATTTTGTTAATTCGGGTTCGGTTTTTGTGCTAGGACAATATAGATAAATTGCTTCGAATCCGATATAGTAAAAGGGCTTTTTGTGTGAAGACAAAAAGCTGTTTTGTTTTCGGAGTAACTCGATTATTGGTACTTATCTCTTAAGTGGTTATTTAGGTATATAAATCACATATTTTTTTGATTTTTAAAAATTTTATAGTAATTTATTTTACTCATAAAAATATTTATAATTTTTTATTTAGATATTTCTTATAAACACTAATGTATTCTATATAATTTTCTTTTAAAAAAAAACCGTTTTATATGAGACTACATTATCTTCCTTCATTATGAAAATATCGAGTAACCTATTATAATAAATAACCTTTTTAATTACTCAATGATTAATTATTCCTAAAATTAAACATATTCCTTCCACAATAAACTAAAATTATACCTAGCTTTTTATAAATTGTGTCACATTTGACAAATGATATACACAAAAACGATTCTTTAATACAAACGACTTAATTTCACAAAATTTTAAATGTTTAATTAAAAAAAATGTACAAATTTAATGAATATCTTACTTAATATTAAATTATTAATAATAGATCAAGAATCAATCATCGTAATATTAGCTAACCCCGTAAGTAACGTCGTATTTATAATGGTTCTTTTCAATCCTCAGTTGTGTCGTATTCGTCGACTTTTAATCACATGTTTTGTATTATATTAATCACAGATATTTTCAAAAACGTATTTCATCACATAAATTTTTTTTCTCAAGCCACATTGCTAATTGAGACGTTTATTCCGAGTGAAGAATTTATTCGCTTTTCTATGCTTTTCTATTTCTTGAAGAAAAAGTGCAACTGTTTCGATTAATAAATAGGCGATTCAGATGTGATAGAGATTGATATTTTTAGGTCATCATAAAATTATTTAGATGGGAGAATTTAAAAAAATGCAGAGGAGGTGAAAAAGAAACTTTCTATATATGTTGATTCATAACCGACACAATTTTACAAAAATGGGATCGGAAATTTGATAGAAATGTTTAATAACGATAGAAATTATATTTTAAATTAATAATTAGTAAATAAAGTATTTAATGAAAATTTTATTAATCATTCAGATATTACTTTTGGGACAACCTAATATATTAGATTCATTCGACTTTCACAATAATATTGAACCAAAAACAATATCATCAAACAAAAAACACTCATACAACAATCTTCTCAATATTTTTTCAAAACTCTCAATATTTATACACCAAAAAAACGTCTTCGAAACCGAATTCAATCTATCTTGCACTCAGTCGGCGACACTTACGAGACGTTTAATTGAATTCCAGTCCGATCCCTTCGAAGGGACACTCGCAGGAGATCCAACAGGGCCGAATCGGGCCCGAAAGCTCGCCAGGTCAATCCTCGACGATAAATCTTCCGTATGCGGGAACGAAAGGTCGAATCGAAAATAAGGGTTCGCGAGGATCCCGACATATTCCTGGTGGGGAAAGGGACTGGCAATAAGCCCTTTTCCGTCTGGGTCGCGGTCCTTATCTGGAAAAAGTTGGGGTTTCTTCTGAGGGGCTGTGAAGTTTTGATATGTGCGGATTCGATTTGGAGTTTTGGTTTTAATTAATTTTATGGTTGTCTGATTGAGTTTGGGTAGAGTTTTTCTTGTGTTGAAATATGTTTTGATTTTTTCTTTCGTTTCCCCAAATTTTCCTTTTATTTATAATAAAGTATTCTAACTCTTACCTAATTTTTTTTTATCTACTAAAATTATTTACTACCTATTTGCTCATATGAGCCACAATTATGCATCTATTGCATTTATTTAATGCCGCATGTCTCAGTCAAAAGTCTGAACGTATTTATTACTAAACGCGTGTTTAGATTAGGTTAGGTTAGCGTTTTTTGCGTCACATTTACTAAACGTATCTTATTCAATCAGGTATTCAGATCGAAAATATTTTATAAGTCTCTATCGTAAAAGTTTCCAACCAGTTGTCAAACTGCGAATGAGTATTGGTGCATGTACGTGTATAAACATGTTTCTGAAGTGCCAACTTAAATTCGTATGTATGCCAAAGATCACTTTTACCCATTATTCTATCCTTATGTCTAATTAATAGTAATCAAGAATTTTCATTTAATAAAAAAAATTGTGTATACACAATACAGTAATTAAAATAAAAAAATATTATATATAAATACACATTATAAAAAAATGCTTTGATTTGTACAATATGAATGTTTTGTCAAATTTTCGAATATCAGTTCAGTTCTCACTGATCGTTAAAGATAAGCGACAAATGGTGTGGTCAATAGATAAATATGACTGCATGCCGCAATCCTAAAACTATTTGGGATAAAAATGGTTTCAATATTCAGTTCCTTTAGAGCCACTTTCCCTTTATTAGCACTATTCAAAAACACCTAAACTTCCGAATGAATAGAAAGGGTTTTGTCCTTCAATAGACATTATATAAATTGAATACGAAAAAACGAGTAATAGAAAAATTCAATTTAATTTCTATTACGCGTATATTTTTTTAATTAATTATTAAAACAATTAAAACTTGTTGACGGAATCGTACATATTATATAGGCGTTCGAAAAGTGTAAGTGCGGTTTAAAAGTAAAATAAATTAAAAATTAAAAATTTTCAAAGAAAGTTTTGTTTTTATTTTTAATTTATAGTTATTGAAAAATTATATTATCTAAATGACGTCAGTTAAACTCTTGGCGCTCTTCTAATCTTGTACGAAGATTTCTCAGTACACGTTGACACAAAGCCGAAGCCGAAGTAAGGGCCGATTATTTCTTATTATTCCAATTATTTCAACCAGTATATTGAAATGTAACAGTTGATCCAGTCTTCGATTCAAATATAATATTTGAATTAATTTCTGAATGATATTCCGGTGAGGTGGAGTTCGGATTTCATAATGAGCACAAAACAAACGCTGTGCAGTAACGATAGAATTGTTGTTTTGTTAATATGCTCGGATTTTGGTAATGATTAATTAATAATAAAAATTAATTAATAATAAAAATTAATTAATAATACATAATTTCCATAAACCAAACTGCTTAATATTGTATGCCTCTTACCCTTTTACTTATGCGTCTTTCAGTAATTTAAAAAAAAAAATAACACTTATACTTTCCGAACATCCTATATTATACAAAAAGAATGTGATTAGTCAAAAGTTATGTGACCGTCAGAATCAATTTCGTGGCACATTATTTCATAGTAAAATATCCACTCGTATTATATTATGTTAATACAGCTCCGACAAAATTTTTTTAATCAAAATATTTAATTTAGATTTCATACTTATAGTATTTTCAATTTCAACTCCAAATCTGATTGGAAAATCGTTGGGTTTATTAAGAAAAAAAAATCATCCGAAACAAACAAAAAACATCGATACATCGCTGATAACCGTAACATTTGTTTTATTTTATTTGTTTCGTGAAAATAAATAGAGCGGAACAGCCTACACACTCACTAATTCACTTATTATCGCCACTATTGCCGAAAACGAATTTAGTACGATCGGCACGTACCGCTCAACTCCATTATTCTGTAACACGAGCCCCCGGATTTTTTTCATAATACACACTCGTACATATAATTTTTAACACAAAAGGAAAAAAAATTATTAAAAAAAAAAAAAAACGAAAAGAATACGAGAGAAAAATCGCTCCTATTTCATTTCGAATCATTCGAAATATTCGCCTTTTAAAATTTTGATTCGTCGAAAAAAGTACGTTTAATGCCGTTATATTATATTATCGGACCGTACGTAAGCTGTATCGTCGGAGGAATGATATTTCTCGCTAAAACGTCGGAAAATTACGATAACGGTTTCCCGTAGTCGCGTGTTCGAGACGAAGATCGTTTCGTTACTCGAGGAAAAAAGCTCTGGGATGAAAAAATTTTCAGGCAAAGTGCTAGGCTGTGTGTATGTAAAAGGGAGATTCAAATAGGCCGAAAGCCGTAATGGCACCGCGAGAGGAAAAGTCGCCTGAGACGGTGTGTTTATATAGAATATAATTTTCTAGAACGAAATTGCAACTTGGATAAGTATATTTGTATTAGGTTAATGCAAAAGTTTCATCGTATTTTGAAACCAAACAGATGCAATGCAAATATCGCACTTTTTTATCGTTTGACTCCTAAATTCAACATGATCTCTTTGATATTTTGACGAGGATTAACATATCAACATCATTTCTATCAGTTAATAAAAAATAATTTCCTGATCTGAATTTTGAAAACCACAACTGAGTTATTCTAACGTTAACTACATATTACAAAAATTTTTGATTGCTGAAGTTGCGTAATTATTTTTATAAAATTTGTACAGTGAAAAATACCATAAATACATTTTATTATTAGACATTTCAAAAAAAATTACGAGCTATTTATTGATTAGGCCAAAACTTAGCAGACACTGAAAAGAAAGTATTCTTCACATAATAGAATAGTTTGAATATAGATGTTATTCATTAGTTCGGAGAAAGAAGGAAAATATTTGACCATCAAAAAAAATCCGATGAAACTTATGCATTGACCTAATAAAAATTAAAAACGAATACATATAACTTCAACGGAAACCGTGCCAATTAAAATAATTGTAGAATTTGAAACTATACAATCCGCAATTACAACCAAGACGATAATCAGTAATGAAAAGGACACGTTTTGTATAGCTCCGTACGATTCGTGGGAAAATTTTTCAATTTCGCCCAGACAAATTTGTTCTGCACTCGAAAAGAATGTTGAGCAAAAGTTACACGAGTTGAACCATCCACGAGAAGGACCGTTTTGCGCTTCTATTTTCACTACATATATATTTTATCTGTAGTTTTGGTACTTCTTAATATTGTATTTGCGAACGCAAATAGAAAGGATGCACGGTTCATGTTTTATTCACGTCGTTTGAGCGAAATTTATACCGACAATCCTTGATTTACGTTCAGAACGATAAGTTTGAATCTACGCGTCTATATATTTTCCGTTGTTTTATTATTGGGGGATTGTAGACATTCGTTTTGTGCGAATATCGTTTGTTAGCGCCGATTGTTTTGTGGGTGTCGGATTGACATGGGTTTTAATGGTAATCTGCATTACGATAACTTAATCAGAATATTTTGAAAATATTGGATAAGTGTTCTAATGGATAATCTGTGTTGTAAAAAATTTCGTATAATATTATATTATCTTTGTTCTGTCATCATAAGCAATCTATATAAAATAACATTTTTTTTTGCATAAAAAAAACTTTTTCAAAATATTTGATTATTCATAAATTAATGTACCTAATTTTTTTGTCAAAAACTACTTATTTATTAAGTATAAACTTAATTTGTTCTGAGGAAAAATACACATTTTAGCTATAGATAATATTAAGGTAATGCACCAGTGGTTGACCATGTAGGAGTAATTGACCATCTGTCAGAAAAACGAAAAAAAATAAGGTTTCCAAAAATGGTAATTTTTCGGAAAGGGTGCTATCGATAGACTGTAATACCATTTTTGGTTACCTTATTTTTTTTCGTTTTTCTGACAGACGGTCAATTACTCCTATATGATCAACCACTAGTGCATTACCTTAATATTATCTATAGCTAATTGTAAAATGTGTATTTTTACTCAGAACAATTGTCCCATGGAATGAACCTTCTAAAAACCAATTGACACTGCTTCTTGATGCAAACATAGTTGGTGAATTGATAATCGTTAAAAAAATACATACAATTTTTGATTTTTTTTTTACTTCCCTCTACTTTCGAACATTCAAAATTTTCAGCAACCAATTATATTCGGAAATTGAGGACTGCCTATCAATTTTAAAAAAGACATTTTAATCGATAAATTTCTTAGAAATAAATCCATTTTGATCACGACATAAGCAACAATTCACTCACCTCTAAACAAACACCAAATCCACCCGAAAAAATTCAATCAACCCGAAAAACCTGCAACATAAAAACCCAAAACACACACACCCCCCACCACCCCGGAACCTTAACACATCATTTTCACATTTTCCCAAGTCGTACCTCCTCCTTTAAAAAACGTGTCCCCTCACGCATTCCAGGCACGGAACAGGCGACGATCAACATAACGCCCCCGCCAAGATTTATACGAAATCGGCCGCAGAGCCACTCGTCTTCCTTCCGCGATGGATCCAGGAGGCCATTTGTACTCCATAATTTACGAGTGTGTGTGTGTGTGTGTGTGTGCTCTTCCATGATTTATCCCCGGGCCGTGTCGGCCTCGTTAAATGGCCTTTTGTGAGGATTTGCATGGTGGGTAGTTTTGATTTGGCGAGGCGTTCGATTAGTTCTGGTTTGGTGCTTTTATGGTGTAAACATTGGGATGGATAAATAAACTTGTGGGAATATGTGAGCGGGTTTCGGTTTTTTGTTTCATGATGTACAGTAGTTGGGTTTTATGTGTGTTGTTAAAATAAACGGATCTTTTCGATGTGAGGATTTATTGTGTTTTTAAATATGATTTTTATGGGGATGTTTTGAATTATTATACAGTAGAATTTTGATTATTTGGATTAAATAGGGATTGAGATGGTTTGGATTCGAATGATAGAAACAAGAAAAAATATAAAATAAAAATGATGAATTTATTAGAAATTAAATTATATTATTTATAAAAAAAATGTATGCATGATTATGCACACAACCTTCAAGTATTTTTTAAACGTATTTTCAGTTTATTTATTTTAACAAATTTTGATTATTTGATACAGGAAAATTTTTTGAATATAACAAAATCGCCGCGGTGGTGCATTCATCTTTTCCCAAGATAATAATTAATGAAGACATAATTTTTAACGACATCTGTGAAAAGTTTTTTAACTCGAATATTATTCCTGTCAGTTTTTAGTTTAATCACTTCATAGTTGAGTCTGTCATGTGTTATAATATAATTTTATTACGTACTCGTAAGTTTTTGAATGCATGTTATATAAAAAAAAAAAAAATCTGCCATTTAAAAAAAATATATTTTTTTGATCGATCCGTTTAATCGAAAATTCGGATAACCGAGATCCAAATAATAAAGGTTCTACTGTATTTCTTTTTTCAAAGAATTTATATTATATATCATAGTTTCAATCATAATACGGACGTAAATCACATTCTTCCCGAAGTCTGCTTTAGACGCGTGAAAAAGATCCGCTACTTATACAAAATTTATCACCGCTTTTTCGACACAGATAAATTTCAAAAATAAATAAAAAAAATTATGCAAAATCCGAAAAAACGCCATATAAATAACAAACTTACGATTCACCTTTGCCCCGTCGGCGTTTACATGCAATTTTCCCTCAAAGGGCAGTATTTACAGGAAAATTCGAATAAAAATCGACCGATATACCTTCAAGCGCAACACTTTGGCCTCACCAAAGTCGTTTTATATATTTTTCCGGCGTTTTTCCGAAAAGAATGCGATAATCCCGCGGAATGAGGTTCGCGACCTCACGTCGGAAAGTTTTCCACGGGAAAAACTCTTCAGGTAGTTTTTCCTTGTCGGAGCTTTTCACACCGAAGGAGAAATCTCTCTTGTGAAAATCGACGACGTCAGATGATGTGAAAAATCGAAAAACATTTTTCGCAAACGCGTTTTTTTTCCATCCCGTCTCATACACAAATACGAAATTCCTCTCGAAATACGGAAACTATTGTTTGGTTTAATTTTTTATTCGAATTCGATTCACTGCATCTATAAAAAACGTATTAATGGAAGCGCGATGGAAAATGTTTGAAAATCTCTGTCAATCGAGGAGAGCAAACAAGGTTTGCATTGTTTAAATTCTGATATATGACCACTAATAACATCTGTTCTTAGCGAAAAATAAATACTTTGTACAAACAGATATTTTTCGTTTACGTAATTTTTTTGCATACTCTTAACATGCTTTGATACGTACAAAGAAATTATAAATCGTAATATAAATAAATATTTTTTGATGAGCGCGAACATATTATTCGGGTCAAGAAGATGATTAATACGTTAAAGTTAATAATCCCGAGATTTAATGTACATAAGTTGAAATAAATATGACTTTATATCGCAGAGAGTACATAATATTTCATACTGCACAAAGCTTTATGATATTTTCACAATATACATGCGAAGTCGAGGAAAAATCACATATTCAAACAAGTCACTTTCAATCTAAATATTGCATATTATGTAACGTTTCAATATAATGTACATTATTAAAATGAACCCTCACGTTACGAATATTATGTAAAAATACTCCCTCGAGCACTTTAATACATAGATAAAGCAATTTTCATTATCGTCATAAAAATATCATATAAACCGATACCATAAAAAAACTACCTATGATCGCATTACTAAAAACATTTTTTTTTAATATAAATATTCTAAAATAGGGCATGGTATTCGCACACTCGCGCCTGGGCTAACAAATCGCGTATTGCCGATTCGTAATAGAAATATTTACACAGCGTGTTCCAAAAATACCGTACCGCTCACGGTCGATGCTCGCCTTCGTAATACGATCGAATAGAGAACGCCTGTATTACACTGTATCCGAAATATCCATTTTAAATATTCCATTCGGATGATTGGAAAATTCAAAGCTTGCCACTTTTGTCCGAATCCCGCAAAATGGCGCCGAAAGCGAAATTTCTTTGAATCGATTTAAAAAATATATTTTTTTCTTTAATTTATAAATTATCGTTTAACTTGTCGCTCGTTGGTAAAACGAAAGAAATTTCACATCGAAAACGTACAAAGCTTCGCCGAATTTTCCATATAATGGTCATGCCCTCAGAAGGGATTATGTAAATATTCGGCACAGTGGAAACTGTCTCATTATTTCGCATGAAAACAATTTGAGGAGCGAACCGGAGCGGCTCAAGTGAGCTTTCAGCTGTAAATAGTGTTTCGAGAAAGTATACGAATAATCCAAACTAAATTAGATACGCTTAATGTCGTTTTGATTTCTCACTATCATACGAAACACCCAAAACTCTTTTTACACGGTCCCGAAATAACACGGTTCAAAGAAAAAGAACCGATGTTTTTATTACACTCTTTTTTCACTTTAACACTGTATTATTATGCTACAATGATAATATCCAAAACAGACCAGTATACAATTATAATTTTTAAATAAAAAATTTCGATATTTTTTTTAATATTTTACATGGAAATTTTTTTTACATTACACATTTTTTATAAAGTATAATTGAATAGAAATTCTATCCGAACATTCTGATAAAACCTGTCTCTAATTTGTATATGGTCACCATACATTTTTTTAAACGAATCTCCCATGTAAAAAAAAGATTGAGTGTACTTTCTGATAAAAAAGCAATCAATCAAAGTATAATATTTAAATACAAAAAAAACTCAAATGATTCAAATCATATTTTATTATACAAATTCCAATCAAGATTCGCTAAAATATCGGAAATCGTCCCATAAAACTCGTTGCATGAATTGATAACGATCGAACTTATGCGCGTTGCACAATTTAACATAACGGCCCGTTACGTATCGGTCGTTATCTTTAACACTGGTCGTGTTCATTCCGCCGTTAATCTAAAATGTATCGGTTCGTTTTCTCGTTACATTAAGCGCACAATTCGATTGCATGCGGTCGTAAAAAAAGTGCGTAAAGTAAGGGCGTGTCCAGCCAATAAAATTTTCTGACGCATGCCATCCCTTTACTATTGCATATACATATGTATATGTAGTATAAGGTTTTATTCCTTTCAGTGTTAGAATGCACAATGTAGCCTTTTAACGTTCTCGACTCGATGATAAGGATCTGAATTGTTGAGCGTTTTATCTTAGCTTTTATGTATGGTTTTATTGTTGTTGATATATAGTGCGTTTTATATTGGAAGTTTTACTTTCGAATGATTCTAAAAAAAACTATTTTGATACGATAATATATATAAAACTATATACTACCATATAAAATATATATGAAACATTTTCTTCTTAAGCAATGAAATTTTGAAATAAAATTTATATTTTTCTCGTTGTTTGATAATGTCGTGGGTGTAATAAACATGCTGTTCTTACACATGATAAATCAAATGTGATGCATTTCCTAGTCAGTACATTTCTCATATATGAAATTCGCACGAACTACATGTGTGAAAATTTCCACGTTGTTTATGTGCGACCATTCGTCAGTTGCACAAAAGCGATCTTCAATCCGAACTATATAATACGTATAAAATTCAAACTGTTTATTTTATTTGATTCATAATCCATTTCCCAAATGTGCAAACAGTTTATATAAGAACTTCCTTAATTTTTTTAAATATTTCCGCAATGACTGTATTAGCATATTTGAATTATGTCAAAAAATCTTTTATATAAATATTTGAAAGAATCTTTTTTTCATGCAAAATTATTTCGTCACTAATTAACATCACAACCAATTCAAATTCACTTATAAATATTTAAAAAATACTCACTCAATACAAAATATCCAACATAAAAGCTCTTAAACAAAAGCATTCTTCAATTATCATTTACTAAAAAGCGCCACAAACCGACATGACTAACACGCGAAAAACCCGACTAATCCGCATGCCTTTACAACAGAACCATGAATCATTATCCACCCGACCATTTTTCAGCGTAATCGAAAATGTATACATTGTCTGGAACGCAAACATCGAGAGTATTCCGAAGTACGTTCGCGTAGTCGCTTGTGTGACGGCGTCCGCGTGTGCGTTTCCACCGGCTCCTCTCTAAATATCGGCTCCCAAACGCTATATTTCAGCTGAAACACATTTCAGTGGAGTGTCAGATGTGACTGTTTGCACTTCCGGGGTGAAATGTCGAGTGTGTCGTCGGAAAAGTCGGGAAAGTCGTCGCAAAGTCGCCGAAACGCCTGTTGATGGTAGCCTCGGTCTAGTCCTTTGTGTCGAGGGTCTAGTGCACTGTTCATTATTCCGAGATATGGTATGGTTTTGGTTTTTTTTTTGTCGGTTGGTAACTGTGCGATTTGAGTGTCGTTAATGTATTTTTGGATTTCGTTACGTTTTATGCGCGTAATCGCGGTGAGTCTGATTTGGCTTGTGTTGCGTTGTATTAGAAATATTCACGGTGCTTCAGATGTTTCTATTAAGCGTTTTAATTTTTATTATACGATGATTTTAATTGAATAATTTTCTGAAATATATATTTTTTAATATAATATTACATAGTATTTCATCCACATTTTTTTCTGATATAATATACTGTTTTGTTCATTGGATAATTTATTTTCATATCTAAAGTGTATATCTGATTCGTATCTGCATGCCATTAGCACTGCAATTTGTAAATGGTATCGTTTTAATTAGTATAATTAGCAAATTTCACAGCTGACATCAGTTAAATTCCCTCGACTACGTTCCTCGTTTACTAGCAAACTGATGTTACGTTTATATAGTTTACAACGAAAATAAACTTTCAACGGATCTACGCCTTAAACGTCAACGGTAGACAATTTGATTAATTGTTGTTTATAAAAAATAAAATAAACAAAACCATCATAATATCCGACATTTTTATCAAAAATTACAACATATTCAAACCATCCATATATTTTCAATGAAATATTAAAAATCTATAACAAATTTAAATACCTCATCATCCACATATACCGCCGTAATAAAAAACATATCATCCCCACACACATTTTTATATCATACGATATAAAAAATATTAAATACGTAAAAAAAACGGCCACACATAAATTTCGCGTCACGTACGTGTTAATATAACACTTCGGCCTCATATGATAACACCCATATATATGAAAAGTTGGAATATTTCGAAGTGAAAACAAACAGCCACCGCACGAAAAACATTTTCAGCATTTTCACGCGCCATTCTCGTTCATTACCGTTTCCGTTTGTCGATTTTCGAATACGCAGAACCGGAACGGTTAATGCATGCTCTCTTCGGCGATTTTTCGCTTTATTTTTCGAAGCTCTTTTTCGTTGTGGGAGTTCGTTATGCGCTGATTGTTCGCAAAAAAGAATTCGAAGTGAATTAACATAAAAGGTGTCCCGGTAAATGTGGATCGGATCAAAGACGCGCTCTGGTCGTTAAAAAGTTCGTGTTTTTGTTAATGTATAAAATTTGTATGATGGATCGTATTTCTTTGATTTTTTTTTATATCGACATCTTTTGTATTGTATATAATGATTCTACAATTATCTTTTTCTTTCTAAATACACCTAATCCTCTTTTTACACGGTTCCGAAATAACATAGTTCAAGGAAGATGAACCGATTACTTTTTTTACACGGATTTTGCACATTAACGCGGTATAAAAATATATACATATTATTATGCCACAATGGTAAGATTTGATGCAGTCCAGTATACTGATATAATTATAGTTTTTTAATAAAAAATTTCGATGTTTTTTGTTGATTTTACACGGCGAAAATTTTTTACATTGCACATTTTTTATAAAGTATATTTGGATGGTAGTTCTATCCAAATATAGTAATGGAACCTATCTCCAATTTTCGTATGGTGACTATATATTTTTACACGGTTTTTTAATTACACGGTAGTCTCTGGAACGTATCCCCCTTGTAAAAAGAAGATCGGGTGTCCAAAACTCTTCTTACAAGAAAGATACGTTCCAAAGATGTGTAAAAAAGTGTGTAGTAAAAGAGGTTCCATCAATCTACATATTTTATGTAACTTCCATCCAAGTGTAGGTTTTAAAAAAAATGTGTAATGTGGCAAAATTTCTCTATGTGAAATCATCAAAAAATTTTCATTTTATAACTATGTATAATTGTACGCTGATTTGTTCATGATCTTACCATTGTGGCATAATAATACATTTTTTACACCGTAATAAAATGAAAAAATAATCGGTTATTTTTTTGAATCGTGTAAAAAGAGTTTTGGGTACCCAAATTTCTTTTTACACGATTTCTAAATAAAAGAATTAATTATTTTTTCACATTGTTTTTTCTTCACGGAATAAAAAAATATTATTCTGCTACAATGGTAAGATCCGGATCAAGCCAATATATGTACAATTATAGTTTTTTTGTTAATTTTACAAGACGAAATTTCGCCACTACTCATTTTTTTTAAAGTATTATATATTTGGATGGAATTTCTATCTAAATATACTGATGGAACTTATCTCTAATTTTCATATGTCTACCGAAGATTTTTTACAGAGTAGTCTCTGGAACGTATCCCCCGTATAAAAAGATACTTCGGTGTATTCTATAACGAAAAATGTATACATCTATACTTAGAAATAATTAGTCAGCCCAAGATCGAATTCTTGATTACTAATATAAATTATTAAATATATCCAATTCTATAATATAAAGAAAAAACTATTTACAACGAACCCTCTTAAAGTTTTCCTTAATAAATTTTGCATTTCACGAATTAGGCGGTGCAAAAAAAATCCTGCGGCGAGCAAAGGCGACGTGGCAAACTTTCCCAATATATCTCTCGTTCCTCTGCCTGAAAACTTGGATCCTCTGGAAATAACGCCCGAAGAAGTAGCGAAACCCTCGAACTGAGAGCGTCCTCTTCTTTTGGATACAAGAAATAATTTCGGAGCCGGCTATAAATCGCACAGACAATAAAGTTCGGTAGTGTTTCGCTGTTTACTGCGTTTTTCAATTCGGGCGGATGGCCTGTCCGAATTTTAACACGAACGATGACCTCTGCAATTCGGCAGAATGTAGCCAAAAGACGACCTTGCTTTTTGACCTCTAGATAACAATAGATTATTTTGATATTTATGTCCATTTGATGAAAAGCTTTCGTTCGATTTGAGAAAGTTGAGATTTTTGATGACTTTCTATCGAAATTTTTAAATTTTTACAAATACAATTATTTCGGTGTTATATCTAGTGAACCAGTTGAAGGGTTGATTAAATAAAGTTCATTAAATATTATTTTTCATTGGAATGTTTATTCAAAATTCATACCGATCTTGTTTTCTGAATCAGATTTTATATATGTTACGCTACGTTTGTGTAATTGCTTCGTCTATGAACGAAGCAAAGAATCTTGCTTTTTCTATGAAACTTAACAAAAACTAATGGTGTATAGGTGCTTCATAAGTGCAGCATTCAACATATTCTGTCAAATATGACAGTTGTCATGTCTCACGATATACTTATGGGAGGCATTAAATTTTTCTTGGCATGCCTTATATAAATATTCAGAAATATTTGCACGTGAACTGTCATATTTGACAGAAAACTTTAAATGATGCACTTACACTAAATGGTACCTGTACATCAGCAAATGTTGTTAAATTTAATAGAAAAGCAAGATTATTTACTTCGTTCACGGACAAAGCGATTATACAAACATAGCAAACATATAGAATAATGGTAGTTGTAGGGAATTTAGAAATTGTTCATAGGAAGTCGTAAAATTCATTGCTTCGTTCATGGATGAAGTGATTACGCAAACGTAGCTTAACATTTATAAAATCTGATTCAGAAAACAAGACCAGTACGAATTTTGCATAAACATTCCAATGAAAATGACGTTTTATGGACTACATTCAATCAACACTTCAACTCGTTCGCTAGATATAATACTGCCAAGTTCAATATTAATCTCGCCGCTTGAAATCGGTGAATCACCATCGCCAAAACTAGAAATCAAAGATGGCTATTTTATTATTTCTCCGCACAATTAAAAAAATAATAAAAACGGCTGAAATGCTAAGATGCGCCCGTTGAAAACTTTAAAAGCGATAAATGAAGTTCGCGGAAAGTTCTCCGGAAAATGTGTGGCGAACTTTCGAAAGAAAAAAAACCGGTATATTTTCAGCGTTTTCTGCGAAGTTTCCAAGGAAATCTTAACAAGCTCGATATGCATCCGATTTCTGTTTAGTGCACGTCAATAAACGTCGAAATTATTCTTTTACGTAATCCGAACCGTTTTCCTTTTATTTTTCCTTTCTGAGAAATTATATCAATCACGCCACTTTTTTTTAGCTTTCGTATCATAATACGAGATACTCTTCCTTTTTATCGAATGACACTTCTTGATGAGCGATCGTTTCCAATATTCATCAATCAAATTGACTTGACACAATTCTAAGATAAAATTAGCATGCACTTTACTTTTGCAAATCACGTTGCTTAATGATATTGAGAAAAAAAGCGATTATCAGTCAAAATTTATCGCTTTCACTATCAAAAAAATATATTTTTAAATCATTCAAATGAAACTTGTTGACTTTAATTTAAAATTTCATTCAACACAATAAAATTTTGATACAATTTCCATTTTAAATGTGACGATCAATCATCTCACACATCCGAGATTAATTCCATTAAAAAACCCGCAAATTTCAATATAAATTCAAACAACGAAATGACGAATTACCTCACAGCCCACGTACGATCCTCTCGCGGAAATAATACGGGAATTTCCCGATCCTCGAGACCACACCTGCGGAAAATTCTGAAAATTCAAATTTCCACACCGGCTAATCCCCCACATCCGAGTTTCATAAAGCCGGTGCGATTTTCACCCGTTTTTCGATAGAGAGGAAAAACTCCACGAGAATTGTTGCCTATCCGTTATTGTTGTTGTTACTTTGCCTCGTCTCGTTTTAATTATGGTGCGGTCCTTGAAAGGAGCCGTTTTAAAATCGCAATTAAGGGATTTTGCATTGCCTTTGAGTCCGGGTCGTTTTTCTGTTCTGTTTCCGCGAAATTCCTCGCTTTTGTCGCGTTATTAACTTTGCGGAATTTGATTTTGAGGTGTGACGTGTTTCCTTGTTAAACATTTGAGCTCGTTAGTGCTTTAATGTGATGAGTTAATTAAATCGAGTATACGCTTTGGATGTATAGTGTGTATATCGGAATTAGATATGTACGTAGATTCTAGGCCAGATGTTATTCGGTCTGAAATATACTTAATGTTTTGTTTAGTGTTGTTCGGAAAATATCAAATACTATGTACTGTGGAAACGTTTTTTTTTTCTAGTTTATTTTTATATGTTTGCTCATCGTTCTTTATTCGAAAATAATAGCTCTTTTCTAAATAACTCATCTATATGTTTTGAAATATGTCATCTATAGAAATTTCAAAAATTTTCCTTATACAATTTACATTTCGATTCTGCCCCTCATTTCATTTATTTCATAAATAATGTAATCTTAAACAATAACAAATCCATCAATATTGTTTATCCATTAAAATATTTTTATCTTGTATTTATGAAATTCATTTATATTATAATCAAATTGCATATAAAAAGCACTATCACGTACTAACCTAGATCCATATTTCATTACAATAATACCTCAAATTGAAAACAGTTCAATTCCAAATTTAATTGAAACGAATCCAATTTTTTTATTAAAATATTCAATTATTTAAAATCGAAAATATACAAGTAGAATATAAGGGTGAAACTCCATAGTGAGCATTAACGTAAATATTTCTCATGAAGTGAGAATAGATGCGTATATTTTTATTTCGCTCGCACTTACAGCTTCATCTTTGACTGATGAGATACTCTTAAATTTACGCTCATTATAAAGCTTCATCCTTATATTTAAAAAAATCATATTTGTAATTCTAACTGTAATTTTCTATTATTCCTTATAATATTTCAACTAAACCTCAACAAGAAAAGCAATAGAAATCAAACATCACATACTAATTACCTAAATCGCCCATAGATGGCGCCATCAACCGCACACGTGCGAACACTCTTTCCCTCCCCACAACAAGAACATATAACGATATTTTTTACCCAATCTCAATATTTTTATTTATAGAGAGCGCGGGCGAGGATGAAGAGGAAGCGCCGTCGTTAGCTGGGGGCGACGGGGGCCCACCAGGAGGGCGCCGCCCCTCAACATGTCGCCTCGACATGCCGCAGCTCCTCAGCCACCATCCCAACGAGCACAGGCCGGACGACAAGAAGGTCAAGGTACGACCATATGCTCATGTGCATTCTTATCGTGTGTGTTTCTGTGTGTGTGTGTGTGTGTGTGTGTCGCAGGCTGTAGTTATCTATGCAAAGCCGGCGACCCCTCGAACGGTCCTCTTAGTGGAGTGCTTTTGTATGTGGCCTATATACGGGGGTTGGTACAAATCGAACATGTGTCCGTTTTAATGGCCAGAGTTCGTGCTGGGGTTGATTTGTTGTCGAGTTCAATTTCCGGATGGTTGTTTTTGGGCGAATTATGAATATTCGATTTTGATAAGAGGACGAGATTAGGGAGGTAAAATTTTTCCATTCAATTCAAGTAGCTTTTATAGGTAATTTTTATTTAATTGTAATCCGGTATTTTTTTACTAATTAACGGTTTGTTGGTAAATTAAATTTTCTAAAAAAAAACTGGGAAAAAAAAAAAAAAAAAACGTTGCATAATCCGAAATATTTTCAAAAATATTTAATTCTATACTGACAAATTTTTGGTCCAGTATTGCTAAAAAATAAAATGAAAGACCAAAAGTGTGAAAAATATATATTTGGTACTTTCGAAGTACACGGAAACAGCGTGACTCACTCACACGCATACGAATTGTAAGCTGACACAATCGTTGATTTTTAGTTAAATTATAAAGTTCATCTACACCATGTCAATATTCAATATGTAATATATTTCACTTATAAGTTAACGACACCAGGGTTGACTGCGTACCTATAGTTGCCCATTTCTCATTGTCAGAAAAACTTAAAAATTCAAGTTTTTAAAGACGATGATCTTTCGGACAAGATGTGATAGATTGGCTTTTTATTACATCATACATTGTCAACCACTGGTGTCGTTATCTTAATGATAATTTAAATAAATACATTAAGTGTTTCTTAGTGAGAAATGCGGCCATTGTTCAACCCTCTACGTTCAGTTACACTAAAAATAATAAAAAGGTTGAAATAAAGCAAGAGTAAGCATAATAAAATTTCAAATTAGTGTAAATCGCGCTTTACACTGGATACAAATCCACACGATTTGACAGATAGCGATTTGTATGTGTGTTTATCACGCTTGTAAGTCAAAAGTACCATTTTTTTTTTATTTTCCAGTAAAAGTTATAATTACCAATTTATTATTCGGGTCTTTTACCAGTTAACCGGTTTACCGGAAATGGTTTTCCTAGACGTAACGTATGTGCGATGCAATAAATATTTGTATGACTATGACTCTGTTGAATGGTCTCAATGAAACAATGATGTATGAATTTCATAAGATAAATATAGGATTTGTACTTTTAGATTTACATTCCATTCATACTGCTTTGTATTCATGACGCTGCACACTTTGTATTATTATATTAGCATTCCTATCGGCTTTAAAATAAACACACATTTCAAAATAATGGTATAATATAATATAATATAATATTTTTATACAATTTTATTATATGATGCTTACAATTTTTTTTTATTCATTACTAAAATTCATTAAAAAAAAACTAATAAGTCAACATCTAACCTATTTTCGCAAATAGATCGACGAAATCTCCAACACTTAGCGTCGAAATAAACATATCAGAACACCGAAACTAAACAAATCTAAAATTACAAGTCAATTTGAACGAATGCACTTTCGGAGCGATTTTCAGCATGTTCTTTATATACGGAGCGTGCGAAAGTTTGCGTCTTAAGAGCTTTTTTTCGTATATGACTAGGTTTTTTCGGGGCTTTTCTTTTAGGGCTAATCGAATCTAGGCCCGTTTTTGGGTGTCTTCGGAAAAACGGTGGATAAAAGCGATGATTTTCAAACCGGGCCACATTCTCGCAATTTCGTAGCCGATTTACAGCCGTTCGGAAGAAAATTAGATTTTTCCCTCCAGCACGCGGACAAAGGTTCGATTGTCTTTGAATTTCGCATGTAAAAAACGTTTCAGCCATGTGGTTCTATTCTTTGCCTATTTTTTACATATTGAACCGTTTTATTATTCGATATTTTCATAAATTGCGTATCTATTGCTTTATAATTTTCGAAAACTTTCGCATCAATTGGATTTCAAATAAATATGAATAATTTGATTACTTTTATGTTATCGTATGGTTTTTATTAAAAAACAAACTTTTTCAATAACAAAGGAATTTAACAACAATATAATACATACAAACAATAACAGTATAATACAAACTCTTTTCCGATGTAAGATATTTACATTTTGATTTAATAAAGAAAAACGGTGAAAAGTTATACTCACATGTTCCGCTGTTTTTACACATCAAAACACTTTATGAAATATAATATTTCAACACACAATACACGAATATACAATTGTAAATATAAAAAATGTACACTCTTTCGAAAACATTATGGATGAGTCACTTATCTTATACAGATAATTTTACGTATGTTCACCCGTTTGTTCGGATTTGTTCTTTGGATCGTTGTTTTCTCAAAGTAATGTTTGCATCGATAGATTTAAACATAAGAAAAGCTTAACATTTATGTTTGTTTCTTTTCCATTGTATTATAAAACGATGGTTCGAGAAAAAAATGGTGGAAAACAAATTGGGAAAGTAAATACGTTAACGTTGGGAGAAATCGTCCCCTTTTATTATTATTTATGTCTTTCGCTTCGAGTTATGGCGACTGTGCAACCTCAATTTTTTTTTCGGTAATCATAATAAAAATAAATTTATTTAATCGCTTGGAAAAACGTATTTTAGCGAAAAAAAGCATTAGGGAGTGTCCGATGTATCCAGTCGCATACAAATTTTTGATAAATATATCTCGATATAGGAAAATATAAATCACTTTAATTTCCTTTTATTTCATATAAAATTCGATGATTTATTTTAATTAATTTTTTCTATTTTGAAACAATATTTTGATTCAATATGATATAAATTTTATCACAAAACTTTCACCAGACTCCTTTTTCATATAAAAACGTTTCCATTAAGTAAATAGAATTTATATAGGTTAAAAGTTTCACAATAAATCATTGTAAATACGAATCAAAATGTTTTCAATCGTGATACACAAAGACGCTGATTCCTTAAAAATTCTAGTTTTATATTTTGTTAACGTCCCATTTTTCATCGAAGTTAAGCGATATACATATGATACGTTCAGTAGATAATTAGGTTACCCGATCACATCCATTTATCCTAAGATCTTCTAGTGCGAGATTATTTCAATTGTTATTATTCTAATCTTATAAGGTTAATACATAAGTTTCATCTTATTTTTTCGTTGGTGGATATTTTTCTCCTTTCTCCAAAATAATGAATAACATTTGAATCCAAATTATTTTATTATGTGGAAGATTTTTTTTTTCAGTATACAAATTTTGTAAAAATAATAATGAGACCGCGGCAACCAAAAATACTTGTAATGTATACAGTAGAGATGCAATTAAAATTAGAATTACTCAGTTTTTTAAAATTCGGATCTGACGATTTTTTTATTAACTGATAAACCATTGACTGATGATGCCATGTTACTAGCCATAAATGTTGATCCACATCAAAATATCAGAGAGATCGTATTGAAAATAGAGAATCGACCGATAAAAAAAGTCTAATCATATACATAGTTTTTGCACTTCAAATTGAATGTTTTGATCATCAAATTGAACATTTTATACTTAAAATTCAACTATGGAAATGTATTAATAAGACCGTTGTTATATAATAGTAATCGATGAAATCAACAAGAATTTCTAGTAATTAATTTCATTGATTACTATGACAATGATCTTATTAATACATTTCCATAGTTGAATTTGAAGTATAAAACGTTTTAAACGTCCAACCGACATATAAAACCCATATCGAGTTGTTTTGAAAATACTAAATACCTATCCCTCGATTTACTCGGTAGATAGGTTTCTCATAAAAACGTGTAAATCAAAATTTTATATGTTTTAATGTAAAATCGTGTAAATCGAAAAGTACACAAAAAACGCATAATTCTGTTGTTTTTTCAAACTTTTTATTATCTTACAATTAGGTAAGGTTAGGTTAAGTTTAGTCCGAAATCCTAATTTTTGAAATCCCAATTTTAATAAGCAATTTATAAAATTGTTTAATATTATGGTCGACATATCGTTTTGAGGTTGCATTCGAAACGTCAAACTACGACGTAATGACAAACATGCGGGTACGCACCTCGTTGTTTACCTAACAGTTTCTCTTCTATTTTAGTTAGTGATAGAATTCAATGTTAAAATTATTAATGTTATTATTATTGATTATTTTTAACATTTATTTTTTTTTAAACCGTGTAAAAGCGAAAACGTGAAAAAAAAGTACCTTGTAAATCGAGGGATAGGTATTTAATAGGTATTTAATAAAAAAAAAATACGTCAAAACTTTCGCATCGACCTAACAATATATGCATATAATAATAAAACAAATCACCACAATAAACACACAAATCCCAACCTCAAATATATATATTTTCGAATTCCCACAGAAAAATGACACCCGAAATCATATAAACGCCGGTGAATTTCCACAAAACGGCCCGTTCCATTTCCACGCCGGCGGGCACATTGGCGTCCATTACTCTCTTAACACTTTCGGTGTGGGCCCTTGCCTTCTCTTCTTTCTCTAACCCTTTGTCGGCCGCAGGCTCGCCGTCTCTGTCTTCTGTTCGTCTACGACGCCACTTCTGACTAAATAAATTTGCTCCCAGAAGGAAAAAGGGAGTATCGCTTTCTGCAACATTATGCTTTAACGTCTCAACTTGGTCTAATTGAAACGAGATTCAATAGCCGTTCGAGAATCGAGAACTGTAAAAATATAAGGCGTTTCATTGTTTTCGGTAAATTGGATTATGGCCGAGTGAAATTGTGGAAATATGTTCGGGGGAGATTTTGCTGATTTCGTTGTGTTCTAATGTCCGCTTGTTTTATAATAAATATTTTTTAATCAAATACAAATTTTTAGATTTTATATGAATATATCAACCAGACGCAATTACTGTTTAATATAAAAATAAAATACCAATTTTTAAAATATTATATTATATTTACTTTAGATTTTCTTGAGTAAAATTTACGACATCGCGTTATTCGCGTAGTTTCCCCTTCACCTATACATTATATAATTAAGCAAGCCGAATGATCTAAGCAAATAGGCAGTCTTTGGAAAAAGTTTAATTATTCTTTTAAAGTTGAATGTTTTAATTTAAAAAGCAGCCAAGCGTAATCCTATTTAGGCGTCCGTTTCGCAAACGACGCCTTTTTCAAAATACACTCACGTATATATAAAAAAAAACGTTTTAAAATCGACTTAAAGGCTTTCTTGAATCTTTTACTTTACGTTATATTAATGGATTTGTGCTTCTTTTAATGTATGCAAATACAATTTCGCTCTTGCGATAAAATCTGTGTACTTAATTCGAATTAGATTTTCGTCTTAAGACAATACGACTCGATTTATGACCGGAGCACACAATTGCTCAAATGTAATAAAATTTAATTTACATCTCCAACTGAATTTTAACCTATAAGGTTAACTTTTAATTTCTTATATTAACAGGATAGTACCTTCACAGAATTACGGAAAGCTTTCGACTTCAAAGACTTCTCCCATCTGACTCCATTCCTTAAGCTTATTAACCTTTTTTAATTATTTTTTTTCATTCGAACTTCTACGATTATTTTTTATCACTTCTATACTGATCTTATAAACGCAGATCTTAATTAAATTCTATAAATATATATATACACACTTAATCCTCTTTTGGCACGGTTCCGAAATAACACGATTCACGGGAAAAGAACCGATTATTTTTTACACGATTTTTTCACTTTAACGCGGTATAAAAATAAAAAAAAAAAGTATTATTTTGCCACAACGGTAAGATTCAGTGCAAGCCAGTATACTGTTATAATTATATGTATGTAATTATAATTATTAAATATAAAATTTGTTGTTTTTTGATGATTTTACATGGCGAAATTTTTTCACATTACACATTTTTTATAAAGTAACATATAACTATTTGGATGGAAGTTGCATCAAAATATTATGTATACTGATGAACCTATTTCCAATTTGTATATGGTTTTGTCACTATATACTTTTTTAAACGATAGTCTCTGGATCTTATCCTCCTTATAAAAAGGGGTTTGGATATATTTGGAAAGAAAAAGATAATTGTTAAATCATTATATTACACATTTTTTATAAAGTACATTAAGTGTTACATAAAGTACATTAAGATGGAAGTTCTATCTAAATATACAGATGGAATCTATCTTCAATTTTTATATGGTCATCTTCCTTTTTTTTATACTCTTTTTTATTTCTCTGGAACATATCCTCCGTATAAAAAGAGGATTGGGTGTATCTAATTACCTAATTCGAAAATTTTCGAATAGAAAAAACCTTCGCACCAATTTTCACAATTTTCTCCGCCCGAATGCGATTCATCAATCAAAAATCGACAACTTTAACAAGCACAATCTCCCGAAACGCAAAAATCCTAAACACAACAACCTCCACCGAACAAAAAAAAACAAAACAAACCAAAAAAGCTCCATTTTCGAAAACTTTTTTCCCGGGACCCTTTCCCTGCTCTCCCACCCCTGGCCATAATCCGTTTAGAGGCAACGCCATAAGTTATGTAAACACAGAGGACCCAAACCGCACACGTTATATACGCGTGTTGTATGTATTACATACACACAGGTTCGTATGCATATTCCGTTTTATACATGGCACTATGGCTGCTGAGAAAGTCCCGAAATCGCCTTACAGCACCCACGGGAGTTGTCGACCCGAAACGACACCGCTTTTTCAAATCGGAGCCGTGTTTCGGACTTTTCATATTTGGATGTTTGATAAGGTTGTTTTTTGTTTTTTGGGGTCGTTAATTGCGGTTTTGATTCGGTTTATAAAGTTTTTTTTTTAATATTTCTATTATTTTTTTTATATTTGTTTTGATGGGTGTTTTATTGAAAAAATATAGATTGTGTCTTAAAACGATTTGTTTGTGCATTAGGACAATATATGATGTGCGTTGTTTCTGGTTCATTAAAGAATGTCATTGAGCATCATTTCATTAGTAGAGTGCGACGAAGAAAATGATTTTGTACATAAAAAATATGAAATGAGCGATAGAAATAATAGTTTGTGCATTTAAATGATTGAGAGGTGGCAGCATCACCAGATTAAAGTCTTCCTCCACAGACAATACAATACGACTGTCAACTGTCAACGTTTTTTTATGTTAAAATTTTTATTTCATTTAATTTTAATCACATTTTAACAATTTTATTCTATTATAAACGTTGTGAATCAAGTGGTCTTGCGGTTGGTATTTCACGCTGTTCGCGTTTGCGGCGTTGCCGATCCTTTATTTCTATTCATTCTAATACACGTTTTATTCGTTTGAAGGTACTGATATTTTTTCAAAATGCACATTTATTTCATATAATGCACGTTTAAAATGTTCCCATTTTTTATTAATATGAATAATCTTAATTATTATTTTAAAATATATGGAATTTAAAGTTTAAAGTTTGTTTGGTTGAGAAACGCTGTGTTACATAAAATCATCTAACCGTTAAATATCGTAAAGCTCGCTAAGTGAAGTAACTTTGTGCCTTGGGAATAAAATTGCACGAGCATGAAAAATTCTTTAATTCAAAATCTCTTCTGGTAATTATATTAAGGTATCGCTTCAATAGAATTAACGAAATCCTTAATATAATATTAAAATTGATGTATTAAATATAATAAAAGTTATTTCTACTTTTAAGAAAACGCATTACGTATTTAAAATACCTTGAAATTTTCTCGACTAATTTTCTTGAAACGTCAAACTTTTGAATATACAAATAAATAAAATAGCTCTTTAACATTATCCGAAAATTAGTACAGTAGAACCTCGATTATCCAGTCTAAACAAAGATTGAGATGGTCCGGATTGTGAAATATCCGGATAATCGAAACGGGAAAAAAATTAAATAAAAGTTATGAATTATTAAAAATTAAATTAGATTATTTATAAAAAAAATTTGTGTGCATAATCATGCACAGAACTTTTGAGTATTTTTCAGACGTATTTTCAGTCTATTTATTTTACTATATTTATTTTATTTGATACTGCAAATATTTGTGAACATAACGTAAAATTGCCATGGTAGTATATTCATTGTTTCCCTAAATAATTGATTAATTAAGTTAGAATTTTTAACGCCGTCTGTGAAAAGTTTTTTAACTCCATCCATTTTTTTAATTATATAATAAATAAAATTTCTGTTAGTTTTTAGTTTGATCACCCTCATAGTTGAGTCTGTCATGAGTCAGTATAATTTTTTTTACGTACTCGTAAATTTTTGAATGAGTGTAAAATTCGGATAATAGAGATTCTATATGTATTATATACTATATGTACTATATGTATATATATCTACTATATGTATTTATAAAAAATCATTATTCTTAAAATCTAATTTATTCATCTATCACCATCTTACCCACAACTAACGAACAATCATTTCAATTCCTAAACCAGATAAACATTCTCGATAAAAAATTCAATATCTACATCATTTTCGATTCCACCCAAACTTTCATCCATTTCAACCATATTTTAAACGTCGAAACTCACCAACTCACAGACCGTACAATTTTTATATCCGAAAAAAGTATCACACCAATCCCATATTGTACCAAGTCGGCAATATTCGCGAGGACATATAGAAAGAGTTTTACGACTACAAGTAATATCATGCCCAGCAACGAAACCATAACATAATATAGAACGTCGCGTATACCCGTCAAGCGGTTAAACAGAACCCGAAAAGTTTAACCGCGAAAACTCGCCGGTTATCTTTATCGCGGCGACGAACTCCCGATTCGTTTTTCCGATCGCTTCTCTCGACTTTCCCTACTCTCTTTTTTCCGAATCTTTTTTCTTCTCGTCCCGAGAACGCAATAAATTCCCGGGAAGCGGTTAAGCGTGACGTAAGCCGATAACTTCGTTTCAATCATATTTTTTGCGGGCGCTTTTTCACGCGATGTTGTTCTTTAAATCTCTTAAGGATTTCGCATTGTGTTCGTGTGTTGTGTGCGAAAGTTACGTTGTCTGAATACATTTTTGTATAATGTGTATTTTTGTCGTCCGAATTTTGTTTTATGTATAAGAGCGCTAATGAACGTTTATGTATTGCGTGTAATGACGACTTGATTGCCTTAACAGCTTTCGTTTTATGTATGGATTCGTTAAAATGGCGTTTTTTATGCGACGACCCTCATTTTTGTAATTTAATGAGTGGAAGTAAGGCGCAAAGATATATTTTTAATTTATTTTTACGTGAAATTTTATACTTTTAATATATACATAATTATATTCAATTTTATGGTGAGCTTTCGAATTTAATTTGATTCCGTAATCAAGTCGTTTTTTGATGAAAATAAGCGAATATATAATATAACACAATCTTATAACATAAAGAAATATAGATTTTACAATTAGACAGTGTTGAACTAAAACTCAGTAAAAACTTATATGGATTTCAAAAATCTATACAGATATATCTAAAAATCTATCTATTATATACTATATTGCATCATTTATTTTCATCACTACTAAATGAAGACCTTTACAATCCTCTTTTATTCTTTTCGATTTTAATCAACTTCTGTGTATTCTGCACTTTTTTTATGCTTCCTTTCATCATCCATAAGATTTTATCTGTTTGCATTTTTGGTCCCTCGAATACCATTTCGATACTTTACGTATCAATTTATAAAACAATATCATCCACACATTTTACCACTTGATTACCCATTTACGTTTCAAACTATTTACTCTATCTGCAATATCCGTAGCTTTGATCAAACTTTTGATTCATCTTTTATAGTTATTACCAAAATATTCCATTCTTTACCATTATTTTTTAATATTTTTCAACAACAGTTTCCTTTGAAATTCACCTGCGAATGAATCCAATCGCATTCGAATCCAATCAAAGAACAAATCCTTTCACATGAACGCTTCCAGCTGACAAAAGTTTACGTTATAATTTTACAGTTCTCGCAACAGACGCCTGAAAAGCAAACCGGATTACATACACACGTGCGAAAACCAAATCCGCCAAGCTGTGCAATAAACATGCGATTTAACGCGAATTTTAACGGTCTGAAATCGCATACATATATTCGCGGACTGAAACTTCGCCGTTATAAAGACGATAATGCAGTCGTTTGATGATAATTTCGGTGGACGATCGCGTTTCTGGTTTAATTGTTGGGTTGATTCGTTTCAGACGACTTCCGTCTCCTATCCGGATGTGGAGATTCGAATTTTGATCGTTTTTCTGATTTATGTGTGCAGGATGTGTAAATTTCGAAAATTGAATATCGGGTTTTGTGGTCGGTTCGAAAAATTGAAGAATGGTTGGGTTTTTGTGTTGTTTTTGAAATTGATGGATCGGTTGTGAGAATTGATTGAAATAATAATATAAATTTGATTTTTATTATTATATAAAGAAATGAATTGAAAATTATTGTATCGTATGAATTTTTTTGATAATCTCTTTTATAAATGCACCCGATTTTTCAACACTGTTCAAGGAAGAAGAATCGATTATTTTTTACACGATTTTTTCACTTTAACACGGTATAAAAATAAAATGAAATATATATATTATTATGTCACATTAGTAAGATTCGGTACAGGCCAGTATACTGTTATGTAAGTAATTATATAATAATTATTAAATAAAAAAAATTAATGTTTTTTGATGATTTTGCAAGATGAAATTTTTTCATATTATACATTTTTTATAAAGTATATTTGGTTGAAAGTTCTATCCAAATATACTGATGGAATCTATCCTAAATTTTCTTATATTCACAATACATTTTTTTTACAAAGTAGTCTCTGGAACGTATCACCCATGTAAAAATAGGATTGGATGTATTATATTGAATTATTTTCTCGATGATAATTAAAAACGACTCCAGATCAATCTTTTATTATAAATTTATCATTCAAATGACATTCAAATGATAATAAAATGTAGTACAACTTAATTTATATATTCATATTTACTTAGAATCAATCTATAATATTAAATTTATTTAATAAATAATAAAAGAATAGCAAACACTTAAACTTTGATAACACACAATAACAACGTACAGTAAAACATTTTAGCTGACAAAACAATCACCAAATGTAAAAAAAAACTCTAACTCGCGAGACAAAAGAAATTCTGGCACTTCGCGAACCAACAGAACTCGCTTTTTCTCTTAATTTCCCAGGACATTTGCGAAATTTTTCCCGCTCTCGTGTTGTACAGTCGGCGAGAAAATTGCCGCGTCGATTTAGGAAAATACCTGAAGCAATAGAAGAAGCTGTTGACCTTAGAAAAATGGGAATCCGGCCATTGCCTTAATTGCATTGTTTTTCGTGGGGAAAACCCACACGACCAGATATAGGCGCATAAAGTTTCGGTAAATACCTTTTTCCCATATTAAACTATATATTTTACAGACAATTTATTTTTATTGTATGTAAATGGTGTTGGTCTTCTATGCCTCTTCACCTTTTCGCCTTTTTAGCATACGAATGAAATCATAAATAATATCTTATTAGAATACTTTCCCCGTGAACATTTTCTATGTATATTTTTATACATTGATTTTATTCGAGTTTTTTTCTTCACATGAAATAAAATACATGAATGATAGATTTCAATATAAAAAAATTACTTTAGCTCCGAGTATTCTTAACAATCCGAATTGGAATACACGTTTTACCATCCAATATATTTCCGCCATGAAAAACACCATCGAAAATCCTCTTGTAATTTCACACCCGTCAAACGTTGTATTTTCTTTCGTTTCTCCCGCCTTTTTCGCGCAATATTATATTATTAAATAGCTTCGCGGCGGCAATCCTTCGCGAAACCGAATCGGAAAAACACGACGCCGACATATTGGGGGGTTTTTCACGATTTTCGCGGAAAAGCCTTCGAGAGAAACGGTAAACAAGTTGTTCGCGACTCTACATGCGTAAAAAGGCACGCGAAACGCAAATAAAATGCGCACAACTTGTGAATAGACTGCGCGGTGTGCGTTACCGCAAAAGTGTTTCGAGTCTGATCAAAAAGTTCTAGGATTTGTGTTTATTTCGATTTATGTTATGAAAGAAAAACACCTGTTATTCGCCATCATTGAAATCATCGAATAAGTTATTTGTGTCTATTGTAAGTCAAATTCTTTTCAATTTACACCCATCTCCCGATTTACGTGATACTCATTTTACGCGGTCAAGAGAAGTTTTTTTTTATTAATAACATATTTTTAATTTTTTAATAAAAAATAAAAAAACAATCATCGATCATGGAATTACTAAATAAAAAACTAACCATGGCCAAACAGTGTTCTCCTCACAATGTTAAAAAATGATTATTTCAAGTATGACGATGAAAGTGATATCTAATCATCGAAATAGAAAATAAACATTGTTTTAGAATTTAAAAGACAGGCGAAATTGAGGATTAATTAATATTGTTTTTAAATAAATTCTTATATGAATACTCTTTCATTTTTCAAATATATTTTAGACTCTTTTTGATTTTATTGAACTAATCTCCCTATTTAGCATAAATTTAAATTTTCTATTTATTTGATTTTTACTTTAAAACCTATCACTTGTTTTATGTATGGGTCCAAGATTATTTTTTAAGCGGTTTCAATTCACACGGTTCATCGCGGAACGTATCTATCGCATAAATCAAAGAATGGGTGTATTACATTATTACCTCAGGCATTATTTTTTTACATAGTAGTAAAAACATCACTTTCAAGAAATTTAAATACTAAAAGTTTTAGATTCATATTGTCAAACTAAAACTACTTATAACCGCGACATCTGTCGGTCAACCTCAATAGTCATTGATAATCGATACATTTGTCTTATAAGAACATTAGAAATGTACAAATATAATAAGCACAATACAAATACTAAACAAAATCCCGAACACTTACATACATAAGAGCTCGACATTTATAAATTCATCGGATCAAATACACGTTTTCTTACTCATAAAAAACTTTATAAACCCCAACAAATCCTTCTAAGCAAACCGCATATATTCCGCCACTTCACACTTACGAAACTCCTCGAGCTTTATAAGCACTCTTATATAAAAAAAAAAAGAAACGAACCGTTTCCTCCCTTTACATTTCGCCGTCCCCCTTATTTGTTTCCCTTTGGCCCTATACGAACGATTAGTACGCTCGATGCGTTCGTTTTTGCTTCGTTTCGCGAAATCGAAAACAAAACTTTCGAAAGGGGGTCTCCGCAGCCGGGAAACGTCGGGAAATTCGAAAAGCCGGAAAAGCGTTTGAAAATTTTTCCCTGGACGTCTTCTCGTCAAAACGCTGAAGACGAAGAATTTTCATCAAACGGAATCGGAAAAGCAATTTCGCTCCGGCGGACTATGTACCACCTTAATCGGCGGATGGATTAAATTTATTTATTTTTCGACTTGATACTTTCGAAATGCTTTTAATTGATTTCGTTGGACTTTCGGTGGGCCGCAGATGGAAGGATAGAAACTTAATTAAAAACTTTTATATAAACTCGGCGTGTTCACAATAATATGCTGAGTTCTTTTTCGTTGTGGGGAAGAAAATCGTGGAGTGTATTTCTTCAGAATGCTTATATTATGTTATTTTTCAGAGACACAGCATTCATGGTATGATGGAGGAGGAGAACGTCGTCAGGCCTCACCAAGAAATGGCTCAACTATCTCTAGACGAAAAGAAGTTCTTATTGGCTGTGGAAAGAGGAGATGTGGCATCAACAAGACGGTAAGAAATTTATTTTGATACAGCAGAACCTCTATTATCTGGAATCGGATTATCCGGATTGAAAAAAATAAAGTAATGCACCAGTGGTTGAGCATGTACCAGTAATTGACCCTTTGTGAGTAAAACGTAAAAAATTATGTTTCCAAAAATGGTACATTTTATAGCCTATCAATCGCACCCTTTCCTAAAAATCACCATTTTTGAAAACATTATTCTTTACGTTTTTCTGATACATGGTCAACCACTGATGCATTACATCATTTTTTTTAAATAGCAGATTTAAAATTTTTTTTTACATGACACGCGTCCAAAAATTTACGAATATGTAACACAATTATTATAGCGACTCAATTATAAGGGTGATCAAATTAAAACCGAAGATGAATTTTATTTTAAAAATAATTTTAAAGTTTATAAAGTGATAGTAACATAATTTATTCACAAAAACGATTGTTTTTTTACAAAATAAAACAATTTTTATGTTTGAAAATTTGGAGTCAAATCACAGTTGGCATTAAAATTTATGATTTCATTAATTATTATCTTTAAAACTGATGAATACATTACCATGGTGATTTTATGTTATATTCACAAATCTTACTAGTATCAAATTACCAAAAATAATAAAAATAAATATACTGTAAATACTTTTAAAAAATACTTAAAGATTGTGTGCATAATTATGCACATCAAAAATTTCTATAAATAATTAATTGAATTTCTAATAAATCCACAATTTTTTTTCTTGTCTTGATTATCTGGATTCGATATCCGACCATCTCAATCTCCATTCATCCCAAATAATCAAGATTCCACTACACTTCCATCCAATTCGCCACAAAAGATCAAACAATATAAAAACGTAACAATCGAAAATTACCACAATCCTTCTCGATTTTCCTCGGAATTAATCTCCGCGATAATAATAGAAAGACAATAATTATAATTGCATCCTGTTCCGTCGGATGTCCACTCGAAGGGTCGAGTGCTTTTTGATTAATTCGAAAAGAGACAGAGAAAATGGCACCCGGCGTCTGCGACGTTGTAAAAGGCGTCGTCTGACCCCATAATAAAACCATAAAATAAAATATAATTATGGGGAGAGATCTGCCTTGTTTGCTTCTGCCCCGTAAATCCATATCAAATGAATAACCGAATCGGAATGGGATTGGAATTCAATCAACACTCCGAGTCGAGGTCGATTTTCATTTAATTAAATATCACTATGATATGAACCGTTTTCTTTGTATTTTCATATTGGAGGTGTGATCAATCAAATAATATAGAAGTTTTCATATATTACTAGCGGCTTGTACCCGGCGTTGCTCGGGACTCTGTGAAAATAAATTGTGTACCGTTTGTAATTATTGTCACAATCAATCGCGACGCCGGCACATTATATTATAATTTGTATGGCAATCGATAGAAAAAATTAAAAAAATTGAACGCTTAAGTTTCGATAAATCAGTATATGCGATTGGACGCCATCTCGATATGTGGCGTAAAGTACTATAAACTCCTCCCATTGTAGGCGTCACCGTAGATGCTTACATGCCAGTGATTCGGCGATTTAGACCTTACGCCACATATCGAGACGGCGCTAAACGCTAAACGGCGCTATACACATTTTTTCGAAACTTTAAAGTCGTTTATAATTAAATTGGCTTGGTGGTGCGCGCTTATACTTTGCCATATCAAATCAATAGAGGTGATCTATCGAAAAAAAATATCCCATATCGAAGTTGATTTCCGTCGTTGTGCCTTTCCCTTGTTAGTTTCTTCGGATTTCAAAATACATTCTTGCCAGATTTAGTGAAGATTCGTCTATTGATTTAGGAGTTTATTGGATACATTCATACATACATACATACAACGTTTAAGTTTTATATACACACATAGATATGAGATTAAATCGCTTTTTATAAAAAGAAATTACAATTTAAAAGATGTGGATTTTCTCTGGTATCAAAAGAATTTTTTACGTTGCGAAACTACTGAAACTACTTCATTATAAAGCTCTCATAAAAATTTGAATGAAAATTTTACACAAAACTATTTTGTACTATCTCAATAAAAGTGTCTTTGTGATGAAAAAATAGCATTTTAATTTTAAAAACGGTGGATAGTTTGAAAATGTTGAATTTGTTTACTTTTTGTCTGGGTTCTAGAAATAACAAAATATAAAATATTTTGAAGAATCTGATCGAGTATCTTTATGAAAATCTGAAATATTTTAGATTTATCGCTCGGTTTAATCAAAACTCTCTGTTGAAAACTTGAAATATTCTCATAAAGGTTTCGTTTTATCTGTAAGTACTTTTTCAACAGTTTACAGCAAGTTTCGTTCACCTCGCAAAGTGTTCAATACGTTTTACACAAAATTGTGGATCGCCTTTGTTAGGTTTTTTATTCTTTTTCCTCCACCGAGTGTCCTATTCGTATTTCTCAGTTTCAGAAAAAAACAAAATATATAGTTTAGAGCAAACAGAAGACTTCTTTTGTGTTCGCCTGCGAAATCTTCAATCCTTTTGAGTGAACGAACTCTATGAAAACCACGACGAATACTCCGCATCTTCAATATTAACGGAAACTTTTCAAAAATCTAACTTAAAATTTTCCAATGCGAAACATAAATAAACAAACGACTAGTTCTTTTGTGAACATCCGTCACTTGAATCGCGTACATTCGTACTTTGCAAAGAATATGTATTCTTAAAAAGTTGAATAAATATTAACTTTTATTAATTTTTTAAAGACTTCTCCCTATTTGTAATTACATACTTGTTTTTTATCGTTAGTAAAATAATTCAATTTAACGACATAATAATGTTATATATGTATATGTTATGTGTTGTACCGACGCTGAAACAAACCAGATGCTTTTACACGAGCTCTTTGTAGACTTTTACTTTGAAAAAAAGATGGTTTCATATCTGAATTTGAAAATACATATGTATATATAATATAATAATAGCTAAAAAGCGTAAAAACGTTTTCGAAAGAACCTCCATAACGTTTAATGGAATACACAGCGATAGTAACGGTAATGCTTCGGGTTTATATATCTAGACACTTTTCAGACAATTTTGCAAATGGGTTTTATTATTATATTAGATATTTTAAAACACTTTACACTATCTTATCCGCTCGAATTAAGCAATGGTCTTAAATGTTTTGCAATAAACATAATCGAATTTGTAGATACTAATATTTTAATGCGCTTTAAATCATCAATATTTTTTCAGACTATATTGTAATATAAATAGTATACGTCTTTCGATCTTCAACCGTTATTTAAATTAAATTTTATGTAACGCAATCAGTAGAAAAATATGATCTTATATCAAAGAATAATTTCAGTAATTATTAGGTCAATGCATAAGTTTCGTCGGAAGTCAAATATTTTTCTCCTTTCTTCAAACTAATGAATAACATTTATATTCAAACTATTCTGTTATGTGGAGGATATTTCCTTTTCAGTATCTGTTAAGTTTTGGCCTAACCAGTGAACGATAAACAGTTCATGGAAATTTTTGGAATAATACAGTGCATTTATTGCATTTTTCACTGAACAAATTTTGTAAAAATAACAACCAAAAATATTTGTGGTGTGTAAAGTAGAGATACAGTTAAAGTTAGAATCACTCAGTTATAGTTTTAAAAATTCAGATCTGAGGATTTGTTTAACTAATAAACCATTGACCAAGCGGCCTTTGAAGACTGATTATAACATACAAGTATTACTAGCGATAATTAATGCTAATCCACGTTAAAATGTCAGAAAAATTGTGTTGAAGATAGGAGTAAATCGATAAAAAAAAGTGCGATATCTGCATCGTACAGTTTTTGGACTTCAAAATTGATGTTTTAAACATCAAATTGGACATTTTACACTTCAAATTCAACTATAGGAAAATATAAATAAGACCGTTGTCATAGTAACCAATGAAATAAACAATAATTTATATTGATGAATTTCATTGATGACTCACAGTCATCAATGAAATTCATCAATATGAATTATAAAATAGGCATAATATGAATTATAAAATAGGCATGAATATATGATAAATTAGGCATTCTGTTTTCTCGATGATTTTCATTTCTCGAGAAATAAGAATTCTCGATTTCGCTACTGAAATTTTTCAAGAATTTTCTAGAAATTTTGATGTATGAAAAAATACATTTTTTTTAATAATTAATAAGGCAGATTAAATGTATTTAGAAAAAAATTTTGCAGCCTATCGACTGTTTTTTGCCCTTTTGATTTACTTTTATTATACTGAAATTATCATATACATATGTTAATATAAAAAATATTTTCGAAAACACAATTTTTTTTTTTGAACCGAATAAATTGACTAATTAACACATGTGAGTTAAAAATCAAAGTCGTGGGAATAAACTTTTATGTATAATATATTCTTTTATTTATTATCATTATCATAATTGTATTATTGTATAAAAATGCATAAAATAAAATATCAAAGAAAAATTTTCAAATAATCAAAACCTTTTAAAAGTATGCATATTTTCAAATATTATATCTGTATAAATTTAGTGTATAATAATAAAAAAATTACTATGAAAATTCTCAAGAAATTTACTAAATATCTCGAGAAATGAGAATTCTCAATTTTGGAATTTTTCTCGAGAAATTCTGGGGAATTCTTTCTCGAGAAGAAACGCTAACTATGACAATTGTCTTATTTTTAAAATTATACTTTCCCATAATTGAATTTGAAATGTTAAACGTTCAATTTGATGTTTAGAAAGTCCAATTCGAAGTTCGAAACATCCAACTTGAAGTGTTAAACCTGTATCGGGTTGATTTCAAAATACAATTTACGATAATACGAAGAAACTTTTGAATTTACCTTAATACCTTTCTATTATCGCGCAATGAAGAAAAACAAAACATTTTTACGAATCATACATCAATACATATATCGTATTGATTGAAATTAAACGACACGTGGCGCGATCAACATATGAACACATACCCAAAATATACATATAAATAAACAAAATAATTTCAATCGCAACCCACGTACCAATTTCACGTACACCAAAAAAAAATACCAAAACGTTACCCCACACTTCTCCCAACGAAAATAAAAAACGAACTTGTTTGTCGACATTTTCTCCCACGTACTAAGAAACTGGAGAGGTGGAAGCATTAATGATGTTGACGCAATTAAGCAAAATGTGACGAAGCCAAGAGACATACTACTTTATATATCCCCATGGCGGCCGACACGGAGATGTCGCTGAAATTCATGCCCGGCAATTAAAATAAGCCCACTTTTTATCCCTGTAATAACAAAAAGTTGAATTTCCTGGCATGAGATGAGGGGTGTTGCTCGTTTTCCGTTTTGCGTTTCGTTCGTCTCGTCGGGGGATGAATGTCGTATTTTTCTGTGTACAGTCATGGAAAAAAGTATCTGATGTATTTTTTTTTGTGTGTACGTGTTTCTGTGGAACGCTTGTGCAATTATTTGTGAAAGCGATGCGATTTTATTGCTTTGTTGCAGATGCGATTTTATTGTTTGTTTTAAAGTTGTGTAGAATTTTATGATAATTTATAATAGTAATAAAATTCGTATTTTTTAATTAATATTTACAGAATGGTATGAAAGAGAAATTGCAGTTGTTTTCTCCATAGGGGCGTTTTAGGGATATTTTATGAGTTTATCTAATGAATGCATGGTTTGAATAAAATGCAGTGAAACGTACTCCTTAGCATCACGCGATATTTTTTTTAGATAAAACAAATTTCGATGTTAAATGAATTAATTTACCTTTTGCGCTGTCGATTTTTATCACAATTTAATTTAATTAGTGTTTCATGTGTTTTACCAACCAATTTTCATCAAAATATAATATATTCATACATGATATATTTTTTTAATTTTCGAGCAAGATAAATTGTTAAATTGTTATTTGGTGAAATATTAATTGAATATTCGTGCGAAGTTATCATATTTTTTTATAATTTAAAAAATAGGTTAATTTTATTATTTAAGTTTCCTTAATTGACATCCCCAAAGAGACATCTAAAACAACTATAATAGTTCAACACGCCCATATTTTTTCCGTGAATATACTACATTAACAATTTTTTTTTTTACAAGTAATTAATACATATTTTTTCATAACCAATGAAATAGTATATATTTACATTGTATATTTATTATATCATTAGAAAGTTAACCTTCTTTACGAACTGATAACACAAAGTTAAGTTAGATGCAATGAGACCAATTTTATTACCGATGAAAATATTTGCACTACACGAATACTTTTATTATTTTATTTTTGAGATTTTTTTATTTAAATTTTGTTTGTAAATAATTGCATAATTTTAAAAATTCAATGGAATCTAAAAAAAATTATATAAAATGAATTGTATTTAATTTGTATAACGGCCGATAGAGTCTGAAATAAAAAATAATAGATTTTCTCATCAAATGAAATATTTTACTCTCAATTTAAAAGCTAATAACTAAATATTCATTTGAGACGATTGAATAAGTGTTAAAAACGGATTCTTACTTGAACTATCATCATTATGTTTTAAACTGTCAATCTACGACCAACTTAACGATTCGATCAAATCAAAAAATCCTTAGTCATCGAAAATCTCGATCGTCAAATCAAATCTTGCACTTTCTCTCCACACATCTTTCAAACTATCCAATCTTAAAATCAAACTTCATTTCCAACCAATCGGACCAATCTCTTCATACAACATCCCATCAACTCTCAAAAACCCCACAAATCCACTCATCCAACAAAAACTGCCACAAATAAATCCCACCAAAGACAAAAAAAGCCCATCGATCTCATTTCTAAAAAGACGTCAAAACACCGCAGACATGATTTGTTTCTCGCGAAAATCCCACGCATACCAACCGGCAATTAAGACCGTCGGATCAAAGCCCCGATTCTCCCCATTTTCCGTCATTGTGGCCAGAGTACGTTTGGCAAACGTACTCTGGACAGAGAACAAACAAAATGACCGGAACGGCCGCTGATGTAATTCGGCCGGTCGCACCCCAGTCCATACAAAATCGCTCGTAAATTCGGACGTGTCTTGCGTGTGGTTCGGCGATAGGTATAAGTGTTGTTGCCGTGGTCGGGAGTGGTTGAGTGGAAGTGCTTTGACGGATTGGTGGTCGAAGATGGCTGGGAGGATGAGGCGGTTCAGCACTTTTAAGCAGTGATGATTTTTTTATTGTTTTCGATCGATTCTTATGTATTATGTTGTGTTCGTTTAGAAGAACTGCTAGGGATATGACTTTTGTTGTCGGAAGTTTGGGAAGTTCCTTTGATGGTTTGATGGTTTGATGGTCAAAAGGATGAAGCGGTACAGCGCTATTAAGCAGTGATGATATTTTTAATCGTTTTTGACCGATTCGTGTGTATTATGTTATGTTCGTTTAGAAGAACTGCTAGGGATATGACTTTTGTTGTCGGAAGTTTGGGAAGTTCCTTTGATGGTTTGATGGTCGAAAGGATGAAGCAGTACAGCGCTATTAAGCAATGCTGATTTTTTTTATCGTTTTTGATCGATTCGTATGTATTATTTTATGTTTGTTTAGAAAAACTGATGGCATATAATTTTTGTTTTCGGATGTTTGGAAAGTTTCTTTGATGGTTTGATGGTCGAAAGGATGAAGCAGTACAGCGCTATTAAGCAATGCTGATTTTTTTTTATCGTTTTTGATCGATTCGTATGTATTATTTTATGTTTGTTTAGAAAAACTGATGGCATATAATTTTTGTTGTCGGATGTTTGGAAAGTTTCTTTGGTGGTTTGATAGTCGAAAGAATGAAGCAGTTCACCACTTTTAAACAATGATGATTTTTTTGTCCAATTCGTATGTTTTATGTTATTCATTTAGAAGAACTGTTAGGGATATGACTTTTGTTATCGATAATTTAGAAAGTTCCTTCAATGGTTTGATGGTCGAAGATGGTCGAAGATGATCGAAAGGGTGAAGCAATTCAACACTTTTAAGTAATAATGATGATTTTTTTTGCTAATTTGTTTGTACAACATTATTTTGTTCATTTAGAAGAGCTGCTAAGGGTATAACTTTTTTTATCGGAAATTTAGAAAGATCCTTTGATGGTTTGATGGTCGAAAGGATGAAGCAGTTCAACACTTTTAAACAGTGATGATTTTTTTTACCAATTTGTATGTATAATATTATATTGTTCATAATAAATGATATAACTTTTGTTCTCGAATGTTTGGAAAGTTCCTTGAACTATTTGCTGGTCGAAGATGATCAAGAAAATGAATAGGTTCAACAAGTTCAAACAATGATTTAAAGATTTTTTTTTCCAATTCAGATGTAGTATTTGTTGAAGAATATACTTCTGTATTGAACTCATTAGGTATCTCTATTTATAATATCCGATGAGTAACGTTCATAGCAAACTTCGTTACTATGGCAACGCTCCATACGATGAAAGTAAACTGTTAATTTTTTTGGCTCTGTTATTCGATAGATAATCGATTTTATGTAGCAATTTTTCAAAATATGCATTCAATGATACTCAATGAGTTAATCGCCAGTATAATATATTGTAATGCATTTTCGTACAATTGTGTTATGACTACAAATGACGATGATATCGGTCATTAATGCAATATAGTTTATTGTACTAATTGATCATAGTTCTTGATTAATAATAGAGTAAGTTTCATGTGATAAATTGATTGCAGAATTGAATTAAACAGAATATGCATATTTAAATGGACAACTATTCAAAACTTTCTCAGTTACCAGCTGTCGGTGATAGGAATATAAAGTGTATACTTCGGTAGATAATTTTTGATATTTCGAGTTATTTTTTATTATTAAATCTTACTAATTTATTGCATTTTTGAGTTCAATTTAGAACTCATCACTTAAAAAGCATTCAATTTTTATCAAATCACTTTTCTTCTACATATTATAATATGTATATTAAACATCAAATATATTTGGACGTTTCTAGTACTTCACATAAATTCACAGTGTGATTTTTTTATAATTTTATTGCACCATAGTACCATAAACATAAAATGTAACTCTAAAGCATGCATTTGATTTTTCCCATAAAGCTTCCATGTAACATTAACAATACTAATAAATTACTCATCAATTTTATTTTATAGAATGAATACAAAGATTCTATCTTGTTATCATTAACCAATTATAATAAACATATAATATTTTTAAAATAAAGTCGTGTATTTATTTTCACCGTATAAATATTATTAGAAATTTTTAATTGAATAGTAATTTAAAATCTGGCGCTAATTTCTAAATAAATATCCGACCTATTCACACATTACTCTACTACAATATTTGCATACGGGAAACAAAAAAATTTCCTCAAAAAATAGCGTTTATAGAAAAAGTTAAAAAATCATCATATTTCTTTTGTGAGAAATATCACCGGACAGTTTTAGATTTGAAAATTTACATTTCCCGCGCGTTTACTTGGCAAAATTTTCGAATACGATTCAACCGTTGATAAACGATATCCGCACGATTTTACATTTGCGAAACGTTTATTTTATTTCGTTTCGTTCGTCTATTTGGGAAATTGTGTCAGAATATTTTGTTTCTTGTTCTATTATGATTTTTCGTCGAATTGAATTTGTAAAAATATTATACTTTTCTTTTTACCTTGGTCGACTTTCACTAATTAGTTCTGTGATATTTAACCGATATCGTACTATCAATAAACTTTTAATGTAGCTTTGTATCTAGTTACATGTATCGGACAACTATAGGAGTACAAATAGAAAATTTGAATAAAAACTATTTAAATTGCACAGTAAAAGCTGGCCTCCATTAAATTTAAGAATGGTGCTATATCCGAATTTAATTTCACTGTTGATTTTGTAACACAACCATAAAAACTTAATATAATACAATCCAGTTACGAAAACAAGACTAGAACTGTTATATTTCCAAACCTATTCGAAAATATCGTTTTCTTTCGTCAAACCATTATGCGTTCTTCGAATAATTTTCAGATTCCATTGTTCGTTCTGCGTATTCATACTTTGTATATGAATTGTATTTTCGAAGCAATAAACCATTCACTACGTTGTTTTTCGCGGAATTTTACTATTTCAAAACAAATTAATAGCATCCAATAAAAAGCCACTTCTGGAAAATAGTTGCTTATTTTTCACTATGACGTATCAAAATTTTTTTCGAAATAAAATTTCAAAAAACAATTAAATATCTCCCTGCAGATTAACGGCTAATGACTTATTAAGTTGCGCTATATAATTAACTTAATTAAAGGCTTATTCTGAAGCTCTATGACTATCCAAATTAGCCTCATTTCGGTTCGAACAAAATTTAGTTGAATCCAAATGAAATTGCGTTCGACATCTCTTCCGCTCGATTTTCCCGTTGAACAAAAGCTCGTCCAAAACTGCATATTATAATATCAAACTTTGATAAAGTTCTATGGCTTGTGCTTAATCTAAATTTGTTGAAACATCCAAACTAACTTTGTATAATAACTTTAAATAAAAACATCATGTAACCCAGTTCGAAACATCGTAAATATTATAAATCATCTTGCTACGTATAATTTTCGGATTTTCACTAATTAAAACGAAACAATGTGATAAAATTTGCAAAATAAGAATAAGAAGCTTATAATTTTTCTGTATATATTATGTAATTTTGACGTTGATTAATTTGTTTTTCTTCGGTGCTTATGAAAGAATTTTGAAGAGACAGCTTTAATTTTTTTTTTAAATTGAAATCAATCATTTTGTTTTTTATTTGGTGAACTCGTCTTTCAAGAGATATTAATGCTGTAAATTACAATAATGATCGTAATAGGCTCAACATGGAATCGAACGATATAATTTTGATAAATATTATATAACATGCCATTTCGTATTCGAAGTATCGAAAATAAACTTTGAAATTTTCATAGGCCGTCAAACACGAAATTTATATCTTTCAGCAGTGACGTATTTCTGAACCCTTTTGTTTCAATTTACAATAACATACAAAATTTTATTATAAATATTTACATATATTTGAAAATCTTATCTGTAAACTTGTCAGAATAAAATTTATCAACATAACATATTGTTTTTATACACTCAATATTGTTTTTTTTTTTCCTATCATCTATAATTATAAAACATACAAATACTTAATAAGTATATGTACTTAATAATAGACATATAATATAATTTATTTTTTAAGTTCGATTTTAAACTACATAAAAGTTTCATGCTTTTACGCCACTGCCTTAAAAGCCGTTCGAAAGTTTCACGTCGAATTTCAACACTTCGAACTCAACTTTCAATACTTTAACCACACTTTGAATAAATAAAATACGCATAAAGCATTCAGCATAGTTAATTAACCCTTTTCCGAACTGCACCTGACGCGTCAACTCGTTTGAGGACACACAACCGAGGAGCCGAATCTCGGCTTTTCAGCTTACAATTCACAATGCTTCAGTATAAATATGGAATTTACCTTTATTTTGTTCGCACTGAAAGCTCTCGGCCAAGCAAGAAAAGCCCATCTCCTCCGTTGATTGATCGTCGCTTGTTAAAGGGGCTTTGTCGGCGAAAAGAGACAAAATTTTGATTCGCGAAACGCCGACAAATTAAGCCTTTACTAGAAAAGATCGTTGCGATATTTTATATCTGATCGTTTCGTATTTGTTAAAATATTTAGACTTATTCGTATTATTGAACTTTTAAATTTTCTATTTGTTGTTCGATTTGAGATTCTAATCATCAGTGGCGGATTTACTTCGTTAGGGGCGTCAAAAATGTTTGGGACCCCTATAAATATACAGAGCTTGATCCCTTTTCACATGTTAAAATTGATAAAAATTAGAGCCGCAAACTGAATTTATATTGTTTATGATAGAATTGGTTTGATAAAATAATTAAATGAGTGATTTTAGGAAAAAAATACTATTTTTCTTCAGAAAATAAGTCGATTTTCATGATATCTATTGCATTGCTATAGAAAATCTATAATAATTTATTAAAAAATATTTTTCAAAAATGCTAGTGCTCTACTGATTGTGAGATTAGGGAGGCCAAATTTACCGTAATTACCGGTTCATCAGTAAATTACTGGTAAATTAAATTTTGTATAAAAATTTGGAAAATCCGGAAAAAATAACGAAAAACAAAAAAACCACAACCCACACAACCCAACATGTCTTCAAAAATATTTTCCAAAAAAAAACAATATTTTTCAAAAATATTCGAAATACATTTTTTTTTATGTTTACCAATGAAATTTACCGGTAAATTACCGAACTATTATTTGGGTAATTTACCGGTTGAGGTCTCCAATAGGGATGTCAGATTTACCGAAAATTTAATCTGCCAGTAATCCGGTAATTTTTTCTAATTACTGATTTACCGACAGATTAATTTTGAAAAAAAAACCATAAAACCTAAAATATTTCCCCAAAAAAAAAAACAATATTTTTACCGGAAATGTTGAAAAATTACCGGTAAATTACCAAACTGTTTTTTGGGTCCCAGTAATGACATCTCTAGTCTCCGGTTTACCGACAATGGCCTTCGTAGTTGTGGCTCTTTTTAATCGGGGGCCCTAAAGCGAGAGCTTCCACTGCCTATAACTAAATCCGCCACTGCTAATCGTCAAATTGTTATTTCAGGATGATGCAAAGGGCCCAGGAGACGGAGTACATCAACGTGAACTGTGTCGATCCACTCGGCAGGAGTGCCTTACTTATGGCCATCGATAACGAAAACCTGGAGATGGTCGAGTTGCTGATTGAGCATCGAGTACAAACTAGGGACGCCCTTTTGCATGCCATCTCCGAGGAGTTCGTGGAAGCCGTCGAAGCACTCCTCGACCACGAGGAGACCAGACACAAATTCGGTGAACCGCACGTCAGTATTATAATATTTTGTTTGTATAATCGATTGAATAAATATTTGATTTATATATAAAACGTACACAGAGTCAATTGAAAATTTTTTAGAAAAAAAATCGAAAAACTGCTGCCAAATTTTTATTATTTTGTATAAATGTCGCGTTCGTTCGACGTAATTTCCGCGTCCTCATTCGAAATGCTGTTTTTTTCCGCGCGAAAATTGTCAAAATTGGGGTCGCGCCGAGAAAAATATTTGCACACACCCCTTTGCCAAATAACTCATCTTAAACAATGAAGAGAAAATCTACTCGAAAGGGAAACGAACAAAAGCCAACACATCTACATGGGACGCATTTTGTGCTCACTCGAGTTTTCAATTACAGACTAGACGTTCGGACGCCTCTTCGGCCCAAGATGTCTTTTTTCCTCTTGAAAAATGTCTCTCGATTTTCTGTCGTTTTGAAAAGAACACAATGAACAAACACCCCGGAAAATGTTCCGCATTATCCGATAGTCATAATAGTAAAGATTCTTTTCGATTGCGTTTCGTATTCGAGTCGGATATAATATTTTTGACAGAAGTTTTCTTAATCTTGAAAGTGCCTCGATATCATGTTTAATTTTGGGTGCGATTTTTTTAGAAAGTTTCTGGTTTGCGCCTAGCCTAAAACGAATTGGAGCATTGAAATGGTCGAAAGGCGACAAAGTCGCCAGATTAAAGTCTTTCTTGTCTTCCATATATGTATGTACATATAATAAAATTAAACTGTTAATTGTCAACGTTTTCTTTTAATAAAATTTTAATTTAATCTAATTTAAACCACATTTTAACAATTTAGACCATTTTTTTATTCCATTATAAAAGTTGTGAATCGTGCGGTTGGTATTTCGGCTTATTCGCATTTACTCGATCCTTTATTTATATTCATTCTAATCAGTGCCGTAGCAAGCCATTGGCAATTGGGCAAGCGTCAAGAGCGTGTGACTTTTGAGGCGCCAAAGTCGCCCTACGTTTTTTTAAAGTGATTACTTCTAAACAATTTATGTATATGTTTTCCAGGGGAAAAAAATTTTGGGGTCCGAATAATTTTGAGAAGTGTCGAATATCGAAAAAAAATTTTCTGAAAGTTAGCGTGAAATAATTTTGCGTGAAGCTAACTTCACGCGAAATTATTCATCAAACAACGATAGGTTGGGTTAGGCATGGTGAGAAATTCGCGAAAATATTTCCGAAAGTTGGGTTAGTTTCACGCAAAATTATTCATCAAACAACGATAGGTTGGGTTACGCTTGGTGAGAAATTCTTGAATTTTTGACTTTTTTTGACCAGCTTCCCCATGGAGAAAAAAAATTTTCCAGATCCCCTTATATTTGCCAAGGGCGCCAAAAACATTGCTACGGCTCTGATTCTAATGCACGTTTTATTTATTTTAAGGCACAGATAATTTTTCAATGACCAAAGTAATTATTTGAATGCACACCAATTTTATTAAATGGTCAGGATAAATACTCATTCGTTTTATAAAATGCACGTTTAAATCGTCCCCTTTAATTTTTATTTTTTCATACGAATACACGTTTCAGAGTTGGGAAGCACTTCCTCCAGACACGGCCACTTTCACTTCAGACATTACACCCCTGATCCTGGCAGCTCACAGGGACAATTACGAAATCATCAAGATACTCCTGGATCGTGGAGCAACTCTGCCGATGCCGCACGACGTTAGGTACCCTATCAAATATTGCTAATGTCCTGTGAACGGGCTTTAGGACATTATGAATCCCGGTTGATGGAGCCAACGCTCCAATCTCGCTCGATTGCCCTATCGTTTTATGCCTCCTTCATCGTAAAACCATCAAAGTGCTCAAATCTATGTTTGATCTTTAGGTGCGGTTGCGACGAGTGCGTCACGTCGCGTCAAGAAGACTCCCTTCGACATTCCCGATCAAGAATAAATGCTTACCGAGCTTTAGCGAGTCCCAGTTTGATAGCTCTATCTTCTAAAGATCCTATATTGACAGCTTTTGAGCTTTCATGGGAGTTGAGAAGACTCAGCTTTATGGAGCACGAATTCAAAGTATAAATTTGATAAATTTTACTTTTAACACCAAATAGGAGTTTAAGAACGTATATTTGATTATAGTTAGAGTATCAAGAACTTAGGAAACAATGTCAAGAATTTGCTACGGCTTTATTAGATCATACAAGAAGCTCACATGAGCTTGAGGTCCTCCTTAATCACGATCCAACTGGACCAGCTTTTGAACACGGAGAAAGGATGCAGCTGAACAGACTCAAACTAGCAATTAAACTTCGACAGAAGAAGGTCGTTTAGTCTCAATAATCTCTTAAAAGCACATCTATTTGTATCCATATTGATTTATGATTATTTTGCAGTTCGTGGCTCATTCGAACGTCCAGCAGCTATTGGCTTCGATCTGGTATGAAGGCCTGCCCGGCTTCAGACGCAAGAACATGGCACTGCAAGCACTAGAAATCGTCCGTATCGGAATGATGTTTCCATTATTTTCTGCTTCGTACATTATAGCGCCTCATTCTGCACTCGGAAAGACTATGCGCAAACCGTTTATTAAGTTCATTTGTCATTCGGCTAGTTATTTTACATTTCTATGTAAGTGCGGCATGTGATGAGTACTTTTGCAACTCAAATATCAAACTGTTGATTGAATATTTTCAGTTATGCTTATATTAGCGTCACAACGTATAGAAACAATCATAGGTGGATGGCTGTGGGGTAATACAGGCTCTGTAGAAGACATTCCGACCAAAATAGGCTCTCCGCCTTCGATAGTTGAATGGTTTATACTAGCGTGGGTCAGCGGTTAGTAATTCATTGAATTTTCATTTTTCTGTGTTGGTTTAGCATTAAAAATTAATATATTTAAGGGTTAATATGGAGTGAAGTGAAACAACTATGGGACGTAGGCTTAGAAGAATATGTGAACGATATGTGGAATGTGATAGACTTTGTGACGAACTCTTTATATGTAGCAACTGTAGCTCTAAGGATTGTGGCGTATTATAAATTTGATGGTATAGACCGAGTCAGAGAACAATGGGATGCTTGGGACCCTATGCTTCTTTCGGAAGGCCTGTTTTCCGCTGCTAATATATTTAGGTAAACATTTTTTTCATATTTTTCATGAAACATATAAACATTGCATAATCTGTTTTATTATTTGATTACAGTTCTTTGAAATTAGTTTATATATTTTCTGTTAATCCGCATCTTGGTCCACTCCAAGTATCTCTTTCGCGGATGATTATGGATATTATGAAGTTCTTTTTCTTGTATGTACTTGTATTATTTGCGTTTTCTTGTGGTGAGTTTTTCGAGAAAATACAATAAATATTAAACTTTCTTATAGTTAATTATGGAAAATCTTCTCTCAGGTTTGAATCAACTTTTATGGTATTATGCAGACATGGAGAATCAAAAATGTAGTAAGGAAGAAAAGATTGTATTTGAATTGCGAAAAAATAACTTGAATGAAATCGCCCCAGATCTCAAATCTTGCTTAGTGTGGAGAAGATTTGCTAAGTAACAACTATTTTGCTCAATTTTTGAATTATTTTTACTATTAATTTATACTTAAATAATGAAAAATATGAAAATCATTTTTCAGTTTATTTGAAACCATTCAAACGTTATTTTGGGCTGTTTTTGGTTTAGTCGATTTAGAATCGTTTGAATTAGAAGGAATCAAAATATTCACTAGATTTTGGGGTATGCTCATGTTTGGAACGTACTCTGTAATAAATATTGTTGTTCTTTTAAACTTACTCATTGCGATGATGAATCACTCATATCAATTGATTTCGGTATATTATCTACTACATATTTCAATAATAAATATGAATATTCGACTAGTTTTTAAAAATATTATTACTATTTAGGAACGCGCTGATATTGAATGGAAGTTTGCTAGAAGCAAATTATGGATCAGCTACTTTGAAGAAGGGGGAACAGTTCCACCGCCTTTCAACATAATTCCGACACCTAAATCGTTATGGTATGCTTCTCAATGGATACAGAGGAAAATGTGCGGCCATTCCAGAGCGAAAAAGGAGCATATGCGGACAATACGGGTCAGTTAACATAGTTCATTAACTTAAGCAATATACTTAGTATAAAAATTATTTCCCTTTTGCACTTTTTATTTTATAAACTGTTTGAATACTTAAATTCAGTAAATCTCAAAAAATAGAAAGTATATTTTGACTTTTGTTTAAGCGAAAGGTGAAACAAGCCAGTGAACGTGATTTTCGCTATCAGGTAAAATATTATTTACAAATTACTAACTTTTAGATATTCCATAAATCAATAATTGATTTGATAAATATTGTAGAGTATTATGCGGAATTTGGTGAGACGTTATGTAACTGTGCAACAAAGAAAAGCCGAATCACAAGGAGTAACAGAAGATGATGTCAACGAAATCAAACAAGATATATCAGCCTTCCGGTGTGAGCTTGTAGAAATTTTGAAAAACAGCGGAATGAACACATCGACAGCAAGTGGAGCTGGATCTGGTGAGTACTTTTTTATACTAATTAAATATCTTATTTAATACTGTATGTAGCGTAAAAATGATGAAAAAATGAATTGTATAAAAATAAGCATGAAATAATGATAAATAGTTTAATATATGAATTAAATGATTGATCAGAAGAAGAATCAGTCAATGAATAACAATATTTAAAATGAATTCAATGATATTAAAAAATATATTTATGAAGAATGGATGGCAATTATAATTCTAGTTTATAGATTAGTTATAGATTTTAAAATATTTATTTTATTTGTATATTTTTATAGTTTTAAGATTACCCATTTGTTTAATTCATCGATATAAATGGCGATACAGAACTTTCCTTTTCAGGTTCTGGCGGCAAGAAGAACAGGCAGAAAGAGAGACGCCTTATGAAAGGTTTCAACATAGCTCCATCGAACAATGTTACCCTTCCACCCGTCGCCGAATTTATAGCCTCTCTCCACCACCAGGTTTGTCAATACGAACCGCAATTTAAGCGAGTGATAACCTGGCATTGAGTGTGACGCTTTGCAGACACCCTCCTATACAAATTTTCACAAGCCGCAACAAGACGCTTCCATTTTTTAACATTGACTAACATCTTTTCAGCTGATGTTCTGTTGGACATGCATAAATCACCGTTGTATTAGAATTTTGCTATTTTTATTGTTTCCCAGTTCTAATAAACCATTTTTATAGGATGGCACAGATATATTGTTGATTTCATTGCTTTTAAACAACATTGCTTATTTGGTTTGTATTAATACCGGACCGAACATGCTATAGCAATCACATTAATGCTTTTTAATTACGTCATGTGTATTTCAAGCTTTATACAAATCTAAGTATAAATACATATGAAAGATTTACCGCTAAGAGAGTCACAGTATTTACTGTATTTGCTTTTGAACATTACTCACAAATATGTACAAGAAGCACGTATAACAAAAACACAATTGTGTTTTTAAAACCATGCAACTTCTAACTGTTCAATATTTTTATCACTTTCTAAATTACCAAACACCGTAACAAAAAAAAAACTAAACATGACTTTTTAATTAGTTAGTCTTAATAAATAATTGTTATCACTTTAACACACACACTTTTTTAGTTTTTTATAATTTAACACAAATTTATTATAAAAAGACAAAATTAACTTAATATGTTAAATTTATTACTTTAATATTACTATTTAAAAATGTAGCATTCAGAACAAGGACATGCTCATGGTCACGAAGTATTCGGATCGACTTTCTCTGGAATATTTGGAGATGGAGGAAGTGTTCACAAAGCTCCTCATCATTCGTTAAGAACCTCTCAAAGCTCGTTGAGTAGTGAAGCTAATCCTTATCACCGCAGTCTCGCACTAAACATGACCAGGTATATTTTTAACAAATAATTTAATCAAATGAACATTTTGATAACGAAAAATATTTCAGATTCCATCCAAAACGTTCATCTTCACACAAACGAAGATGGGGAACACTAATAGAAGCTGCAAAAGGAGGAAGAGTCGGCCGATTGATTGGCAGAAGCAGGTATACTTTGGTTAAAATAAAAAATATATATATTTTATAGGTTTTGTGTGTTTTAAATATCATTTTTACAGATCAGAAGACTCAGTGTGTAATTCAAATTGTAGACAAAATTCATCACATAGCCATTCTAACAGTCCACCTAGTGATAATACAGATTCACCGAGCGATTCGAATCGCAGCTTAGAACGATCTCAACCGCCGAAATCGAAATACGATACTCCACCAGCATCATCAGAGCACCGATCACATTCGCATGGTTGGTTCATTTTCAAAATACCACAATTTTCTGTAGTGAAATAAACAATAACACTTTTACACTTTCATGTCATTAACAAAATAACATATCTAATACATTTTTTGAAAGGCAACGCATTTTCAGGCATCAGTGCTTTGGTAGCGCTGAAAAAGAAAAGAAAGAAATTTTCAGATTCACGGAATGCTAGTCCTGATCCAACACCTCACGTTCCACAACCAAATAAAAAGGTAAAACTGTAATGCATGATAATCAAAAAAATTTATCAATTAACTTAATGTTGAAAATAACTTTCAGATACTTAAACGAGCTTGTAGTGTACCTATGAGAGTAGCCGATGTGATTAACCCCAATCTCACAGCAAATACTACTTGTGAAGATTCGACTGAAAATATTAGACCAAAAGGTAAAAATAATTCAAATAATAAATTCAGTCTTTTGCTTTATGATTTATTTTTCATTTTTAATTATTAGTGGAAACCGGAATGACTCCATCGACAACAGAAGAAAGTATGGGACGAAGCGGTACTTCATCCAGAAAATCAACTAACGATAATAAACCAGCGGGAAGCTCTCTAGAACCATTACTTACATCGTTAGATGAAACATCACCTCATAAAGTAAATTAAATTGGTATTGAAAATACACCCAAGTCTCTTTTTACACGGGACTTCCAAATCAGAAATCGCCAAAAAATATAGATAATTTTCATTTAATAACTATAATTGTATACTGACCTGCTTTGGATCTTACCATTGTGACATAATAATACATCTTTTTAATTTTTTTTTAGATTTTTAAGCCGCATTTAAATTTAAAAATATTGTAAATAAAAGTAATCAGTTATTTTTTTTAAACCATGTTATTTCAAAACCGTGTAAAAAGCGTTTTGTGTGTATAAGCAAGATAATGTCGACGGATTTCACTCAGAATAACATAAATTTTCAGATGCATAGAAATGGAAAATTAGTTGTATTGCCTCGATTGCCTGGAATTATACCGTTAAGCGGCCACACACAACCGTCTGGATGGCTATAGCTAAATAACGCGAAGATCGAAGTACTTCTGGTTTTACTTTGAAACTTTAAAGGACTTGAAGAACGGCTGGAGATAAATATAGAAATTTAAATATCATATATACAGGATTACAGTATTTTGTTTCGAGAATAAGTATGGATCTGCACCAAATAGTGTATAGTGGAATGTAATCTCAGTGTGTTATAATATTTATAAACATTTTGCCATATATGTCGAAAGAGCAGGGTGAAGCACAACGCCTAAATCAAAATTTAATAACGTGACCAACAAATTATCTGTAATGAAAAAAAAATTAAATGAAACAAAGTATAATTTTAATATATTCTAGTCAAAAATATTTTGATAACGGCCATTTTTATTTCATAGTCGTACTCGTCGAACTTTTCGAATCAGAATACATAGTTTTGTTTATTTTTTTCTTCAAACAGTGGACCATGAGCAATATGATTACGAAAAAACGTTATTATAGATGGAACTGATGGATTTTCCAGTTGATATTCCCTTTATCTTTTTATAGCAAGATTATAAATCACTCACCGCATTATAGACGTAATTTTTCACAATTTTAATAGATCACGTTAGTGTCGGAAGAGCATCACAAGCTTCATATTATTTGTATAACGAAATCAATGCAAAATTATAACTAGGACACTGTTTTCAAATCACCGTGAAGATGGAAATTTCACGATTATCAAAAAATTTTAACTTTGAAACTGTAAACTCATTTCCCAAATCATAATGTTGAATATGTAAGCGAATCCAATGAATATTAAGCTATCGTACACATACTAAAAAAACGACATGTTATGTATTTATTTTGTACGTGTATAGAAACATTCACGTTTCATTGTATGTGTAAAATATTCAAAATGTCTAATCATTCAATTTAAAGTAATCGGTTCACAAAACAAACTATTTCACAAGATTGTTAAGTTGATTTGTATATAACAATGAAATAAAAAACATATTATTTACATGTAGTTTCAATCTGTAGTTTAATTTTATCCAACCCCTTAAAAAGATAAGTCGATCCCAAGCCTTATAAAATTGCCATTTTACATTGATGATTGTTAAAATGTGCAAAAGAAAATAATTCATCGACTTGCACAATTATGCAAAACATACAACCTCGATAGATAATAAAAAAAATCTTTATTTAGAATTCATATGAAGGAGTAGCAAAAACTGGTTTCTGATTGTAACTGTAACTGATTGTGAGTTTAAGTAAAAAAATCAATGTTAAAATTAAATGGAAACTTTTTTATCAATATCATTCTATCAATTTGCATTCAACTCGTAAACTTAATCTAGTAATATCGAAAAACCAGTTAATAAGTCTCATTGATGATGCTTAAAAAATCGTTTCTGTCTTAACTTACCCATCCTCTAAAATATTTGTCTTCACTGTTAGCATTAGTAGTTAGTATAAATGAAATGTTATAATCGTGAGTGTTCTGATTATGAGCAGGTGTTAAGGAACAAGACAGGTGTGAAATGAAAACAACAGGATTTAGAATCCTCATCCAAAGAAAAAAATCTTTAAATGCGGTTTTTTATTTAATAGTCCTAACGCTGTACAGTTTGCAATTGAACAAATCCTCCCAGTTAAATCATGAGTCATTATAACATAATAACGACGAGTGCCACAAGAAATTTACGTAAAGTACGACATGAGTGAAATGAACATTAGCATATGTATACTTGAACTTTTTCATATATGTCATACTTAGAAAGCGGCCGATAACCGGCCGCTTTGCACGATAGGTATTCATCCTATGAAATAATTTGTTTTATATATATCTACTACAGTTAAAAGTATTACTTAAATTATAAACACTCGGATAGAGTTACCATGAAATAATAATGCAAGCGGGAGGGCTCTATCTCATTCCTCATACGGGGCAGGCGGCCTTTTTTGATTCGTATTCGTATCAAGTTGTACATAACTAAATTTTTAATGATGAAAATGATGAAATTGCCCCATTACAACACTCGACACTCAGTTCTTGAAAGACATTCCATGGCCCCACTACCCCAGACCACTTCGGCGACCGCTTAGAAAGCGAACAGAAGCAAAAAGGCCATCATGAGACAGAACAAGCCCATAGCTTCTGACAACGCGAAACCCAAAATGGCGTATGAGAAGAGCTGTTGTTTAAGGGACGGGTTCCTCGCATAACCGATGATCAAAGATCCGAACACTGATCCGATACCGGCACCTGTGAATGGGATTACAATCAGTTACATAACTGTGAAGAAAAACGCTATTTTACGTAAATTTTATGTGAATTATGTAATTTACCGGATCCCGCTACTCCTACGGTGGCGGCTCCAGCTCCGATGAACTTGGCGGCGGAGTCAATGTCTCTGTTGATGGCAGAGGTCTGGAGTGTGCGTGTGTTGATCGGTGACACGGTGAGGGAAGCCGGCTGCCGCTGCACGAGGGGAGTGGACAAGGCTCCGCTCATTGGCCTGACGTAGCCCGACACACATGTGTTCATGAGCTGCAAAACAATTATTTACGATTAAATGAAGAAATTATGTAAAGAATTTGGTTTTTAAGGGAATACTGCATATTCAAATGTTGGATAAGATATTTTAAAAGAGGAATAGAAGATTAGGTAGGAATATGAGGATTAGGAAGAGGCAACGTCTTTAGATCAACATTTGAAAAAGGAATATAAGACCAGAATATGAGGATTAGGAAAAGGTGATGTTTCTGAAACAATATTCTTGTCTGTGAAAAGCAATATTGAGAATAATTAAAATCAATGTCTTAAAATCAAAATTCTCATCCATATTAAATAAAAAAGGAACAGAAGATTAATACAGGAATATGACGATTATTAGGAAAAAGCTATATCTCAAAAATCAATATTCTTATCTGTGAAAAGCAGTATAGAGAATAGTTAAAATCAAAGGATGTAATAAAAGAGGTTAATTGTAGTTACAGCTAATCATCGAACCGTGAACATATAAAACCTGACCTTTCAGACGTTACATAATAAATTTTCTCGAACGAAAATAAAACAAGATCGACAAAACAAGACGCACGTTTTATACTAAATTCGGAATACTTCATCAATTTTACAACCAAAACAGTCATAAAACACTACCGACACAATCGATACTCACAAAATCATACTTTTCATACATAATTCCCGAAATTTTCAAAAAACACTATTTTCGCCTAAGGTCAGCATACTTATACGAGTTACATAAGGTTTTACCGAACAAGATTCTAAGATTACATTCCGAATACGTCCAAACGTCAAATTTGCACAATATTCCATTCAATTAGCAAAAAAACATGAAAATTTAACCAATCTACTATGCGCGTTATATAATGGCCGATCTGTCAAGAGGGCCGACCGAAAAATACAGATAAAAAATTTGCGTTATGTAACTGAAATTTCGATCGATCTGAATCTCTGAAAGGCTGAAAAATCGATACTGCGATACTTAAGTACTTATACCCTAAAGTACTTATAGCACTCACGGCATTTCTGACGACGGGGCTGACGAACTTGGCTGCGGCGAACATCTCGGCTGAACTCCTCGGCTGCTTACTCGAACAACGGACCTGAAACGAAACGATCAAACTCTTTAATATCTACTGAAGAAATCTCTATTATATAGGAACGTCTGAAAAGCTTGGACTCTGAAGTATAAAGGGTGGCTCCCACGTTACGTAATTCCTATACGTAACGATCGATCCGGGGGAAGTTGCGCAAAAACGACCCCCAAACCGCTTTTATACCACAAATAAATTGACAGATGTCAAAACTACAACGGTAATGACATTTGGCAAGATTTTGTCAAGACTCGACATATAAAATGGCTGAATGGGGGCCCGACATAGTTTACGTGCCGGTCGGCCGAAAATCCGCGGAATCGCGACGGATTGACGCTAAAAGGGTATTAGAAGCCCGCAATGGACGCTTAGTCGTCCATTTATGTGGGAGAAATGGATGATGGCGGAGTAAATTTCGGATTAAGATTGATGGAAGCCGGCGAACCTGTGCAGCGACGACCGGCCTAAGGGACGAGCTGGGCGCGAGTGTGTCCCGAGCGAGGTGCAGTGTTGCCAACTTGGGCCGGCGGGTTCGGTGCGCAGGGTGCGCGCGCATACGTGTCAGTTTTCGAAATGGATTTTTTTTTGGGTTCTTGGTGGATTCGAAATGGAAATTGGGTTTTTTGGGATCGATGTGGTTTGTGTGTGTTGAATTATGGTCGATTGGGTATGGTTGGAGGGGTTGATTTTTTTGGCCAAGGTGTGAAAAATCGATTTGTGAATGTTTTTACGGTTTTCAGACGTTTGTCCGAACGATAATAGAATATATGATATTGGCACACACTGACAGAAGCACACGTGATACTACAACGCTGCGTGTAGAATCCAGGGTAGGGCTTGCAATTTACCGTCAATTTTCTATTACCGGTAAACGGTAAATAATTTGTCCCGTTACCAATAAATAAAAAAAATAAAAGTATGTAGATTAAATGATTAAAGTATAACAATATTCTAGATTAAAACCTGAACATTATGTGAAATATTTATGTATGGAAATTCATGGGGGGGTAGTAATCGTTTCTTCTAGTTTCAACACCGAAAGTCACATAAATATATATGTATATGGAAATCCATACATATTTTTTTATATGATTAGACTTTCGATATTGTAACTAGAATAAATTATTACTACCCCCCTTCCCCCCCCCAGGTTCACAAAACCATTGTGGCACCCTCACACTCATAAAAACGCCCTTTCAAATGTTTTTTCTGGAATAATGTCTTTATCTACCCTTAATTCGCGATAAAATCGTTTCCGGTCATTTTTAAATTTACCGGTATTTACCGGTATTGCAAGCCCTAATCCAGGGCTTCGAACCGGAGCTGAACTGAAAACCGTAAACCGAAAACTGGAACGAAAAAAATTGCGATTTGAAGCCCTGATATTTTTTCAGTTCCCAGACGATAATAGCACACACAACCCTGGTATCAGTGGCGGCTCGTAAAAATTTGTAGTGGAGGGGCTGCAATAATGAAATTGAAAATAGTACACATGTTTTCATGTAAAAAATACGAAAACGTCATCATCAACACATACAAGAATCAAAATATGTATTACATTTATACACCTATACAAGACGAACATAAGAATTTAAAAAAAAACTTTATACAGGGTGGGCTGCAGCCCCGCAGCCCATTAGGACGAGCCGCCACTGCCTGGTATACACCGAAAAGAGCACACAAGACACGTTTAACGACAATTGGAGGATTACACGATGGTTAAATGATCCAATTAATTCATTTTAATCATACTGTTTCGAAATTTGTTATGGATTGAATTTTACTTTCGGTGTTGTAGGGTTGTGTGTAAGTCAGTGTATGCCAGTATCGTAAGTGCTGGTTTCCTTCGGCAAACGTCTGGTATCATGTTTTTAGAATAAAATGCGAGAAAAAGTTGGGAAAAAAAACATTGCCAATTCCTTTGAATAATATAAAAATGAAATTCAGCTTTTTGCATGATCAGACATTCGTGGTATTAACATTCAATTATGCTCTTTACGTACATTACAATATGTTTGAATGTCAAAATGTTCTTTCCACGTTTAGTTTTCGATTATATTATATCATCGCCAAAAATATATTATCAAACACCGCACAGTTTAAATTTGTAATTTTACTACGAAAAATCTGGTTATTACGATTATACAAAAAACGATGAATATTCTAATTCAATAAATCATACGAATAGATACTGCACAAATCATATAAACGCTCAGTACAAGGAGAGTCAATAATGTTTTATCTATGTTATTGTACGATAATGCACTTTAACCAAAATAACTTATATGCAAAATGTATCAAACCAAATGTTTAAATTTATATCGCCGCATATTAATTTCTCGATTCTTCACGTAATACACACATACATATTTATAACTAAAAATGGAATTCTCACATGCTAGCAATATATTTTTTAAACTATCCATTCAATTAAATTTCCACCGATCTGTTAAAAATAGAAGAGGACCAGAAATCGATTTAATCATTTAACAAGGCTTCACGATCCGATTGTATTCAAAATGAGATACGCAAGTTAACGAGATAAAATCTAAGCAGCAGATAACATATTTCAATTTGTGATTTTAAATTTACACCAATTTCATATAATTATTTCTTACTGGAATGGAACGATCAAATACGTTTATTTATATTCTTATTGGAATTAGAATTGGACTATATAACCGTTTGTATTCTTATTCGATTGTGTAAAATCGGTGACAAGACGTTTGACCGAACGACACTAGCACATACGACCCTGACATTCACCAACAGGAGCATACATGACACATTTTATGATTTTAGGACATGATTCAATTCATATTTTATTGAAATTGAAATTTTGAAATTTTTCGCTGATTGTGTTCTACACTCGGTGTTGCAGAGTCGTATATGCATCTGTCGGTATGTGCTAGTGTCGCGTGGACTAATGTCGTTCGGAAAAACGTTTGGAAAACTGTAAAATCACATTTTTCACATTTTGCAAATTTCATATTTATTCGATTTTTACTATCTAGAACTCAAAAATAACATACAAAATCAAAATTTTATTATTTATTTTCATTCAATAGTACAACTGTGATCGTAATAATTGTTTTTTTTTTCTGAAAAGTTCATCGAAAATGACAGTTATTCGGTGCAGTTGTCGACCCTGTGCGGCACGTGTGCCATTGCAGCCGGGGTGTTGGCTATCGATCAGGGGCGCGGGGAGAAGGGACCGAGATTCGTAGACGTTCTCAGAACAGGGTAGAACCATAATTTGCATGCGCACTATTAACACTCCTATAAACTTAAACATAAGACTTAAATTTATATGCCAAATATTAAAAAAAATTCAATTATTTGTACACAAATTTGATGCTTATATAAAATATTCATAAGCGTCATTATATCGAATCTTAAATGTGTGCGGGGTGAAGCGACCGGGACTTGTATCTGTGCACAGACGAGGAAACCTCGAAATCTTATACAAACCATTAACACTCTTATAAACTGAAATATAAGATCTAAATTTGTATACCAATTTGACAATATATAAATTTTATTCACACAAATTTGATCCTTATTTATAACAATCATAAGAGTTATTACATTAAATCTGTTGAAATATTAACCCTTTAACCGCATCTAAAAAAAATATTCATAAGAATTATTATATTAAACCTCAAATAATATTTTTAAATTAATTAATTCCTTTAATTAACAAATTAATCCCCTTTAACCACTACAGCGATCACATCCGACACGTCAGCGTCCCATCTGACCACCAAAGCGATCACAAACGCACACAACCACCGCGCTACCAACACCTACACATATCTCAATTCAATCACAATTCCAAATAACAACGACTCGCCATAACTCGATTAACCCCACACTGATTAACAACCCGACCAAACTATAAACCGACAAAAAATTTATAATATGCGAGTAGCCTAAAGGGTTAACAAGTGTTAATAGTTCCCAAAACTGCCACCATGTCGCTGCCATGCCGGGCGCACCGGCTGACGGCAGTAGAGTCGCGGCTGTGCTAGGGGTCGGTCGTGTCACGTCGAAGGGGGCGCACGTTTCCCGGGGGCGGAGGCGCACGTGCCGGCGCTCCAATGGCCGTCTTCATGATCAACGAGTGCAAGTTCAGCGGCTGCATCCGCTCGTTCCCGACCCTCGGCGACCTCATATACCACATCGAAGAGACGCACATAGGTGAATATGTATGCTTTCAGTACTGAAAACGTCAGCGGGTTTCAGGCGTGGGCCGTTTGCGATTTCGCGCCTAATTTTTCAGCACGAAATTGATCACGGGTTTGGCAAATCGGGGATATTCGGCGTGTCGGCTTTTCAGGGTGTGCTGAAAAAACGTGCGCGGGTCTGCGGTTGTTTTGAAACGGTTTCGATCGAGATTATTGTGCGGAATCAGCGTTTACGATTGTGGCGTTATCTCGAGGTTCTCAACTTTGATTGAGTGTTTGTATCTGTGATTGTAAACTCGGGTTCGCGTGGAATGTTTCGTCGTTTTTGTTCGGCTGGAAAAAAACTGGGCGTGTTGGACATGGGTGTTGTTAGGGAGGGGCCAAGGACTTGCCCCTCCCCTCCTCTTAAATTTTAAAAATAATTTTAAATGGTGCTTTATTGTGAATTATGTTGAGATTTGTCTCTCGATTGTGAATAAATTCTTTGAAAGTCTTGAATTTGCTCACATACTATACTTTCATGCATGGCCGTAGCCAGAGGGGAGTCGACAGGAACTCTGGCCCCCTTAAAATTTTAAAAATGATTACAAGTTTTACTTTTTATGAGAATTATATTGAAACATATCGCACAATTTTGAATAAATTCTTTGAACGCCTTAAATTTACACACATACTATACTTTCATGCATGGCCGTAGCTAGAGAGGAATCAATGGAAGCCGTGGCCCCTCTTCAATTTTAAAAATGATCACTAATCTCACTTATTCTTGAGAATTATATCGACACATATCGCACAATTGTGAAAAAATTCTTTGAACGCCTTAAATTTACACACATACTATACATTCATGCATGGCCGTAGCCAGAGGAGAGTCGACTGGAACTCTGGCCCCCTTTAAATTTTAAAAATGATTACAAGTTTTACTTTTTATGAGAATTATATCGACATATATCACATAAACGTAAATAAATTCTTCAAATACCTTGAATTTTTCTCACATATTATAATTCAAATGAAAAACAATAGCAAATTTGTATCACATACACATAAAACATTGTATTTTGGCCCCCCCTTTAAAAAAATGGCCACATGGTACTTATACATTTTTTTATCCCTAAAATATTACTTTCGACTATATTCTTTTAATAAAATATGTATTATATTCTTGAAAGCTTAACGGGGCTTCGTTCACATTGCTTTTTAAATAAGTGAAATAACATTAACTTATTATAATTAGTCAATTTGTTCTAAAGTCTAATCAATTTTCAGATTCTGATCCAGCGGCGATAGAAGAAAAGGAAGCTTCGCAACCGTCATGTTTGCCTCTGAGCTACGTGTTGAAATTTTTTAGCGAATCTTCAAAAAGAGACAATCCCCTTATTAATCCTGAATTTCATAGAAAGGTCGTAACGAGTGTTGCATCATCATCCACTAGAAGTCTCACACCCACCGGTAATTTTTATGTTATTAAACATTTATATCATATTTTCAAATTACCAACCATTTTATATTGAAACGAGATTGATTACTCATTATAAGAATATTTAAATTGTATTACAGGTAGTGAATTCGACGAGGATGAACTTTATAGCGCCCTTTCTGACGATAGCAACAATTCGTGGGCCATGATGGAAGAATTCAGTTCTGATTATATTTTGCGTCTCGGTTGCAGGTAAATATTCGTGAAAATATAAGCATACGTTTCGAAATGTGCTTATTCTGCTATTAGAATTAATAACCAGTGAAGGTTTTATCCGTTGACGTTTTGAAATTTCAGAATAAACCCCAACAACAGCCCGAACAGTACCAACGAAAAGCCGTTCGCTTGTCCCATACCCGGCTGTGGCAAACGCTACAAAAACGTAAACGGTATCAAATACCATGCGAAAAACGGCCACAAGAAAGAGGGAAAGTAAGTGCCGAAATTAGTGCAGATCTAAAAAAGCAATACCAAAGCATATTCATTTATAATTGTTTTATTTTAGAATTAAGAAAGGCCATAAATGCCATTGCGGGAAAAGTTACAAAACATCGCAAGGTCTCAAGACCCATTCGATCTCGCAACACTTTGTACGACAGCAATCTCCGACACCCGCATCTTATCAACCCCTATCTCCGACGCCTCCTCCGTTGTACTCGCAATCGTCGAAACCCGTCTCGCTGCCCGTAATGAAGGCTCTCCAGGGATTCGTCGGATCGTCCCACAACCACCTGTCCAATAACTTCAACAATAACAAGTTCAAAACCATGAGCCAGATCCAAAACGTTCCCGAAATCGAAAACACCCGAGCGATCAGAGCCATATTGGAGAACGGCGGCAGGAAATCCAAGGATAACGCTCCCGTGATGACTTCCTTGACGTTGCCAAAGCAAAATTTTAATTATAACCGTGGAAACGGCGTAAATATAGTTAGTTCTACGAATATGTCGTATCGCGCAAAGTATGAGACTGATGTTTCTAATTATATTGAAACGAAACCGAGCCATAAGATTTCTAGTCAGTATCTGATTGAAAACGATAATTCTTCTCCGAATTCTCTCGGTATTTTAACTCCGGCGTCTTCGCCCAATTCTGTCGCTTACGAGAAGATGATTTGCTCCGAAGACGACAAGTCTTCGATTTATGGACGCAAGTCGAATTACGCGTCAATGTCTATGCATGTCGACGAACCATCGCTACCTCTTACACCCGTCACTCCTAAAAGTAACTGCCACATTAATTTCCCTGTTAACGGCATCGTGACAAATTAATTCCCTTTTATCTTTCGTCTTTCTTCATTATTAGTTCGTAGTTTTTAAGTGTGAACATGGAAGTTTTTTTTAGTCTATTTGTATTTTGTTTTATGAATTTCGATTTTATGATTCGTTTGTACTTAAAAGCAACAAAATTTCGTTTAATGTTTTAGTTTGTTTTTTTTAAGATTTTTAATTTATTTTATTTCAATAAACTTTCAGTTTAGTTTTAAACAAAATTCACAAATTTCGAATAAAATCTTACAATTAGAGGTAATGATGGTGCAAATACATTTTTAAGTAACTTTTCATGTTTTTTTTTTCTTACAAGATTTGATTATTTCCTGTAATCATAAGTTTTTCAATTATTAAAATTGTATGTATCTTCAGTTGTTGAACGATTGAATAGATTCATGCCTTGTTCAAAAATTAGAATCCTATTTTCTTCATTTAAATTAACAAAACTCTTACAATCAAAATATTTTATTAACAATCTATTCTTATACATAACGATAGTTACCATGTCAAAGTCTACAATTTTAATACTAAAGCAGTCTTCCAAAGACTAAGATTTATTAAGTAGTTCATCTATTCAAAATATTTTATCTTATGCGTTTAATTATATTTTAAGATTGTTATACGTGATTGCTCACAAATTAATTAATCCACGTTCGTGGTTCACTTTTAAAAATATATTTTTGATTTGCAATACGTGCCATAATTTGATTGGTTTTTTTTTATGTTGATTTGTCATAAAATGAGTATGTTTTTCTTTATTGATTTCCTGCAGGATGTTTTTTGAAATGTATCACTTATACGATGGAAATCATTGAGTCTGAAACATGAAACTATACAATGTTGTAGTTACTAACTATTAAGGGATTAGCATATATTTTATTAATAAAATAACGATAAATGATGATTCAAATAATCTTTAAAAACGTAAAGATTGCGGTTTACCAAAAATGATATTAAACGGTTAGTTGTGGTGTGTTGAAAAATTATTTGTCAATGTTAATTGTTGGATTGTTTATTTTGCTCGTGATACATAGTGATAATCGTTTTTCTTGATGAATATATAAAGAGATATGTGTAAGAAAATTATATATATATATTATAAAAATGTAATCACCTCTGTGAAATATTTTATATTTTTATAAAAATTAAATCACTGTCGAGGTCTTTAGCACCAAAAACCCTGTGATTAGTTTAGTCACAAATTCACAAGAACAATATGTAATATGAGTTGCTATAATAAAAACTGGATTCGTTTGTGTTTTTGGACTTTGTGTAAAGCAAATTTTAAGTGTTTTCCGCATTTCGATTTGTGTTTAAAAATATAGTTTAGTGCGTGAATGATCCCGTAAACTTTTTCTCATTATTGTCTTTCAAATATTGTTGTAAATGTGCAAATTTGCTGTGATATCAATATTTAGGTTTAATATCTTCAAAAATGTCACTTCAATTCGTTAATACCTCAAACTCATTTAATACAATATAAATCTTATTTTCTGAAAATACTTAAATAATTTTGTATTTACCTTTTAAAGATTGGATTTGAATAGCAATTCAAGTTTTTAACTTTTTTGCGTGTAAATTTTCATTATGTGTAAATGAAATATATTAAGTTTCGTTATGCAGATTGTTGTATGATTGTCTTACATATGTAACCGTTTTGTTTTCTCATTTAATTGTATGGTTTCTAGTTAGTGTCGATAAGGAACTTTATGAAATAAAGATCGTCGTAATTTAGTATAATTGTGTTCATAATGTGTACGCAACGTACACATACACAAAATCTTGAAGACTGTGAATGCCATTTAAAATTTTTATTGTACATTAATTTGTTTTGTGTTCTCACAAAAAATATTGAAAAGAACCTCCAAAGATGTCAATGTACTAGTAGGACTCGAACTCGGCCTGCTACGTTTGTATGAAATGGCGAATGTTTTTCTTTTTCCTTTTTAGTTACTACGTTCGAAAATGCTCAAATTATTTTGTTGTGATCACCTTCTGGGAAGGGAATCGAATCGTAAAGGTGCTCCTGCCTCAAATTGCAAATTTGAAATATTTGTTATTAGAGTTTCGTTAATATCCCAGCTTTGTTGAAGAGTGAATAAAATATAATTTGAAATTTTGCGTTTTATTTTTTATCCAAATGGAAATTTTCTTGAAGAAAACTAGTATGAAAATCTTTCTTTGGTTTATTTATATTTCATCACTCCTGACAGTCTGCCCTGATTTGTAAGTTCGTTAATTGTATTTGGTATTCGAATTAGCAATACTTTATCTGTTTATCACATCACTCCTGAGTTCTGACTTGTAAGATTGTTTTATTCCAAAGAGGGGTGTTTGCACAGGGAGGAAATATGAAATATCCGGGGGATACTTGTTCAGGGGGGAAATGTCCGAATACCTTAAGATCAAACGGGAGGGAACCTATTTCGCAGCGAACGCATTCGTTTTTAAACGGAAGGTGAGTTAAGATAAGTTATAAACGAGAGAAATTAATTCAAACGGTTGGGTCAATTTTGCAACACACGTATTCATAGTTGGAGGCAAAGTAGAGTTGGGTTAGGTTAAAAACGAAAGAAATTGACTTAACGGATGGGTTACGCGACGGCTGAATAGAAAATCTATCTATCATCCGCTTCGCTAGAAATTACTATTCGAATTTAGATCCTTTGCCAATGTGCGTTAATCAAGAATACTGTTGTTTAGTAAAAGTATCCACATAAAGTTACACTTTAATCATTTAATTTACATACTTAAATGTATTTTTTTCATTTACCGGTAAACCGGTAACGGGACCGATTATTTACCGTTTACCGGTAATCGAAATTTGACGGTAAATTGCAAGCCCTAACTGTGCCCAATACATAGGTAGGTAGGTAGGTACATTGTCCTAAGGACTGCTAACCAATGCTGGTACGACTGCGTTAAAACATATGTTGGTATTGCTGTTTATACAATGTTGACGTCTGTCATTCGCTCCAATAAAAAAAAGTTTGTCGTAAATAACTAATAATATTTAGAATCGATTTTCGTAACAACATTTTGATTTAAAAACTCTAAAATACTAATTTTTTATACTATTTCCAATTTCCGTCAATAATTTCAATGATTTTACCTTTTATTATTTCAAATTCTTGATTTTCTATTCATTTTAACTCTGGCATTGTTTTCCTTTTAGAGTTAGCATCGAAAGTTAAGTTCCTGAGATGGAAATAAAACTTAAAAAGCAAGAATGTTTCACTTTCGTCATCTGTGCGTTTTGTTTTGGGAGAAGAAACTTAAAATTCATATTTGAAAAAAATGAAAGCTCTTCAAAATATTCTACTATGATAGCGAAATGCTTCAATATACAAGTAACAAAGAATTACAGTTATAGTTAATTTGTTTGTGCTATCAGCAAAGTAACATATCGACTATATTTTTTTTATAGATTAAAAGAGTTAGTGAAGAGTTAAAAATATGTGAAATATGTATTGAACGATTGAGCGAGGCGCTCGAGTTTAAGGACAAATTGGACTGTTTTATCACTTCCAAACGATCAAGTAAGCATTATCATTTGATACGTTTGTGTTTTCCATACACATTAATTTGATACCCTTAAGATCATGCAGATATGCCAGCACATATTTTCTGAATTACCCTCAACACCAACCAGTGGTCACAGCCTAATTCTCCAGGCTAATTTTTTTTTTTTACTGATTTCACTTATTCATTTCAGCTGAAAAAGTATACAAAGACAATGGTAGCAGTGACTATTTAAATCTTAAATTAGCATTTGTTGTCAAAAACGAATATCTGATTGATGACTGTAGTGAATTAGAATCGGAATCAGATTTTGAAAGTGATAAGAACCCAAAATCAAATATTTTAATTGATTTCAAAAGTGATAAAAATACAAAATCAAGCACTTCAATCGATTTTCAAAGTGATGAATCCTATTCTAAAACAGAAAACCCTGACGAAAAGCCGAATGGAAAAAGTGACAAAATTCATAATCCCTTAAAGTCTCCTTTTGATGTTTCTAATAGTTTCATCCCCATTATTGAGTCGTCGGCTTCGATTTGTCCAGTTTGTAAAGAAGAATTCAATTCCCATACTTTGTTATTGCAACACTATTCGAATCACAGCCTTAATTATATATGTGACGTTGGCGGAGATGCAAATGTAAACAAAACCAGTCTATCGAAACACGCTTTGGAACAACATCAATGTAAATATTGTGAGAAGATTTTCACCAACAAAAATACACGGAAATCTCATATTCGGCAGACCCACAAAGGAGAAGTCTTGTATGTCTGTCGGTTATGTCCCAAACGATTTTCCTCATATTTAGAGAAAAATCAACACCAAATCGACGATCACAAAATACCGGGCGTAGGGTATATTTGTCCTAGATGTGGAAAATCTTATAGTACATCAAGTAAGTTGTTTGCTCATATCAAGAGGATCCATCATAAAATCTATAATTTCGAGTGTACCGTGTGCAGTAAAAAGTTTTTCAGAAAGCAGGATTTGAATATTCACTTAGTAAAGCATACAGGTAAATCAAATTTGCTTTATATTATTTTATTGATATTTCGAATGTTTTATGCTTTTATAAAACTTTTGTATTTTAGGTGAGAAAAATTTTGAATGTACAGTGTGCAATAAAAAGTTTTTCAGAAAGCGGGATTTGGATAATCATTTTGTAATAGATACAAGTAAATCAAATTTACTCTGTATTATTTTATTGATATTTCGAAGGTTGTATGCTTTATGAAACTTCTGTTTTTCAGGCCCCAAAAATTTTGAATGTACTGTGTGCAATAAAAAGTTTTCCAGAAGAATCCATTTGAATAATCATTTTCTAATACATACAGGTAAATCGAATTTACTTTATATTATTTTATTGATATTTTAAGGTTGTATATTTTCGTAAATATTTGGTATTTTAGGTGAGAAAAATTTCGAATGTACAGTGTGCAATAAAAAGTTTTTCATAAAAAGTAATTTGTATCATCACTCTGTAAAACATACAGGTAAATGAAATTTACTATATATTATTTTATTGATATTTTGAAGGTTGTATGTTTTTGTAAAACTATTGTATTTTAGGAGAGAAAAATTTCGAATGTGCCGTGTGTAACAAAAAGTTTTCCAGAAAGGCTAATTTGAATAATCATTTCGTAATACATACAGGTAAATCGAATTTACTTTATATTATTTTATTGATATTTTGAAGTTTGTATGTTTTTGTAAAACTATTGTATTTTAGGTGAGAAAAAATTCAAATGTACAGTGTGCAATAAAAAGTTTTTCAGAAAGCGAGATTTGGATAATCATTTTGCAATACATACAGGTAAATCGAATTTACTTTATATTATTTTATGGCCTGTATTTAATTGATCAGTAAAAAATACTATTTTGATCAGTAAAAACAAAGTATATGGTTGTTATTCGGTTCTGTGCACGTGGGAACATGTTTGAACTTGTTCGATCATGTCTCAATGTAGTCACACGTAGTAGTAAGCTAACCTAACCTAATCTAACTGATCATATAACAATTTTTTACTGATCATTTTAGTTATTATTAACCAGCCAAATAATTAGTTGCCTTATTTTATTGATATTTTGAAGGTTGTATGTTTTTGTAAAACTATTGTATTTTAGGAGAGAAAAATTTCGAATGTGCCGTGTGTAACAAAAAGTTTTCCAGAAAGGCTAATTTGAATAATCATTTCGTAATACATACAGGTAAATCGAATTCACTTTATATTATTTTATTGATATTTTGAAGTTTGTATGTTTTTGTAAAACTATTGTATTTTAGGTGAGAAAAATTTCGAATGTGCCGTGTGCAATAAAAAGTTTTCCTTAAAAAGTAATTTGGATAAACATTTTGTAAAACATACAGGTAAATCAAATTTTCTTTATATTTTTAGTGGTATTTCGAAGGTTGTATGTTTTGGTTAAACTTTTGTATTTTAGGTGAGAAAAAATACGAATGTACCGTGTGCAGCAAAAAATTTTCCACAAAAGGCAATTTGGGTGATCACTTTTTAATGCATACAGGTAAATCAAATTTCCTCTATATAATTTATTTTAAATTTTGATGTTTGTCTGTTTTCGTAAAACTTTTGTGTTTCAGATGAGAAAATTTTCAAATGTGATGTTTGCGGTAAATCATTTAAGAGAAATAAAACCCTGACAAATCACTTGAAAACCCACATTACTACTTGACTCCACAATTGTGAATATTGCGAAAAGACTTTTATTCATCACTGCTGTTTGAAGCAACATCTCAAAATACATACACAATTGAATAATTACTTTAAAATGGTAATAGAATTTGAATGAATACTGAGTTTACTGCGATTTTCATAAGTTACTATTAATATTTCGCTACGAAGTTGGCTCTCGGATAAGGTATATAGCCTAGACCCCCAATATTTGATGGGGAGACCTTGTCCTGCAGTGGGCACTAAACCAGTCGACAATGATGATGATGATGATGATGACTATTAATATTATATAATTGAATATTAAATCTTGTTCAAAATGAATCTCTTTATTTACCTTTTACCCACATTGAAAAAATGGCCATACGGGTCTGTAGCATGGCACCGTAACAGCGCGTGCACACCGACTAAACTTCGAAGTCTATGGTGGCTGGAAGCGCAGTGTTTTGCCCTCTATACTGGTAAATCACGGTACAGACTTGTTGGCTATGATTGCTACCTATAACGGTCATCTGCGTTGAAAGAGTTTTGATTGCAGCATTGTGTTTCTACACATGAATTTATTCTATTAATAATTCAAAAAAAAAATTATAAATTATAATGCAAATTATTATTTTATTTCTTGTAGAAAATGATTCTGTTTTTAACAGGGCTGTGGAGTCATTAAAAAAAACAACTCCGACTCCAATTTCGAATTTTTCCAACAACACGACTCCGATTCCGTCTCCGACCTTGACTCCGACTCCGACTAAAAAAGTTCAATTTTATCAGGTTATTTTCCTATCTCACCTATTCATGTGTATTAAACAGGGCTGTGGAGTCGTAAAAAAAATATGACTCCGACTCCGACTCCACAGCCCTGCTCGCAACGCCGGCGCATTATATTATGATAGGGCTTAATCGGAACCATTTTTTGAAATCGTCACATTAAACGTTTTCCACTTTAATTTGAAAATTTCGAAAACAAGTGCGCTTAGATCCGGTCACCTAATAAAACAAGTAGAGTGTAAAATTACAAACGAAAATGAAAAGATCTCGGAAACAACGCAACTCAATATTTCGACGGACATCTGGTAAAAATGCCAGATTCTTTTAACACAAAAACGCATTTTGATGCTTTCAGTTTCGTGTTAAACGTTTCACACTCTAATTTGAAAATTTCGAAACGCGCGCTTGCGTAGTGGTGCTTGCGTCTTTCGAGTTCGCGTCGTATGCGCTTGCGTCTGGTCACCTACAACTAGGGCTTGCAATTTACCATCAAAATTCGATTACCGGTAAACGGTAAATAATTAACTTCATTACCGGTTATTTACCGGTAAAAAAAAGTTCGTAGATTAGATGATCAAAGTATAACTGCACGTGGCTACCTTTACTAAAAACAGTATTCTTGATTGAAACCTAAATATTTTCAGGTTTGGTGACGTTTGCCCAAATAACGCAAGCGCACACGACGTAAACGCAAATTTTAAATACGTTATAGATCAGGCTTGTCCAAAGTTTCAGTATGCGGGGGCCACTTACAAATTTCAAATCTCAAAATTTCAATTGTTGTAAATTCAAAACGTAATAAGTATAAAAATATTGGTAAAGCTATTTATTTCCATTATAAAACTATTTCGATGAGTACATTTCGGAATAAATGCTGTTTGTTATGTTTGTTTTTGTGTAAAAAGTGGGGGCCACTTTGGCATCGTGGTGGCCCTTTGGACAAGCCTGTTATAGATGAATAATGTCATATAAATCCATATACTTATACCTAAAATACATACCTATGTACCTTATACCTTATACTTAAAATTCCCATTCCGCATACATATAACAATAAACTTTCGTTATAACATAACTGTATCTGTCCTTAATTCGCAATAAAATCGTTTCCGGTAATTACCCGTAATTTTTTCAATTTACCGGTAATTACCGGTAACACATTTTGGGTGGTTAACCGGAAAACCGGAATTGCAAGCCCTACCCACTACCAGCGGCGGCTCGTTCTAATGGGCTGCGGGGCTGCAGCCCTCCCTGTATATTATTTTTTATTCCTTTATTCGTCTTGTACAGATGTATAAATGCAGGTGGCCAGAAGCTAACTCACACGAAGCAAACGCACACAAAGTAAACTCACAGGAAGCAAGCTCACACGAAACGAGCTCAAACGAGGCAAGCTCACAGGAAGCAAGCTCACATGCTTTCGAAAATTTTCAGATTTTCAAATTAAAGCGAAAAACGTTTAACACGAAACTGAAAGCACAAAATGCGTTTTTGTGTTAAAATAATTTCACGTTAGACGTAATAGTATACGTCCATAATATTTTGTCAATACCAAAGTAATATTTCTTGTTAAATGATACGAAAATTTTCGAAAGCATGTGAGCTTGCTTCGTGTGAGCTTGCTTCCTGTGAGCTTGCCTCGTTTTGAGCTTGCTTCGTGTGAACTCACTTCGTGTGAGCTCGCTTCGTGTGAGCTCGCTTCCTGTGAGTTTACTTCGTGTGCGTTTGCTTCATGTGCGTTAGCTTCCCCCAACCATAAATGCAACACATATTTTGATTCTTGTATGTTGTGCTGTGCTGATGACGTTTTCGTGTTTTGTACATGAGAACATACGTACTATTTTCATTTTCATCCTTGCAGCCCCTCTACTACAAATTTTCACAAACCGCCACTGCCCACAACTCACATATCCCACATAACGAACAAAACCAAAACGCCACCACCCCCCCTCCTAGACCCCTCCAAGTTGGCAACAGTGGCCCACCGTCCCCCACACATCCTCTTTCACTAGCGGCCGCCACAGCGACAGGTACGTCCCCATCACACACCAAATGCTAATCCGAACGCATCTCGTCCATCTTTTGGCGATGGCCCGCTCCAGACCCATGACGCGACTTCAGATCACTCACGTTGATTTTGTTGCTAGGTCTGAGCGATGGGCGCCTACCGCTACATCCAGGAGTTGTACCGCAAGAAGCAGAGCGACGTGCTCCGCTACCTGCTCCGCATCAGGGTATGGCAGTACCGGCAGTTGACGCGCATGCACCGCGCCCCCAGGCCCTCCAGGCCCGACAAGGCCCGCCGTTTGGGGTACCGTGCTAAGCAAGGTAGGATTTAGGTGACGTGTGTGCCTAACCTCAAAAAATTGTCACGTGGTTTTAACCTCAAAAATTTGGCGACGCTTTTCAGTAGATCTGTACTCGGGATTATTTCACCTCGGAAGGTGTTCATTAATCGATTTCAATTAATCTCTAAAATTTAGCGTCGATTTTTAGTATACACTAGGTTCTCTTTTTATGCGGTAGATGCGTTCCGTTCCGCATAAAAAAAGTGAAACTGCTATATAAAATATACCTAAAATCGCATAAAAAAATGTATTTCTTTTAACAATGTACTCTTAGTTAAGTTATTACATTGTACATACATTTGTACGTTCATATAGTCCAAAAAAATATTGTATTTAAAAAAAACCGCATAACTCTGAATTCGCATAAAAAGAGAACCTAGTGTATCTGTATAATTATCATTGATGCTCAAATTGGGACTGTTTCACTTTGAAAAACGTTTATTAGTCAAATCTTACTATTCATATTTCTGTTTAGGTTTTTCGTGTAAAATTAAGGGGCACTATACGATCACCCATGGAACATGTCAGTAAAGGGACACCCATAAAATATTTTCGATCTGGATATCTGTAAGTAAACGCATCTAGACGTCGCTATATTGACATGGTGTGGTGATGGCGTAGTTTATCCAAAGGGGACTAAAATTTAGCGTCACTTTTTAGTGAATCTGTATACTTGTTTTCGCTTTTAAATCGATGCTTAAACGGGGCTGTTTCACTTTGAAAAACGTTTACTGATCAATTTCAATAGTAAAAATCTTGGTTACTTTCCATAATCCTGTTCTTCGGGTTTTTCAGGTCAAATTGTTTCTCGTTTTAAACAAGAGTCAATTTGACATGAAAAATGTGTATTATGAACCTGAGGGTAATCCTGCATTTTAGGTGTGTGAATTATCGTATCAAATTTGGGTAATTCTATTCTATGTGATGGGTGAATTGTTTTTTGACGAATTTGTATTTTAACTTAATTAAAATTAGATTACTTGATGTTTTTCACGCGTAATTTATGCATTACATGTTCAAAAATTAGGTTTTTTTGTCGAATTTCTCATAGTTTGTACATGTGCTTTTTGTGGGAAGGTTATGTTTAACGGTTTTACGAAGCATTTTCTTTAGATCGTCTATATTTACACGTGGTAACAATTCGGATGACTAAAGATGCTCCTGTACAATATCTAAACATGAAACTCTTGAGACATTCATTTTAAAACTTAATTTACGCACCTATAATACATAAATTACGCATGAGGTAGTTAAGAACCTCAATTGAAGCACTTAAAATAAGTTTTTATTCATGTTAAAAAAGGCATTCACTAATCAATTTAAATAGTCTAATCTCTACATCATTTAATTTTCATAAACCTGTCTTTAAAGCTGATCATTTTTTTTTAAGTATTGATCATACCTAAATCTTAAAAACATCCGATCTAAAATCTCAATCTTCTCGTGATTACTACAACACATTTTATAACCATTCCTTTCCATTTGTAACCATCACTTGAATATCACATAAAAGAAAACTAAATCCCTTTAATTTCCAGGATACGTAATCTTCCGTATCCGCGTCCGACGTGGAGGTCGCAAACGCCCAGTCCCCAAAGGTGCCACTTACGGCAAACCCAAAAGCCATGGTGTCAACCAACTTAAACCCACACGCAACTTGCAATCCATTGCTGAAGAACGTGTCGGAAGACGTTGCGGCGGACTGAGAGTGCTCAACTCATATTGGGTAGCGCAAGACTCTTCATACAAATACTATGAAGTCATCTTAGTCGATACTTCTCATAACGTAAGTGAATTTATTAAATTTTGGCAAGTTTTTTTGGTATGTTATGTATTTATGTATGGTTTTTTTGTATAGGCTATCAGAAGAGACGCCAAAATCAACTGGATCGTTAAAGCAGTTCATAAACATCGTGAATTGCGCGGTCTTACTTCGGCAGGAAAGTCCTCGCGTGGACTCGGCAAAGGCAGACGTTACAGCCAAACCAAGGGAGGTTCTCGTCGCGCGTCTTGGATCAGACGCAACACGCTCCAGATGCGCAGAAAACGATAAACATAATATTTTATTTTTTTATATACGCTGGCTTATGTCAACTGCTGGTTTTCTTATGGAGTCAGTTTATTACGGAGTATTAACACATCTTATAGATATGTTGATTATGTTTTAAATTTAATAAACGTACCTTGACTTATTTGTGTGTTTTAATTGAATCGAGTTTTTATGATTGTTTTTCATATCGAGGTACGTATTTGACTTAATAATTTATTTTAACTTTTCAAGTTTTTAAAACAAACTTTTTAATTTCAGATTGCTTTCTATTCGAATGTACTACAATTGAAGGTAATCTTGTTTCTCAATGTTGATCGATTTTTTGATATAATGATGTTTCTATAGTGTAATCAGATGAATTTATTTGATTAGAATATTTGTATTTATCTGATAGTTGAATTATTAAAAAACGTCTATTTTTTAAATTACTTATATTACATTGTCTCAATTTTATCCTTTCAGATTTGAACTTATACCTTCCGTTTCTTCGCTCATTTCTAATTGGTGAGTAACTTTTTCATCATGTTTACTTATAAAATAATATATCATGATGATAACTCAACTCATTATATCTGAATTAAGCAAAATAATAATGATTAATGAACTTCCGTGGATGTCTGATGTCTATTTTAAAATCGTGATATTGCAATGTTTTTTTTATACATTTATATGAATAGTTTTTATTTTTTGTTACAGATGCAAAAGTTTTCCTGAACGTATTCGATGGTTTTATGAAAGATATCAGGTAATTTTATTTCCTTTATTTTATTTTTTTAACTTTTATAAATTGTGATAGTTTATGATGAAACATCATGCACCATACTGAAGTTCAGTGTCGATAATTATACCCTTTTTAGCTGATGCTATCAAATATTTAAGAAAATTATTTGATTTGTATTGAGAATGAATATTTCTAATGTTGTTTTATTGATTGTTACAGGTTTGAAGATCGTTCTTTGATGGAGATGAATCGTTGGTGATGTTCGTGTTTTTATTATGCTTTCTTCTGGAGACCATTAATTTCCATATTTACTTGTGTAATTCTGGAGGTCGAAGGAAGTAGAACAAAAGCCCTTCTAGGTGAGATATTAAGATTACATTGCTTGACATCTCAATCCAGATCGGGACATTTTATTTATTAAATGATTTAATATTGTGTTGAATATTTTTCCTCAATAAATCTTTTTTAGTTCAAATATTTTTTTTACTTTTGCCTATCCCTATTTTAATTAGTTCAAAACATTAATTGAAGCTCTAATTAGATCAGGCTTGTCCAAAGGGCCGCCTTGGGGCTAAAGTGGTCCCCACTTTTCACACAAAAACAAACATAAACACCATTTATTCTGAAATGTACTCATCAAAATAGTTTTATACTGGAAATAAATACCTTTATTTTAATACTTGTATTAAACTCCCAATAATCTACACTCCTATAACATTTGGGATGGTTTTTTCCTATAACTTCGATCATCTATCGAAAGGAAGCCCACCATCTCACCTGTTATATTCACTCAGCACTCTTATGCCAGTTTCCTGAGCCGGTTAAGGTGGGTATCGGCAACTACAGGCGCCACATTTACTGGGAACTCTACATTTAATTTAACTAAATAATTGCGAAGGACTGAATAGATGAAGAATGAATACAATAGATCACCCTAAAATATTAATTTTTTATAACACTAGAATTTTCATAAACATATTTTGTACGTTCTGTATTTTATATACGTTCGTGCATTGACAAAATATCAGTAGCCCTGTGTCTAAACTGCCAAAGAACATTCCAGGAATATTCACATGACAGTAAGAAAATATTTTCTACTTTAATATCCACGGAACGAATTATAATCGAGTAAATCGATGCTCAAGTTTTTTTAAACGATTTGATTATGTAATACACGTGCATATCAATAATCTTATTAATAATATGATCTTATAAGGCCTTTACAACAGTTATTTCCGTAAGCATCGATTTCTTTGATGTTAAGTTCAATATTTTGTGGTTTGTAAAGTTAATAATTTTTTTTCATATATCGTTTTGTTTGTTTCTTAGCCATATGGTCTAATAAACCCAAAGATAAACGGAAAAGGAAGTGCATTTCGCTGGAAAAAAAGTGTGAAATTTTGGATCGTATAAAATGTGGAGAAGCAATTGATGAACTCTGTGAAGAATTCGATATGGGCCGTTCTACAATTTCTGGAATTCTAATTATGGAAGATAAAATAAGAGAAAGGATTTCCATTGGATCATCAGCCAGTATAAATCAAACTGCTCGAGTTAAAAATAATTTATTAGCCAGAACAGAGCATTGTTTAATTACATGGATTGAAGATTGTCGTCAAAATAATAAACCGCTGGATACACAGCTGATTAAAAGAAAAGCATTACATTTATTTGAGTGTTCAAAAGAAAAAGAACCCGATTCTGAGGAAACATTTGTTGCTAGTAATGGATGGTTCGAGAGGTTTAAAAAACGTTTTTCTTTAAATATGTAACATTAAAATACAAGGTGAACTACTGTTAATACTAAAATTTCAATGGAACTTAATATTACAATTTAAGATGCTTATATTTTTTTTTTGCTTTTGATAATTATTGTTTGGTTTTTAATATAAAATGAAAATTATATTCATTATTATTGTGTCTTTTTGTGAAATAAAACATTCTCAGAATAGTTTTTATTATATTTATTCATCATATGCTAATGCATTTTATAAAATTAACTAATAAAATGTCACATTGATTTTCCCTGCCTGCAAGTTGCAGGAAGATTATGTCAGCCAAAATACGAATAGGATATGAGCCTCCCCGCACACCGAAATGTTGGACAAGAGTTAGATCTATTATATTTGTTAGTTTCAAATTGGAACCATAAAAAGTTGAAAAACTACTAAAATAATATGGAATATGATATAATACTTTAAAAAGCTACATTATTCTTTTTTTACTAAAATAAATTAGCATATGCTTTTTTTTCACTTGGGAGAAGTAAAGGGAAAATTTTTTCAGATATGAATAAAAAACATCTTATTTGGGTATTCATAAATATGTAATATTTTAATTATATAAAAATCCTGTAATGAACATGATTATTCAGGAATGAACATTTATATAAAATACAAGGAATGGTTTAAATATTTGTACATTTTGAATAAAAACAAGTTTTCTACACAATTACAATTCTTTCAAATAATAAAATAAATTTTCTTACCATCATTATAATACATTTTTACAAATCTGAATCTGAGATTTGTCATAAAATATTTCATTGGTACATTCTCAGAACATTTACGAATTAAATTTTAAATATTTGTATTTTGAATACAAGTAATAATTTTTTGCACAATGTGCCCATTATTAAAATATTTCAAATAATAAAAATAAATTCAGAAACAACAATTTTGGCGAACAACTTTATATTAATTCAACATTTAAAGAGCATTAATATTTCCATTAGCATAATCATATACTAATTAAAATTCAGGCCATGAGTATACTGGTGGGATTGCGGGAGTATAATTATAATCGTACATTTGTTCTTTGATGAAAGCCTCTTTGTCTTCTGGCTCGGGTTGTATGGATGCTTTCCCTGAAAATAAAATAAAAATATTAGTAAACGGCTGATAAATTAAAGTTAAATTAAATAAATAAAAACTTGCCTTCCATATAAGCATGTTCTGCAATTCTAGCGGCAATCTTCAACGAATGAGTTTGAATTAATTCAATAGGAGGATATAATCCACCTTTGTTCAAATCTTCGTCACTCACAATTTCAGCCAAAGTCTAAAATATTTTAATAATGAATTATTAAAGAATAATTCCGTACTTAATACAATTTTAATTGATTTACTCATACCTTAGCCGCTAATAGCATATAATCGTCAGTGATATCGATTAATCCAGCGCAAATAATACCGAGAGCTAATCCAGGGAAGATGTACGAGTTATTTCCTTGACCGGGATAAAAAGTTTGTCCTTTGTATGTGAAAGGAGGGAATGGAGATCCAGACGCAAATATAGCTTTTCCCTATAAGCAATAAATGTGATGAAAAATACATAAGAAATCATATTAATCTATAAAATGTGATACTAACTTCTGTATAAGTATAAGCTTGTTCTGCTGTACATTCAGCTTTGCTGGTTGGGTTGGATAACGCAAAGATTACTGGTCTTTTGTTATTTTTTCCCATTTCACACAAAATTTCTTGAGTGAAAGCTCCTCCAATGGCAGCAGCACCTGAAAAATGAAATAATATTTATAAATTAATACATAAAATTAAATATTTAAGTCAAATCAACTCACCAATAAGTATAGATGGTTTCACAGTATTAACGACGTCTTTCAAAGTACGAATCGGGGCATGTGATTTTGCAAACTTTTCTTTGTGTTCATTCACTCCACCTTCTGGACGATTTTTCACAATGAGGCCTTTAGAATCGACCATCCAAATTCGAGCACGAGCTTCAGTATCGCTGGTTCCTTCTTCTTTCATAGCCTTCACACACAATTCGGCTATTCCGAGTGAAGCCTAAAAATTTATTACATAATAAACAAAAAAATCGTGGTAGTTCTTTTAAATAAATAAAAGTAGTAGTCTTTACTTCTCCAGCTCCTTGGAATACTATGGTATTATCGGATAATTTAGTCTTGGTGATTCTCAAAGAAGCCAACATACCAGCGACAGCTACGGCAGCTGTACCTTGAATGTCGTCGTTGAATGTACAGTATTTTCCTCTGTATTTAGCGAGTAAACGGAAGGCATTAGAATTTCCGAAGTCTTCAAACTAAAAAAGGATTATTTTAAATAAAAATATGTATAAAATTATGATAATATAAATATGAAGTATATTATACTTGAATAAGACAATTTTGTCCGAAACGTTTAACAACGGCTTGCATAAATTCATCAATGAAATCATCATACATTTGTCCAGTAACACGCCTATGTTTAACACCGATGTACAAAGGATCATCTAACAACGATTGAGTATTTGTTCCAACATCTTAAATCAAAAAGTTCTATTAGTTTTCTAACAAACTTATCACATTATAAAATAATATAGCAATATTAAAAGATATTAACCGAGAGTGATAGGTAAACATTGATGAGGTTTGATGCCAGCTAGCGCAGTGTAGAGAGCCAATTTTCCAACAGGAATTCCCATACCTTGTGCTCCGAGATCTCCTAGGCCAAGAATACGTTCACCGTCCGTCACAACAATAGCGCGTACATCACTTTCAGGCCTGAAAATAATTGATATTTTTAAATTTGAAACTTATATTGATACATAAAAAGTTTTTAAACGCTTTACCAATTTTTCAGAATATCATAAACATGTCCTTTATCGTGAATGGTAATGAATAAACCCCGGGGACGGCGATAGACCAAACCGTACTTTTGACAAGCTAATCCTACGGTAGGTGTATAAACAATTGGCATCAATTTTGCAACGTTTTCTCCAAGGAAACGATAAAATAATCGTTCATTGCGATCCTAACAAAAAAATAATTTTAATATATTGATGAAATCTAAATATTGTATATAATAAGTTTATAAGTTTGATTATTAAATACCAAAAGTCCCATTAAATATATGTATTTGTTCAAATCGTCATCATAACGTTGAATGGAAAGACGGCAGAGTTCGACTTGCTCTTCTTGGGTTTTTACACGAGGTGGCAGCAAACCATGGATTCCCAAAGTTTGCCGTTCCTCGATGGTGAAAGCCATTCCCTAAAATAAAATTGTAAATAAATATTTTTATATGAATAACTTGAAAAAAGTAAATAAAAATTTTCTTTAATTGAACAAGATAGTATAATTTTGAAAAATCAAACATGTTAATATTAAACAACGCTATATATTTCTAAAGTCTCTTATTATAACCCATTCTAAAAGGTTATAATTACTAGTACCTTATCAATTGCACCTAATCGTTATACAATTCAAACACATATTTTTCAGTAATAAAAATATCAACAAAATTATTGAACACCAAGCAATTTTCCAGTCATCCATCATTTCAAAACAAGATCAAAGCCTACAAATGTATCATTAACAATTACCACATTATGAATCAAATTTATTATAGCCTGAAGACATAGAAACAAAGTCTAATATTTGATCTAACATTTTTATGGCAACATTAGATTGGTACCGATCATAATTAACAAAGTCAATTTTTATATTTCCTCTGTGGGAGTTCCCTTCGAAGGCCAATGATAGATCTAAGAACTGGGTTAATTGTGATATGTTACACATATGTCGTTAATAATATATGCAACAAGGTTTACACATATCCGCCTCATTTATATAAATCATGGATTTTTAAAACTTTTCACCTTCACCAGCCCTATTAATGCAATTCTAGATTTTTATATTGTTTTAATTGAAGGAAGTATAAACAATTAGTTCAACGAAAATGATTAGAAAATATGATGATAAATGTATTAGGGGTACCCAAATTAACTATCGTTTTTTATCAATGAAACTTTTGAAATAGTGTTTCGTAAATTGACATTAAATTTGGGTACTCCTAATATATAATTAAAAATCAAGGATTAGATATTTCTGTAAATTAAATCAGATTTATTGTCACAAATAACTATATGATTCATTCGAATAGAAACAAATTGTTTATCGCATCAATTTTTATGTTTTTCTAAGCTTTTTATTACTGATGAATTTTCTTTCCGAAATTTCAAAAATTTTCACATATAATAAAAAAGAATACAGCAATATACCGATCCATCTATGGCGCTCAAACATTCAGGAATGCTGAACAAAACTTTCCTGGGACGAAACTCCCACCAATCGTGACCTGGTTCCATCGAAGTCTTCTTCGAATAACTCCTCAAGATTGAAACATTTCAAATTATCGAATCAAACCACAAAAGAACCGAACGCCTGAAAGTCTGAACGAGCACTGGTCGTTAGAGGCATATTTATCAGTAGCCATGGTTTCACATCAGATATGCACGTATCCTTTTTTCCCCATAAAAGAACGAATCTCACATGAATATATGAAACTATTCGATTTCATCATAGGCAATTTTTGGATTGATTAGCTCTTATTATTGGACATTATCGTTCTGATTGGATAATGGTGTTCGAAAGTGAAGGCTTCGATGAGCCATAAGTGGAGAAACTATACAATCGATAGAAGGCACAAAGGAAGTGCGAATGTATGTAGGTCTAGTCGTATGATCGTGTCGCATTTTTCACGTACATAATTGATGGAAATTTGAAAAATTTTCCATGGAAAAAGTGGCTATGTTCATCGAGGGGGAGCATTGATCAAACGGTACTACTGTTTCGTTTGATGTTATCGAACGATTTTGAAATTGCGACCAGATTGTACAAATATAGTATGAATTCATAGCACAATGAAATATTTGTTCTATATTGTCAATTTCTTTAAACTCCTATACACGTTACCCCTATAGAGTAACGAGTCGTTACTAACGACATCAGTAGTAGACCATGTATCTGTAGTTGAACTTTTTTCAGAAAAACGTAAAAATTAAGGTTTTTAAAGATGATAATTTTTCGGAAAGGGTGCGATAGATAACATGTAATAAGATTATTATCTTATCATCGTAAATATCGTCTTTAATAAAAACCTTAATTTTTACATTTAAAAAAAAACGATCAACTACAAACACATGGTCTTCAACTGAAGTCACTACCTTATATAATAATTAAAAAAAACTCAATTACAAAATACACTAACAACTCCCATTTAACACAAAATTATCACTTCAATAATAAACCATATAATTTCCAAATCAAAAACCACTAAAATCAACCATTCCATAAAAATTTTACATCGATCGATTTTATTACTTTTCCAACACAGATAACTCAATTAAATTTTGATTTATTACGAAAATAATCGACACAGTTCGATCTACAGATCCAATTTACTCAATAAATCGCGTAAATCACCCGATATATAGATCGCAAAGTGCTTAACGTGAGGTCAAACTTGTGACCTCTATTATAGTTTAACTCGTGCGATTGACCTCAACACCGACGTTAGATAATTAATACGCTTTTACATAAGCGAATACTGGAATACATGTGTGTATGAAAAATGTAGGTTTTCGATTATTTTTGCAGATTTATTCTGATGGAAAATGGAGGAATGCTTGCGAAGGAATCGCGGAATTGTTGAATGTTTCGATTTTTTATTTCGGTAGAATATTTATTCATTGAGTCCAAAGAGCGAGTGCATTTCGAATGCAATGTTATATTTTTACGATTTCCTATCGATTGTAATAGTTTTGTTGTGTTTGAAATTTGCAATTCAGTACATTTGCCTCGTAGTGAATCGAATTTATATTCGATTATAATTAAATATTAGAAAGTTGTATTATAAATAAAATTTATAACAATTTAAATTTCATTTTTGATCAATCGTATTTATATAATAAGAAAATATTTTTTTAATATTAAGGTAGTGCACCAGTGATTGACCATATACCAGTAATTGACCACTTCTCGGAAAAATGTAACAATTAAAATTTTTAAAGACGATGATCTATCAGAAAGGGCGCGATAGATTAGCTGTTTATTACATCTTATCTATCGCACACTTTTCAAAAGATTATAGTCTTTGAAAACTTTGATTTTGACGTTTTTATGAGAAGTGGTCAACTATCAGTGGTTGAGCATGTATCAGTAATTGACCAGTTCTCGGAAAAACGTAAAAATTAAAGCTTTTACAGACGATAATCTTTCAGAAAGGGTGCGATAGATTAGCTGTTTATTGCATCTTACATCGCACCTTTTCCGAAAGATTATCGTCTTTGAAAATATTAATTTTTACATTTTTCCTAGAAATGGTCAACCACTGGTGTCGTTACCTTATATTTCTTTTTTTTTTAAAGATCGAATGATGATTCAGTGTTCAAGTATCATTATCAAGTGAAATCGTATTAAATTTATATTAATTCAATGTCACGAACACTATGGTTGAAATGAAATGGTTAAAAACCACTGTGTCTCAATTTAGTTGGTGAAAAGAATCATCAGAGCAATCAATGTCAATCTTGATCATACGAAATGTTATATCATTCAGTCTATAAATACATAATAGTGAACTTGAAGATTTAATTTCAAAATTAGTTTTTGTGTTATTTCATATAAAAGTATATTTCGCGTTGTAAATTGACATAGATTTAATTTCGCTCTTGACGTATTGCGTAAATTTTGTTAGGGGAAAAAATATGCAAATAAAATTCTATTACGCTTTTGAATATTATGGCTCGTTCTTAGAAGAAAATTTATATCCTCTCGGAAAAATATAATGCGGAAACATATTTTGTTTTCATATATCAACGTGCTTCGGAAAATTGCTCTTCGTTTCGTAAAAGGATCTGAATTTTTGTGATATTTTAACGTTTTCGTAAAGTAAACAAGATTTTCATATGTTTTATATGTCCCTAAATTCGATGGGTATGTTTACTTATTGAAGTATGATAATGTTTTAAAAATAATCAAAAGGGAAATATATATTGTTGTATAGAGTTTATCATTTCTAAATACGTATGGATAATTTGAACAGTACCCAAATTATTTCGAATCAAAGGTTCGAAACCGAAAAAGATGACAAGGATAAAATTTGTATTATAATTACGAAAAAAAACAGTATTTCGTAAGATTATAGTAATTTTCAAACCACTAAAAAATTAAAGGATATCAAAAAATAAAAAAATGAACAGTAATCAGTTCCTAGAATATTTTTTTATACAACAAAACGAAAACTACACCCGAAACGTCCCGATATATAATTTATAACGAATTTTTCAATTTCCTAACATCAATCTCTTCATAAACAACATATACAAAATTTTTTTTATAAAACCAAAAAAATCAAAATTTCAACAAATTAAAAACCTTAAACACTTTCAAACAAAATTATAAAAACTACGATAAAAACAAACAAACAGATAAGCGAACTATACTCAAAACCAAAGCCCAGATCACGACATATGACATCACACTCTGACACATGTATAATTTTCAGCAGTTCATTTCAGCAATTGCGACAATCGCATAATGAACAACAACCGAACAGCTGATCAGTGACACACTGACCTTGCCGTCGATCAATTCGCACCATGCCAATGTTTTATCGCGAAAACCCGATTTGTTTTATAAAATAAAATAATATTGTATTATATTAATATTACTATTCTTCTTCCTGGATGTTGCTGAATAGAAAAATGTTCGGGTTTTATATTTTTTTTCAAGAGAAAAGAGCAAATATGTGCCATTGATGAAAGATGAATGTCATAACATTGAATGGATCGTATTTTGGTTTGAATATTATTTAGTACTAGCGGGTGGTACCCGGCGTTGCTCGGGATTCTGTGAAAATAAATTGTGTACCGATTGTAATTATTGTCACAATCGATTGCGACGCTGACACATTTTATATTATAATTTGTATGGCGATCAATATAAAAAAACTGAAATGCAAAACGATATTAAAAAAACTGAATGCTTATTTAGTTCTCCGGATTTCAAAGCAAATTCTTGCCAAATTTAGTGAAGATTCGTCTATCGGTTTAAAAGTTCATTGGATACATGAGTTTGAGTTTTATATATAGATTAGAATTTTGAATATTATAAAAATAATCTGAATATTTTATGAATAACTGGTTGTAGAATAAAATAAAAATATGAAAATTAAAAAATCGAAATGAAGTACTATAAATTTATACGATTTATTATATATGATACTCTATAAAGTTTCGAAATCGTATTTAGTTTTGTGGTTTGTCGGCGAATTTGACCCACTATCGTTCGATTATTGGACGTTTTGCAAATTTGTAATGTTTCGTTTAGCATAAATAATGAAATAATAAAGTTTTCGCAATTTGAAAAAAAATATCTCGGTTGTAAATCTTGATAATGTCGTGTGTAATGTTTTACTATCGCGGTTATGAATGTTTGAAACTTTTTCACTGTCATGATTGCATCACGTTCTATATTGCAATTTTTTCGTGTTATACAACAGTATGTATTATTCAATTGACAGAAACACGTACTATTTTTAGTCGAAAAGATAAATTTTGGACAAATATTTGGTAGATTGTTGTTAAAAAAATGGGCCGAGTTTAAAAATAAATACGATTAGAAAAATAATATGCATTAAAAATATATCAATTTATGATTCAAAGAAAACTTAAGAATTTTCTTTGAATATTAAAAATTCAACGCAACCGGAAAATTAACGTATTCTTTCGGAAAAACTTCTCAACTCGTTATACTCGGAAAAACATCTTAATTCTTTACACAAACATTTTGTAAACTTCGCAATATTCAACAAATCTTCAAATACTTCAAAAAGCAAACAAATAAGTAATTCGCATACAAATGCCTTAAAAAAAAAACTTTTTAATATCAATTTGAAAAATAATTACATACATTCAATTTTATTACATACGAGATCGAATTTCTCAACAACCCAAATTCACGGTCCATCAAAACAAATTGAAAATTTCATCTCACGTAACAACAACGTAATCAAAATAATTTTCAACAATCTTGTTTACGTTTTCAGATACGCAACATCAGATAATAAGTATATTTTTTAAGGATAAAACTATAGATTATGATCGATTCGTTCTAACTGAACATTTTCCTCATATCAGATCAAATAAGGAAGGATAATATGAATATTTTCACGTAAATATCTCATATAAAATGTCGACCTTTAGTATTAGTATTGAAGTGTGGGAAAACTATGCGTGTTTCTATGCGATTTTTCCATAAAAAATATATATTATTCAATGACTTCTTTATAATATATTTTATGATTTGAAACGTCACTGCCGAAATAAACATAGAAAATAACAAAGCGTTTATCTTTAGTCAAACAAAAAGATAATGAGCGATAAAGTTAACCGAACATGAAAATATTTTGGATTGAAATACGATTGAAATTCTGCGATAATGCTGAAAGATAATGAATTTTGATGAAAATGAATTGATTTTGCTGAAAAGTGTTTTTTTTTTTTCAATAGATTGTACCGTTATTATTAGAGAGAGATAAGAATCGTTGATTGTTGCGGTTACTGTGTGGGATTATGTCAATTTTTTTTTAGATATGAAGAAAAATATTTATATATATTTTTTAATATACACTATCTAGTGGTAAATGTGTATCCGTTCGAATAACATTTATATGTTAAGTTCTTTTAAATATTTGTCAATTTTAAAAGCAATTATTTGTATAACGATTTTAAATTTTTTTTTTATATTTTTATTAAAAAAAAAATTATATAAATAATTTTCCGTTTTCTTTTCTTTTACAGATACAATACAATACAATACAATACAGAGTATTTCAAAGGTCTCCTAAAAACCTTAAAGAGGTGATTTAGACTAATTGTAAGATATGTTTGGTTTAAAATGTTCCAAATAACATTACCTATCACCTTTTTAAGGCTTTAAGGAGACCTCTGTAACACCTGTATAAAGATATATATATAAAACATTCAAAAACTTAATGATATCATTATGAAAGTGATTCAAATACATTTTTTACACACTCATAATACAAATCGAATATTCGATTATCAAAAACACACGTCTACTTTACAACTAATTGAACAATTATGCATAAAACCCATTACGAAATCTAAAACAAGATAATTAACACCTAACGAACTAAATATACATTCTGACCATTCAAAAGAATTACAACCAATAATACGTCAAACCTGACCCACAAAAATATTCAAATGAGCCCAATTAAAACACCATAAGTTTCCGATGTTATCTTTCAATACAAACATCGAAGATTTCGAACGATTCGACAGAACCAACGTCCTCGCATTCGAAAGGTAACTTTCGCACAAACCTAAATGGTAAAGTGTAATATTGCAGTTTTCTAGTATAGCAAAATCGACCTAGACACATTCTGAAAACTAGTCCGACTAAAAATAATGTCGGGCCACTGCACCTATTCAGTTATGCAATTTGCACGAGTACTCGATAAACCAGTGTTAAAATGTGTCTAAACCGAGTTTAAAGTGTTTCGAAATGTGGATTTTTTCAAAATTGAATTGACGTGTTTGTGGCCCACGCTAAAGATTTTGGGATTAAATCAAGGATTTCGTTTTCAATTATGGTCTGGTTTGGAAAGATTCGAATTATTTGCTGTGTAATTAGTTGGGATTACGCTAAGTAGATTTGTTCTGAATAAACGAGAGCGTTTGAAAGGAAAATTGTGTTTGTATGTATAAAAATAGTATTCATATCTGCTATATATTTCTGTCAAGTTAAATATGGGCAAGAAAATAAAGATATATTAACAAAAAAAAGAGGAAAATTAATGAAGTCTTACAAGCATTAAAAGCAATTTCCTTTCTAAGAATCGTTGAAACAATCAAACACAACGGTTATGAGAAAAAAAATAATCGTATCTCATCATTGTGATGAATTGTATTATTAAAAATGAAAAGTTGTTGCTTTCGTAAATAATACGAAGTCAAAATATTTATCTGTATTTTTTTAAGTCATTTCAGTTCGAAAGATCAGATTTTTCTAGAATCATTTTATTTTTATAAGAAAGTGTTTAAAATTAAATTGTATGAACAGTGAAAGTATTATTTAAAGGTCATTATAAAAAAACGTATTGACAGTAAAATTATAGGTGAATGTGATTTCGATTATTAAATTAGAACAATAATACGTCCAATAACATAGAAAGTAAAAAAATTACGGAAGTAAATAATAAATACGCGACAACGAAAATTCTCAAACGTAATCGAACATACACGACTCATAAAACACATTGGCAACATTTCTAAAAACTCACATAAACCAAAACAGGTAAATCCAATTTTCAAACATGTCAAAATCCACACGAAACAAAATCCTCACAACCAACAACAAAATTTCCAACCACAACAACAACAAACAACTCATCAACCCCCCACACAAAATCAATCGAAACCCTCACGAATTTCCCAACGCGGAAAAGCGACCATACCCAACACGTAACCCGCGGACCATCACCACCATCGATCGGCCAACCGCCCATACATACACACAACCTGAAAAAAACCCCATGGACAAATGGGGGCTCACCTTGTTGAGGGAGGGGTCCCTGAGGTGGTCGAGGCCCGTGGTGGTGGAGGCGCCGTTGGAGCCGTCGCCGGCGCCCCACGCGCCCAGCCTGTCGCGCTGCATGGCCATAGTGACACTGGTCGCGCCCTCCCCGCGCGCCGCGGTTTTATAGGCGCCGGCTGCGCCCCCCTCGCGCACCCCCCTGGAAACTGGATGGTTAGTGGTGCCATCTGTTGTTTGGGAGTGGGAGATGTTTTGTTGGGTTTTTTGAAGGTTTGGTGGATTTTAGGGTTAGTTGTGGGAAATTTCGTGTTGAGGGGGAAGTTTGTTTTGAAATTTTAATAGGTATTAAATGAGATAGGTGTGTGTTAAAGGACAATGACCAAAAATGTATGGGATTTGGTCCAAATTTCCACCACGGTTGTGATATATGCTATTAAATAGGTAATTAAATACACAATAACTTTTGTCAAGGCGAGAAAAAAAAAAGTGTTGTCAGTTAAAAGTTATGACCATTAAAATATTATGCAGCGTCCTTGTCAAACACATGGAAACGCTGTTCACTGTGGCCGAGCGCTTTTGCTCCTGGTCAAGTATTTGATAAAAATAATATAGAAATGAAACAAAAAAGAGTTATATGCTAATGTTTTTATTTTAATTAACATTAATCAAATACATATAATTATTTGCACAGCGTAGCGTACGGCGGACGTGCAGGGCGAACACTTTTTTTTCTCGCTTTGACAAAAGTTATAGTATATTTAATTACCTATTTAATGACATATGTCACAACCGTGGTGGAAATTTGGACCAATTTTGGTCATTGTCCTTTGAGCATTAAATAAAAGGTGCGGTTTAACTGTGCGTTAAAAAAGGCAACTATTAATTTGGCTGGTTAATAATAACTAAAATGATCAGTAAAAAATTGTTAAATGATCAGTTAGGTTAGGTTAGGTTAGGTTAGGTTAGGTTTAGGTTTAGGTTAGGTTAAGTTAGCTTACTACTACGTGTGACTACATTGAGACTTGATCCAACAAGTTCAAACAGATTTCCACGTGCACATAACCGAATAACAACCATATACTTTGTTTTTACCGATCAAAATAGTATTTTTTTTACTGATCAATTAAATACAGGCCATTAAATAAAATGTGCGATTTAACTGTGCGTTAAAATATATAGATTGGGTAAAAGTGATCTTTGGCATACATACGAATTAAAGTTGGCACTTCAGAAACATGTTTATACATTACATGCACCAATACTCATTCGCAGTTTGACAGTTGGTTGAAAATATTTAGACGTTTGCAACGTCAATTTGGAGTAAACTACGCTACGCTAAACGACGTGTTTACTTCCACTTTCCTTACAGAAAAACTGAACGTGGGGGTTGGGCCAAACGCCGCATTTTTCAGTCAGGGAAAACTAAACGCATTTATTTAATGCCACATGTCTCAGTCAAAAGTCTGAACGTATTTAATACTAAACGCGTGTTTGGGTTAGGTTAGGTTAGCGTTTTTTGCGTCACATTTACTGAACGTATCTTATTCAATCAGGTATTCAGATCGAAAATATTTTATCTCTATCGTAAAAGTTTCCAACCAGCTGTCAAACTGCGAATGAGTATTAGTGCATATACGTGTATAAACATTTTTCTGAGGTGCCAACTTAAATTCTTATGTATGCTAAAGATTACTTTTACCATAGATTGTGCCTTAAGGTCGTCGCCCACTGAACCACGCGAGGACCGCTCTCTGCTTTCGAAAAGTATTCAAATATAGGTTTTAATGCGTATTCCGCAAAGCGCAATATTGCATTTGAGTGAAGTTCGAAAAAAGGCGGTCCTCGGGCGGAGCTCACGCGCCGACTTCGTTCGCTGAATCAATCCAAACAGAGATATTATTTTGCGCTTTATGGGATACGAATTAAAACATATATTTGAATTATTTTCGAAAGCGGAGTGTGGAGTGCGTAACCCCTTAAAAGAATTATTTGTGTATTAGAAAAATACACGATGTGCATTATTTCTGGTGCATTGAAGAATCTCGTATTGAGCATTATTTTATTCATATGCAAACATTATTTTTATTAATAAAAACTTATTTTATTTAATGCCAGATTTAATGCACGTTTAAATTGTTCCATTTTTGTTTTTATATTGGTTTTTTAAGGCTTATTGGATTCTTGTAGGGTTTTCGGGAAATTGTGGAAAATTTCACATTGGATTTGTGTTGGGTCGTTAAAGTGGGAACTATGTATGTTTTTAAATATGGTTTTTTTGTAAACTAACGACATCAGTGGTGGATTATGTACCTGTAGTTGACCATTTCTCCAAAAAAACGTAAAAATTATGTTTTTTAAAGACGACAATCTTTCAGAAAATGCGCTATAGATAAGCAGCATTCCTTTTCCAAAATATAATTAAATAAAAATCATAATTTTTACGGTTTTTTAAAACAACCAACAACATCAAAAACAGGTGCATGGTCCACCATTGCTGTCGTTACCCAATATGGAATTAGATTATATGTACAGCATTTATACTCGAATTCAGCATTTTACAAATCAAATTTAACCGTTTTAAAATCAAATTATTCGCTTTACAAATCGAATTCAACCTTTTACAAATCAAATTCAATCTTTTTCAAGTAAAATTTAACCTTTTATTAATCGAAAAGACGTAAGTTCATATTCTTGAATATGAATTCTGAAACTATAGAGCCAATATTTTGTTTTTTTAAATTAAATAAATCTATTTCTAAATTATTAAAAACCAGAACAATCATTTTCTATTACATTGTATTCAGATACATTCAAAAATTTTGAAAAAAGTTGCTCCATTTCATTTATTACAAAATAATATTATAACGAGATTTTATCTTAAGACAGCACGAACATAATAATAACCGACTTAACATATGTAGGATTATAAATTATAATCTTTTTCGACCTCACACCTACATTTTTATTTTTAAAACCATATTGCTTATACTGAAACTTTTCAAATAAATTTACATTCAAAGTATAACTATAATATATGCAGAAAATGGAAAAACTATCATTCATTTGACATTCAAAAGTTATCGCAATACAAAACGTCTATAATAATGTCGAAGCGGAAAACTATCACAGATTATAATAATATAAACAAAAATTATGAAACATTTTCCAATTCCTCAAATAGGTTTGTTATAAAATTAAATAAAAATTTTGTGAAAAAGTGCCGGAATTTATAAAAAAAATTCTAATCTCTTAAGTGTGTTTTGATTAATTTAATCATAAAATCAATCATCATTTCGAGTACTTAAAAGTCAAAAGTGATGCAATTCAATTTATTGTTAGTATTAATTTATATAATTCAACTTTATCTATGTCGATTGCAATTCATTTTATATAACCATTATCTTTTTCTAATAAATAACAAGTGCAAAACTAAACAAACCATTTAATCAATATATAACATAATTAATGAAAAAATTACATATTAAGGCTTAATTAAAATGAAAAACTGAAAATTAAACAAGTCATATTATTCTCAAGATTGTGCATTATCATTGAAACTCCTTGCGGTTTTCCATATTTTTCCTTTCAATTTTTTTTTTAATTAATCATAATTTTTCCAAATGCAAAACCACATCCACAAGATACTATAGAAAATATGTTTTTATCTAAAGTTTTATCTTGTTTTTATTACCTCGAAGAAAAACAGAAAATACGAAGGTTCACTTACCTTTCGTCCTTCGAGTAAACTTTAGTACTGGGCATTTTTCAAAATTTTCGAAAATAATATTTTCTATTTCAAAATACTAATTTCACGTCTCGATCGTTTGACTGCCGTAACACTACTGATATTGAAAATCTTAATGCAAAATTTGCATTATTTTAATATAAACATATACACACACGTAGTGATCTTTTATCGGTACAGTTTATTATTTTTCGATTGGGGTAAAAAGTTATGTTTATATTTTCTTCCACGTGATAAGAAATGTGATATTTTATGTTTTGAAACTCGTATGTTGCAATTTTTTTGAAAAAAAAACCCTTCATTAATCAATAATGTATGATAATAATAATCGTTGAATTTTTTTTAATTTGATATACTTTGTGATATCTAATTTTGAGGTTTTTAGTTCATTTTTTTTTATCAACCACATTTTCTTATACAAATATTTTCAAAATGATACAACAAATTTCCAATATATCTAAAAAAATATATAATTAGCACATATCATTTAAAATCGATACGATAATGATCCAAACGTAATATACACATGTAAATAAATCATTCGATGACCCTAATTAACGTCATCGACTTATCATCACCTTGCTAAGCATTTTCAACCAAATCAATCATCCAAACACGAGCATATCGATTTCAAAACTAAAAAAAACGTTACATGTGCGCAACATATGTAAACGCATATCACGAAATTGAAATCAGCAATTGCTCGTGAGATGAACGAGATTTCTAAAGGAAATAATTAGAGGCTCGATTGCGCAATGGAGGTGAATAATAATGATTCACGTGCTGTGAAAAATCGTGAAGTTGTAAATCATAAGTAGTTTTTTTTAAGTGTAATGTTATTAAATGTAGGACAATGACATAGCATATAGCCTAGGGATACTTTCGTTTTCCATACAAAACTGTATTATGAGACTAACAAATAGAGGTCAAAACCAGCTTTTATTGAGTTTAATGTATTCACTTGTGATATGTGCATGTTTTTTTTTTTTTCGAGTACTTGGAAATAATGAGGATTTGCGTGGTATTGAATAAAGGGATTGGTTTCGCTTCGAGCTGTTTTTTAGAATTAATTGGAATTTTTTAACAATTGTAATTTCAATTATTCTATGTCGATTAGTGTGTTTCTTAATAGGGTCTTTCAATAGGGATGTTTGAAATGTTTTTAGGTTATAGCAGCCATGTTGTTAAAGTGACATCTATTAATTTCTTTGTCATTTTTTTAGTAGTGTACGGCAAATCACTATGGAAAGTTTATAGCGTTGAACAATGTTTGCAAATTGTCAAATTTTATTATACATTTTAAAATCAGGCGTCCTTATTGAAAGACCCTATAGAATTAATGGTTAAAATTAGTGAAATTTTATTTTGTAATATTGGAAATTGATTTTTTGTGGGCATTATCGAATTATGTTAATTAAAATTTGAACGATTGTAAAAAATGTATGATAAAATATAGAGTGCGAATTGAATGTGCATTGAAAAATATAGATTGTGCCTTAAAATGAATTACTTGTGCATTAGAATAATATGCGATGTGCATTATTTCTGGTGCATTAAATAATCTCGAATTGAACATCATTTTATTTAGTGTGCAATAAAAAAAAATTGTGCATTATAAAGAGAGCATTAAAAAATATGAAATGAGCAAAATACACTCATTATTTTTTATAATGTACGTTTAAATTTCCCTAATGATGAGACAATGGGGTAATGACATCAATGATGGACCATGTATCTAAAATTGACCATTTTTCAGAAAAATGTAAAAATTAACATTTCTAAAAATGATAATTTTTCGGAAAGGGTGCAATAGATAAGTTATAATAAGATTATCATCTTATCGTCATGATTATCATCTTCATCATCAACCTTAATTTTTACATTTGTATGAGAAATGGTCAACTACAGGTACATGGTCCACTACTGGTGTAGTTACCCTCCTATTTCTATTCTGAAATGTGAATAGTTTTAGAGTTTCGATATATAATTATTATTTAAATTCAAAATGGACTTCACACTTGTATAATTGCATAATTTTTTCGTATTGAGACAATGGCCCCGAGAACGGATATTTCCAGTTTGTTGATTACGACTTATATCGTCCGGTTTCGTAATTTTCTTTTTCGAAATTCGATATCCTTTTTGTCGATTGTTGCAATTAGTCAATTCGTATTAGAATAATTGCAAACCTGATTTTTTTTTATATCCAGCGTTGATTTTGACCAAAACTATCTCCAATCAAATTGATTTGTTTACAAGACATCAACGATAAGATATAAAAAAAATACTGAGTGAGTTAGCAAATTCGTATGCTAATTATAGTCGATGTATTTCGCATGAGTATTGTTTTAATAATTAATTTATATCGGAAAATGTTGTTTTTTTTCACTTTTCATATGGAAATTGTGCGTAATTGGCATAAAACACTAATCGTTACCAAACCGTGACTGTGGATTTCACTTCTTGAAATTCGCGTGTTATACAACCGTCAATATTTTTATTCGACTGTAATTGAACTGATTAAAGTAAAATGATACATAATGTAATTAAAACTAATTATATAATTAGAGATTATATTTATTTCTACAACAGTTCGACGTGTTATTGAACGAAGGTGACCTATAAACTATGTATTTGTATAATCATATCCTCATGGAAATGTTATGTTTTCTTGTTCCATTATATATTTATTGTTTTTGAATCTAACTCATTTGTTACTCATATAATTTTGAGACAATGTAACAAAGACTTTGTATAAGAAAATGATCACGTTCTTTCCACATTATTCTTCTCTTTGTGAATAATAATACTTTCATGAGCCATAATTTATATAAGACATATACATTTCAAAACATGAATCATCATAAATGTCGAATAATATTCAATTAAATCGCTTAACCACCGAAACGACCCTCTCAAAGAAACAGATGAATGTCAAAGTTTAAGCCACCAGGTGTGCAAATGCCCCACACTGCAATAACCGAAAAAAAGAATCTTTTCTTCTTTTCATCATTCTTATACCGAAAAATCCCACACAAAGCCTCGTCTCCTTTTGAATTATTAACAAAAACCGATCTTGGCTGACCTCTTTTTGTTCGAAACGACCGTTCAATTCATAAAATGCGATTTTTCAGATCAGCCTTCGTCTGCCAATCCTTGATGGAATCCGTTCGACCGTTCGCTAAACGGTCATTGAGTTTACTTTTTTTTTATTAATGAAACTAAGGACATTTCAACTGTGAATCATACTTTCAGATATTTTATTTACCTTTCTGTTTTATGAAATTATTCAATGTGACTAATTCAATGAGTTTTGATTGACCGAATTGATCAATGAACAATTCAACAGTTTATTATGCTAAAGAATAATTTCGTTATTTTTTAATAGAAATGAGTTTTTTTTGTTTTTATATTATTTAATAGATATTATTTTTATTTCACGATAATTTTCAAGTTAATATAAACTATAATGTAATACAATTACTATAATATATAGAGTAAGCTCGTATTTATTTTTACAATGAATCTTGTATTCTAATTATTAAAAAAAATTAGAGTATACATTATGTCATGCTATGTTTGTGTAATCACTTCGTTAATGAACGTAGCAAAAAATCTTGCGTTGTCAATAAAATTTGATAAAATCTGGTGGTGACAGACGCTATTTAGTGTAGGTGCATCATAAGTGCATCATTTAATGTCTTCTGTCAATTATGACAGTTGACATGTCTTACTACATGCTTATGGAAAGCATTAAAATTTCCTTAGTAGACACTCAACAAAAAATAATAGAAAATTATAGCATGTGAACGAAAAAAGGTTCGCTACCACTGTCGTGAAGCACGTCAACTGTCATATTTGGCAGAAGACGTTAAACGATGCATTTGTAATGCACCTATATACCACCACATCTTAAATTTCATAGACAAAGAAAGATTCTTTGCTTCGTTCATGAACGAAACGATTACAAAAATGAAGCATAATTCAACTGTGGAAACATTTAATTGGTGTTTAGTTGTTAATATTGTATTTTTTCCTTTTAGTTAAAAGCACTGTATGTTTTCCTTTCATAAAAATAATATTAATAATAATATATACAGAAAAGAAATCATCATGAATAATTTTACTCAAAATATTATCATATCAATAAAAAAACTCTCAAAATAAGTTTGATTCAACAAAAAAATATAGCATGCAACAACCACCAATTCACAATTATTTTCCGAATTTTCGCGTTAACGTAAAAGCGTAAAAAACACATCAGGAAATTAGCCAAGTTCCTCTCTTTCAAAATTATTCCATTATAATTGCCCGAAGCGGTTAGGCGGACATTAAAGTTAAATATCTGTCATCGTCTTCGAATCATTTCGAATTTAATGTCCATAAATTGCACAGACGGTCGATTATGACAACGCGAAATCGGGGACATATTTTCTATTGTCGATGTACTAAAAAGATTATTATACGATTCTGCAACAATATGCTAATTTCTTTTTACATGTGTAAAATAATGTCTACCTACAAATTTGTATCACGCAAAAACTGATTCAAAGACCGTGTATGGTAGGGATGTCAGATTAGCCAAAAATTTCATTTACTGGTAATTTGTTAAAAAATTCTAATTACCGATTTACCGGTAAATGAAATTTTGAAAAAAAAACCGTAAACAAAAACGAAAAAAACGAAAAAAATAAGGAATAGCCGAAAAAACCGTAAAACCAAAAAAAAAACGACAATTCAAAAATTATTTTTTACAAAAAACAACACTTTTCGAAAATATTTGAAACAAAAATGTTTTTTAATTTACCGGTAAATATTAAAAATTTACTGGTAAATTACCGAACCGTTTTAAACCGGTTTACCGGCAATGAAATCCCTATTTGAGCAATGATTATTTTGAAAACGTTTGTTTTAGATGATATTTTTCGAAAATCATTTGAAGTTTTTGATATGCAAAATTTTAATAATTACAGTTTTGATTATTATTTTTTATAAATTATATAAAAGTTTGACTTTATATGATATTTTCCAAAAATTGGATCTCTTCTGAAGTTTTCGATATGTAAATTTATAATATTGTTACAAATTTTAAGATCGTGTATAAATTATTTAATAGTTCGGCTTAAATAATGTTTAAATCGATTGCATCATTTTTTTTATGTGAGGAAAATATTGAAATAAATCAAAGGTAAGTTTATAGTATAAAGGTCAAATTTAAAAATTTAAGGTCACACTTGACAATTGAACATCATAAACGTGACATTATAAAATTAATCAAAATACAAAAATATAATACATAAAAAATAACAATAATATATTTAAAAAAAAACTCACTTATCACAACATTCTTTCATAGAAGCAGAATTCCCCATGATGTAATCCACAAAAATATAAACAACCGATACAAAAACACACTCTAATAAAAATCAAAAGAGCATCTCAAAACAACAACCAATTATTATTATTATTTCAAAACGATCAATCGGGCAGGTGTCAGAGAACGGTATGTCGTATCGCCAGCAGGCATAACACCGACTGACTGCTGAGGAACGCACCATGGTGGGGTCACCATCAAAGTGGAACGAAGTGAGAGTGGTGACGGCTGAAACGTTTGAAAATTCGCGCCAAATTTCAAGGGCGGCCACTGGTCTTTCGCGCTTCTTCCGCGATGTGAAAGGAACAAGTTATGGATGTTGAATATTTGATGTGTTGTTTGTGGATGGTTCGTAATGTGTTTGTAATTTATGGGAGTCGTCTATGAATTATTCTAAAGGAGATGATTGGGCGGATTTTCAGTAGGGCATTTCGATCGATATGTCGACAACCTGAGGTGATATTGTTCGTTTTGTGTGTTGAAAATGATACACGCGATGGTGCAAAATGCATGTGTTTATATTTTTTCGAATGTATTGTTGAAATGGTGTGTTGGGTTATGTACTCGAGTGAAAATGCGTGGATGCTAATGCAATTGCTTTCTGGATAATTAATTGTGGAAAATGTAGGTTTATGGTGATAGTATCTAACGTTCGAATGTGCAAGTGCATGGTGACATAAAAAAAAATAGTTTTTATAATTTTCCATATAAGTCTGTTAAGTAAGCTAGTAACTGTTTTAATCTATTAAATAAGTTACTAACTACAAAAAATAAATTTACAAAATCACAATATGAATATAAAAACGATTATTTTATATATTCTTGAATTTCGACTAACTTCAATTAAATTATCTGTAAATATTTTAAATAAGTCATAATGGCATAAAGTAGTTTTTAAATTTCATTTCTACTTATAGAAATGTTTATTTTCAAGATAAAATAAAATATGTATGTTATGCGGGATTCAAACTCATTCCACCATACAAATATTGTTATGGCCAAAAAATTCCCAGTGACATTTCACTGACAGCTAAGTACCAACTCGTGTCTGACTACTTATTCCATATGTGCACATAGCACGTTTATAATTTTACCAATTTTTTACAAACCGCAATTCCTATTTTAAAAATGGATAAAATCGGTAATTTATTTTTAATTCATTTACGAATTTAAGACATATTTATTCATTAACCTAAATTTCACTTATATTCGTTTCAGCTATAAAAAACTACTTTCTGGATGTTTTGCGAAAAAACGAAGATCTCTCAGTAGCTGTTGCAGCAATTAAAACGTTATTGGAAGTCTTAAATACACACAATGGTAAATTTTATATAATATTTTCTTTCTTTATTTCATTTCATTGCATCATACAAAATAATGAATATTTTACTAGCAACTACTGTACAAGAGCTAGATTCTGCATTTGGAGAAGCTATACTTGTGATGAAGAATTGTGATCAACCAATTACTGCAATATCATCAGCATGCAACTTATTCAAACGATTTATAACTCTAGGACAATTAGACATTCAAGGGGTATGAATTAAAAGTATTAAAATAGCTTAAATTTATTTTTATCACTTGTAATATTTGATTTATGATTTTTTCAGAGTAGTATCAATTTCAAAAACACAATGGCAACTAGAGGAGATTATTTCTTGCAAAGGCTTTCAAAAGCAAGGAGCATCATCGTCGAAGAAGCTTGCAATTTTGTTAATGACGGATGTGTATGTTATTAACATTCTATTACGATTTATCTATATATTATTTTAATTAAAATATTATCTTATTTCTTTTTTTACATAGCGAATATTAACTCATTCAAAATCACGAGTCGTCTTCCAAACGTTGGTCAAAGCTGCCGAAACTAAAAGATTTGAAGTTTTCGTTACTAAATCTTCCCCTGACAATTCTGGGTGATTATCATACTATTTTTACATTATTTATTCTATATTTATTAATTTATATCCATTGTATTTTAGTGAAACTATGCACAAGCAATTACTCGAAAAAGGGATCGACTCCAAACTCATTTTAGACTCGTCGATAGGTTATATGATGGAGCAAGTCGATATCGTGATGTTAGGAGCCGAAGGCGTCGTAGAAAGTGGTGGAATTATAAATAAGGTAAGAGTCAAAAGTCCACTATTAATATATTATTCACATCTGATGTTTGCTTTACGAATTGTTTACAGATTGGCACATACACTTTAGCAATGTGCGCCAAAGAACTGAAGAAGCCAGTGTACGTGTTAACAGAATGCATCAAATTCACCCGTACTTATCCTCTTAATCAAACAGATCTCCCGAACGAATTCAAATATTTATCTAGCACGTTGAAAAAAGATTTATCACGAGAACATCCTCTAGTTGATTATACTCCACCTTCGTATATAACTTTACTCTTCACGGATATTGGTATATTTACTCCTTCAGCTGTCAGTGATGAACTCATAAAACTATATTTGTAATATAATAGTATTCGTAATAAATTATTTTTATAAAATGATCTGCATATTCCATTCATTATATTGCATTTATTCAATAACTGATATTAGATTATTTTCAAATTATTTATTTTCAAATAGGTCACATTAATGATACATCAAAATTTATATTTTTAATGCTAATTAATGTTATAAATAAATCTAATACATTTTATGACATGATTCACGAAGTAATTAAAAGGCACGTTTATGACTAAATGTTTGAAAATTGATATTTTTTCGTCTTATGAAACGTTTTACAAAAATGTTACCAAATCTTAACATTAATGCATACTTCTATAAATGCTGAAAGAATATTGAAAATTATTTAACAACAGTACAAGTAAACTGTTATAATTAATGTTTATATAATTTATTATACAAAACTATAATAAAAACTAAAAAGCTATCATTTGGTCTTTCGAAAAAAATAAAATAATGAAGATCAAATTTTAAAAACATATATGAATTTAAATAATACATACATTCTCATACTTTGTTAAGGTCAAAAATAATTCAATTTTATCAATTATAAATTAAACAATCACATGTTTTATTATCACATATTAAGAAGACTTATAAATACACAAATTATCTCATATCAGAAAAATGTGCATCAACGGTTACATAAATTTGATCAAAATGAGGCCTCGCCTCTGGATCGTATTCCCAACACTTCAACATCAATCGGTAAATTTCTTCAGGGCACTGTTCAGGCGCAGGCATTCTATATCCTTTTAACAAATACAAATAAATCAGAAAATACAAATAAATTGATATATAAATGTGATGAATATTAATTTACCATTGTCAATTTTTTCCCTGGCCTTAGAATTATTAAATCCTGCATATGGAGTATCACCTTTAGCGAAGATTTCCCACATCAAAATACCGTAACTCCAAACGTCACACAAAGATGTGTATTTACCTGAAGGCAAAATAATTTGAATAAGTTTCTTATCGATTATTTAATTATAACACATTATTAATTTTAATACCAAAGTTTAGAGCTTCGGGTGCTGTCCATTTGATAGGAATTTGTTTCATTCCTCCGGACACAATATATTCTTCCTCTTCTCGAGACATACCGAAATCGGAAATTTTAACAATATGGTCTTTTCCTAAGATTGATAAAAAAATACATGTGAAATAAAACTATAGAAAAAATATTTGTATTAATTGATAAATTATTGGAAATCGTAACTTACCGACTAAACAATTTCTTGCAGCTAAATCTCTGTGAATACAGTTTTTACTTTCTAAATACCGCATACCTGCTGCAGCATCTCGACACATTCCTAATAACTGTTTTAATGTCAAAACAGATGCACGATTTCTTAAAAATGTCAATAAGGAACCGCCTGAAAAGTATTTTGTTATATTAGACTTACACCATTCATAAAATAACACATCAAAATCATATTAATTTTTCTCACCAGATACTAATTCCATTACGATCATAATAGGTTGCTTTTGAACACATATGCCAATCAACCTAACGATGTTAGGATGATCATATTGTTTAAGAATACGTCCTTCTTGTAAGAAGGTCTTCTTTTGTTCATCAGGTAAAGTCATTCTACATGTTTTCACAGCTACTTCTTGTTTAGAACTCTTCAATTGCGCTTTATACACATCACCAAAATTACCCTGAAAATAGATCACGAATTTAATAAAAATTCAACAAATTATTAATTATCAAATAATGTATTATGATAGACGCACTCTTCCTATTTTTTCCATTAAAACAACGTCGTCGTTATTTAATTCCCAACGTTCTCTTGGAACTGGTCGTCTAAGTATAGCGCCGGAACGACCCGTAACTGCTAATCCACTATTTTGTTGATGCAAAATTAATTCTCTTACCGATGGAAAAGCTGGTCCTTCAAATCTAAAATGACCCTATAAAAAAATACAAACATATATTAATTTTTGAGTAATATGCTATATTTATATTTGATTTATATAAACTATGAATACCTCTGGAGTCGTTTGAACTATAAAATGTTTGTGCCCACCCCAACATACTGATAAAACTGTTTGGCATTCGTCATTTCTAGTGGTTTCCCTAACTAGAAAATCTCCGTCAACCCTCAATAACCTCACGACTTCTTCCCTTGGTAATACACCATGGAACCATTCTTCATCTACTAATGGTCGAATCAATGGTTGCATCTATCGTATAAAAACATACTTTTAATACAACGCTAATAATATTATTGATTAATAATTAAAATACAAGAAAAACATTAGTTCAGAAAAAAAACAGTATTGGATATTTCTGGAGTATTCATTACTTTTTTGATCAGAAAACAATATTAAAATAATTATAATTTAGATACGTACATTAATATCATAGTAGATATCTTTTAATTTATTTTTCTTTCGAGGAATGATCGCTGGAGGAGGTGATAGACTGTTGCTATACAACGGATCGACCATCTCAATATTATACACACTAATTAAGTATCAGGTACCAAAATAACTATTTTAAACTACGTCTAGCAATTAAAACTCAGACTATATTGTAAAGAGACGTGGAAAGAGACTAAAATTTTTGGTGAAGACGAGCAAAGTTAAACATTTGCTAAAACGTGGGTATATCTGAAAGATTTTGGCAGTTGCATGTGGAAGTTGTCGACGGCTTATTCGGTGAAGTGACGTAAAAACCAAAATTCAGTCTTGCGATTATCACTCTTATAACGTGGGACAGTTGCCAAAATAGCTATACAGCGTGAGCTCAACGTGTTTGACTCTCACCCGGTTCCATTGATAAAAATAGACGACTGAATGTTGTGCTTGTGCGGAGACCGACGTTATGTACGAGCTATCACAAACAAAATTTACTCCAGAAATTTCTCAAGAACCGTGATATTTAGGACAAACACAAGACGAAATAACAAGTCTTTGAAAACATGCAAATTGCGACTGTGTCAAAAGCTGAAATGGAAAAATTGAAAAAAAATTCGAAAACGTGCAAAAACAATACATAAGTATATTGCAATATTCATAGTGCTGAAATGATTTCAAATGTGCTAAGCATGCCTTTGTTATTCGCCACACTCACCACACTGTAAATCGGATCTTCATCGCTACTACTACAAATCGACAAACTATCGACACCGTCGTCTGTTATTTCACAATCTTTGCTGTTAAACACACCAGTATTTTTATTACATTTGGTTTCACACACACGACGGAGGTTAGACTTGTAAGTTTTGTGAAATTTTCGTTTCATCACAATACGTTTCTTTGTTTTTACCACAAAATCGGAAAGACTGGACGGTCCTTCACTGCCACCTCTTTGTGCGCGTAAACGTATGGAAGGTACTGGGCTGCAAGGAGCTGATTTACGTCGAAAAGGTTTTCCGAAAACTTTAAATAGCTTTCGTTGTGGCAAAACAGATGCTAAATGCCTCCTCAAAGCAATAGTGGCTGCTGATGCTAGCGAGTTACCTTCACCCTATGAATAAGCACCTTTATACCATGAGAACACATTTCATCGACATGACAAAACATCGATAATGATAACCAATTAAAAGTGAAATAATTTGAAAAAACACTGTGACGTTTTTATGAATATACCTGATGGTCGTCATGTGCTGGTGAACACGGGGGTGATGAAGGAGGAGTTGCAGGATCAGGACATCCAGAAGGAGCCTCTTCACAACCCAATTCGCTCAAAGCAACTCTCAATAAGTCTGCTTGTTTGGTCCATTGTAATTCGTTACATTTGAGTTCAATTAATTCACGATTTTCACTAGAACTACTTATTGAATCGAGCGTTGGTGAATTCCTGAAAAAATGTAATCAATATGTTTATTTTTCAATAATTATTAGACTTAACAAATTAATAAAATCATTATTTCAAAATACAAATAAAAATAATGATAATTCGACCAATCCATTTTTTTCAATTGTCACATTAATTGGTTTTTAAAATCAAATTTTGTTATTTTACACACATTTCAAATTTTTGTTATGAAAACATCATCGAATTGTTAAAATTCCTTCATATATTTATAAATTCAATATATAATATTATAACAACAAAATCAATCTCTCAAAGGGATCACACATTTTAGAATATAACCATTATACCAATACCCAATTTTCAAACACTTAAAAAAAATCCAAATACCGAAAAAACTCATGTATAGCAAAAAAAATAACCAAAAATAAATTAAAATTTCATGCCTTTTGAAAAACAGAGAAAACGACAAAATATAATTATTCCTATTAATTTTTGACCCTTCGCTCTTGCTAATTTCTTTTTTGATATTACACAAAGGTTGAGTGTCTTGAATAGCAGCTAGTCTGTAAAATATTCAATTGCGACAATATTCTTTGAGTTTAAATCCACTGTATTTATGTGACTCGAGAATTTAACAGAATCGTACACTTTTTTTTTAATGACAACCTATTTCAAATAATTTAATAGTTGATAAAAATATAACGATTAGATTACCTATTATTTGTTATATCTGGACTGCATCCATTTATTCTAGTTCCATTTGTAGTAGGACTTCCACCATTGCTAGTTTTACTAATACCATTCGGAGTAATTGGTTCCGAACTCGATAAACTTGATTGCTTGTCTTTGTTTTCTTGAATACTGTTTTCTAAATCTAGTAATTTATTCTTCAACCATTCAACTGTAAGGTTATCTACAGTTAATTGATTAACTTGCAACTTCCCTGAAGTATCTTCGACGAGACTAGGATCAAACAAGAATGTAACTTTCTCTGGAGACATATTTCTAAAAAAAATATACAATTTTTAATAAATTAATGATAAAAATATATTGAAAGTACAAAAACTTAGACATACTTAAATTTTTCATTTAAATCTTTATATTCATCTTGAGGCTTGATACTTAGAATTGTTAATTCTACATTTTTCTGACTTTCACGACATTCATCCGTTGAAATATCAGTACATTGTGCAACATCTAAAAGTACACCTCTCCTACAAACACAAAATTTATTTTATATAAAATATACTAGCACAATAATATAATTCATATGACAGATACATACGATGCAATCGCAAATGCATCTTGAACAGCTCGTTGCCGAGCTAAAACTGCTGGTAATTGGACACATCTAAGATCTTTTTCACATTCCGAGGCAGCAGCTAACAATAATACATATTCGTTGTGAGTTAAATGAAGTTTTCTACATGCCTTTTGATATTTGTCTCTCAATTCTTCCAGTTTTTTCCCACCACGACCAGGACCTTTAATAAAATCATATTAAGTATATTTACATAAATTTGTAGTAGTGAAAAACTTAAAATGGCTTACATTTGATATAATGTTCTTCAAATTTAGTCCTCATTTGTTTATAAAGTTCTAAATTCTTCTGATATTCTGCTTGTTTTTTGGTGACTTCGTCTGAAAGCTGAAAAAATAATATTGTATTATTAATTTTAGGAAACAATATCATAAATATTTATATGAATTTTAATCCCAGAATCAAGAATAAAATCTTTATTATAGTTTTTGTCGAAACAATCGTAATTTTTTTCTTTTCCATATAAATATTCAAATGAGTTTTCTTGGTAGGAAACGTTTTATTACAATGAAACACATGAATTATGTATATTCAATAAATATTATTACAAAAAATGTTCATGATCTCTGAAAGAAATCATTTCTCAGAAAGACAAGTGTCCAAGTTGTATGTCCACGTACAAAATTGGTTATTGCGGTCAATTCCACGGTGGATAATTGGAAGATGATGATGATGATGATCCAGATAAAAATCTTCGAAAAAATTATACGACCAAATTAAAAAAAATCTATATCCATAAATCTGTTGAATTCAATAAGCAATAAAATACTTGTTAGAGAAACACGAGCATGTTTATGAAGGTTCCCGTTTTTCCTCGACAATAAAGTTAAGTTTGGATTCCAGAAAATCACAATGGGATTCCCTTCGCCTCATTAACATTTGTAAAGGCAGTTTGAATAGTGATAAACGAGGGTCAAAGATTTTGATATTTATCACTAAAATTACAATGGATTGTTCGAATGACGGCTTTTCAATGGAAAGAGTTGAACGAAAGTGAAATTAAAAAATGGCTATTGTCATAAAAAAATTTACGATTTTTTCAATGTAAAAAAATATGCGCTGTTTTTAAAAACAATGATATGTTTATTATGCAACAATATTGTCCCATATTCAAGTTCATAAAATAAATGCAATACTGTAATTCCAGTTTTGTAATGGAATTCGAATAATTCTAACTGTTTTAAGTACTTTACTGAATGTGTTGCGGTAAGTAGATATTTAAATCTTGTAGGTCAGAAATTCTTAAACGTTTTCACATTAAATCGACGTTAACACTTTCACGCCTCTTTTGAACCGAAACGAAACCTATCAAATGTCTACAGTTTGAGAACTGCATTTCATTATACATGCACAATGCACATACGCAACGGAAAAGCATTCGCATGCAAACAAGCAACCCGAGAAGTGCATAAACCGATTACGCAAATACACGGTTTCCTACAAAACAAGCAAAATTCGAAAATTATGCAAACGCGAAAAGTACGCAGAATCAAAAATAACGCAACGTTTTCGAAAAAATGAATTCCGATTTTCCTCGAAACGTTTCTAAACCGGCGAACAAACATTTGAAATGCAAATTTAGCGAATTTTCTCGGAAAACCCCGAAATTATCACACCAGATATTGCATAGAGTGTTTCGCAATTTTAGATATGTGGATCTAATAATCATTAGATAGTTAAGTCGAGAAAGTGGAGACCACACGGTAAGCGGGACGCGACCGCAAAATGTCGACTATCTCGTTGACGTTAATAATTATTTATCTACGTTAAAATAATCGATATTTTACACAAAAATAGTGTATCATATCGTCGAGTTCATTAACTTCCCATCGAGGTTAAGTCAGGATAGATTAGACTAGGTTTAAGTTAGGTTTCGAAGATCACATCGATAAGCGTAACTTCAAACCGCAAAATGTCGGCAAGTCTATTAATTATTGACGTAAATAAATATTTTATCTACGTTGAAATAATCGTAATGGTGGTTTTAATCGAATGTGATGTTTTTGCGCTAAAGAACGACGGAAAAGTGCACATTTTCGAGGGGTTCGTTGACTTTTAAATGAGGTTAATTGAGATCGAGGATCTGCTTTTTTTTCAAGTACGAAAGTGTGTTTTTGTCATTCGCTGCGAAAAATTGAAGTGTGTCGTATTGGGGTTTCGAAGATTGTAAAAAATGTTAAGTGCCGTATGCGGAACTGAAAAAATGCGCGGTTTTTATGTTGTGTAAGAAATCTGTAATATATTTGGTTTATGTAGATACTGTCGGATATTTTTATGCGGAAAATAAGTTTTTTTATATATCGTTATCTCGTGTGTATATCTTACTTTATTGACAGCTGACAATTTTAAAAAGTGGCATTAATAATATTATCGAAACATTTATCTTAAGCAATATTAATAGTTGATACCTAATAACCAATGCAATCAGTAAATAGTGAAAAGTGAGATCAAGTGAATCATAACATACTGTTTTAATTCCGGAAAATATATAATACTAAAAAAAGATTATCCATCACACACCCACACAATTCAATAAATATTGCAATGCGCATTAAAGTAAGATCGATAAACTGATAAAAAATACTCGACAGATAAAGAAAATTACGTCGAAAACATATTGACATTAGACTGAACATTTATTTTAAGTAAATATTAAAAAAAATACTTTGACGCTCTTACAATCAGACACAGACTACACGTTCGTAAACTACATAATTGAACTTCAAACACTTCAAAAATAGTAAACATCCTCCTTAATACGCAAACCGACCCTATTTATAAATTATCCACTCGAAGACGAAACTAGCCGAATCTCCCCTTCGTGGCATCGGTTGCACGTTGTTCGGTGTACCGGAAAATGAGGCTCGACGCATTTATGACGCGTGCACCGATGCACCAAGTCGACAACCTGGACGAGGAGACCACCACCAGCTCTTGCCATCGTCCCCTCTTCTTTTCGCGAAAATGGAAGTATAGTCTGGTGTCAAATCATGGGAAAATATATGCGGAATGTATGTTTTTGTTTTGTATTGATCGTTGAAGTTGAGCGATAGTTGAAGCAGTTGGTTGAAGGATGCGATTGAGATGATTTGATAATGAATGTTATGTAGGTTCATGTTAAATTAAATCTAATTTATTTAATTGTAATTTTGGTTGGTATTTTTGTATTAGAGTGGCTCATAGTCCAGGAAATAAAGACATATAGGTTCGTAAACATTGGTGGAAAGCTGAATTTTGTTATGAAGTTTGTATTGTGTTCTTAATAAAATGGCAAATCTTCCTTGTCAGAGAGGTCAGTATAAAATTTGAAATTAGGTCAAATGTTACTGAGAACGGCTTTTCATAAATATCTCATTAACTGTCAACTTATACATAAAAATATTGACAGTCAAATTTATAGCTTATGTGAGAAAATTTTATTTTATTAAAAGTAACTGTTTTGAAGATAATTCCATTAACAGAATTGGTACTATTTTGTATACAATCCTCGGCGGTATGTAAGTAGATAGCTTAAAAAATTCTAAGAAATTTTTTTTAATTCGTAAAAAGAATAACTTATAAAATATAATGAAAGCGATTATAAACCTTTTGATAGCTAATTTACGTGGAATTATTATCAGTGTTGTAAAATTCATTCAATTCAAAATTTCAAATTGACATATAATCACAAGAACATATTTTATAGCACTGATAATAATACCAGCTAAACTCGGTATTACCTTAGATATAAATTCTAAAACTAGCAATTTGTATATGTGTGTCGTTCATTTTCGCCACTAACACGAAAGTACCTTTTGATCTAACAAAATCATAATTAGAATACACTTCACATGTTGCAAGTACTAAAAAATAACCAATAATAATAATTATAATAGTCGAATAATTTATCCGGAAATCTAGATAAATATTTTCGCAATTTATTAAGGAATACATCGAGGGTTTAGTGTACCAATCCATATGATTATAAGTACCCGAAGGGACGAAGAGTTCGTCGTCAGTTCCAAGAACGTCAACAATAAACCGCGAAACGTGCCAGTCGGTTTATACAGAAAAAATATATCAAATACATATAATAAAAAGTCAATTGAACTTTTGTATATGTCGGTAACATCAAGGAAAATTTCCAAAAAAAATTATATCTTAACATCAAATTACGTATTGATAATTTTTTTATGTATTTATAGCTCAGGAATTCTATCAAAAAATATCATATAATATATTGCTATTTCATATTTGATATAATAAAATGAAAAATGTATTATAAACATATACATAGATACAAGCTTAAATACACATTTTATAAAAAAAATAACACCGGGTTTTCTAATAATTCAATTTCGAGTTGACATTGCGATAATATTCCTGGCATTTAACATTTTTTCACCATTTAAAAAAATTCCATAAACACTTACATAACGCACATACCGTTCAGCGAAATATTTTCACCATTTTTTTTCCATACAAAAAAAGCACAAGATTCTTCTCGAACTACTTTCGAAACGACTAACCTTTCAAAGGAGCTTCTCAGCACGCAATTTGCGCACAATTCGCGAAATTCGAATAATCGAATATTCGAATCACCCGAAATGAACCCGAATCGAATCCGACTCGAAATTAGATCGACTGACCCGGATTTCCGATTACGATCGAAATAGAAAGTTATGAAAATATTTATGTTAGTCGCTTGTAATTATTTAGCCGCGATCTGCGGATCAATCTCGCTTTTATTCCGTAGAACAAAAATGGGTATCGCGGTTACGAATAGGATATAAACAAAATCCCGTTTTCTATCGCCCGATAAGGATGTGTCCACTTTGCAGAAATAGTATGAAATGTTTCCACATTGTTTCATTGTACAGTATACTATCGATTATCCAGGTGCGAATCATCCGGTTTGCGGATTATCCGTGCGTAAAATGTATTTAATTAACCTCCTCAGTCCTGACCCCCTGACTATATTTTCATTAAAAAAAAAACAATTTATTTATATTGTAAGATATTTAAAGGCTTACGTTTGCATAAGTATAAAAATATTGGCATGCGTTAATCAACAGGTAAAATAAAAACTAATTGTCAATGTGTTAAAGTTTATTTTGCGAAAATATAATATTTAAGAAAATAATTATTTTTTAGCTACAAATGGGCTTATACCATTTTCAATAAAAACAAATTATGAAAATTATAATGAATAGAAAAGTATGATATCTAACGAAAACGTAAATTAATTTTTTTTCCAAAAATGGATTTATATCACTTTCGAAAAACAAAAAAAAAACTGTAGTTTGGATTATCCGCGTTTTTTGGTTATCCGTGCCCATCCTCCCCGGCATTAGCACGAATAATCGGGAGTATACTGTATTTCAATGCCGGACATTCGAAAGAGTTCATGTTGTGCAGATAAAAATTGCATAAAACGATACGCGAGATAAAATGTGTGTTGGTATTTTTATCGTACTTATTCGAGATTGCATTGTTATAAATCTAAAGATTAATATGAACAATTGTTAATAAAACGTCACGTATTTATTGGAAATTTTAAAAACGCATGAAAATAAATTATTTACAGTAAATAATTAAACATTTTTCTGCTTTATAGTTTTTCCGCTATAAGGCAAAAGGTATGTTGTAGAAGAAACTGTTCTAAATTGAAAATATAATTTAAAATAAAATCGATGGTTTTATCTTCCCTGAAATGACAGGTCGTCGCACATTTGTGAAATACATACAAAACGATCGATCTTGCGACCGGTTCTTCACCACTTTCGAGACAAAAACTGACCAGATCGTAAAAAAAGAACGTCTCAAATTATATTATGTATTATATATGTCGATATTAAAAGCAAGATTTTGCTACTAACGGCAACGGGAAAAACTCGTAGAAATACGTAGCGAGATTCGCTCCACGGGAATCAAAGGTACTCGTATTATTTATGGAGTGGAATTAATTGATAGTTTCGACTTTGATGAATATATACGGATGATGTTAACCGTTGATTATTTCAGAATATAAAATCAGTCTATAATTTATTTGATATTATTGTATTCGACATTGGAAAAGTGCAATATTTGAAATTTTTCGTATTGCATTCTTTTCTCTTGGCTTTTTTTGTATCAGCTTGCGTGCAATTGTTTCTGTATGCAGACTTTCTCATGATGTATAGAAGCATTGGCTGGTCAGCATTGGAAGTCAGGTTGCAAAAGAGCAGGTGAGAGACGACAGGTACAACCACAAAGAAGAAGATTCACTGGCAAGTTATTCAGGTCGAAGAATGGTCATCCGTCTACTTTCCTATCGGAAATGCTGTATACGTGCACGAGCTGCACTTCCGAAGACATTCTTCGTTTTTTTTTTTTTATATAATTCATTCGAAAAAGGAAACCAATTTGTAATTAAAACGTTAAATCAAAAGGACGTCCAATACCTTAATTGTGTCCATAATTATGAGAGTGGTCTAAGTCACTAAATTGAAAAAAAAATTAGTTGATCAATTATTTCGCGATGCATAATTTTAAACTAATATAGGTGTTCGCAAAGTGTGAGTGCAGTTTAAAAGAACTCACCCACTAAAGTACACTCACTCTTTCCGAACACCTGATATATAAATATGATGAAAAATTATATTTAGTTTAAGATATGACGTTATATGGTAGTCCGTCAGTGTTTATTTTGATAATGGTCTAACTAAGTCAGTCAGTGGTAACTTTAGTTGTTTTCATTACAATTTAAGCCGAAAATTAAAAACAATTGACAATATTTTTTAGGGCCACATTTGCGACAAATTGTATAATATGAATAAAGTACAAATTTTGAATAAATCCAATCAAATTTCGGCTATCTTGCCATCATAATAAAGGACACAATAACAAGTGAAAAGCCATTAAACTTTCCTAAGTTTCCCTTGATGAATCGTCGCATTAACCTCGACGAAACTATCTTCATATCGATGGCAATTAATTCCAGCTCGATTGTTATCCGAAGCACAACAAAAAAGCCACAATAATCGATTCAGATATCTTCTCAGAGAGTCGCAGATCAATTCCCACAATTGTTTTCGATACGACTTCGCGTGCCGATCCATCAGCGCTTAAATCGCGGAGAAAAGCGAGCTTTCATCTCTCCGAGCGAGTCGACAAAAAACTGGTCTAATTTGGAAAAAAATCTGAAATCGCCGATTTTGTTTTCAGCGGTAGAAAACGCGGGTCGCGAGTCCCTGTGCGTGTGGAATATCGAATGAGGCTGCTTTCGTCGAAATAGAAAGTTGTAAAGGTCGATGGACAATGGGAGATGTTCGATGACAATTGTTACGAGTTCGGATGAGAAAATCGATTTGAATTTGGGATATTTATGAATTTAATGTTCGTAGATAATGTTAGCCTATGAAAAAAATAGCAAAAATCGACCTATCGCCTATAAACAGTGGCGGATTTATCTATTGGCGGTGGAGGATCTCATCTCAGGGCCCCTAATTGGAAAAAACCTCTACCATTTTTGAAAATTAAATTTTTGGTGAATCATTATAGTTTTTTATGCCAATCAAATAGACATCATGAAATTCGAATCACTTTCTGAAGAAAAAAGACGTTTGCACGAAAGCAAATTTTATTTTCTAAAATCGCCCATTTGTCATACAGTTAGAATTTACGAAACCAACTCAATCAGTGAGGTTCCGACGGTATTGGCAAAAAGTTAATGCTTAATGATGGTAAAATAAATTAAAATACAGCGCTACTGTTTTTCAATTCTAATTATTTATGTGTAATGAATGGAAGTTTAGAATCCAGCCCTGTATATTTATATAAATATATAACGTGGCCCCCAAAAATATTTGACCCCCCGAACTCATGAAGTAAATCCGCCACTATAAACACTGAACATGAAAAAAATGGGTTTTTACACGATATCAATGATAAACACATACAAATACGGAATCATACTCGTCGATAAAGAACAAAACATCAATTTTTTTTCAACATCGGACATACTCAGCATTCATTTTGCACAAAAGCAAATTTGTAAAGGTCAAAAACTGGTCAACATACCGTGACCGGTGCAATTAACGGGCAAAACGGCAATCCTCCGACCCGGGGCCTAATCGAGCCTGCTCAAAAAGAGCCTCGGGGGCCTCCAGGATCATCATCAGGCCCCTGCTGACCAAATTACAGGCTTCGCAGGAGCCTTATGAAGGGGAAAAGAACGGCCCCGGGCTGCTGAGTGCAAAAAATTGCGAACTAAACGCATGAAAATGATTATTTTTTTGAATTATGCTTTTTTATCGTCTGATAAAAATGTGTATATAAAATTTTTAATAGCTTTTGAAAAACGTTTTAGCACCAAAATAAATTCAGATAAAATCCATTAAAAAATATTATTTATTTTTAAATTCGATGATAAATATTGTCTCATATTACCTCACTGAATTATCGAAACGATGTCGGAATTATGCGTACATAAAACTTATGAATAGGAAAAACTTTCGAAAGTCGAGGGTGTGGTCGTTAATGAAAATTTTCAAAGGTCAAACTAGAGAGTGGCTCTCGTTTCAAAATTGCATATGAGACTTTCACTGCATTATAAATATTCTACGGAGGTTTGTTTTTAGAATCACTTACATTGAACAAACGGAGTTTTTTCATAAGTCTTTCCATTATCAGTCGCAATAAAGCGCTTCTTGGAAATTGTCAATGGCACTCAAAATTAGTTATGTAAAACGATTGTATACAGAAAAGTTCAAATTGGAAAACCATTCATTATTTTTTCAAGACGACTTTGAATAGATCCATTTCTATAGGCTCTTGTTGCATAAATCTTTAAAAATCTGTTATAATTCGTTTTCTGACACTTTATTACTAAAGGCAACGGTCTAATCGGAATTAGAACCCTATTAATTGGATCCAATTACTGTTTTTATGCAAATTGAAGACCTCCGATGTAACATACGTCAATTTTCTACGTCGTGATCTTACCGAATCGCGGGAAAGATTCAAATTGACGTTTTAACGGTAGTCCGTATACGCATATACAATTAAAATTACTGTTACGATTGTTCGGCGACCCAAGGCGTTCAAGTTCAAGTCTAAAAACCTCTTCATTTGAAAATCATTGAAACGTTACAAAAAACTTAATGTAGAATCTATGATAAAATGTTGCATTGCAAAGCGTTGGCGTTTAATTAGAATGACGTAAGAAACGAAAAACAGCATTCGATCTTGAAGTTGAATGCTACTTTGGTATTTGCACTGTATAATTATAAAAAAATTGTTACGTTATAGATAATGATCATGACGAAAATGGCGAAAATATAGTGACGTTTGCAAGCGGGCATTTAATTTTTTATACAGTATTATATTGCTTGCGATAAGATAAGGTGTCCCCAGTTTAAATATAACACGAACAATATGAAAATGTTATAATATACAAACCATTGACATTTTCCGATGAATTGTCAAAATAAATCAAACTTTGCACGACATTCAGATGAAATTCTGATCATTTTCACGCAATAATATGTATCGATTGTCAACATACTATTGAGGGTTTTCATAATAACGATCGAGTGGTACGAGGTACGCAATGATACGAAATAAAAGCGTAAATAATATTGAAAATAGATAGATTGCAATTTGCATCGGTCAGATTTGAAGATCTAGATCATATGTGAAGATCCGGTTCAGTTGAATAGACGAAATTCTAGGTTTTCGGTTTTTAATGTCTATGTTTCCGTTCCTGTTAATATAATTGACGATATTGGACGTTTTGGTATTCGAAATAATTCTATAATTAAGTTAAATATATTGGAAATGGCTTAATCGTGTCGAATGTGCTAGTTTTCACCGATCGTCGAATTTAAGCAAAATAGGGCACGATTCATGGAAAATGATAAGTTTCTAAAATTAGTGACAAACACTGAGCGTAGTCAATTTTGTTGACAGGTTCGCCAGGCAAAAGACCAATTGGTAAACTGAAACTCTGATAAGAGAAGTAAAAATAGATGATTTGAGAGTTTCGAACCTTGATAAGCACATTTAGAAAGGACTTTGAGACTTTTGATAGTGCTGGTAGTTTTTTTTTCTATAGAGTCGTAATACTACTATCATTATCATCACCGTTATGAGTTTACTTAATGTTAACCACAAGACAAGGTCATTCCAATACAAAATCGAAGTTGGAACATTTTTCCTTATTAAATGTCGAGTTGAGAATATTAAAAACCACTCTCTATAAAATAGTTTCAGGCCAACGGTACCTGATCACAGCCGTCTATTGGCCAAGCCACTTATCGCTGAACCGGTGCATTCAACGAACTTCAACCGTCGACTAATGCCAATATTTCATAATACAACCTTGTTCTATATTATAATGAACATTACTACATAGATTACATGTCAACGCTTTTATCCTTTTAGACGCACCTGTTTCCACTGATCAACAAAGTTAAGCAAGAAATCTCATGGTTTGTACATAGATGCGTTAATCTGACAATGAAACTATTTGGTAAGCGATAATTTTAGTATTCAAACACATCAAGATTTACCTCCTCACTAAATTCACTAAATTCTACAAAAGCTTAAAATAAAAATTCCCAAACTTTCAATGAATATTAGATCTTTTTTTAGCAATAGTAATATAGCAGACATCGACAACCTATAACTTATGACCCAGGTGACCCATTTGATAATTTCCATTAACCCGCTTCAGTTTCGCAAATAAATGTTGTGGACGAAAAAATTCGAAACTTTTAGAATAAACAGAAGATGGTAATCTTCTCATGATATTAACATGTTGAGCATCACTTTTCGTCTTAAAAAAAAAGTGGCTTTGCCATTTTGTCTGTGTTTGGTTCAACTTATAAATATGAACAAATATTTTCACACGTGAAATTTATTTGAAGAACAAAAATAGATTAACTACCAAAAGTTTAGACGCTTAAAAAAAATTTTAGACGCTTGTATTCGTCTTAAGGTGACCAACTGTACACCAGGTTTGATTAAATTGACGTCAAAAATTCAGCACCAAGGATGTCATTGATCACTTGACAATTATATTTGATTTTATAATAATTAGAATGATGGTTTATTTTTTATGTTTAAAATTAAAAAGCATATTATTTTTATTTTTACAATGAAATTTAAATTATTATTCACTTGTAAGACTATTTTAGAATGAAAATATCTACAGACCCAAAATATCTCCTTAATCTAAATTTTGGTTAATTTTGGATTATTTTGGCTTATTTTGACCCGCGCCCGAAAAAAGTTTCTACCACCCATTGCATACGATGATCCAATCGATCAAACTAACCCAAATTTTCAACAAAAACCTTTCAAAACACGCACGAAAATCACACCAACGATCCAACCACTAACCAAAAAACCAACAACGCATCCTCACGAGTGCATTAACAATTTGTAGGCCGCACAATAGTAAAAACACACACGTCTAACGGACTGCCCTGCACCATTAGCCGCTAATGTGAAACAGTTTACTTTCGGACCAGCTCGATAACCAGGTAATGGAAGTCCAAGAAAAACCCGGCCTTCTGTCGTCCACATAAATCAGAAACGAGACGAGAATCGTCGCGGATAAACGGAGTGTCGTTATAACGGATTTTCGCTAAAAGGCGCCATACGGACCGCGAAAAAACTGGCCGTTTTTTATATGGAATTTGAACGGATTCGCTCCGCTTCAATTAACAGTCGTAACAGATGGGTCGTTTTGCTCGAAATTTGATTATGTTAGGTTTTATTATGGATTTCGTAATGGCGAGACGGCTCGTTAGAGCTGAGACGGTGTAAAACGGAGGTTTTCATACAAATTTAACTTTTCAGTGATTTACGGTTGATGTTTAGAGTGATATGTTTAAATGGCGTGAAGAATTCGATTAAAGTTTATTGTATTAATTAGATGTACCGTTTGTTGGATGTTAACGCTTGTTTTTTTAAATGAAACTGCATAATTTTGAATAAATATTCTCGATTTCTTTCACGCGTTGATAGGCGTGCAAATTTACATGAAATTTTGATTTTTATGCGAGATGAATAATGAAAAATATGCAACGATTACGTCCAAATATGTCACATTCATATAATCAACTGATTTTAAAAATCTCGAAAAATTTTCATGCAAAGAACATCTTCAGACTCATGCAAAATTTCAATGGCGCAACCATCAACATCCGCAATAAGCGCCGAACTTTTCCTCACAATTTCAACAAACCATAGATCTTCAAACATACTCAACGGTGACATAACAACTCGTTAACCGACAAATCGTTAACAAAACATTTTTTTTGAAAAAATAAACAAGAATTCGACAAAACAGTTAGCGACGAAATTTACATTGACCTTTAATTAACTGATATAAACACAAAATTTTTTTGCAATCTATTTGTAAGTCTTGAAGATTGACTCAACAGAAAACTGAAGAAAATAATCTACAATACCTATTATCTTGGAAATAAAACTCTTGCCCGATGTTAAATTGATCATCCCTCATGTATGATAAAATCGGTTAATTGAAATTCAATGTATAAATCTTCATCATCACACGTTTTGTCGAATTCTTGTTTATTTTTTTGAAAAATTTGTTTTGTTAACGAGTTATATGTTAACGAGTTGTCGTGTTAACGATTTGTCCTATTAACAATTTGTCCTGTTAACGAGTTGTCCTGTTAATGAGTTGTCTTTTAATGAGTTATCTTTTAACGAGTTGTTTATTAACGAATTGCCGTGGAACCCTCATGCAAAATTCCAACAGCGCAACCATCAACATCCGCAATAATCACCAAACTTTTCCTCACAATTCCAATAAACTACAGATCCTCAAACACAAACGCTGCGGTTACAAAAAAAAAACTTTCCATATCAACATGGAAACACCAGCGAATCGTTAACACGCTAAAATTACCACCGGCGATGATTTTGCATCTGCCCGCTAAAACGCAATTTCGCAACGACTGGAAATAGTGTCAAGTGCTGATGGGGACGGGTCTGTATTTATTTTTTCAGCTCTTTGTCGTCTTGGAGAAATTGGGGCTATTTCCGTGGCGTAGGACCCACGTGAAGCGTGTTTATTTTCGTGGTGGTCGTTTATATAATTCAGAACGCGGATATGTGTTCGGTGTCGTGGAGAAAAGTTATGATTTTTGTGTGTAAATATTTGGTCTGTACTAAAGGTCGTCGTGTGGTTTTGGTTACAGGTGTTGTGTGATCTTTTGGAGATTTGTTGTTTGATGAGATTTGGCATTTTCTATACAAAAATTGAAATTTGTATGAAATTTCGATGATCAAACGTTTGCCCCGATGACACTAGTATACACGATACTGGTACACACCGACAGTAGCACAGTCAAATTTTAGGACAATTGGAGGATTATATGATGGTTAAATGATCCAATTAGTGCTTTTTAATTTATTTTAATCGGAAATTTTTCGTGAATTGTGTTCAATGCTTGGTATTATAGGGTCGTGTGTGCTTTTGTCGTTTGGGCAAACGTCTAGGAACCTAAATTTCATATTACGTGTAGTTCAAAATGATTAGACTAATTTATTATGCTCAAAACTTTCTATGTAAACATCAATCAAGTATAATAATATAACTATAATATAATAAAGATACATTATATCTATGAACTTTCACTAAACTTTCTTTCCAATATTCTAGATAAATCGATCTACTTTTTCAATCATTTTAACGTAAATCACACTGAAAGGTTCACATTAATAAATCAGACGTATATTTGGAAAAAATAAATCTAGCACGTCCAAGAAACACATCTAAAATCCATTTGAAATCACTAGACGTTCTGCTGTCAAACATACATCGTTTGTTCTATAAAACATACCAAAATATTATCACATACAATGAGGAAAAGAGATCCAAAACTCGCATTAATTTCAATCCATTCATAACATACATTAACCTAATTTCGCATAAGGAATATTTTCTTATTTGTGAAATTTAAATATAATAATTATGGATTCACAAAACATGCCATAAATCTATGTTTCATATAAAACAATTACAAAACTCACACTCTCAGTAATATAATAAAATAATTATGCATAATTAAAATTATGATAACGAACGTTAAAAAACGATTTTCATTTTATCTTATCCTGAGATTTTTATACATATAACTTTTTGAGACAAAATCTTAATCGGGTTCCAAAAATTTTCAGTTCTAATCTCACAACCGCCCGAAAATCCAAAACAACATTCAAAACCGAGCTTCTAAAACGTTCTATCACTAAAATATAAATAGGAAAATATGAAATAGTACACACGAGAACAAACACTGGGTGCATTCAACCCACGTATGAAAACAACGAGTCGGTGGGTGTGCGCAGGTGCCATGGCAAAGAGCTCTTGCCCACTCGTCGGTATTGTTCGATCGTATTATATTATTATGGTATTGGAATGGTAGGAAATCGACGATGGTGTGTGTTGATGATTGTCGTCATCGGGCGCCTCCATGGGGTTTTTCGGATGGTTGTTGTCCGATGGTTTTGACGAAGATGGGTGTTTTTTTGGGCGCGCGTGTCTTAAGTGTGGTTTTGTTTGGTTTAATGAAATGAATTTCGTATTAGTATGTGAATATAGAATCTTATGAGAATCTTATTGGTCACGATATTTTGTTCTGTTCGAATGAATAAACGCATTCGATGTGTTAAAATTATACAATGCAATAAACATCTAAAAGTTGTTCCATTACGAATATATTTATAGAAATGATGGACTTTTGAAGCGTAGTTGGTTCGAATAAAAAACTGAAACATACTTATTTTTTAGTACATATTAGTACAATTATTAATCGTGCAAAAGCCCAGCGGGGAGCTGTACATCAAATTCGTATCACGTTATACAGAATAATGGCGAAACGATTTTTTTTCATAAAGAAACATACAATTGCGACATACGAAACATACCGTCAAGAGGACAAGAGCATGCAAAGCGAAAGATTTTACGATAAAAACGCGTATAAAAAACTTTATTTTCGCAAAGCACGTATCAAAAATGCGGAGAAAAAATCCTCTACGTATACTATAAATGTCGTCGTCGACCTGAAATAACGGTAACGCAACGCGACTGAAAATAAAATGAAACTATTAAAATTTAACGACATAAACTTCACGAACCTATTAAGAAATAATTCTCTATGCGATTGTTAAACTTCAATATGAACGACTTTAATTGACGCTTCGTGCGACTTCTGATCGAAAGTGTTCGATTTTATGGGAACGAACTGAGTGTTTCTTTTTCGAAACCCCATCGGCTTGCCCTCACAATAGAGCCTCGAAAAGACATATACGTACTGTTCGAAAATAAAACGTACAAAAGAGCGGTCAAACAAAATAGGAAAAAAGCAAACAACGATGGCGGCGCTTTGCCTAATAAGACGGTGCTCAAACTGAAGACTTTTTTTCGCAATGTGAACACACAATGAGGATGACATAATTTGGACAATTATTTGTATTGTTTTAAATCGAGGTATTATCGTGATATTTTTATTAGAAGAAAATAAATAAAAATTATTTGACATTGACTTACGAAGCGAATTATATGAGTATCGTTTCAATAATTCTCACGTTTTTTCTCAGATGTTTACCTGTAACAAATAAAAAAAACTTGTTAATGATGTATATTATATAAAAAATTATATTTTGCAAAAAATATTTCATTGCATTTTTTTTTAAAAACGATCTAATACTCAGATTGAAATATGTTCTTATAGATTTTAACTCTTTATCCAAATCGATACAAATCACAGACTTCTTTCATACATTAACAACATTATAAAGAACCGATACGATTTTAATATGAGACGAATCGACATTTGAGAATCGTTCATTCACGAGGAATCTAAACAAAAGATCGCGCCGAGAGCGGCGCGAACCATACCACAAAAAATCCCTAGTCCCATTTCAATAGATTATTGATGAATGGTTTTACAGGTAAGATCTTCTATCTTGTCCGATATTATACATATACACTGTTGAAATTTTACGATGTCAACAATTAGCATGTATCATTTACCTGATGTCGAATAACAACGTGTTAAATATCATATGTCAATTTGTTTTACGCATCAACGAGTTGAAAAAGGCCATTATTCTGTTACAAAATCGGGATTCCCCTAATAAATTATTCAAATTTTAATATTTACTTAAAATTCTTTGACACAGCTCTCGTTCGCGATCACAACAGTTAATAAATCGAATATTCGAAACGAAAAAAATGGTCCGGAACATTCTCCGAGGGCAACATTCTCGTAAAACGATAAACATATCAAGAGGGCTAACTCTCGGAGGCTATATTGTAACACCCTCGTGAGAAAAAAAGTGTACCGAAAGGACTTCGATAACAAAGAAACTCGTGGAAGTATCGATGATCGGTTTGTGCTGGATTATAATTCGATAAATCGTTAAACGGAGTGACTCTTCGAATGTGGAGCTAATTGTGCTGTAGGTGTTCGAAGGTGCAATAAAATTATGCTGAAGAATGTGGGTTTTTTATCGCATACGTGATAAGAATGTTTCGCCTGAATAGGATTTGATGTCGTGGGTAAATATATCGTTTGTGTCACATAAAATTTAATTTCAGTAACGTTATTCTATGTGAAAATACTGTTGTGGTACTATAAATTAATTTTATGAGAACTTTTTGGTACACCGTATACAAAAAAAGGTGAAGAAGGTAACAAGACGGACGTGAGACGTTCTTTTTAATCTACAGAATAATAATGGAGGAGCAGCCGAAAGCGAAAGCCTTTATATATAAAAAAAATACTGAGGCTTCACAAATTAAAAATAAGTTTATATATGCATATCAGATGTAAGAAACTCTAAGAAAACCAAAACATTATATACCCATTCCACTAATATATTAAAAAATAATTAATTATTCTGATTATAAATTATACAAAACAAATATTACCCAACATTTTAATTAACCGAATCACTCTCACTCGAACGGTTCCAGTTTCGATTTTCTAGATCAACCTCAATACATATTATACTTCAATCAAATTCTAAACACAATTTTTACACAACACAAAGCCCAATCGGACCCATTAAAAAAAAGGTTTTCGACAACTGAATCCGCCACAAAAGTCTAACGAGATTTCATAACCGACGTCTATTTCTGACGCGGCTACGAATCCGATCCTTTTGTAGTACGCTTCGGTATTACACGACCACAGCATCGCCCAGAAAAAATGCCCATTATCGTTTCTATAATAATATGACAAAAATATAAACAATTGTAAAAAGACGATTTGCGTAATGGCCGACGGAGCGTGAAAAAGCGATGACTCGTTTCAGCAATCGATAAGTGTGCTGTTTTTATGCAAGTTTTGAAAAGTGTGAATCATATGGTGTATAAATTATTTATGACTGTGTTTAGATGATCGAGAGGTGAACTCGTTTTTTTCTTGTTTGAAAGTTTTGCAATGTCGTTGAGAGATCGATTGGACGTTTTAAGTTGCAGATTTAATTTCAGATCGATCTCGAAATAATTTGTTTCGAAATTAGTTTAAAATTCGTGATCAATTTCATGACTCGACAATCGTTATAAAATTCAATGCTTCAATTGCAATTATTTTTGTATGAAATAGTGAATTATTTTATTGATAATTAAGTACTTCAATATAATGCTACGTTTACATTGTGAAATTTACAATTTGTTTCATTATTAGGAACGTAATAGAATTCATCATTAAATTTAGATCCAATATAATAATCATTAATTTAATGAAAATTTAACTACATGACGACGACATAGACAAATAAGGCAATGCCTAATGGCGGCAAAATAAATTTAATAATAAATATTTTTCTTTATAATAAAAACAAAAAAATAACGAGAGTATTTGTGTTTCGGATTAAATTTACGACGTAAAAATGCAATTAAAAATATCTATCTATAATATTAGAATTATTACATAAAAAATCTTTTGAACTTTGAACTGTACATACTTATTTCTAGAAAAGGCGACATTTTGAACTTTGCCTAACGGCGACACATCGTCTCGAGACTACGTATTTACATATATTTCGATTAAAGAACAACTCAAATCAAAACATTTTTAAACCACACTGTAAAGGTTTTGTTTCATGGGCGTAGCGCAGGTTTAATGATACCGTCCAGGATAAATTGAAAAATTCCTGGAATTTTTCAACCACAACCGAAACTAGGTGTAAACAACTTCATTCATCGATCGGTGAAAAACGATTCACTCTCACGTAACGAGACCGAACATTTGCATAAAGTAATAGAAGAAATTCCGAACAATCGCCATAAACACCGAAAGTACCCAAATTTCTGGGATAATATACAGCCAATTACCTGGCTGCACGCGACAGGTAAACGGGGAACTTTCTAGGAAACTTCGGAGACACTCGATGAATGGATGCCGAGGTGAAAAAAGGAAAAAAACGACGTCACACGAAACAAAAGTGTCTCTTTTCGGATTCGGGTTTCTGGGGTCTTGTTTGTGTGTCAGAAGACCGGCGCTGGCTCCGTAAATAAAGGCGGCTTGAATAGGAGGCGAAATAAAATTGAAAAAAAAATTGGAAATAAAAATATAAAAAGTGGTTGTATATGAAAAAGAAGCGACGGCGTGCATTATTTAACGATTCTAGGAACCGGAGCTTGGAACCTGTTAGAAACTAAGTCAGAGGCTTTGAAGTGTGGATTGGAACCCGAAATTAATTCAGAAGTTTCGTGAAATGCAGATGATCTGTTTTTTGGTTTGGGAAGTTAAGGGATATGTTATACGGAGTAGTCCAAAGGTTTAAAGTTTTAAAGAGATGATCGGTCATGTTATTTGGAACATTTTAAACCATACATAAGTCCAAAGTATCATAGTTTTTTAGTTATTATTTTCAAGAAAAAATAACAAAAATCTTGCGCTTACGTACTTATAATTCCCTAATAAAAGATAATGTGACACACAAACCTAATTTTTTGTTTGTTTACTATGTATTTAATCCTTCGATAGGAATACAAAAACCTATACCAGCAAAAAAACTATCAGAGATACATGATTAGTTATCAAATAATACTGAAGTAAAGGGAAACTAGATTTTTTTTTGTTTAAAAAATTGTCCAAAGTTTTCAAATATTTTTAAAAACATCTTTGTTTATAACCCTTTCGGATGATGTATCAAACAAGCAAATATCTATCCGATTCTTAAAACTTATTAAGTAAGAAATGAACTCAAAATTAGTTCTATAAGGGTCAACTATTCCTTATCATAGAAGTTCAATTGATACGACGATTTGTATACATTCAAAATATTATGTATAATCGTAAATAAAATATAATTGTCTTATAATCGAATAATCGATCGGAGTCAAAAGGTGAAGAGCGCCTGGAATAAATTGTAAATCGTCGAATCGTTGTATGGGTTTCCGATACGCAACTGTTCGTATACAAAAATATAATCTATGTATTGTGTCTCGGCACCCATCTCTTTGTTTTTATAAGTCTTTTTTATGTGTATTATCTATCTGCCATTTTGATTTCTCAATAACTTGTTTGGTGCAAGCTTTCCAGACCGGCATAATAAAAGCTGGCTTTTTCCTGTTAGCGAGCTATAACACTGCAATACAACTTTTGATACGTTAATTTACGAAAAATATTGATATTCACGATAATAAATAAAATCGATCGTTGAATAGTTCGAGGAAAGGTGAAGTAAATGATTGTATAGATTTTATATATTGAACATAAGATAACGTACCAGGAATGAAACTACGTAGATTACTATGAATTAGTTCGATTTGAAATTATACACATATAATATTTATTTTTATACTACTTCCGATAAATTATGGATTATATATAATCTGATTTGATTCGTGCTAAATTATATTTGCGTTAAAAATATTAAAAAAATTATCAAACGTTCTTACTTTTTTGCGCAATAAAAATTTCGAATATATAACATGAAATTTATTTTGAATCAAAATTTTTGTACGACTAATTCTGATATAAATTAAATTAAAAAAAACTATTCATATCCGAGAAAATTAATAGGAAAAAGTCAGCTTTCATCATCGAGAATTTTCTCATCAACATCAAAAGCACCTATTACCGAAAACCCGTCATAAATTTCTAAAATTGTAAACATATTTCGCGCACTTCCATGCAATAAATCAACGCAGAGCAGCCAGATTATAAATAAAACAAAGCGCATACCAGAGAAGATAAAACCCGATAACGAATTTCGAGTAAGCCGCGTTTTTGTTTAACTTTACGACACACACAATTGACAACCCCGCATTCCATCATCGACCAAAAACAGCCAGATGCATTCCAGATAGGAATTGCAGCACAACACCACTTGATTCTCGAACGTGGCATCAATTAGGGCAATGGCATATGTTGGGTATAAATTGGAAGTCGCGAAACCGCAAAGATCCAATTGACGACGCTCATTTTCGAATGTTGGGTTTCTAGTTCACGTGGAGTGGCTTTTGGGTGAAAGTGCGGTTTGCCCTTAGGCTTAAGGTCACAATTTTGAGGTATTTTTTTCAAGAACATGTGGGAATTGATATGGTTGACGAGTGGTGGGTGTATGTTAAGTTCGCGTGTGAATTTGCAATTAAAATGGTAAGTGTGGTATTATGTATTCAGAATGTAGACGAATTTAAATGTCTAAGGACGAATAGCAGGGAGGGCGAATCTAATGCATTAAAAAAATGACTGATACAAGAAGGATTTGCGGTTTTTAATTTTATTTTATTGCGGATTAAGTAAATGGACATTTAGATGTCTAATGAAAGTTGTGGAAAATGTTTTCAAACATTTTGATTGTATTGATGAAATTAGGCTTTTCTCAAATATGAAAAATAGTTAATTTACATCAAATTTTTTAAGGTATTAATAGAACAATAATTATGATGTTTATTTTGATCGAAGCATTTGAAACAAAATCAAACGTATCGTTTAATTGATAAAATTTTTGGCTTGTCTGATACTCACAATCAGTAAAAAATATTATATTTGGAAAATTTAGCAAAAAGGTTCGCCATAACTGACGTTTACTAATGAAAAGTGTATTTGAATAATATAAGTAAATCGTGGATCTGTAATCAATATTTTGATACGAAAATATTTTAATAATCATTATCTGTGCATTAATTAATCGCATGCTCATATTTCATACGAAATTCCGTTATCTAAACAAAACATAAATATTTCCTTAATTAATCAATCAATCCATATAAATACATTTCGCATTGATAAACCAATCGCTATAATATTATCGCATACATCAAACTATCAATCAATCAAACAAAAGTAATATAGTTTAATAATATACATTAAATTAAACGGCACATTACATAATTTAATGAGCGCACGGACACGCCATATAACACGAAAGAACATTTGCGTCCGTCGGATTTTCGTTCTATTTTTCAGCTAGCTGACATTTTCAAATATATTATTTTCGCGCGATATTTCCAAGATAATGTAAGGAATATAATTAGAAGCCTAAATGCGTCGGTTACACGAGAACTGAACGCGTTTTGTCTGAGCTATTTCAATTTGAAATCTGTGCAACGTTTGTAGCACGTGTTACTTCTTCGCCACGTTGTATTTCGATAAAAAAGTATTTTGAATTTTTATGTTTCATCAAAATTGATTATATCGATTAATTGATAAATTTGTACAAATTGCTAAAGAAAAAGTGAGATCAAAATCGTATTATATGGCAAAAAAATGTTTAAACTCGAAAAATTTCACATTTAATAAGCGGAGATATGTATCAGTCAAAACAATATAAAAAAACACGTAATAAAACATATAAAAAAATTAGAGATCGCTTAAAGAACCTCACAACGCTAGATTAAAAAAAAATCACATAACAAAAAAAAAGATGTAGGTGGCACATTTGCCGCCAAAAAGATCAAGATCAAACGACCGCGAAAATGGATCTTGTAAATCTTCACCTTTAATGGTCAACCAACATCTATTTTGGAGGCTTTTCGGCAATTCGCGGAAGGTCCAAAAGTTTTCTATATCAAATAACAAATATTTTTAGACCTCCTATATAGTGATCGAATTTGCGTGTGGGCTTCCATTTCCGAGTCCTTTTAAACGAATCTAATTTATTATAATGTTTTGATTGAACAAAATTTCGAATTTCAATAATTAACATAAGCATTATCGATCGATCTACAATCCTTGATATTTGCATATAATTAAAGATTCGATACAAACAAATCAAATCAATCACTCGCATAATAAACTGAAAATAATTGATCGGACATGCTTTGCCAATTACGTTCGACATTTTACGATTTGCTAATTAAACCGATCTCGAACGGACAAGGCTTCTGTGGAATGTTACAAAATGTCGATCAAATTTTTTTTCTTATTTCAAAGCGAAAACGCGAAACGTTCTTTGTTTTCTCGGTCAAACATAACCGACTGGATGAAAATAGAAATAGATCGCCCGGTCGGGTTTTCGTCTAAAAATTCTATTTTGAAATTCTTTTCAGCTTTGTTTGAAATAATTGAAAGAAACCGGTGCGAAAACAAATTTATTTTCGACGGTCTTTAGTCGACTAATGAACAATTTAAGTTGAAATTCGTACTAATTCAAACGTCGTCGCTATAATTACGTTTATCTTGTGGAAAAATCGTTTGATTCTTAAATAAACCCGGAAATTAAAAATGAGCATTTTTTCCTATTAAACATGTTCATTTCTACATTATTTATATCAATAATTTGATTTTGAAAATGTGCCAGAGTTAAACAATAAAAAATTAAAAATAAATTTAACGATACAGATCTAGTAACCGAACTCCATGTAACAAATTCTAAGAAGACTTTGATCTAAACAAAATGTTAATATTGTCCAAAAAACAATAGATTTTTTTAGTGAAAATATTATTAAAATTTAACAAACGTTGATCTAAAACTGAAATACACTCGATCAAGCGTCCAGACTGAAAGCTTCAATCTAAACAAATTAAAAATGAAGAAGTCCATTGACGTCAACGATGAATAGCTCCAGTTGCGATAACGGCATAAAACCAAAGAACGATTAGATTTATTTATGACTGTATTTACCATAATTGCGCGAGCAATTCAATTTTATCCTGCTTCGAGTTTTAAATTTACAACTAACAAAATATTCATATTTCGACGAATCCGTGTGAGGTTAAATGTTTTGGAAGTCACACGATTAACAAGCTGAATAGTCGGCGACATTTGTGTGATACAATTTATGGGAAATAAATTTAGATTATCATTCCATAGGATTCTTGGAAAGGAATTAAATCTTCGCATATGATTATGAATCACAGAAGAAATTGACCAATAAAATAATTCAATTTATTAACGATGTATCACCACGCTTATTCGTCATTATAATTGTGTCCAAACTTTAACGCATTTGATATAAATATTTATAGCTATGATGAAAAAAAATGTATAATTTGACTTATCTAAAAAAATCAAAGATAAAATTCAAATCGATGAATTCATAACTGAGCTATTGTAAACGCGAATTGATATTGACTTTTCATTGTTTGCGTGGGCGACATTTATATACAAACGATTTATTATACAACTTACATTAACGAAAATTGAAAATTCATAATAAGACCCATCACGACGATATATTATTAATCTCACGCCTCCAGTCACACGAAATACCATTTAAAAAAACATATGAGGGCAAGGTTGCCATTGTCGAATACTCGAATAAACATCGATAAGATCGATTGTGTCGCAGATAACACCGTTGTTCGGCGAAAATTGCAAAACAATGCGATTATTACGAATACGAGATAACAGAGTGGATTCGTTCGTGTGAGACAAATCGATCGCCCAAGGACGGAAAAAAGTTCGTGTTTGTAAATGTCACATGAAAAAAATGGAGATTGTTTCGTTGACATTCGATACTGTTTCCTTTTTGAATGATAAGCTTCCTTTTTCGTGAAGAAAAAAAGTTTTGATCGATTCGATTTTGCGGATTAAAGTTATCGGTTTTGACAGTTGTGTCATTATACATTATTTTAATATTGTGAATGGTTCGACTTTGGACAGTGGCGGATTTACTTATAAGTGGAGGATCTCGTATCAGGGTCTTACCATTTTTGAAAAATACATTTTGAATGAATTATTATAGTTTTTCTATATCAATTTAATAAAAATAATGAAATTTGAATCGCTTTTTCAAGAAAAAATGTGTTTTTTTTTTTTACACAAAAACAAATTTTATTTTCTAAAGTTATCTTTTCTTTTATTTTATAAAACCGATTATTATACCTCAAGAATAAACTAAAAAGTTTTCGTATACGGCGCTACTTTTTTCCAATTTTAATTATTTGTATGTAATGAGGGGATAGATTTAGAACCCGACCCTGTATATAATACGATTATATTGTAATATGTCTCCAGCCTTTAGTGAAGTAAATCCGCCACTGACATTAGCGAAATTGAGCGATCAATAGATGAATACACAATTTGGTACCATTTAACAAGAAATTGTTTTAATATTAAACTAAAATAATAAAAAAATCAAATTATACAGTAAAAATCACATACTACAATAAAAATTAATAAACAAATTCGCATATACCAACCGATCAGCGCCATCTACACACCAACACAACAAACTACAAATTTCTATGATCCATCAAAAGGACCATTGAAAAATTTGAATTCATCCAAAAGCACAATCATCCAATCAATCCGAAGAACCCACTCAGACCGCACGCGACCCACAGTTTAGCGATCAGCTGATCTTTTATGCTGAATTGAATTCCACCAGTGCACAAATGGGTGGCTTCGCCCAATATACGACAATTGACCTATCAATTGACACCGAACGACTGCAAAGTGAAAGAACGACGTTTGCGACCGCGACTCTTCGAATTAAGCGAAAAAATAGTGGGAAAACTGAAGGAAAAAACCGTCTCGTGTTAGTGTTTTTTTGAGTCTGTTTTGAAAAAGCTGAATGCCTTCAGTTGGTCGAGGCGTGCGCTCTGAAAATTCCGTTTGGATAAAAATAGTCGAGTGTCCATAGTTCGTGATTTGGTTTATGAGGTTTTTTTAAGATTAGTATGAGTCTAATATTTCTTGTTTCGATAATGAATGTCTAGAATTATAAGTGGATATAAAAAACGTATGTTTTTTTAATTTAAATAGCAATTGATAATTGAAATTCGATCAAATCGATGCATTAACTATGAACCATTTTAACAGTAAACAAAATCTCTTGAAAATCATCTTCTCTTCATCACAACATCAAAAATTATACAAACATTTGATAATTTCAGTTTTTCCTGCAATTAATATTATATGGGTTAAATATGATGATAATTTATAAAAAAAAATTAACTTATACCAAGGATTCATACAAAAACTAATTTTTGATAAAATCGGTTGTTGAATTTGAATTTTCCATAAAACTGACTAGAATCGGTATTCGAATGTTTGTATAAAAAAATCAAAATACTAACAAATTTGACAAAATCCTTTAGGTTTTATTTTTTTTTTAAATTAATAAAGTTTTTTTTACTGCATCAACATTGTACTTTTTATGTTAAATTAGAGACTATGTAAAACATTACTATTATTCGACAATATTTTAAATGTCATCCTAAATAACTGAAGATTACAAAAAACTTGAACGATCTAATTTTTAATCTTATAATACTACAATGATGTCAAGAACAAATATGATAAAGACATGTCCATTTATAATGAAAATCAAGTTATTAAATCTGAAAACCGATTATCGAATATTGCAATTCAACCAAAAAGTATTTTTTTCAAAACCGACAATCTCTGAACCCAACCTCGTTTTATTTTTCCACACAAAAAAAAATTAACACAAATACCTAGCACCTTAACTCAAGTTCAAAGGGGACCAAGACCAAACAACACGCAGACACAACAAAAAACCAGCAACCACCAAGATTACAATGATAATGAGCGGTAATGATGGATGTGTTTTGAGGAACGCGTGGGCGAAAAACACAAAGGTACCAACCACGCGGAACGTCTGCAATTTTGATTGATTATTCGTGTGAACGAAACCAGGTCCTTAAGAGCCCGAAATACGCAAAAAAATACATAATATTATATTAAAATCGCACAAAAGGAACGACAGGGTTAACTTAATTATACGGCCCGGGCGGATAATGGCGCGCGGTCACGCACGCGAAAGTCGATACGTTTCCGAAATTAAAACATATCTTTGCGAATCGTAATTATCTGCAATGTTCTGGATCGGAATTCGGAAAACGATTATGTGTAATTTGGACTTTTTAATTTGTGGATGTTTGGCGTGTTTCGAGAGATGGTATGACGATGTGAAATTCGCAACGCAAATGTTTATACTGATGTTGATTGGTATTGTTATCGAAAATCTTGTTTGACGAATGGAAAGTTCAGATACGAAAATTGGTCGCAGTTTGACAGATGTCAAACTGTTAATGAGTGTGTAGGTGCGTGTATATGTATGAGCGTGATACAGGGTGCCAACTTAAATTGTGCATTGATCGCAACTTCAGCTTTACCTATTGTTTTTTAATAAAATATGAAATTGCAAATATAACAATATGAAAAAAAGTACTTTCCTATTAAACTGACGTAAAATAGTCGACACTCATATATACTTATCGCTAGCTGTCATTCGCTGATTTGAAGTGAAATTGTAAAGCACGCCTACACTTTGTGAAAATTCAGTAATGTTTTTTACTTATAAAAAAACGATATAGGTTTAAATTACAATTAAAATAATAATATTTATCTTCGAATCGAATGCCCGAATGAATAAGAAACGTTCAGTAAATGTCAAGGAAAAATCTCTGTCCAATCCATTCATACGTTCAGTAACAAATACTTTCAGGCTTTTGACTGATTGTGAGACATTGTGAGACAAGAAATGGAACATTAATTCAAGTCCCCTGCGGTCTGTATTTCTAAAAGGGAAACTAAACATTATAGAATTTCAAAATAGTGCACATGCGCTTTACACCTTGGCTAAAAATTCACGATTTGACATCTAGCGATTAGTATACTATGTGTTAATATCCCAACCATTTGCCCCAGTCTAATGAGAAAGTACCAAAAAATGTATTATTTAAAAGTTTATCGTAATTATCTCATAAGGCCAAACAATCTTTAACAAATTGAACAAAGAATCGTTTAATTGCACGTTACGTTATATTACTTATTTTACGACACCACATAAAATATAATTAATTAGAATTTTATGTGTTTAATACTCTAATTTCGAATGATTCTATTGAACGCGTTTTTTACACAGCAAATTAATAATGAATTAAAAGAGAAATCTCACCTTTGAAACAATGAGAGTCGCGATTAGAGAAAACGTACCTCTCCCAATCGAAACGCTGATAAAAATAATCAACCAAAGATCGCATTAAACAACTGCGTTACAATAAAACAAATAATAACGAGAAATTTGTTAAAGCAAATCCAGTTAAAATCTGCGGGTGTTAAATCGCCAGAGATTATACCAATTAGATACGAACTAAACGGACTTTTTATTGCCGAATTTCGCATAAAGCCGCATAATGGTCGATTAAAATTACACAATTGCTTTTTTTTAGTGAAAATGATTAACGAAACACATTTTAATATTTATATTGATAATATTTTACGAAATTGCCTGAGAACGTGATGCAATTCGACAATACGCCTTGACATTCGTAACGATTTCGTGTATGAACGAATAAATAAATAAACAAACGGCCCCAGACACGTGTTGTTCAACAATAGGAGACCGTTTCGACATCCACCGTTTGGTAAGCCGACGACAATAATATGTAAATCAGATATTTGTGGTATTGGAAAGGTGGGTGTACCAATGTCCAAAGTGGAACAACGCTCCGATTCAAAATACGGTAACCGTAATCGTCTCGAGTGATCTTCGAACATGCGTATGTGAGCTTAAATTGCATTACCGTACATAAATTGGAATGATATGTCGTTTGATATGTTATTTTTCAGTTGGACGAAAGCTGAGTGACATTATGATAACTCTACAAATATTGATCTAATAAATATGTTCAGAAAGTTATGATTGTTAGTGAATGTTATATATTTTACGCATATTATAGATTCTTCGCTTCGTCCATAGACGAAGCGAAGAATCTTGCTTTGTATATAAAATTTAACAACATTTTGCGGTGTATTATACATATAGGCGCCACCTAGCGTAGACGCATCATAAGTACATCATTTAACGTCTTCTGTCAAATATGACAGTTGATGTATCTTACGACATACTTATGGAAGGCATTAAAGTTTCCTTAGCACTGTTCAGTAAAACATAAAATATTGAGAACGAAAAAAGGTTTTGCCACCATTGTCATAAAGCATGTCAACTGTCATATTTGACAAAAGACGTTAAATAATGCACCTATGTATGTTGCGTTTACACTAAATGGTGCTTATACACTAGCAGATGTTGTTAAATTTCATAGACAAAGTAAGATTCTTTGCTTCATCCATTGACGAAGTGATTACAGAAACGTAGCATAACATACATATGTATGTGCTACATGCGCTGATGGTGTTTTTGAAACCAAGTCATATTATGAGCCAAAGATTGTCGAGGACTGAAGCACGCTAATTTCAGACGCCGACTGAAACATAGTAAGATAGTAGCGAATCTTTCAGCAGTCTGAAAGAAACGATGACCGAACACGTACCTAGAATCGAATGCAAATTATAGCATTCTAGGTCGCACCCAGAAAGATTGAATCATCGTCGAATGGGTGCGATTTCTGCGACAACTATTAATTCATAGAACGAACAACACACTTGGCGCGGGATTCGAAAAAAATATTTTAAAAAAATCGCAGTCTACACGCTCGCGAACTGAAATCGATCAAGTACGAAAATAAAGCTCGATAACAGCTGAAAACTCGGCAAAAAATTATATCACCGCCAGAAAAAGTGACAACTTATTATATACACTTTTGATGAGAAAATTTTCTAAAATTTCCCGACGTTTGTCGTAAAAACGTCTCCATTGAAATCGACAATGGCGCGTTAATCGTGGGAGTTTCGTAATACGAAAAATAACATGAAATTTCGAGCCAACGGTAAACTCCCAATACGACAAATTGAAGTGTATTTTGTCATTAAATATTATACATTATGCATGATTGTGTATTTTCATAATACGGCTTATCGGTTGTGAAAATTCGGTGCGAATTTTTAAGCTTAGGTCACAAATATGATACGCCGTTGGGAAACTCGTGTGTGACGGATTCCCATAAAGATGGTGGCGATTTGATAACGGGTGTAAGATGTGTATTTTATGTTTTGAACGTGTTAAATTATGCAACTAATGAGATGGAAATTTGAAAATGATTCGAGGATTCGTCATCACCTAGTCTGTGTGATGAAAAAGGCGAGATAATGAAACCTTTTGATATAATCGGAAGCTTAGATTTTTTTATAAAGTTATAATAAAAAGATAACTGTCTCAAAGCTAGAAGTGGGACAATATAATATTATATAATATTAGGTCGATGCAAAAGTTTCATCGTTTTTTTAATCAAAAATTGTATTTTGAAACCAACTCGATGCGATGCAAGTACCGCACTTTTTTAATCGGTTGACTCTTATCTATAATACGATTTCTCTGATATTTTGATATGAATCAGCATTAATTATGGCCAGTAACATGTTCATCAGTTAATGAAAAATCTCCAGATCTGAATTTAGAAAACCACAACTGAGTGCTTTTAACGTTAACTGCATCTCTACTGTGAACATTACAAGTATTTTTTTATAAAAAGAATTTTAAAGACTGTTTATTATTAACTGAATATGCCAAACCTTAACAGATACTGAAAAGTTAGTATCCTCCACATAATAGAATAGTTAGAATACATACTTTATTCATTAGTTCGGAGAAAGAAGAAAAATATTCGACCTTCGAAAAAATACGACGAAATTTATGTATGCATTGACCAAATATATTATAATCACTTATATCAAATATTTAATGTTTTATTTTGATCAAACACGACATTTAACTTGAATTCAATCATCATATGATTAGACTAAATCAAAATATCAATAAATCAAATTCTCTTCAAATACTAAAAAGGCAAAATCCAAATTAAAAAAACACACAACCGCTATTGATAAAAAAATCCAATTAACACACAGATCTCAACAATTCACTATCAATATCACTTTCATTTTTATTAGCACACTCATAAATCAAAACAACGTAGAATCGCACGTACGTAAACGTGATGCAAGCAAGCCTCATACAGATACACGTGCACACGACCGAAAACAATGCGCTTCCCCAACGGTGGGACGCGACTTTCCACCACCCACAAACCCATGAGAACGACCACGATTTCATTACCACACCGAAGAAAAGCGAACTTGACATTGCACAAAACAATGCCAATTATGCACCAAAGCACGTGCTTTTCTCGCACTTTTTTTTTCAAATCATATGTGGACTGTGTGTGTGTTCAATTCGATATATGTAGATTGAGAGGATTCGGTCTTGAATATCCAGTTTGGCCGCTATCGGCTGAAATTATTCTGGTTTACGGTGTGCATATAACCGTTGAGAATGCCGCTCCGAGTTCTCTTCCTGATCGTCTTTTGCATCGTTCGGCTCGTGTTTTTGCAATGTCGATATCAAAATGATCTTCGAGAGGTTTTAGAGATGTGTTCCGATGAAAAAATATAACGGATTTTGTAGAGAGACTGTGCAGTCGTGTGAAAATCGGTCGATTCCAGGTGTGATGTGAAGAGGAAAAGTCGTCGGGTTTGCGTTTTTGGATTCTTCATAAAACGGTTTTCCTTGATTCGATAATATTGATAAATTTCTTTGAAATCAGATATGGTTTCCTGTTAAAATCCTTGATTGTATACACGAATGGAAATTATCATTTATGTAAATATTACAGAATAAATCATATCATTATCGTATGCAATTTTCATGACACAAAAAAACAGGTCTTTTCGATATATCATCGGAAATTTAAACATTTTTCCTTATCGTATATTTTTATTGAGTGATAAAGAATTTAAATACTAAAAACCATTCTTTGTCAAATTATATCAAACAAACGATACGTAATTACATTGCTTTTCACTTAATTTCAGTGCGATATCATCTCCAAAGTTTAAGTATTAAACGCTACGTTTGTTTAATTACTTTCTTCGTGAACGAAGTAAAGAATATTGCTTTGTCTATGAAATTTTACAACATATGACGGTGTACATATATGAGCATAATTTAAGGTCTTCTATCAAATATGACAGTCGATGTGTCTTTCGACATATTTATGGAAGGCATTAAAGTTTCCTTGTCCACTATTCAGTAAAAAATTAAATTTTAAGAATTAAAATAGGTTCGTCACCACTGTCGTAAGGTACGTCAACTGTCATATTTGATAAAAGACATTAAATAATACACCTATGATGCGCCTCGACTGAAAAGTGCCTATACACTATCAAACGTTGTTAAATTTCATAGACAAGGCAAGATTCTTTGCATCGTTCATGAACGAAACGATTACACAAACGTAGCATAACATATTTATAACAAAAAAGTGTATATAATTAAAAATAATTGGAATTTTTTTCACGTGAACGAAAAAAGATTCTGAAAAAACTGAATAGCACCTATACACCACTAGATGTTATAAATTCCATATAAAAAGCAAGATTCTTTGCTTCGTCCATGAACGAAGCAACATAATTATACACCATCGAATTCCACAGACGAAACCTAATACGGAAACCAACCCCAAACAAACAAAAACATCACCATTCGAAAACTTTCAAGCATTCTGCGGTTTCTACTGTGAGCTTTAGCAATGAGTCATCCCTGCATTTTCCTCATAGCAGCATCCGAGATGCACTCCTTTCTCGAATCGTGCAAGAAAAACCTCACAATCGACCATGATGAATTTTCGAGCAAACGATGATACATCGACGCGAATAAAAATCGCATAACATAAAATAAAATCGGAAGACACAAAACGAGACGATTACAGTTACAGCATCTCCGTCGATCGTGCAAATACTCACGTGTTCGCCAGATTGAATCTCGCATTTAAATATGTACACTCGATGAAAATTACTGAGTAATGATATATGAAAAAATAATTATAATGAGGCTCGTTAAGTGCAAATTGTGCCGGATCCGATACGTCTCGGTTTGATATGAATTATTCGCGATGAATCCTTTTTTATTTCGTATGAAAATTGCGACACGTGATGATGAAACTGGTCATACAGGAAGGTGTTAGAATTTCTCGAATGTAATTTGTCAAAGTAAAATTCATTTATGATAATTTCTATGGCATTGACTTTCAACTGGGAAATTGTCGATTCAATGCGAGTGCTTTGGTAACGGTTAAGTTTTTGAAAACTATTGTTTTTTCAGATTTGAAAATTAACATACAATCATTGTTACGCAATAAATTATAAATCGATTTGAGTAATAGAAATTGATGCGCGTTGGGAATTTTAATTTGAATCTATTTTTTTTTCGATCAGCTGATCCTCAAATGTTCAATATTTATTCTTTATACTAACGATAATAAAATATGCAATTATTGCTATAAAATATATATAATTCCGTTTGAATGCAAATCGATAACGATACCGTCAATTGAAATTGCTGATCTTAACATACTTTCGCTATATTATCGTTGTTTACTATTTCAATAACGTCAATCTAGTTCAATAAACCAAACTAAGAATATAATATTAACAAATCAAATATCAACAGGTTAATTTTATAAAATGTAAGTTAGACGATAAATTGCGGTCAGCAGATGAATGCAATCGTATGTCATTAACCTAAGTCATTCAAATAGTTTTTTCGTATTTAAATTTTGTGAGTAAATGAATGACATGAAATGTATCCAAATGATGTCATATATCTTGCAGACATCGATAGCGATTATTGGCAAATCGAAATTCAATCGAAGATGAAGTCACTTACTATCAATTCATACGTAACAAATAAACATATAAATTGAATTAGAATCGATGTACTTATCGACACCCATTCTCAGAAACACTCCTTTCAATCCGACACAATATTGAGCACATCAAACATTCCGTTTACACAATACAGAAAGCAGTTTGCTCATATCAATATGCAACAACGCAGTATGCACTTCGAGGTATCTTGATGGAACATATACATACAACACGAGAAGCAAATGCCAATGGACAATAAACGAATTTGCACAATAATGATCCAATTAATGCTGAGCGGCCGTTTGATTGTTCCCCTTTTGATATATGACACCAGGTCTTATCTTATTACGTTTCGATACATTTCCGATCACAATGAAACATCAAATGATTTTTGGATTGTACAGTGAAACTTCTATTATCGGGGTTGATAAAAAAAAGAATACACATTGACAAAATCGATTATAAAAACTAAACGCACCTGGTGCAGTTTTTTTGCTAAATTGAAAACTGAAAATAATAAATAGTACCAATTGTGTTAATCGAATTGTCTCCAAAACAGTTGCCCTTATGAATAAATATTACGATATCTTTTTTGTAGGAAATTTTCTAAGCTATTATACAAATTTTATTTTCAATATTTTTCTGTAAAAATTACAGTTAACGAAATATTTACGAAAAACGTTTTCAGTAACCTTTGACTTCACGTAAAATATTATTTTGAGCCCTAATCGACAGGGAGGTATTGGAGATTTTGGAAAACGTGTTGTGTTATCATCTTTTAAAAGACAAATTGGATATTATTATATTAATTTCCTAAAAAGAGGTATCATACTTCAGGATGTTTTTTGTCCAACAAAAATGGTTAGGGCAAATTTTTTTTCCATGTCTTGATTATTCGAACCGTCTCAATCCCCGTTTAGTCCAAATAATCGAAGTTCTACTATAATTCGATGATATTCGCCCTATTTTAGTGTACTAAACAAATATAATATTATGCAAATTTATATTTGTAAATTATAATTAAATCGATCGATTTAAACATCGATAGCTTCTAACAGACATTGACGAATGTTCGAGAAACCACGTCTCGAAAGGTCCGAAGTCAATGCCATCATGCACATGCGACTGTAAATCGTGTCGCCATTTCCCAACAATCGACAAGACAACAACTCCTCGGGTAGGCAAATGATAATGGCACACCTCGCAGGCAGGTGAGTGGGAGACCGATCTACCTGTGACAGGGGTCCTCAACTCCCAAAAACATATTGCACAATTTAAAAAAATACTTCCCAAACCATTCCAAACACCCAAATCAGAATATGAGACCTGAAAACAGAGCAGAATCATCAGCAACCATTGGTGAACGTTCGCTAGAACTTCATTACCATATCGTCGTGAGTTGTCGACCCCTGTTTAACGGTAAAGCCCGAGGAGCCGTTCATTCGCCTCATTGCCTTCGTCGAGACTGAGCTGCCATACTTAGTTTTGTCGGCGGACCGGTCCAAGGTTTAGTGGTACAGAACCGGGTTGACGTCGCAGGAACCGGATCCCGACGTTTATGTTGCAGAAAGAGACGGTTGAATATTAATGTTGTGAAAAAAAATGTGCATTCGCCGCGAGAATGCATTAGAGAGAGATGGATGTCGGAAAAATTGGGTACGCCGCCAAAATTCGGTGTTGGACCGTTGCAGATTTGAATTTCGACGCTGCTTTAGGTCAGGTTTGAAATATGATGTTGGATTGTGAACTGTTATTGCAGTTTTTAAATTTAGTATGTTAGTTGGATACGATGTTGGTAGAGCTGAAGTTGCGCTATGTGTTAAATTTAAGTTGGGGCATTTCCTAACTTATTCGGATTGAAAATAAGTACTATTGTTTTATAATAACTTAACTGCGCTTTACACTGGATACAAATCTACATAATTTGACAGCTGGCAATTTTCATACGGAGCGCCAACTTAAATTTGACATATAGCGCAACTTCAGCTTTACCGAAATATGAATGTGGTCATTTGAAAAGAATGAATTTTCAATTTAAATTCTTTAAAAATAACTTCTGACAGTATCGAAAAGGCCTGTGTATTATGAGTCCACTAATATTTCTCATGCTTTAAAATTTTCAAAATAAAAAATATTGTTATTTTTTAACTCGGCAAAGTCATATTAATAGTTTATTTTTCAGACATGCCTTATTTCAGAAGCCACCACCCACAATAAAAACTACATATTCAAACGAAAATGATTGAAATTCATTAACGATTCCAACGCCATTCACAAATTGGAACAAATAAAAATTGCAAAACGAGATCACTAAAAAACAAAACCCATCAAAAGATCCAATCGAACAATAACACACAAATTTTCAATCAACCACAAATCGCATACAATTACACCAATCGATCTTCGCAAAAACGTAACAAAAACAAACGAAACATTATAATTACACTATCCAAACTTCCCACACGACTCTCAACGACCACCACTAACGTCTCCATCAAACCAAACAAAAATTAAGGAAAATGGGAAACAATCGGCGACTACCACACAGAATTGCACGTCGAGCAAACGCCCATTGTGAGCGTCGATCCGAATAATTTAAATGCTCATTGTTTCATCGGTGCCGACTTCAAAAGTCCGTTAACGCCTTCCATTTAGCGAAACGATTCGAATTATCGCACTTAAAAGATAGTTTGTATGTAATATTATTATTCTGTGTAGCGGTTGTTTCGTTTGGCCTACTGGAATGTTTCCGAATTGGCATTGAGAGGTCAAATGGAATTTGAGGTGTATTGAAGTCAATTTTTGTTAATATGTCAATGTTTTATTAAATGCATAATTTTTTTAGGCCTTTTAATGTGGATGACAACTATAGAAGTCATAGTTGAAAAGACCGGAATTCAAACAAAAACTATATGGAATATTTTGTATTTCATTATTTAAAAAAAAAATACTATAAGTATGAATTGATATATTTGGTTACTATAAACAATATTACGATACATATTTATAGTTGAAAATTCGATTAAATGCGGCTATGGACTTGTATAGCTATTTTTTTATTGCAGGTAAAGGTTAAGCGATAAATAATTGTATCAGTAGATGATTGAATTGGTATGAGAATTCCGAATTCTTCGAGAAGATTCCGATTTACTTTCATTATTTAATAAATGTACACAAGGAAAAATGTTTAAAATTTCGATTGTATAGAATAAGAATTATTTTGAAGTGGACGAAATAATTTTGATGACGATCTTACAAAAATATAATATATATTTTCAACCACAAATATTTTCTTCCTTTCCTTCCATTTCCTTTATTTTTTTTGTATTTGACGTATTACGGTTTTTTTGTAATTAAAAATAAATTTCCTTTAATACGTCAAATACAAAAATAGTTTTTCAATAATACAACTTAACCTTAACAATGAAGTAAGTGAATAGATAAGACAGAGAATGGATATAATAAAACATCGGCTTAAAACCATTTGATTTTCAATGTTCAATTTTTTCGAATTTTTTGTTAAAAGCTTCACCCAATTGAATAATTTACAAATGAAGATGATGACAAATATAATATATAACATAAGCAAAGTAAAGATTTTATTCATATCCATCCAAGAAGTACACATGGCCGTATAAAAAATGGTGCTTCGACCCAGTTTCGCAAAGCGTAGGACGGGAATGTTGACGTTTCCGTTTCTGCGCGACGGGCGGAAAACGCGGGCTTTTCCTCACAATTGTCAAATTTTTAAATTTAAATAATATGATACGACGTCTCGGAATTCACAATTTCGATGCAGAACGTTTCGTAAATGTTATATCATCGTTTGGTTTCGACACGTAAATGCCAGAAGATTTGATGTCATTTTCAATTTGGTCCTGATTTGAACTGGTATGTATAAAATTAAACTTGATCTTAAGAGGGTCAATGTCAAGTTTCGTTCGATTTTGAATAAAAGGCGGATTTCGATAGAATCGAATATCATGGGGAATATTATAATAATTTTAGGTACATACGAATTTTAAAAAAGCGTACTTTATGAGAAATACAATGATAAAAAATTTGATTCACAACTTTTGAAATAGAATACATGACTTACGATGTACCATTGACCTTCTGGTCAATTATCGAAGCAAATATATTTAAATGCAAACTTGGGACAAGAACAAAAGGCTGTTTTTAATCGAATCCGAGATATACATACGAAAAAAACTAATTAAGGATACGTCACAATTCTTTCAAGGTGAATAATCGACAAAATTACACGAGACGTGCTTTGGCCAAATAGTCTAGTCCGCTATTATTATATATGCAAATTATATACGAGACGAATAATCAAATCGTCCATTTGCAAAATACGACATCCCGCCAATTTCATCCGCAAACGAAACAAAGAACGATAATCGATAGCTTTCTATGGAACATTTTTAAAAAATTCGAAAAATTATGTCTTTAATAAAAAGCGTCTCTAATTATAATCAAACTATCGCCTTTCGATACTGAAGAACCGAAATAAATTATAATTAAGGCGACACGAGTTTACATAAGAACAGAACGAGCCGCCCGTCGAGAGCGTGTTTGTATTGTGTCTTCTGAATAACCCGTTTAGAAGTCCACACGTTTTAAAATAAACAAAATGCGAATATGATAATAAATATAAATAAAAATGAATCCATCTTCAGATCATCAAGGATAGCCGGATACGCGTGTGAGCGTCAGACAACGAGGTTTTTCACCTTCGTCGATCCTTGAGAGTGGTCATAGATCGTGTGCGAACAAGTAATATGGATATTGTCTAATTTTGAATGGATCGAATGTTGAATCGCAAGTGTGTATGTCGCAAATCGCTGTGCCAATTCATCGGCAATGAGTGATCTTTGAATATTTTTGATGTGACCATCAGTGATGGGTTTACTTCATAAGGGGTCGAGGTGTGGAAAAATTTAGGGGTCGTTAGCAACCTATTGGTTATCCACTGCAGGACAAGGTCTTATCAACTAATGTGATGGGTTAAGTTATACCTTAGTTATCGCGTCAAGTCGTATTGATAAGGAGCAGGTAACAAAAGAGCCAACATGTTTCCTGTTAACGGAAGAGGCTTTCAGGCCAATGGTGCACGTGTCTGTGTGCTAGATCCTGTGGTCGCTGTCCACTAAGCATATCGCAATGACAACCAATGAGACAGACGAGGTAGAGGCTGAGCAGACTGCGTAAGGGTCACTGTTTGTATAAATCTACAAGACCGGGTTCTAAACTTATCCCTTTCCCAAATCATTACTAATGGAAAAAATTGCGAATTTTTAAAATTTTAATCATTTATTATTGATATATAATAATCGGTTTCATAAAATAAATGACAAATGAGTAATTTTAGAAAATAAAATTTGGTATTGTGCAAACAAACGCATTTTCTTCAAAAAGTGATTCAAATTTCATAATGTTTATTGAATTGATATAGAATTATTTTAGGATCACTAAAATACAACGCTGTGCGTCAGAGCAAGCTAATAAAAAGCTTGAAAAATAATAATAATTCATCAAAAATTATAGGGATCTTGAGGTGAGAGCCTCCGTCACCTATAAGTAAATCCACCACTGTATATCATACCATTGAAACTAATAATAATAAGAATATATTGGTTAAAAACATGATGTCAAGTAAAGGAATTTAAATGGCAAGATTGACGAGTAGTAAATGGATATGTGAAGTGCTAGAATTCCTAAAAAAAAACGAGAAAGACGTAATGGATGGTCTAAGTATGACATTAAAAAGATCTCTGATACAGACCGATTATGAAATTGAAGACGATTGAAGAGCTCTTCATCGAGCAACGGCTGATTGACAACAACAATTCTTGAATATTTTCATCAAAAAACTCAATCATTACCCGAAAAAAAAACGAACATATCCAACAATATTTACACACTCAAAAAAATTGATACTATAATATATAAACGCCATTAAATTTACACGGAATAAAAGGCAAAAACAATCGTTATAGAAAGGTGGCAATACAGCCAGCGGCCAAAGTACGAAAAGTCCATTGCAAAAATGACTTTTGCCAGACAACAGAACCAAGCACGTGTTTGCGAATCGAGGTCGTAGCTTTCGTTATCGACAGAAACAAAACGCGTCGACAAAAGGAAAGTGATCACCAGCCCGTTATTCAAACCTCAAAAACGACACTAAATTCAAATTTATGCGGATACCGTTAAATCGATACCCGTTTTGTAACTCCTTGCGGACCCGAATTGCACCCGCTTCGGCAAAAAAATAGTCGATAACGATTACACACACAAATCAGGCGTTGAATAAATATTGTCGAAATTCCACGACGTTGATAATCTATATTTTCGCCAAGTCAAACATTTGCACTAACGACACGTTCTGCATCGCTTCCATGAAACGCGGACAAGATAAAATAAAATTAACATTGTCGCTCGACGAAATATGTATCTGATAGTGTTTCTTGTTTGTCAAAATCGAGAATTTTTATTTCTCGAGATGTTTATGGGTTTCTCGAGAATTTTTGTGGTGTATTATTATGTTTATTATTAAACATTAAATTTATATAATATTTAAGATTTACAATAACAGTTTTTTCACAACATTGTATAAGATTTGAAAATATGGATATTTCTTAGAAGGTTTTCAGTTTTACACTAAAAATTTTTTCTTAAGATATTATAATCTCAACGAAAATATATTTCCATTTTTCTGGTGGGCAAGGAGTATTGATTAATGATTATTTTTTTAATATATTTAAGTATATTTTTTCAATTAAAATTGTACAATTTATTATTAGCATATTATTTCGAAATTTTTCGCAGATTGTGATATATGCTAGGAGTTGTAGGGTCGTTTGTACTACTGTCAGTATGTGGTAGTGTCGTGTGCTCTAGTGTCGTTTGGGCAAACGTCAGGGAACCCATTGAGTTATATCATTTACACGATCGTTACTGAATTTGATTTTCGGCACATTTTACTAAATAAATTAAAAAAGAGAAAAGTGGTTAATAGGCTCCCAATTTTTTTTTTCTAAATATAAGTCTTTAATCTGATAAATTTATTAAAAAAAATAATTTGACTATTTTTCCATACATCACAATTTCTCGAGAATTCTCGAAAAGTAAAATCGAGAATTCTCATTTCTCGAAAAAATAAAAATCATCGAAAAATCAGAATGCCTAATCCGACATAAAAATGCAAATCAAATTTTCGAACAGAACCGAATGATTGCGTCACCGCCAAACCGAAAATTTGAAAATCCCTGAAACGGACCGACGGGATACAAAAAAGTATTACCTGTACAGTAAAAAACGTGTCTCGAAAACGGCCGTGTGTACTCGGAAAACAATAAAAATGAACATCTGTATTAACATAACAGCAACACTGTACAAACTGCGTACGGTTGCTTTTTCCCCTAATGTGCACCGCTACGCAAATATTTTGCCTGACTGTTTATGATTTGTGCTTAATTAGGTGTTTTTTGAGAGTCGTTTCGATGCAAAACTACAAATGGAATAATTCGACGTATCGAATAGGCATTTGTCGTGATTGAATCCGACAATGGCGTCGGGAGCGTTTGGTGCAATCGCGCTTGATGTACAACACGTCGACCGAAGATTAATTGAACGGTTTGTGCGGAGTTGCGATTTCTAAAATAGACGGATGATGAAATCGCCGGGTTGCATTTTGATACTGTGTATGCTTCTGAAGCTTGTAAATATTGTGGATAGATGTTGAGTTGAAAGTGAATGTTCTTTGGGTGGTGCAATTTTTATTTGTTTAGTCGTTGGAGCGATCTGTATGTAAATAAGTAGACTGCTTGTCTGGTAACACTCGGCGAAGGATCGTTTGGATGTTTTACTTTTTGAAAATCATAACAGGAAAAGAAATTTTTGGTATCAGAAGAAGTTAGGACATTTTTAAGGAAAATGTGACTCTTGAAGAATTTCAATACTAAAATTTTATATATGTAAATAAGTAAATTTGTTATTGCTTATCTGGTAAAATTCGATAAAGAATCGTTTGAATGTTTTACTTTTTGAAAATCATAACAGGATAAGAAATTTCTGGTATCAGAAATTAGGACATTTTTAAGGAAAATGTGACTATTGAAGAGTTTGAATATTAAAATTTTATCCATTCCCAAATGATCTCAAATAAATTTTATACCTACTATTATGTTCATTTGTGTACCGCATTACTTGTCGCTTAACTCAGGTAATCATTAGAAACGGATACATTTAGCATGACTAAACCGTTGACTTCTTTGAAAGTCATTATCATTACATAATCTGTTTACTGTCTATTACAAGGTGAAGCTTTCCTAAAACTATCATTTAGGAGTACTTTCTTATAGAGTAATGATGGAAATGTTACTTGATCACATCCGTCTACAACAAGACTAAACCATTAATATCTCATCCTACAATCAACATTATAAAAAACTGCATGAGTACAAAAATCAAAATAACACAGATTCCATAATAAAAAAAACAAATATTGTACTTTGTTTATCAGGCTACATTAGATAAAACGATCAATTCAAATCGGCCCTATCTCAACATACCAATCCATAATCAAGGCGAAACATCTTAAAAGACCATTCCTACGTTTCATCAAGATAACGACCTTATTCCGGAAGAAGGATCAGATAACGACATCACACTTTGGACTCGGAAGGACAACGGTCTAATTTAACAGCTCAAAAACGGCAAGAACCTGCGAAAAGTGCTGGTAATCAAGGCAAACATCTCAAAAGACCATTCCTACTTTCCATCCAGATAACGACCCTATTCCGGAAGAAGAATCTGATAACGACATCACACTTCAGACCGACTCGGAAGGATAACAACCGAATTTAACAGTTCAAAAACGACAATAACCTGCGAGAAGTGCTGGATGGTGCGGGCGTGCTCGTCCTGCACAACCTTGCGAGCTCGTCTCCTTTCAGTCACCATATCTGCGAGACGAGTCAAGGCTCTTGTCTCCAGATCCTCGGCACCACGACGAACTTTGCCAGCGCGCATTTCCCATACTGTGCACAGGTCGCGCCATGCCGTCGCTAAACGGCTCTCTGGAAAGAAAATTTCATTAATTTTTTTTTGGTATTTTGATGTGTTTTAGTGTGGGTAATCTTAATTTTAACAATTAATTCGTGCATGAGTTGTTCAAATGTGGGGAAAATGAGATTTTTCGATTTTGGGTTATGAAGTTTGATGATGAGGTCAATGGTCAGAATATTGACATGAGTTAAATATTCTTATGTATACCCAAGTCTCTTTCTAGGTCGGGAATACGTCCCAGAGACAAAAAAAGTATGGTGGCATAAAAAAAATTGAAGATAGGTTTCATTAGTATATTTGGATGGAACTTCCGTCTAAATATACTTTATAAAAAGTGTGTAATGTGGCGAAATTTCGCCATGTGAAATCGTCAAAAAAATGCGTAAATTTTCATTTAATAACTATAATTGTACACAGGCCTGGTCCGGATCTTGCCATTGAGGCATAATAATACGTATTTTTATACCGTGTTAATGTGAAAAAACAATGCAAAAAATATTGGTTCTTTTTTTTGGAACCGTATTATTCCGAAACCGTATAAAAATAGTTTTGGGTTTATTCTAATTTTTAATTTAATCAAAATCGATGAACTTGAAAATCCTATGAATTTACAGTTCAAAAAATAGAATTCAGCGAACTAGAGTTCAGAATATTTTTATACAAAATTACATCGATATTAGAAAAACGCTCGTTTCTATACATCTCTTTATTTTACTGCTCTATCCTTTAGATTTATTTATTTTCTAAAATTGCCCTGTATTCTGCAAAGTTTACATATTTTGTAATTCTCACCTGCAAATTTTTATTATACAATGGTCAATAAATACTTAAGTAAAACTCTTTAACAATGACGTTAACTTAAATAGAACAGCAAAACGAACTATTGGTAAAATTTCCACGAATCCTTGATTTTTTTTAAATATCTTCAATTTTCTTAGAAAAAAAATATGGCCACCGTTCTCGTTATCGCAAGTATTGTATTATAGAAAAACATAAGATTTTGAAATGCAATAAACGCCTTAAAATAATCAGAACGATCTAGAAACAGTTTACACACGTATTTTCGTACATGTTCACATCAAAACAACGATTTATAAACAATTCACATGCTTAAAACTGAACAACCTAATACTAAACATCTCCTATCCGAAAAATTGACAAACAAAACAAAAACAAAGCCCACCTGACAATTCCTCGCATTTGTCCATCTTCTGTCCCTGCGTGGCCACATTGGACAACGCCAAAGCATACTCCTTGTCGCACTTGATCTTATTGGCCAAACATCGTTTAATATTCTCGATCAGCCTCATTTCGGCATCTTGGCGAGCCAGCAAGGCTTCGTGGGCCGCCTTGCCCTGCACCACGGACGTGAAACCCATTCTCACGATATACAAAATATCAAAGCACACAAACGGAACACATCACATCACAACTGGCCACCGTCTAGCGCGAAAGCCTTCGTAACGCCGGGCGCATTTCCGACTGAGAACGGCGTTCGCGGATTTTCGGCGAGTTTTGGCGAGTTTTGGCGCGGTTTTGTTTAGTCGCGGACGTGATCTAATGTGGCGCGAAACGTGCGATCAGTGAAGCGGTCGGACGTTTGTGGCGAGAGAGTGCGCGTTTTGAAAATCAGGTGCGGCAACGTACGCGCGCGAACCGGACGACTGTGCGCGCCGAACTGAAGTCGTCTTCTAGAAATTTGGTAAGACACGGACGGGCAGGGGAGTTCAATTCGAGGGTTTTTTGTATTTTTTTTTTGTTATTTTAAATTGTATGCGCTTTTTTGTTATGCTACGTTTGTGAAATCGCATCGTTTATGGACGAAGTAAATAATTTTGCTTTGTCTGTGAAATTTAACAACATCTGGTGGTGTATAGGCGCTATTCGGTGTAGGTGCATCGTAGGTGCACCATTCAATGTGTTTTGTCGAATATGATAGTTGACATGTCTTACGTACAGTGGTGGCGAACCTTTTTTCGTTCACGTCCAAAAATATTTTCGTTATACATGTGTTTAGGGTTGCCAACAGGTCTCTTTTATAGAGAACATGTCCTCTTTTTTAACATAATTCTTTTGTTCTCTCTCTCTTTTTTGCAATATACTCAGAATGTCCTCTTTTTTTTAATTCCAAGAATTTCATCTTTTGAAATCCAATTTTGACAATAATTTTATGCAGTTTGTACTTTAGGACTTTCGGTGTTGAAACTAGAATAAATGATTACTATTACTACCCTCCCTCCCATGAATTTCCGCACATACATATTTTATATAATGTGACTTTTGCTGAAATTAGAATAAATGATTACTACCCCCCATGGGTTTAATGGATTTATCCAGTACAATTATAAACAAAATTGTTAAAAATAAACAATTTTTTTAAATGTTCTTTTTTTTTACTATAACAGTTGGCAACCCTATATGTGTTATGCTATGTTTGTGTAATCGCTTCGTTTATGGACAAAGAAAACAATTTTACTTTGTCTATGAAATTTAACGACATCTTGTGGTATATAGGTGCCATTTAGTAGGTGCATCATAAGTGCATAATTTAACTACATACTGTCAAAGGTAATAGTTGACGTGTCTTACGTACAGTGGTTGCGAACACCTTTTTTCAAGCTTTTTTTCGTTTATTTTCCAAAATTTCCAAATATTTTTTACTGTGTATCAGGCATACCAAGGAAATTTTAACATTTATTATATCATAAAAACCGCCCTATACCACGCAAAAGTAAATAAACTACGCACCTATAATGCATTATTTTTATTTTTATCATATTCGTTAAAATGTAAATTTTTTGATAAATAATTTATGCACATAAAGTACAGATTACCATTTATTTTTATTCTATTACATATTTATGTTGGTCGATTAGGGTTTCAGTAATTTTGTCATGATGGAATAGCAGTGTTAAACTCAAAATTGTATCCATGGGTGTTTTGTCAATTTATTTTAAGATTTCTGATTTTTTGCTCAAACCGTGTTATAAATTAAAAAAAGTAAAGTGATCGTTGATATGTACAATTTTTTTATTTAGCAAAAAGTTTCAAATTGATTTCATAATGATAAACTTTTTGTTAGATTAGGTTAGGTTAAATTATTTTGATACTTAAAAAAAATAAAGGATTGCATATTAGATTGCATTAAAAAAAATCTAATTCTTCAGATACATACTCGAATTAGTTTTAAAATTTATAGTTTTTTCATAAAATTTCAATTATACATTTTATTTTTACCATTTAAATCTCGTAAAAAATTAAATTGATTGAAGCTAGATGGCGGATATATTGTATTTATTAAAATTCAACTTGGAAATTCGTTCTTGTTCACCAGTTATCATTTCTCTAATCAACATTTGTTTCCCATATTGGTTAAGAAAATTTATATAAATCTTATGTGATGATTATTATAATTATAAATACGAACATTTGTGTTTACGATTAGTTACAAATCATCGATCGAATTTCATATTATATAATTGACGACGATGATGTCTCGTTTTCGTTTTTGATCATCATTTAAAGTTTCAGGTTTAATTAACGATGCAAAACAGAGTTCAATCTTAGTATGTAATTGTTTACAAGTTTTTAATTAAAATATAAAACACAATATTAATTTTCACTACGCCATGTTTTCAATCAATAATAACGGTGCCCAAATAACAGTAGCACATACGACACTGGCACATATCGACAGGAGCACATATAACACGTTTTAGGACAATTGGAGAACGACATGATGGTTAAATGATTCAATTAATGCGTTATAATTTATTTTTATTTTAATCACATTATGTATTTTGAAAATTTTCGCGGGATTGTGTTATTTGTTAGGGTTATAAAGTTGTGTATGTCAGTGACGTGTGTGCAAATGTCGTTTGGGCAAATGTTTGGGAATATTTAGGACAATTGGAGGACTAAATGATGGTTAAGTGATACAATTAATGCTGTAAAATTTATTTTAAACATAGTATTTATAATTTTTTGCAGGGCTTCGAATCGGAACTGAACCGTAACTGAAAACCGCAAAAAACCGAAATTTTTTCCGAAACGAAAACCGAAATTGAATTAGAAAAAATATTCAGGTTTTTTTCAATTTACTAAAAACAAAAATTTTTGTGTTTCTAATATTTTTGAAAAGGTTGTCGTTTTTTCAGGCTAAAATTATTTGGAATTTTTAAAAAAGACGGTTTTTCTAAATGTACGTTTTTTTTTTAGTCTTTTAGTTTAAAAATTTATTACTCGAAGCTGAACTGAAAACCATGAATCGTAAAATGAAACCGAACCTTCATATTTTTTTGTTGAACAGTAACCGAAAACCGGAACGAAAAAATAACGGTTCGAAACCCTCGGTGTTATAATGCAGTGTGCTCTACTGTCGGTGTGTCAGTATAGTTTGTAAAAACGTCTAGAAACCAAAAACAACCATAAAAACTCCAAACAAATTTTCTCAACAACTTCACAACCAACTCAACTTCCACCCATCCACAAAACCTCAAAAAAAATTCAAAAAGTCCGTTTTCCGCACATGCCCGCAACCGCAACCGCGTCGACCTCCTCAAATCCCCAAATCGAGCAAATTCGCATCGAGCTTCGCCAGTCTGCCGTTGGCGACACTGTCCGCCCAGCCGCGACCATGGCGGCCACAGGTGAGCTCCCGCCGATTCGCCCCATCCGAAAAGTGGCCCTCCCGCCGCCCCCTTAACCCCTCGCACGTACATACAACCCTCAAAAGCTCGTCGGGGGCCGGGGCGCTGCGCCCCCTGGCCCCCTTGCCCCGCCGCGCCGGCCGCGTGGCCACGTCCCGCGTGGTGCGGTCGCCCTCGCCCCTCGCCCCCCGCCGTCCATATGGGTGCCCCTTTTCGTATTTCGTGCGAATTTTAGGGCTCCGTGTAATTTGTATGGGGGCGAAGGGGGCGGAGTCGCGCGTCACGTGACCTTGCCGTTTTTACATGTATGCGTTTTTCAGGGAAGAAGACGAAGCGTATCAAGGGCAAGACTTTGGGGATTAACGACTTTTTGGGCAACGCCCCCATAGCGCTCAACATCCAGACGAAGACTTACCAGGAGGACGAAGATGACTTTGGTGAGTGACGCATGCGACATAACCTTAAATCGGTCTTATCTTTCGATACGGCTTTCTATTTCAAGCCGTTACCAATCCTTTCCACTTTGGAAATAAGCGATTTTTTTTTTTTTGTATAAAATGTCTTGATGTTCAAAGAATTAATGTAAAACTTTCAATGTTGTAATATTTCATTTTAACGGTTTTTTTATTATATCGATTTTTCTGAATTTATAATTGTTCAATATGTAACTTTCGCGATTGAATTTTAAATATTATGTAGTTGGTAGTTTAATGTACGCTTTTCGGTATATTGGTATGAATGACTAATGATGTTGAAATAATTGTTGAAAGATTTCGTAATGGCCTATTTCATTTTGCAAAATTTAATTCGGACGTTTTCCGAATACCTTTTGTAATACAGTATACTCTCAATTATCCGGGGAGGGTGGGCCGAAAAACGGATAATCAAAGCTAGCATTCATTTAATTTTCTTAAAATTTTGACTAGAATTTTTAGAATCCCTAACTCAAATGCATAAAGAAATATAAAATTTTAACAGAAAACATGAAGACTTGCTCTTAAAATCAACTCGTGGCACATGTTACTCGGAAGCTTCACTTTTTCAGATTGTAAATATCCAAACGGAAAATACAACGCATTATTATATGACGCCGTTTGTTTGCTATGTCATATCAGTAAAATGTTCTCATTAAAAAATACAATAATTTAAAAAACTAATTGAATATATTCTAGGCACGGATAATCCACAAACCGGATGATCCACAGCCAAATAATCGAGAGCATGACTATGCACAATCAGCACAAAACTGGAATCGATCAAACTAATTGACCGTTCCGCCTCTTTCCAGTTTATAGGCATATTAAAATAAGAAAATCTTATCAACCTTTTAATTATTCATGAATGCATCATTAGTTATTCATAACTAATTTTTCATTTTTTTTAAATATCTCGATCATATTTGTTTCCAAAATACATCATTCTTTTAATAATTTTGTTGAATTTCACAATATACCCAAAAAACTCAATAATTATCAGATTTTTTCGATAATTTCTACCCAATGATGACATGACACCGTGCTGGCCAGGGTTAATCTCGCACTTGGGACTCACGTGCCGACACTCGTTGTCGTTTCAGTCCCGGGAAGGTCTGAGGATTGGCCAAGCCGCAATTGTTTTTTTGCAAACGTCATACTGTACGCTCTAGATGGGTGCCTCTGTAAAGGGAGGGTGGGGGAACCAGAAATTACGGCGCCGTCACGCTTTACCCGAGAAGTCTCTTTTGAATAGACCGAGGTGCAGACGGCCGCCGTTGAAATCTGCCCACGGCCAGCAGTTTTAGTCTAATATGCGAGTTGATTCATTTCGGATCAAAACTCAATTCAGACTAGTCTGACTCTGGCCGCCGTTTTTCAAACGGATCAGCACGGTGGCTCTGAGGGTTTTTTTTTAATATAATTTCGGGTATAATAATGAGGTTTTGCCGTTTCGAGTATTGTATGAGATGGAAATATTGCAGATATGGGGCCTTCGAGCCGTCCCCGCGCCCCCGTCGTTTTACCCAGTGCTTCTCGCGCTTCTCGAGGCGGTACTTACGATGACGAGAAAGTACCGAGACATCCTCCATATATGGCCTATATATCGAATATTCCATTTGAAGTGGAAGATAGTTCAATCGAAGATGTTTTTGCCAACCTGAAGGTTTTTATTTGGTTTATTTTGATTAAATATTAAATTAAAAATTTAATATATATGTATTTTCTTTTATTAGGTCACTAATTTACGTCTTCCTCGTGAAGTCGATGGCCGATTAAAAGGTTATGGTTATGTCGATTTTGAAGACAGAGAGAGTCTTGTTGCCGCTATAAATTTACTCGATTCTGTAAGACAAATACAATTTCTAATACACATATAATATAAATTTTTGAGTTTTAAATAACTGACGCATTTTTTGTAGACGGTCTGCGGCAGACGAATTCGTATTGAAGTATCGAATTCGGATGACCGTAGAATGGGCAGAAGAAGTGACCGGGATAGGTGTGATATGTATTTTTATTCAGTTTTTGTTTTAGTATATTGATATATGCTCCATTTTGCATTGGTTTAACACAAATTTGTTACTAGGGATCGTGAATATGATCCTGAGAGAACTTCCGGAGATTGGAGGTCTGGCCCGAGATCTGAAAAGGAAGGCGGAGGAGGAGGGGGTGGTGGTGGCGGCGGTGGTGGTGGAGGAGGAGGAGATTGGGGCAGAGGAGGAGATGCTGGTAGAGATTCCGGAAGGGATTCCGGCCGAGATAGCTTCCGTCGTGACGATAGGGAAGTCAGAGAAATTAGAGAAGGTACTATATGAGAAATTTTAGTTTATAATTTTATATGATTGTGCAACTTCTAATGTGATAAAAATCAATAGTCGACACTACTCCTGGTGCTTGGCGCGATGCTGGCAAACGAGACGATCCTCCACCGGAACGCTCGTACGGTGGAAGAGATTCGTACGGGGATCGGTCGTCATTTTCTAGGGAGGGTGGGGGTGGCGGTGGAGGTGGAGGTGGAGGTGGAGGATTCGGAGAGAGAAGCTACGGAAGAGAAGGCGGCGACAGGGGTTATGGTCGTGATGGTGAGAGAAGCTTTGGAAGAGATAGAGATGGTGACAGAGGGTTCGGTGGATTTGGACGAGATGGCGACCGAGATAGAGGATTCAGCCGAGACGGAGATAGGGGATTCAGTAGGGATGGAGAAAGGGATAGAGGATTCGGCCGAGACGGCGATCGCGGATTCAGCAGAGAGGGAGATCGAGATGGAGGTTTTCGAAGGTAAATTAATTATTTGTTTTCCTTTGTGTCGAATTGTTTTTTTCCAATGTAACCTTTTTTAATTTACAGAGAAGGTTTCGGGCGTAGTTTCGGCGGTGGTGGTTTCGGAGACCGTGACCGGGAACGCGACAGAGATATGGACAGAGGTATTAATTTTTTTTATGCGTTTTCCTTCAATTTTAAGGTTCTTTTTTTCATATCGATCAAAGAAATTCAGTCCTTAGAATCGAAGCATTACGTCTTCGGTTGATCTCAAATTAGCGGTTTTTCTGGTACAAATAAAATAATACAAAATGAAACCATTCATATAAATTACAATGAAAACGTTATTATCCATTTCACTTTTCTAAAGTATTGTTACATTTTATTACTACCAATCATCGGTACCTGATTTGCTACGACCGCTGTTTACACGTTATTCATCCTCGACTTTTTTATTACAACACTTTTTGTTCTTCTGTCATGTTAAGATGCAGAAGTTTCAGGTGAGCCACGCACTCGTAAAAAGCTGAATCTGCTGCCGAGAACCGTACCATTGGAGACTGCAGCTCCTGAAGGCGATCAAAAATCTCAATCTGCTAAACAAGACGACGAGATCAGTCAAAACGACACCTCCAGTGAAGGAAGAACCGGCTCTACCGGAGACAGAAACGAAGTGAACGACCAGCCCACTTCGCCTACTCCATCCGAAGAAAAGAAAACTGAGGAGCGAAGACCTTACAAGCCTCCCGTTCCTGCCGCTAGTATATTCGGTGGTGCTAAGCCTGTTGATACTACTGCTAGGTTAGATCAGGTTTATTGTTCATTTCCGCTGCACTTGTAAAGTTTTGTTATAGTTTTTTTTGTATACAAGACTTTTAATTTATTTATGGTGCAAATACAAAATAGTGCTTCTGACACCACTAGTGTACTTTTTGCATTTTTTGGTCGTTTAGTACTTACATATTCTCTTACTTAGAATATTTTATAAGCCTTTTTTTCTAATTTCGTTTTAGATTTATTTATTTATTTATTCATATTTTTAGGGAGAGGGAAATTGAGGAACGACTCATGAAAAAAGCTGAAGAATTAAGATTGCGCGATGGTCACAGTAGAGATAGGGATGAGAAACGAATGTGGTCCAGAGATAGAAAAGTAAATAATTTTAAATTCACTCATATTCAATTTTTTATACTTTTATTAATGAAATATTTTTTAGGTTGAAGATTTCGATGACAAAAGACCTCCGAGAAGAATAGGTAAATTTTATAAAAATTATTTATCACTATCTTTTCTTCCTGTTTTCTGACAATTTTTCATGTTTAGATGATCGTCGCCGTGATGATCGTGGTCGAGATGATTATCGTGACGATCAACCGAGAGAAGATCGCGGTCGAAGCGATTATCCTCGCGACGAACGCAACAGTCGTATGCCTTATCGTGGATCTGGTAATTCTAAAGAGTATAGAGACTCGAAGGGTTCTAAAGAAGGCGAACACGATTCGAAAGATACAAAGGATTATCGCGATTCGAAGGAACCAAGAAATCTCAGTGATAGTCGCGACTCCAAGGACGGAAGAAATTCCAGGAATTCACGAGGCGATAGAGAAATTAGCGGAAATAGAGATACAAAAGAAAACCCTGAAAAAGAAGTCAGAGAGAGCCGGAAAGAAAGACACGAAGAACGACCGTTACCTAAAACGAAAGACAACGAGCCTCCGGTACTTATAATATCGATTCTTTTAATTATGTTTTCATAAATCATTTTCTCTAATATGTATTTTATTATATTTCAGAACTTCATAGCCCAGAATAAGTTCAGTTATTTAGAAAACGCAGACGACGATTCATCCGAAGAGAATTAAACAGTTCACGTGTGATAGATTTGCCTATAAATTCAAATCACATCTTATTTGCTTGTCAGATTACTGAAGTATATATATTTTTGCACGCGTTTAACTTTGATAACTGAAAAGTAAAATTGACTGCCTTATATCTCGAGAAAGGACTCTCAATTATCCATTGGAGAGTTAAAAAATTGTGTCATTCAGTTAAAATGTCCGTAAAGGCATAGTGAAAAGTGTAGTGTTGGGTTTGTTCGCGGCATCATTGTAACGAGTGTATTATATAAAGACTTAAAATACTTTTGTGTATGCGGGATCATCTCGGAGACTGGTTAAATCTAACATCAAATTGTTTTATTCATATATTCAATGTGAACTTTTACATTTTTGTACTGGATTGTGTATCCTCACGGTAACGCCCCAGTTCTTCGACGGTTTTACGCGAGTAAAATCTCGAGGAACTGGGGCCATTTGAATTGTTAGTGTTTTCTACTCGTTTTAAAATATCCTTGATGACAAATTATTCCTAATTGATATTTATTATGTATACATTTTTATATATGTATTTATAGCAATCATATGATAATATCGTATATATTATTTTGCTTTTAATTTACAAATTGCTTTTATTTTTGGATAAGTATCATAGTTTTTGTTCAATTTTTATAAATATATTATTTTTCTTTGTTATTAAATGTTCTTAGAAATCTGATGCAATAAATTTTGCGACAATCTGAATTTTATTTGTTTATTCATGTCTATTTTTCATATAATGCATCCGTGGAGGTGTAAAAATTATTTTTTTGTATATTTTAATTGAAAATTTGTGACATAATATAACGGAATGGACTATGTTTGTCTTGTATAAAGAACAATTTGAATTTTTGTGTATATATTTTCATATACGAATACACATGTCTCAAACTTTTGTCCATAACTTTGCTTTTTTGATGGTGAAAATTTTGAAAATGTAATTTTTCATCAGCTTTTTCAATAACGAAAATTGGCAGCATGTTATCTCGTACAGATACATGGATGCAAATTATTTTGTTGCTCAAGCACTAGTTCTTATTTGTATTTAAATTTATCAAATCTTTTTCTACTGATCAAATAAATCACTCGATTTGAGTTTTGATGCGCATTATATAGCTAGCACGGAAATAAATAAAATTAACTAACGCATTTCTATCGAGATAAATTCCATTTATCAAAAGAATTTTATCATATATCTGAAACATTGTTTCGGAATGCATATAGAATGGGTTATTTGCATTTATGCTGTTTTGTTAACTTTTTTATATTTGACAAGTTTATTTCTTGTGCAATTCCGCATTGTTTCTCCGATACTTTTATTTTATCCAATTTTTATATATGAAATATATCGGAAGGGTACTAGTGATTACTTACTATATAGCCATATATACAAATGTATTCTTTCCTCTACTTGTAGTAGGCCTGTGTAATTTGGTTTTTGGTACATTACCAATAAAACTGCTGGATAAATTTAATCAAATGCAACATTAATAAATATACTGTAAAAAGGTACTGGTTGTTTTTTTTTTCTTGAAATTTCAACACAATTTATTATAATAGATTAAATATTTATTTTTTCAAATTCATTACAGTAATAAAAAGCATAATTCACATAGAAAAAATTAAAGATACAATATAACCTATAAATGCTACAAAAATGATAATTAACAAATAATAATTTCATCAAATAAGTATAACCTTAAAATTATCCACTTCCAATTTTATTTGATTAAATTTTTTTTTATATTCAACCCTTACTGTAAAGACCAACATGGTTAAATTTTATTAAAAAAAATAATTACTCCCAACATTTACCTCCTTTCTCTCAGAGTTCTTAAACAAGTATGTTGGTCAATTTATGCAAAATTCCTCAATTAACAGATCAAAAATATACAGTAAGGGACTAATTATTACACAAAGAACACTTCTTCAATTACAATTGATACTTGATAGAACAATAAATCCTTGGACCTAATATAGTTTTAATCACATGCTGAAAATATGATGCCCAAAGACGTATAAAAAAAAACAATATTCTAACAAAGCATCTAATTATTAAATATAACCGATTGATGACAATTGTTCAAAAGTTCAACCATAAACCATTTTATTTCTCAGATAATATTTCAATTTAGTTATCTTTTTGTCAAGCTTTTTAAGTTTCTTTCTGTGCTGGTCATTTTGTTTTTCTAGGAGATCAGCTTGATCGGACATTTCGGCTTCCTTCATTTTCCTGTTAAATCTAGACCTTCTGGAGGCCTCGTTGTTTCTTTCCCTTTTTATCCTTTCAATATCATCAGGAGATGCGGCGCTGTCGTCAGTAAAGGCTGAATACGGACTGCAAACATTTACAATGGTTTTTGGTGGCCTTCCTAATTTCCTAGGTTTGTTTTCTTCAAAATCTATGTTAAAAGGTAGTTTGGTTTTATTGCTGCTGCTGCTGCTACTGTAAGCGGTTAAATCGCTTTTAGATTTCTTAGTGGGTGGTACATATGTGACATCACTGTCTTCGCTATTTCTTCTTTTTTTCCTTGTTTTTTGTAGTGGAGTATCGGGCGGTGTCAAAGTGCAGGAATAATCCAGTTCAGAAGTGACAGATTTTACCGAGTTTGTCCAGTAAGATTTAGATTCGACTTTACTTTCCTGAAAATAAATATAGATTGCCATATTATAGATATTATGCATAAATTACATTCAAAATAATCATATTTTAAAGGACTACATTTATGCAAACTTACTGGTTTAAATGAGTACTGTTCTGTCTCTAGTTTTTCTATAGTATCGTAAAGTTCTGGCGTTGTCGGTGCAATTTTTTGCAAGGATGCATCATCGGGCAAAATGGTACATTCTAAAGTGAGATTAGTATCTTTTTTATATTGATGGTTTCCTAAATTATTACAAAATCCATTTAAGATGTCGTCTATCAATCGATTATTATCTTCATCCTTCTTTTGGGACATGATGAGCGGAATATCTTCCAGATTTTTATATTTTTCGAGAGAATCTTCATTATTGTTTTGACTTGAAAAGTCAACATTTGCAGATGTATTGTTGTTTGAAACTATGAATTGTCTGTTTTCCATGATGTTTGTATTTGTTGGGTTGTACATTTGTGATGGCACATTCATGTAAATATTGGAGTTAACAAAACTGGATGTAGAGTTTCTACTGTCAAAATCAATTTCTTGCCAAGCAGGTGAATCGGCATAAGACAACAATTCAGTTTTGCAATCGGGTGCATCGTCTGGTATAAAATTTAAGAAAACATCATCTAACACAACATTATCCTCTGAATCTTGACTATTCGAATAAACATGCTCGTCGTTAAAAACTATTGGTATGGTTTGCTGTTGTGCGAAGTTTGAAACAATGAAATTTGCATTTCCTTCATCACGGATTCTCTCGGAGCTGGTTACTTTAGAAAGATTTGCCATATCATCTGTATATTGTTCGCATTCATCATCTGTAATTACAATCAGAAAATTACATAGAAAATCAAACAAAATATTTAAAAAAGAAAAGAAAATATACAATACCAATGGTAAGAATTTGTGGACGCGATGTATTGATTGGATTGCAAAATTCTTTTAGATCTTGGAACCCCTCGCAATCCATTTGGGAAAAGTTTACAGTATCGTTTGGAAAGCCGAACATTTTGAGTTCCGAATCGTTCCCAAGATTCTGAAAACCATAAGAGACGAGTCAGTGTTTGCGCCAATACTAAATTGCTCTCAATTCATTTAATGGTAGGCATGTGGTGCGGTGGATTCCAGTGTTGCTCTCACCTGAGTCGACTGAATCCCTAGCTCTAAATCGAATATTGGGCAATTCAATTGCTCCGCTAATTGCGGTGAAAGATCGGACAAGATGCTGGAGGGAATGTCGGAAATGGGATCGGTGTCCGAAACCCGGATGGGAGCAGGCCGTGCGAACACGATACGGGAATTTAGCGGAGCTTCCTTTGTAAGAGGATTTCTCGAAATTGCCCGTACAATTTGTATCGTTTTTAATGAGTCTTCCTTCGAATTTCCTTGAATTTTTATCTCCTTGCATATAATGCGAGACTTGGCAGCTTCGCGAAACCATTTTGAACGAGACTGTTTAGACAGAATTAATAGTAGATATATAATTAATACATAAATACATATAAAGCATTCACACGTATATAAAATATAATATATAAATACATATATAAGAGATATAAAAATGATAATCGTTGATAATTTGACGATTAACAAATCACACATACCAATCGAGAAAAATAATCATTATACGTGAAATTGAGCATCATTTTTCCTGTATTCAATCCAAATAAATTCATTAATTGCAGAACATAGTCAATCAGCCTTATACAAATATTTCAAAATTTCATTCATAAAACTATCTTACATTAAATCCATTACTTTCAATATACAAATTTGGTTCAGTTTACAATGCGAATATACAAAACGATTTTTCACAAAATTAAATAACTAAAAAAAAATTTAAAATGAAAAACAGCAACTTACATTAGGATATTGTCCGTGTGAGTACAAGGAAATGTTGACGCCTTTAAGCGGTTTGCCAAGAGACAAGCAACGGCTTTGTGTCTCTCAACCTGTAACGATGCGAAAAAATGTTATGAAATTTTATAAACAATGGTAAAAATATAAATAAATTTTGGAAATAAAGATGAAAGGCGAGAACAAAGTGACAAAAACAGTAAAATCAATCATCTGTTAAGATGTATTAATAAAAATTGAAATTTTCGAATTAACAAAACTATTTAAAAAGTTCTGAACATAAAAATGCGAACAATTGGAATGTTGACCGAATATAAGGAAGACCAAAAGTAATCAAAAGATTTGCGAATTACATAATAATCGCTTAAAACTGACAGTGGAATGGCTCTTGACTCGACAGTGGATATTGAACGAATGACTATCCGTAATGATGCAGAGAAATATATATGATGTAAATTGAATAATACAATACAATTTTTAAATTGTATGACGAATGTACTAAAGTCATCAAATTAAATCGTATATAATAACGATTTGAAGCTACGTTTTTTAAGAGCATAGAACCATTGTATGCCAAAAAAAAAAAAAAAAACCAAGGTAAGGAGGTCAAACACCTCTATAGTAACATGAAGTGTTTAGCACCGAAAGCAACGAGCTCGTGACTCATCACAACTTGTCTGAACATGAGATTTCCAAGAAATTTTTTTGAGGAGTATGTTATCAATATATTTAAATTGATCAATTGAGCAGGCATGTTTTAACAAAATAAAAACTTATTGTTCATCCGTTATTAATTTATAAGGTTGCAAAAATTATCACAAAGGGGATCAAGAGTTTTAACATTCGAGCATTATTTTATCTGTAGCTATCAGAGATAAGATAAGTTATCTGTTTTGAGAACTGCTAAAATAGGGAAATGTCGATAAAAAAAAATACCAGGTGCAAGAACAAAGTCTCGAAACTACGCCCAAAGTTTGACCAAAAAGTATTTTTCAAAATTGTATTCAATACATTTCCATTACAGAATCGACGGAAAAAGGTTCTATATCTATAGATGGAAACATTCGGTTAAATATGGGACGCGTGGGCGCAAAAAGGTGGAAATCGATTTTCCACTACGCGGAAAATTCCAAGGACGAAAATAATTCGTTGTGTGTATTTTCATCAGTATCGATCCTGAAACTTGTTCGTACGACTCAACGGTTTTTCCGATTCTGATGACTACTATTTAGAGCGAACAAAAACGGCGAAAAAATACTTCCTGAACAAAGTGCCGGATATTCGAAAAATGATCACTCGAACGACGCTTTGTACTGAAAATAGATTTATTATAAGTTTTTCCAATATCAAATTGTTATATTGAACTACAGTGAAACCCTTCTGATATTTAAGTTTTCGGGATTGCAAAATTACGGGAAAATTGAATTCCGGGCACGATCGGGGTTTCACTGCATTCACAAAAGTTGAAATGATTTTTTTCCGAAAAAAGTACTTAAGATATTCGTTTTTTTAAATAAATAAAATCAATATATCTAATTATAAAAAGACATGCCGGATATTCGAAAAATATGTTGCAATAAACAAAACAAAAACGACTCAAAACAACAGATTCAGGTCACGCGTTCAAAACTTTTCAAAGCAGACAACTTCGAACAACATCACAAAATCGTATCAAATGTACAAAACAATAAAAGAAACAATTTATAAAAGTTTAATCATGTTTATCTACTTCGAAAACGGCGATTCCGGTAAACCGATAAGTATGGTGCAATAAGTGACGCGCACAAACGCTCACCGGAAAGTTGACCGTCGGGGGCCCAAATGGGGGCGCGGCGACTCGGCAAACTCTGGGGGCGAAGGCGCAGGTGGCGGCCGCTCTGGGGGCCACTAAAGCAAATAAAACAACGAAAACAGCGAACGACGTGCTCCGCCCGAGAACGACTGTGCCGAATTGTGCAACGACACAATCGCGCGTCTTATATATAACCTTTAGATACCCCCACCACTCCGCGGTTCGCACCAATCGGCGCGCAGCTAGATGACAACATGGACGATCACGTGATCCCCTTTCCATAGGAATGGAAGCTGCTAGATGTTCGGCGGTGCGCCATTGTGGTGTTTACGTATACGTGTTTTCGATGTAGAATCGTTCTTTATGTAACTGCGGATTGTTGTTGTTGGAAGTTTGGAGAAATTTGTTCTTTAATTAGTTCGGTTTTAAGATTGGTTGTTTTGTACTTTGAGCATTTTCTTAGATGGGTTTTCCGTTGTGAAAAGCCGGTGCATGTTCGGACATGTTCGGTTCGCTTTTCTAAATTTGATAAGGTAGAGTACATTTGGTACAGTACGACGTATCTCATTTTCCATAAGATCGATAATTTGAAATAATAAATTCTTGTTTATCAATTTTGTATAATCATTATAACAATCTGATTTAATCACATTTCAATATGTATGAATATGTAATTGTATATTATCTTTATCGTAACACAAATAAATTATCGAACGCAAAACGTATAATAATTACCTTCGATATAATTTTTCATTTAATTTAATATAAATAATTAAACATTTGAACGATACAATTTCATTCATTATAATTTTCAATATTAGGCAAAGTTATTACAAAACACAATAATTCTTAATACTCATATACATAACTCAATTATGTAAAATTACGAAAATCGAACGACCCTTACTGTTAGTTATAAAACAACTTATTATTATAAGCAAATTACCAAATAATACAAAATTTATACACAATTATATAATTCAAAAAATAATATATCAATCAGAAAAAAATTTGTTGACAAATTTGATCAAAGTGTCAAATGTTGATTAAAACAATATGGATGGAAGATGGATTTGCCTTAAGTACTGGTATAATATCCGAAAGTAAAATAAAATAAGGACGACTCAATTGGACGAAATTTGAAAAAAATTATAGAGTACATTGCAATTGTTCGAGATCGACAATATTGGAAGGGGATTGAAGAGGTCTTCTTCCAGCCAAGGATGGCTTATAACTGCGTATGATGATGATGATGAATACAATATAAGTCCAGCTATTTAATAACATGCCACGTGGCCAAATCCACGTATAAATGACACGTACGCGTTCCACTTTCTCTCATTGTATTTTTTTACAAAAATGTTTTATTTTTTGGAAATGGTTCAAAATTAAACTTACATAATAAGAGGACATTTCTTCGAATTCAATTTCTTCAATTTTCACATATGAAATGAAATAAATTCTGACCAATAACGAAATCGGAATGCGAAGATTTTTCCTTATTCACACGACAATTTTATTCCGCGAAATGTAAACGGGCACAGTTATATCAATACAAGTTTTAGAAATATTAATTCGTGTTTAATTTAAAAGTGCAAAAGATGAGAGAAATTCCGCAAACGACATCCAAGAATCGAAGGAGGAAAATCGCAGGAGTGCAATCACTTTCGAAACTGGTTCCTATATTAAAAAGAAATTTTACGTGATAATTATTTAAAAAAAAAAAACACTCACATCTTTGTCATTGTTATAAAACCCTTAAAGATCGGAAACATCACGTCACAGCAGCCGCACATAAAAGTATAATAGTTTCTGTCGATCTTCGATGTATAAATAACGATCTTCGATTTATAAATAACACTTTGATTAAAGAAATTGTTGACTTGATAATTATTTTGGTCGTAGTGATTATTATATTCACAATGACGTATCATATTATTGGGCCGACGTATAGTCTTCGTGGTAATCTTTTTACCAATTGTCTAAACTTCGAACTTCACACACAACAAAATCTTATTATATTTGTATATAAAAAAGCCGGCTAACACACAGCTATAAATGTGATGAACACTAGATTTTCACAAGTGCGCAAATCAAATCCACACAATGAAATCGGCGGAAATTCGCTATTGTAATTCACGAGATGCGTGAAATAAGTTGACTTCCATAAATACTCGGATGATCAGAACGCTTCAGATAACTCGGACGAGACAACGTCAGAACTTTTCACTTTGGAGGTAAAACTGGGAATGACGCAGGAAGCTAGCTGCTTCAACGCCGCACAAATGTTGCGTCAGAAAATCTTTAGTACTGTGTGGTCCGGAAATTGTGTTGAATATGACGTAAGTGTTATGGGTTATTGGTTGAATACATTGTTTCATGTTGAATATTGAAGTATATTGAATTTAAATGTATTTGTGTATTTAAAAAAAATATTTTTATATTTTGAATGTGATGAAAATATTTAAAAAATCATGTTTTGATTATATTTCATAGTGAGATTTATATCAGTGATATTATATAATTTATTAAAAATATATTTGATTAGATAATACTCGAAAATATGTATCTTTTTAAAGCATATATCAAAAATTTTAAGATTTAATTATTTATTATTTTTTTATGATTTACTAACCAATTAAACAAGCCTTAATACGTTTTTGAAAAGTTATTATCGTAATTAAGAAATGGTATAAAATTTTTGAAACATTCCGCAATATGTTCGAAAAACAGTGAGTCATGTGATGTACATAAGATGAAAAATAAATTATTTGTCCACATCCAATCTTACGAAACGATGATGAAAAAAACATTTTGCATTATATAATAATTGGAATTCAACATCAAATAAAATAATTTTCAGCTCAAATATTAATATTTTATGGCCAAACATTGGCGCTGTCAAAATGTCAATCGTACGAGTCGAGTTGACAGTTGAGCAAAATGAAGTCTTTTCCCATAACCGATATACCAGAATTTTCCAAATGCGATCGAATTATTGTCGTCGGAATCATCGGAAAATCTCCGTATAACAGTGGAATTAAAGCAAAGCCTCTCAACTGCAATTTTACCGGCGATAAGGTTAAATTGCAACATTATTAATGCGTAGTCCTTCCTACACTCAATTCTGTGACAATATATCTCAACTTTGCAAAAATTTTAATGTAATGTTTATTCATTAATTTATTTCAGTGCCAAATTGAATGTTCGTGGAGTGAAAAACAAAACGTCCTATACTTACATTTGTCGAGCTGGTTCGATACAAAACTTCTGTTGGATTTCGTAAATGGACTCGGTGAAGAAAACAGAAACTTCTATGATGCATCAGAAGGAGTCAAAGCCGCCAGAGAGGCTGGAGATTTTTTGATCGGCGCCGGAGATATGACTACAGAAGTTGCCAATTGGTTGTTGTTAATATTTCATTTGTGTCACATAGTGATACTGTCCTTTCCTACAGCCGTTTTTGATTTGTCATATATTAATTTGTTCAAAGCTGTTGACACATTGAGGTGAATTTAGTATGTTATATTTGAAAAGTTGATTGAAATGGGAGTTAAATAATAATTTGTATTTGTATATTTCGTAGATTGGATATTAAATCTAAAGTTACCGAACTATTACATCCTATTGTTGATGCCGACTGGGCAAATCAAGGTAGACCGTGTTGCCCTAGAGTTTTATTTTATTTCGACACATGTCCGAGACAGTTTCTTAATGTTGAGAACTCGAAAATAAAAACGTTTGAACACAATTTAGAAGATCAAATATATACGATTTTGAGGAAATCAAGAATAATAACCAACATTAGGTATATTTGAATAAAAAAATAGTATTTAATATAAATTTTTGATTTTGACTAATGTTTAACTTTGGTTTTAGTGCAAAATCGTTGATGGCTATACCGAAAAATGAAGAATTTGTATATGTGAATAATGGAGAAATAACACCAGGAAATGAATTGAATTTCATGGTGAAGTGTTTGATCAGAGCATGTGAATCTCCTTTAGACGTTCCCGAATGGCATAAAAAGTCGAAAAATCGGGACAATTTGAAACAGTTCTTACAAACTCATTTAGATCTCGCATTTGCTACTGGTTTCAATGACAATGTAGGAAAGTTTGCTGCACCTTCATTGTTTGAAGTAAGGAATTAAAATACTTGAAAAATATATGAATTTTTACTTTTTATTGATTTTATATGATTAATTAAATTTTTTAGGTTCCTGATGCGGTGACTTGGAGCAAAGTTGCTAAAGCCTTGACCGATTTTTTAGTGATTTCTAAGTCTGATGAAATTTTATCACCTCTTTGGGAAAATTTATCAATCGATACTAGATTCTCTCAAGGGAGGTGTGCAAAAGTATTACCATTAGCTCAAGCTGCATATATGGAGAATTTACCATCAAATTATTCTACACAGCATCATCAACAAAGAGTTAGTATAATAAATTTTTTCCACAATGAAATTTTACTTATATATTAGGTCAATGCAAAAGTTTCATCGTTATTTTTTATCAAACATCGTATTTTGAAACCAAACCGATGTGATGCGTTTTTGTTGGTTAACTCCTGTTTTCAACACAATATATCTAATATTTTGACATAGATAAAAATTTATTATGGCCAGTAACATGTCATTATATTCATTAGTTAATGAAAAACCCCAGATCTACATAAATTTGAAAACCACAACTGAGTAATTCTAACGTTAACTGCATCTCTACTGTATACATTAGAAGTATTTTTGGTTGCTGTGGTCACGTATATTATTTTCACAAAATTTTTACAATAAAAAAATGACAAATGCACTTCATTATTAGACATTTCGAAAATTTCTACAGGCTATTTATCGTTGACTGACTAGGCCAGGGGTCGGCAATCTTTTAAGTCGGAAGAGCCAAAATTAAAATTTACAACATTTCAAAGTTTTTAAAGAGCCACAAAATGTTTTCTTGCCAACAATAAATAATACTCGCATAAATTAAGTTTTTTAATAAAAAAAAAAACTAATCTACGTATTTATTCATACAAAATATTGGAATTTGGAAATCCATTCGATAAACCGGTTTACCGGTTTACCAAATTACAAGCCCTACTTACAACATTAACTAGAAAGTTTGATAAATTTAGTCGATTCAGAACGATTTTTAAATTTTTATAAAATAAATAATATATTATTTGCGTATGGAACTAAAGAGCCGCAGCTTCACATCCAAAGAGCCGCATGCGGCTCCGGAGCCGCACTTTGCCGACCCCTGGACTAGGCCAATACTTAAAAAATAGTGAAAAGGAAGTATCCTCCACATTATAGAATAGTTTGAATACAGATGTTATCCTTTCGTTCGGAGAAAGGAGAAACATATTTGACCTTCGAAAAATTATGACGAAACTTATGCATTGACTTAATAAGATTGCTCAAAAAATAATCATGTTTATTCAAATTAGGTAGCCGTTGCCTTGAGTGTATTCACTTCAGTGGCTCGTGGACCGCTAGCTGATTGGTATCGAGGTCAGTTAGAGGAAAATTGTAATAATATTTGGGAAACTAAAAGGTTATGCGAAAAACTGAGTCTTACAGGCAATCCTTGTATCAAACCGAAACATGGGTAAATATATTAATGTAATTATACGTTCGTAATTATTATTTTTTTCACAATTCTAGTATCAATTTCAGAACAGATTCAGAAGAAAGTCATTCCAGTGGTGTCCGTTATATTGCAGCTTGTAATTGTGGTCGAACTAAAGGTTCACGTGACGACCCGTACACAGTTCGTATAGCTAATTTTGAATTTTATTCCAACCTGGGAAAAGATTGTCAATGTGGAACCACATCTGAAACAATATCATTCCCGATTTTCCAACCATCAATTCATGACTTTAGGTAAATTTAAATTTCAAAAATTGTCACTAAATTCAATGAATATATTTTGACAGTAATATTTTATAATAATAGAGCTGCTTCGGTTAAAACTGGGCCAGGAATTTCAACGATAACCAACAATAGCAGCGGAAATTCTCCTGAATTATCCCAGTCTTCTCAAGAAGAACATTTATCAAACGTTGCCCTCTCTGATACAAATGCTGAACGATCTACAAATGCTGATCTCAGTTCTGTAGATCATTTAACGTTGATAGCTCTCACTGAGGCTAACAAAGGTAAATATGCATATTTTAATTTATTTTTATGAATTTTATTGAGTTCACGATCATAAATATTATTTTACATTATCTAGATAAGGGTTTGGTTAGACAACCATCTACGACGGAGTATTTGCCTGGAATGTTGCATACAGAAAGTCCTCCAGGTAAATATTATACATTTCGTTATTAAAATAAATCTACAGATTCATTTTCATAAAAAAATCTTTTTTTAGGGTTGTTGCCTACATTTTCTAGTTGGTCTCTAGTTTGTCTAGGATTCTCGTCTTTATATTCTCACAATATTGGATTACCAGAACATTTACACCCAGGATTTTTACCGCACTTAAATTTCCTAGTTCCATGGGATTGTTCAGTGAGGTAAATTAAATGTGGACTTAAAAATTGTAATTTTTTCAAATGAAATATTGAAAATTCAAAAAAATTTCAGTCGCTTGGAGCACTGGAGACCATCAGGTCAGCAACGAGGTAATTTACGTGGTAAACCTTTCTCTCCACTCATAACGGTGAAAATATTTTTTGGATTTGAATATGAATGCCCCAGAGGTCATAGGTAAATTTTAAATAAGTTATTTGCAATTGTATTATATATCGTTTGATTTCTTTAATTTTGTGGTTTTTTTTTAAGATTCATGATGTCAGCACCTGACGAAATTATTAACGGTAGCGCTATTCAGAAAGATACTGGCGCAAAGCTCGCTAGCACAGATATGCCTATTTATTATCATTGTCTCTGCCGGTATGATTCAAATATTATATTTTCTCAAATAATTTTTGAGTCATTGATGTCAATGTTAACTATATTTTTAGTGCAAGCAAACCCATGATAGCACAATTGACCAGAGTTCATATAGTATCGCCGAAAGCTCCCGTTCATATCACACTAGATCCGAAAGTAAGTTTTTTATTTTAACAATCGAACCAGTTTTAACAAAATCAATGAAAATTAAATGGATTTTACTTTAGGTTCAACCGATCATCGGAGGACCGATATTTATACCCGGAGGCGACTGCCCTGTGAAACTTACTGGTGCTGCATATTGGGTATTACGATTGCCATACATTTATTCGACTGAAAGAGGCGCATTGCCCCGTCCGACTGCACCTTTGACTCCCGCTACAAAAGGAAAACTTCTTCAGGGAATGATAGGAGTGACCGATTGAAAGAATTTTTTCATGTAAATACTTCTTCAATTGTATTCGTTTGAAGAACGATTCGTTGTATTAATTTTTTGTTTTAATTTTAGTCAAATGAAAATGGAATCGAAATAATTATATGACATTAGGTTGAAGCTCACGAGCTTCTCAAATACCTATACGAAAATATACCCTTCAACATTCGATGATAATTTCGGACAGAAATTACAAAAGTCATATTTCATATATTTTCGTTTTACAGTATTGTCATCAGTTGTAATTGAGACGCATTTTGATATCTTAGAAATTGTTTTGAAAACATAAATTTGTTATGTGTATGAAGAAAATAATAAATTAATGATGCATTGAATATTGTAATTGTAGTGTGTTTTATGTTACTATGCTATTTTTTTGGTCTATTTCACGATTTAAGTAATTATGTTGAAATTATTTCGCAAAGGAAACTTGCATTTAAAATGTGATAAGTTTAATTTGTTGATAATGGAAAAAATCCGTTTAGCAACGACTTTTTTTATGTATCTCATCCTCTGAAATAATATTTTCATGTAAATGATTAAAATTTAAAATATAAATTCGATTAATTTGAAAAAAAATGTATAAATAATTTTGATTTTTTACTAATATATTTTGAGTATTTATATTCATTTTACAATTAGATGTGAAATCTTTAAAAAATATAATACGCCAATTAAAATTTACATGCGAGCACATTTTATAAAATTCAATTTCAAAACATAATACGATATTTAACGAAATACATTCAATTTTAATCAAACAATACAAAAATAAAAATGGAAATTTTCGTATTGTCTACAGGAAAGCGGGAAATTCAAAACGTGTTACTGAACATTAGTTTTTTCAATAAAATCATAATACATCAACAATAATTATAAAATGATTCAATTTATAATTCATTCAAATGTATAAAATCAAATATGACGATCAAAATAATTACGCAAATTTTGAAAGGCTTCCACAAATGCACTCCAACCGACAACATTGACCACCAAATCTATATAATTTCTAAAAACACAATTTTTAAACGTGAAATTCTTTAATAATCTCAATTTAAACAAAACGGCTATTAATCATACTATATTAAGCGTACATAAACTTTTTTATTCATGTCAAAAATCCTCAAAACAACCTTCCGATCAATCAAAAATCTAAACCAAAAACCCATTTAAAACACAAAAATTACGCATCAAAAACGTTAAAAATCTTAAGTATTTTTAATTCATTTTTATTGAATGACAAGACGTTTGCCCAAAATACAATAGTAAACATGACACGTTTTATATTCAGTACAATCAGAGGATTATATGATTCAATAAACGCTTTATAATTAATTTTAATCAATATTTAAAAATTTTCTACGCTTCTCATTATATGGTCATGTGTGCTAATGTCATTCGGACAAGCGTCTGCGAATCTTTTCATTCATATCAAAATTCAAATTTGTCACAACAAACAATTTACGCACCCAAACTGCATAATTATACAAAAATCATTAAAAACAACCTTTTGATCAATCCAAAATCGAAAACCAAAACCAAAAACCCATCCAAACGCTCAAAAACCCACAAAATTTGCACCAAAACGCGTTCGCGAACACGCATAACCTCCCCCTCGCTCGCGCCAACGAACGCGCCACCGGCTACGCAATTTGAAAGCGCTCAGTCGCTGCTCGGCTCGCGTCAGGTCAACATCTTCGTCACGTCGTCCATCTTAGCAAAAACGATTCGCGAGCCCCGAAAACGAGCCTCCGCCCCCGGTAGGCCCCCTCCTGCGGCAGCGACGATGCCAGTTTTACAGCAGGTACTGTGCCCCCATCGTCCTTTTTTCAGGATTTTTTCATTAGATTCATGGCTGAGTTTTCTTCGTGTTTTCCGGTGAAAAATTTGGCGCTTTTCACGACCACGTGGTGCGAGTTTTTCTGAATTTTCATTTTTTGTATCGAAATTTTGATCGTATTTTTTGATTGGTTTTTCAGTATGATTATTTTTAAAAAACTACCCTCTTTATTTTATCGATGAATTTTTATACGATTTTATATGAAAAAACATGATTATTACACAAAAAATTGATTCAATAAAGTTAATCCAATAAATTATATTACAATAAATTTCCATACATTTTTTAAAAAAAAAAGTTTTGTTACAATTTTCTTGAATTTCACAACGTCACATATAAAAAATCGAGATCGATTTCATCACACGAAGAAAATTCAATACAACAATATTAACATAATAAAAAAAAATAAATCTATTTCCATCCGACAATTATCAATAATCGATTTGACTTCGCAATACGTGTTTACGATAAATTTTCTTCGGATAAACTTCGAATTTGTCATAGAAAATAATAAACGGCGCGAAAATACGAAATGGAACGGGCGAAATCGTCCCGACATTAATCTCGCGTGTTTTAGTCACTCAAAATGCAAAGCGTCTGAAAAATTGGGTCAACACAACTAACTTTATATACGGAGGGGGTTGAGATATGGTTAATGTATGAAACAACGACGATGGTGAAATAAAACTGAAAAAAAAGCTCGGTGAAATATGTGTGCGTCTTAAATGCGTCTTTCTTAAATTTTTCACGAGGCTTCTTTTTCAGCCGCGATCGCACGTCGCGATATTTTCCGGGTCCATTTTGCCAATTTCGATTTTTTTGTTTATCGTGTTGCTGTGTCGGTTTTCTGAAATTGGTTTTTTCGAATGTGAAGTTAATTGGTTCGATATGTATTAAAATAGTGTAAAAAGTAATTGTTGCTTACCGGGAAATTGAGTTTTTAAGTGGATTTATGTATTTTATTTTGTTACTATGTTCGGGAACGTCAATTAAACTAATCGAATTTTTAAATATTAAAAATACTTTGTTATCTATCGAAATTAAGAATAATTAGAAAAATCCGCTCAATATGATATAATTCATGTTTTTCATTTTAATTAATACTTTTTATCTCAAAACAATTTCACCATATCCTGTCGTTTTCAATAAATTGCACTTTATCGTAATTAACCCATCATGTAATTGCCCAGATACCCGAAAAGTATTTCGACTCTCATCGCAACACTATAAAATAAAAAGGTTGAAAAACGATCGAGTTTTCTCAAATGACATTTTTCACGAAGTATATCTGTCGTTAATTGAATTGTTTGAATTTTTATAATAATTATGTGATTTTGTAATTTAAAATAGAAAAAATCGTTTCATATGATATAATTCATGTTTACTCGAATTTTAATTATTTTTATCTCAAAAAATTTCACCATATCCTGTCTATTTCTAATAAATTGCACTTTATCGTAATTTCACCATAATTTTATTGCCCGGATACCCGAAAATTATTTCAAACTCTCAAGAAATTCTATATATTTAGAATTTTCTCAAATAACTGAAACATTTTCCCGGTTTTCGGGAGGAATGTGTGTTGTCAATCGAATTAATTGAATTTGTAACTAACAATAAGTGATTTTTAAATATTAAAAATGCTCGGTTATTTAAAAATAGAGGAATCTGTTTAATATGATATAATTCATAACTCGAATTTTAATTATTTTTATCTCAAAAAATTTCGCCATATCCCGTCAATTTTAATAAATTGCAATTTATCACAATTACACCATAATTTAATTGCCCAGATATCCGAAAAGTATTTCAAACTCTCATTGCATCAAGATAGAGTTTTCACAAACAACTGAAACATTTTCCCGTTTTTCAGAGGGAATATAGGTGAATTTAATTAATTGAATTTGTAATTGAGTGATTTCGAAATTAAAAATAAGTCATATGATATTTTTTATGCTTACTCAAATTTTTATAATTTTTTTATCTCAAAAAATTTCACCATATCCTGTCAATTTGTAATAAATTGTACTTTATCGCAATTACACCATAATTGAACTACCTTAACACCCGAAAAGTATTTAAAACTCATCATCAAAACACTATACAAATTAGAACTGCGAACATCGCCAGAATCGCCACAGAGTAAGTTAATAAAAAGCTTGAATAAATGATCAAGTTTTCTTATATGACTGAAACATTTTTCCGTTTTTCAGAGGCAATATGGGTGAATTTAATTAATTGAATTTGTAATTTAGTGATTTCGAAATTAAAAAAGTCATATGATATTTTTTATATTTACTCAAATTTTTATGATTTTTTTATGTCAATCAATTTCACCATATCCTGTCTATTTGTAATAAATTGCACTTTATCGCAATTACACCATAATTGAACTGCCTAAACACCCGAAAAGTATTCGAAACTCTCATCCCGACCCTATATCGAGATTTCAACAAACGGAAACATTTTCTCATTTTACAGGAGGAATATATGTCGGCCGATACGAAAGCCATCGAAATACTCCAACGTCGCTCCATCAATTCCTTGCTTGGTCTCCAGAATTCGAGGATGGAATCCATCCAGACTCCCGTGGTGGACACCACGGACGTATCCACATCATCGAGCGAATTCTTTTCGTTTGATCAACAACCTAAATATATAGGGAATGCCCAAAAGAACTATTGCATTCCTGTGGCACGAGTACCGCTAATGGTGAGTTAATTAGTATTTCAATTTTTTTTCAAAATTTTCACTCAAAATTGCGTAATTGTTCCGATGAGCTTTAAAAGTACAAATACGAAATATTTATATAATAATTAACAACGAACTTTATTTTATTTTTAAATATTTTCAACAATTTAAAAGTACATATTATATGTATATAAATTTTTTCTCGATCTTGATTTTATTATTTAGGTTATTCAAAGAATACTTTTATTTTGTGCTTAATTTCAATAAGAACACAATGAACTTTTCACAAATTAACATTATGTATGTATACGTTTTCATCATATAATTTTGTTTCAAAAGAAAAATTATTCGCTGAATCATAGCGATGTAGCATTCTTGAACAAATCTGAAAAATTATCCCAAACAATTTTTTTCATACATAACGAAAATCGACCTACTTTTTATATGTGGAATAATATTATAATTTTCTTCATTTCCGCGTAGTATTGTATTTTTTTTCATATTCTAAAAATATTATTTATTCCGATAAATATTACTGAATCAAAATAATATTGCAATACTTTGCATTTATAGTTTAACCCAGTTTTTCCCAATGCGCAGCCTATACTATATGGGGAGGAAATTTGAATGTTTTTGGAGGGCAATGTTCAAATTATTAATTGTTGTATTTTTTGTTAAAAATCGCGTTTTCAAAAACTTGTTAAAACACTGATTTTCCAAGAAAAAGATAACGACTCTGTTATATGTATAGAAAAAATTTGAGCAATTTTACTGGTTGAAGTATGAGGTGACTTGATTCATCTTTATTTATTTTCGTGGATTATTTGGGTAAAATTGCTAGTAATTTTTCTTTTAAAATTTTTTAGTTAATTTTAAAATTATCATGAAACTAAAGATTTTTAAAGCATTTGACTGACACAAATAAGTTTAAATAACGCTGGTTTAATCATATTAAATTTATTTTCACTTATAACTATCGACTGATTGTTCAGTCAATAAAAATTTGAAATCACATAGATTTGAAATAGATTTTTTCAGTATAAATTTTTCATTTCATAAGAAAAAACTTTAACGATAAATAGATTGATTATAATTGAACTCAAAAGTTACCTATCTTTTAAATAAAACTTACAAATCGGAAAAATCAGAACGTTGACTTTTCATACACGAAGTAATTACAATTAAACCTAATCTAACATAACCTACAAAAAAAATTTCCAATCTAAACAGATTCCATACAAACTCTAATATGACAAAAGTTTTCGAAAACTTATCCAAATATTGTCTTTCGAGCATCCAAAATCCAAAACAACACACAAAAATCCAACACAATCTTCGGCCCCATTCCACCATTCGGAAAACCCCCACAATTTTCACTCCGAAACGCAACATTATTTTTTATTTATCGCTCGAAATTGCATCCGAGCGAACGATGGCCCTCTTCATAACGGCCCATGCACCCCCCCTGCATACACACACACACACACACACACACACTCAACAATAAATAAACGCACAAATGGCGGCTTGATTTTGTGCATTCGGCTGAATTTCTGGCAGAGGCTCGGCTGCCATTAAACCGCGTAAGTGTTTCGCGAAATGTCCGACGACGCAATAAAAATTAGAAAAAAACGCGTCGTTACGACCCCCCCCCGCGTCTTTATATTATTGGGGGGTGAGGGTGTGTGAGTGTGTGTGTGTTCGATATGTTCATATGAAAATTGGCAGGCTTCGAGGCGGGGAATTTTCCGTCTATTGAATGTGGCGGTTTTGTTTTTGTTTTGTTGCTGCGAGTCGGGGGTGTTTGGGTTTGCGGAATTTGGATGGTTAATTATTGTGGGTTTTATTGTTTGATGGATAATATTGTTTTTGTGGCTTTTCATTTGATATGAAAGATTTTTTTGCTCAAAAAATATGTTTATTATCTCTAATATGTGTAAAATCGATTATATTCTATGGTCCAAATGATTCATATTTATGTCTAACCTTACATTATAACCTTAAATTTTCACTATTTTGATCCAATATTGAAATTGATATATTGAATATATTATTTTGATCAAAAAAGCTTTATTATCTCAAATATGTTTAACATAAAATATTTTAAATTTCAAATATTTATATAAGATCTTTAAGTGAACATAACCTTAAAATAATCAATATGAAACATTCTAATTAATTTTTCTATTTAATATATTATTTTGATCAAAAAAGCGTTATTAATTATCAAATATGTTAAGCATAAAAACATTTTAATTTTGAATATTCATATATAAGATCTCAAAGTGAACATAACCTTTAAATAATATATTACAGAAAATTCTCATTAATTAATTCTTCTATTAAATAAATTATTTTAATTAAAAAAATTAAATTATATTTCAAATTCGTGTATTATTAAAAAAAATCAAAATCAGAAATATTCATAAAGCTTTTCAATGAATATAACCTCAAATTTTCTGACAATACGTCAAATTACAATTCAATATTTAAATGAATCATATCTATCGAGTTTTTCAAAAATGAGTGTCGTTATACGGAAAACTTCCAAGACCGAAAGGATTTTCATTCTTATTCACGATTATTTCCGTCTTTTTATAATATATTACATACAGTCGAGTATGTGAGTTCTCAGAAGTATCTTCAGACAAAAAAATAGAATATAAAAGAGCCATGGTTTGTTGCGTCGGCGTAACTTTTCATGCACGCGCTCCTTAAGATCGCTTTTCCTAGATTTTTCCATACTTTCGAAGAATCCAACGCGAAAGTAATATAAGATTAAACATCTCGAGGATATAAGATATCATATTCTGGTGCTTTGGTTCAAATTTTTTCAGCGGAAAATAATCAGTTTCGTAATTAGAAAAAGTTGGTTTTTGTTCGTTTCGTTTTGTTTGTTTGCACACATTTCGTTAATTAGATGAATGAAAATATCAATTATGCGACTGAAAATAGATTCTCATTTTTTTCCGAGCCCCGTTTTCATCACGTTTCAGTCCGCGTGTCTTGATTGTTTCAGTTTTAATTGAAGTTAAAATGTAACAATGCCGTATCTTGCAGAAAAATTACCGAAATACTCTTGTATAGAAAATGGAAGTTTTGTTACGTTTGAATTTGAAAGCGATGTCATTATATAATTTTTTTTCTGAATATTATATAAAAATCAATTTAATTACATACTGAATTCAGTTAATGGAAGTATATTTTTTTGTATTTATATTAAAAAAGTATCGTTAATTTCTGAAACATTTATACAAATTTTCCCAAATAATCGACTTTTATACGAGTTTTCTTACGACACTTCAATAAATATTATATAAAAATCGATTTAATTACATACTGAACTCAGTTAATGGAAGTATATTTTTTGTATTTATATTTTTAAAAAATATCGTTCATTTTTGAAACATTTATACAAATTCTCCAAAATAATCGACTTTTATACGAATTTTCCTACGACACTTGAACTTCCGTCGGAAAATCGTCACAAGTGGCCAACTTTCAGCGCGGAAGAATACCAAACACCACCAAACAATATTTATACTTAACCTAAAAAAAACATCGACTGACATCACTAGAGCGAACCTAACCTAACTCGACCTAACCTAACATAAAACTCGTTCCGCGAAATTTCCCCGATTTTCCCCCCCAGCCGGCTTCGGTGCGAGTTTTTCCGAACATTTTCCGCGCTATAACGCCCGCGTGAAATATATGCAACAATAAATAAATGCACATTGCAATTTACAACGTGCGAATTTTCGCACAGCAGCCTTCTTCTACCCTCGTTTGGCACGGCGTTGCTCTCGCCAACTCCGAACACATTACGCTCTTTTTTTTCCCGTCCGCGGAATATAAAGCCTCCCATTTTCACGTCTCGATTTCAGCGTGTCGATGATGCTGAAACGTATGTGCATATTGGCCGTTTAAAATTTTCGAAATTCGAAGAAAATTTCGTCTTATTTTACATTTTTTTGAAGTGTTAGTCGTTTCGCAGTTCGTTACTGTACTAGGTGAATTCTTAATGTATATTTTTGATTTCATTTATAAGGTTATATGCACCGATGGTTTGACATGAATCTTAAATTGACTATCTGTAATATTATTGGTTATTTGTAATCTGTAGGCTGTAATACAGTCTATCAATCGCACCTTTCCGAAAAATTAAGCATTTTTGGAAACATTGTTTTTTTATGTTTTTCTGACGGACGGCCAATTTTAGATTCATCGCCAACAACTGGTGCATTACTTTATGATGTTTACTCGTTTTTTAGATATACATATGTAATACTAATATTTCGTAAATTTATTTATCATTTTTGTCTTGTCACATAATCATTTCAAGCATTTTATTTCCTTCGGCTATGATTTTTTAGCCATGTGTTCATTTTTATTATACATCATCTGCTTATTTTCTACGTCTATCTTTCTATAATGCATCAAATTTATGAATTCATTATAAAAAAAATCACAATTTTAATTCACTATAATCAAAACCTTCTTCTAACATACAATACTGTTCCAAATAACAGTTCGGTGATTTACCGATAATTTTTCAATATTTACTAGTGAATAAATTTTTATTTTTTATGTTTCGAATATTTTTTAGGAAAGTATTTTTTGTTTTAAGATTTTTTCGGTTTTCCGGTTATTATTTAAAATTTAATTTACCGGCAAGCCAGTAATTAGTAAAAAAAAATTACCGGATTGTCTGCAAACGAAAGTTATGGTGAATCTGACATCCCTATACTCCGTATTTTTTTTTTCAAATGCACTCTATTCTAGTCATAATTTTTTTTGCATTCATAAACCATTTAATATTTCTAAAATCCATTTTTTTCTATTATCAAACTATTTCCACGATAATCTCGAGTGTTTAACGTTAAAAGTAATTTCTGTAGTACTGAAAATTATATAAAAGCTTAACAGTATAGTATGCAATTGTGCTCGCTTTCATACATGGCCTTTTGACAATATTGGCAGAGGGTTAACATTGTGTAACGTAATTTAATATTATTTGCAATCGTGGCTGCCAGACGGTTGCATCCCTCAAGCCTTCCCCATACACCCACCTCCAATTCTTCTTGGTACACAAGAGGAACCACCTCTTCAGTTTTCCACCCCCGCCTAGTAAAACTTCCAAGATTTTCCGCCCCCACATGGCCTTATCCCACATAAGTATAAATGCAAAAAACTATTCATAACAAAATATTCCTTTGATAAACATTATATTCATAAGACGATTACGTTGCTACATTCAGCCTCCTGTCATGGGGCGAAAATGATTTTTATCACATTTCTTTCAAGGATTTGTTTCTTATATTTTCAAGGATTCGTTTGATCTTTTCATCTACTTTACTATTAATTTTTAATATATTTTATTCATTTATAGATGGCACTATTAATTTTTTAATATTTTTAAATACTAATTTCAATTTTCAGGATGAATTCCCTAACAGCCCTGAAGGTGGTCAAATACCGACTTATAATTCGTCGTATTTCAATCACCTTGAAAGAACTGATACTCCTTTTGATAAATTGAGGTAGTTTTTTCAATAATAATTTTAATATAAAATATATCATTGAAATACTTAACAACTTTCTTATTAGTGAGTACGACAGTGGTTTGATTCATCATCCAGATAGCCCAGACTCAAATGCGTTATCCTCATCTTCCACTTGCTCTAATATTGATGGATCTATTACAGAATTGATGGTATTTATTATATAATAAATATTATTCTTTGTGTTATATTTATGAAATTTATATTCATTTCATTTCAGAGCGGTCTAAATTTAAATATGCTTCCGATGATGACAGAATATAAAAACCATCAGGTATATGAGGAAAATTTTGATAATTTTCAGTCTGCTTTTTGATTTTTTTTAAATTTCATATTTTACCATTTGATAATAATTCTATCAGAATTATTTTAAGTTAGTCTCATAACTCAGCTATTTTAGTTACAATTAATTATTCTTATCAGTTTCCAGTTAGCATAGAAAGCTCGGCTTATTACAAACTTGAATTATTTTTTATTATTAGAACTTTCTAATTGGATTCCTATTATTTTTCAGATGTTTCAGAAACTTAATAATGGACCATTCTTGAACAAGATGAATAGTCAAGAAGGTATTTATTTATTTATTTACTTATTTACTTACTTACTTGCTTGCTTATTTACATCGGGTTTGTGTTTTAAATTGTTTAATATCTTTTTAATTTTCAGGTTCAAATGAAGCAACTGTGACATGGAAAGGCCATTTGCCTCACCGTACATTTTTCCCAGCAAATACATTTTCACCAAAAATTTTTCTTGGTGGTTTGCCTTGGGACGTTGACGAAAAAATTTTGCTACATACTTTCAAACGATTTGGACCTATAAAGTATGAATTATTCTTATATACTGATTTATATTTTATTATAGAATTTAATTAATCATGAAACGATTTTTTTCTACACAGAATTGACTGGCCAGGTAAAGAAAACAACAGCCCACAACCTAAAGGATTTGTATATATAATATTTCCTTCGGATGTTCAAGTTCATTACTTATTATCAGTATCTACTTGTGATAATACAGGAAACTGGTACTTATCAATTTCTACCAAAAAAATGAGGGCTAAACAGGTGGGAAATATTTTTGAATCGAAATATGATACAATATAAATGATTTTTAACGATACTTTTAATTTTAAAAAGGTTCAAATCATTCCATGGGATACACGAGATTCCACTTACGTTAAGAATAGATTCGCAAGATTAGAAGCGGCCAGAACTGTATTTGTAGGAGCTTTACACGGTATGCTAACTGCCGAAGGCTTAGCTAAAATTATGGATTCACTTTTCGGTGGAGTTATGTTTGCAGGTATTTGAATCACTTAAAATTTATTATAATAAATTGTGCCGTTTTTAATTATCAATAATTTTTTAGGTATTGACACGGACAAGTACAAGTATCCTATTGGATCTGGAAGGGTTACTTTCGATAACTCTTTTTCTTTCATGAGAGCTGTCAATTCAGCATTTATTAATATTGAAACAGAAAAGTTCCGTAAAAAAGTAAGTTGCCTTAAATTATGGTATAAAAAATATCAAAGACATTAAAAAATATGTATCGAACTTAAAATTTATTTCAGATCCAGGTTAATCCTTATTTAGAAGATACTGTATGCTCGGAGTGTCACGTACAACAAGGACCATATTTTTGCAGATCATATTCTTGCTTCACGTTAGTATTACATTTTTATAAATGCCGTTAAATTTAATGTTTAGACGCTAAAATTAGCTTTTTGTTTTCCAGGTATTTCTGTAGGTCTTGCTGGCAAAAGAAGCACATCGGCCTGCAGCATCATAGACCTTTAACTCGTACAAAGACGTCGAATGGTATGAGTCATTTACAAAGACTGAAAAACCATCAATTTGTTTCTCAAACTTCACCAATGGAGCGGTCCCATTGCAACGCAAACTTCACCGATTCATTAATCGACTTCTCTAATACCTCACCTAGCTGTATAAAATTTAATCCATATAATCAATTTAATATTAATTAATCGAGATTATTTTAAATGTTTTACTACTTTAAGTGTTAGCAGCCACAAAGTTTATAAGCCTTAATTAAATTTAAGCGACTTTATTTTGTTTTATATAATATTTTTTAATATATAATGCTGTTCGTTACATACGAAAAACTAGACACAAAATTATGTGACTACAAAATTTCTTTTTAGTTTTGTGTAAACTTGCTCTTTTGTAAGACAAATTATTTTTTTGATATTTAAATTTTTCTAAATATTTTTGTTCGTAAAATTAAATGTTATTTTGATAGTCTGATTATGAAGATATTTGGACAAAAAAATTAGACTATGCATTGAAAAGTGAGACTGATGCTTTTGCAAAACTAAGCATTTTAAAATTAGTATAAAAAATAGTTGATTTATGAATTTTACTGTTTAAGTCTTACTGATCTATGGAGAAACATGCTGTATATGTAACGAATGTGTGAATTTTCTTCTGTTTTATGAACCTAAACATTTTAAAGACAATATTTTGTCTCCTGATGAAGTAAATGCCTTATTTTAAATCAAATTTTAAAATTTTAGTCCGAGTCATAGATATTTTATATATCTTACATCATAAATGTATCCAACGGTTTTAAATCGGCTTTTTAAACTGGTATGAATTTTCATGAATCTTAACTAAGAAAATCGCTTTATAATGTTTAGGACTTCATTATCTGAATACGGAAACTCTTATTTATCCCCATAATCTTAATATGGTATCTATATTTCCCTTGAATTTGTGTTGTTGTACTTTACGATGGCAATTATTAATTGAGATTCGATCAAAGATCAATATTAATAATTTTCAGTACATGTCTGATCAATTTTGTTTTTTTTAAATCAATTAATTATTTTTTTTGTAAACAAATGTGCCATCAAATATTTTGGATATATATTTCGGTTAAAAAATAAAATTTCAAAATTCACTATGATGTTTTTATTTGAGATACATATTACCTTTTAAGTGAACAAATAAATATATGAATCGTTTAAATATAATCTATTTAAAAAATTTATTATATTATACATTTAGTCATCAAAACTCATACTCATATCAGACATACAAGTGATGTTATTATAATCAGATTTTTCTCTTTCTTGTTCGGGAGGAGGCTTCGAAACTGTAGGTATGTTGAAGCTGACAGATTTTGGGAATGGAAATTCAGGAATATCTTCATCTAAATTAATAAAATCGTTATAAAATCATTTAACATATAAAACAATAAAAAGTTGTAAAAAAAAAAAAATTACCAATTATAGCTTGCTCTGCTAATTGATCTACTAAATATGAAAGCATTGTAGTAGCAAATGTATCGTCTGGTTTTTTTGATAGAGAAGAATGAAAAGCGTCCATAGCTCTTTCGATTTCACCTATTAACGCTAAACATAATCCGAGAGCTGAATAAGTAGCACCGCAACCTGGTACTATAGTTAATGCCTGTTCGTGGAATGCAATAGCTTCTAAATATCTTTTATTTTTACGACACGCATGACCTAAGTTGTTCAATAACGGCTGCCATCTTTCATTTACCATTTTTCCTTTAGAAACTGAAAATAATTTATAAGTAAAAAAGAGTAAGTTAATAAAAAGCTTTAAAAAAGAACGTAAATTATTCGGGAGACAAAAACAAAACAAAACCACTCACTTTTATTGACTTCAGTTAAAGCCGTTTTCCATAACTTTTCCGCTTCTTCGAACTGCTGATTTTGAAAAGCTATGACGCCCATTTCGTGTGTGACATGTGGATCGTTAGGAGCAAGTATTAAGGCTTGTTGAAAGAATTTATCAGCCATTTTGGGATTATTCGTTAAACCACATTCTAAACCGATATATAAGAGAGGTAAATGACATCCGCTCATCAATTGGCTGGCTTTGAAATAAGCAGCCATGGCCTGATCATGTTCGTTGTCGGCAGCAAACGAATGACCATATGCAAGCCACGCAGAACCCATCCCTCTATCGAGAGTTGTAGCTTTTGAAAGATAACGCCTAGCAAACTCACTTTTACCTATGAAATATTTGTCATTAAACATATATTATACAAATAAAAACATATTTAATGGAAAAATAATTATTACGGACCTATAATATAATAATAACAACCTACAGCAAACCATGAAGTTGCTGATTGTGGATATTTATCGACAAGTCGATGTGCCAAAGAAAATAGAGCAGGGGATCGTTTCAATTCTGCAAGGCAGGCGGTTCTTAATTCGGAAGCTCGTTCACTATCACCTATTGAATATTATAAGTTACGTACAAGTATAAGATGAATTATTCACTAAAATTATAAATGCGTACTTTCGGATGGACCTAACGTATGTAAACACGTTTCAAACTCTCCTTTCCGAAGCAATTGCCTAGCTCGACCTTCGATTGCATCAGTACTACATTCGACTAGTCTTTGAATAGCTTCGTCGCACGTATCTGTCAGAGATAAAGAAGCCATAGAGAGTTTCGGCTCATTTTCGTCACTGCCATATTTGTTCAATTCGTTGTAATACAACATTTTTATTAAAGGTATTTCAGATTTGCTACATTGTTCTTCGAATGGAAGGCTATTGAGTAGTTCAATTTCTAAAATAAATAATTGATTGCAATGGGTTATAAAAATATATTCGATTTAGTTTTTTTATGAGAATTAAAATCACCTTCTTGAGGTGTTAGCATATGATGACGAGTAATATAATCCAAAGCTTCATAACAATAAACATCTTTATGAAGAGCTTTCAAAAAACAACTACCAGCACCTGATCTTCTTTCCATTGCGCCTAAAGCTCTTCCGCGCACTACACAAATTGCACCCAAAACCCTCTAAAAATAATTAAAACAATATTAGCCTGAATCTAAATTGAATTATATATTATATTTTTTACATTTCTAGGTGGGTCGCTATTGGAATGCATAAGATTTTCAGGATCGACTTCGTCTAATAATTGCAACGTTTCTTGGTATTCTTTGGCTTCAATTAATGCACGAGCGGCTACATAGTAACTCATCAAATGTATTTTGTGTAGACCGCGTGAAGTTAACGTGTATGCAGCACGGTGAAATTCTCCTCTTCTTAACATTCCAGCGGCTACAGCGCAGGCTGTTTCTGGTTGTCCAGATGTACCGGCCAAGGCGTGAGCTTTATCTGCCCAAAATAAAGCTGCAGACCACATTCCCTGAAGCAAAATAAAAAATACACTTATAACTTGTTTCTGGTAACTAAATCATGTAATTAGAATGTCATAATAAAGAGTAATTATAAATAATATCAATGATTTTTTTTTACCAGATCTGTATATTGATTTACAAGGGATTTTAGAGATTCGTGGGCAATATAATCACCGCCATAATTCGATTCCGATAAACTTTCACACATTTTATAAGGGAAATGCAAATTTATAGACTAATTATTGTAAAAAAACCGTTCTATCGATTGTTTCAACGGACCGCGCGTTAAACCAACGAACTTGACAGATGAAGTTTCAATATTTTTGGCCATAACAAGAGCTTGTCCGAAACAAATGTCAAAAAATGTATCAATTTTAATTTCATAATATACAGTAGAAATCGATTAACACGAAAACGCTTAATATGTGCAATCAATTAAGAAGAAATAATACTACAGTTCTGACAAAATACTATGTCTGTGTGAATAAGACGTTTTTGTAAATGATGTTTGCGCACACGACGCAAGCGAATATCGACGTATTCTATACTATAGTATACGAACATAGAATTTTTAAAATACCAAAGAAGTAATTCTTGTTCCGGTTATTCACGTTAAGCAATTTCCACTAAAGTATCATTATCATCATTTTGATAAAATCATTTACTACGTAACACTCGAATCCATTTTATAATCCTGATCATCGATTGCGAACCTCTTTTCGTTTACGTGTCAATATTCGTAATAATAATAACGTGAAATTCTTTTAACACAAAGACGTTTTTTGGTGCTTTCAGTTTCGTGTTAAACGTTTTTCACTTTAATTTGAAAATTTGAAAAATTTCGAAAGCATGTGAGCTTGCTTCATTTGAGCTTCCTTCGTGTGAGCTCGCTTTGTGTGAGCTTGCTTCCTGTGAGTTTACTTCGAGTGCGTTTGCTTCGTGTGAGTTAGCTTCTGGGAACCCCACCGGCGTACGCGATTGTCGTCGTGCGCTAGCGTCACTGTGCATAAGCGTTGTAATCACAAATGTCATTTATACAAACGTTCAGAAATCATTTAGAATATTAAAACGCATTTAATCGCCTCCCATTACAGTTTTAATTGAAAAATAAAAAGCTTGAATAAAACGCGGTACGGCACAAAGTTCAATTTTAGGTTATAAAGTTGCAGCTCTGCGACCGATTGCAGAGCCGGCCGGGCGCGTTGCGGTTCTCCACATCCCGCTTCCGACCGATGATAATTCACGCTCATCACTGACAAGTGACAACTGACAACTGACAGCTGCCCCTGACATTATCTGACATTAGCCTGGACACGGACGCGATCGCGGTTCGTACTCCTTATCGATCGGCGGCCCGTTTGTTTATTGCGTACCGATGCACTTTGGCCGTCGTATCGATTCCACATTTCTCATTTGTGTTTGCATTTTTCAGAAAATGACTGTCGAGACCGGGGAGAAGGTTCCCCGTGATAGGGTCTTCATGGACATATCACTGGGTGGGTTGCCTTCGGGCAGGATTGTGTTTGAGCTGTACAGCGATGTCGTACCGAAGACTGCTGATAATTTCCGCGCTTTGTGCACTGGGGAGATGGGCGAAGGAGAGACTACGGGGAAGCCGCTCACTTATAAGGTTTGTATGAGGTTTAATATTGGTTGTGTTGTACGTTGAAATGTTTGTGATCGATGATTGTGTTTTCAGGGGATGATCTTTCATAGAGTGGTGAAAGATTTTATGATACAAGGTGGAGATTTTACTAAATCGAACGGTACCGGAGGTGAATCTATATACGGGGGTACTTTTGATGGTATGAAATGTTTTTTTATCTGATTTTTTAGTCACGGATCTATTAATATATGTTCTCGGTTCTTTCGGACTGTATTTTAATTAATTTGTTGTCAGTATTTAAACATTGATACTGACCATTTGTATTAAATGGTTCGTATTTATACTAAACGATCGTTATTGATTGTCAATATTTTTGACAGCACTGACGTGCAACAATTTTTTGCAGTATCGGGAGTTTATCACAATATTTTGATAAAGTACTCTTTATTAAATATGTTATAGGCAAAGCGTTCAGTTTAGCAAATGTATTAAAGTTTGTCAATTAATATTATATACATACAAATATGTTAATATTTAATTAATTCTTATGATACTGGTCCCGCACTTAACTTAACTAGCCTTAATTAGATTAACTAACATTACTATTATAATAACATTATTATTGTAATTATTTTAGATGAAAACTTTGAAATTCTGCACGATCGTCCATTCTTATTATCGATGGCTAACCGTGGAAAAAATACCAACGGTTCCCAATTCTTCATGTAAGTAGTATATATAGTGTTTTAACAATGAAATTCAAAACATAATTTCTATTTGAAAAATTCATATGAATCTATTGAAATTATTAGTTATTAATTAAATTTTTTTCTATTTTACCTAATTATATTTATCTATCAACACACACATTACAATAATTCATTCATAAAACTTGCAAATGCTTAGAATAAGTTTTTTTATCACTATTTAACATTGGTGTTTTTAAAATATGTGCCAAAACATGTAATAATAACAATCTTGTGTGCGCACAGTGTGGGCTGTGCTGGTGCCTCTCTGTCGCACACTGACAGACATCATTCCTCACTCTATATGTCTCCTATGTATTTGTTGTAGTACAACTCAACCTGCGCCTCATCTCGACAAGTCAGTATACCTTTTATCAGATCAAAATATGCTCAAACGTTTATAAAATCTAATGATAATGGTTTTTCTTCCGTTTACAGTGTGCATGTGGTCTTTGGACAAGTTGTGTCTGGTCAGCCACTAGTTAAACAGTTGGAATCGCTGCCAGTTGACCGCAATTCTCGTCCTTTACAAGATGCTTTGGTCACTAACTGTGGGCAGTTGGTTAAGCTGAGCAAAGGTATAGCATTGATCGTTTTAAAATATTTAACCGTAGTAAAACCTTGATATAATGGACTAATGCTGGTGAGGTAGTGTCTGTTAAAACCCAAAGTCCATTATGAAAGATGCACGATAAAGAAACAGATGTTTTGTCTGTTATATCGAGGTTTTATTGCATTGATTTTTCTTGAATCCATTGAAACAATTTTTTCTCATACTTTTAGCGAAAAAACCTAAAAAGCAAAAAGAAGAAACTGAGCAATCGGACAGCAAATCTAGCGACAGTGAAGGGAAGAAGAAATCCGACAAACAAAAGAAGAAGAAAAAACCCAAGAAAACTAAAAAACAGTAAGATTTCTGGTATTTAAATTGATAAGTTTCGTTCATAAATTTGTTGTTATTTGATTTCGTTTTATTTAGAAAAAAGGATAAAGGAAGTTCTGATGAATCCGAAAGTTCGGATGAAAACGAAGAAAAAGCTAAAGAGTCGTCGGACGAAGTTGAACATCCTCTGGTTCAGTTATCCCGAATTGATCCGAAAGAGATTCCGGATGTGCCAAGCAACAAATTTCTCATGAGAGGCTCGTCTGCCAAAAACGAAAATGAGAAAGAAGGCAAAAGAGAAAAAGACAAAGACAGAGGAGACAGAGAAAAAGAAAGAGATCGAAACAATAGACCAAACCAAAGGTTCGTTTTTACATATTTAATTAAAAAACCTTCTTTAATTAAAAATTTAACAATTTTGAATCGTTATATAATTCCATGCAGTTTTTTCCTATCGTTCAATTTTCAGTTTTTTATAATATGTAAGTGGGAGTTATTACATTCTGGCAATTTACTTTTGGCTATATTTTTGTTTTACTTTTTCGTAGACGTATGGGTTGGGACAGAGACGATCGTGATACGAGACGACAAAGAGACAGGCCAAAATTCACTCGCAGTGGACGCACAATAAAGGGTCGCGGAGTGTTTGTAAGTTGATATAATTTACATGAATTCTTATATTGATGTATTAATTATTTTTTCATACATATAAATTTTTGTAGCGTTATCAAACTCCGTCCAGAAGCCGATCTCGTAGTATTACCCCTCCTCATTGGAAACAAGCACAATCGAGAATTATCAAGCTCTCGGAATTTGAGGTATTTCAATCTCCTATTATGATTAAGTTAAATTATTTAGCATTATTATAATAATATTTTTTTTAGAAAATCGAAGAAGCTCGAATTAAACACGAAGAAGAAGTTAAAAGACGTGAAATTGAACGTAAGAAAAGACATGCTCTGAGAGAAATTGAAGAAAAAACCAATCCAGATGCTGGAGATGAAAACTTTAATAATGGTAATATTTTAAATCATATAAAATTGGAAAATAGAAAGATAATTATCTTATCTCAAAGGTATTTATTTATTTATTTATTTATTTATTTATTTATTTATTTATTTATTTATAGAGAGTGGTGATGCAGATAAAGTAACAAAAGAAAAAATTTCAAGAGGTAATAACTTGGATAAAGAAGAAGGAGAATGTGACACTACTCAGGAAATACCCGATAAAACATTAATTGGAAAAGGTATATTTTATATTTCAATACGATCATTTTCAGTGTCATTAATAACAATATTTCGTTTTAGATGCACCAAATATTTTGGATTATAATGCGTTAGATTATGAAGATCAACCATCAGATCCTGAAGCGAAAGGTTAATTAATGACTGAAAAAATATTACAATTTTGTAAACATGAATTAATATTTTTCTTTTCGTTTGTGCACAGAACCCGATTCCACTTCTAAAGATAGAAGACATTTTGCTAAAGATAGAGAATTGTATTCAATTAGAAAGCGTACTCATAGCGAAACTGATAGATTCAAAAAAAATAAACACAAGTCAAATGAAGAACTGGAGGAATTGAAATTAAAAAAACCCATGCAAAAATCTGAATACATGGCTATGGCATTTGGTGTTCAACCTAAAGAACTCGAATATTCAAAGTATGTTTTACTCTTATATCCTGTACTGAAATCTTTATTTTTCTTTAATTAACTTATTTTCATTTTAGACAATTGGATGACAAGTTTGTGGTAGATCCAGAAAGTCAAATTAATTCAAATAAAAATCTAATCGAAAGTGAAAAAGACAAAACTAAATTCGGTACTGACGAGAGAAGTGATCAAGACAAATTCGTGGACAAGGATGGAAAGAAATCTGTCGACAATCAGAAAGATATAACTGAAAGAACATCGTCCCGATATGACAAGTTGGTTTTATATAATTATTTGTTCAGATTACATTAGATGATTTTTTTCTATCTAAACTTACTAAAAAAAATTTAGATACAAAAGGCGTTCGAAGTCAACTGATAGAAAAGAGAGGCTCGTTTCTGATGAGAGAAAAACTGGGGTGAAACACGATGAGAAAAAAGAAACTGGCAGAACATCTCGTCATACTTCTGAAGTTGATAAAAGAGATAATAGAAAGGACGAAAGAAGTGTCGAGAAAGATAAACGCGGCACCGTGGAGGACAAAAACAAAAGAGATAGAAAGTCTAGAAGTCGTTCTAGAGATAGGAGACCCAGGTACCAAAAAGCTTTCTAAATATATCATATTATTTATTAAAAATATATATTCTAACCTTTTCTTTTAGACGGTCTAGATCTCGTTCTCGTGGAAGATGGAATTTCAATTCTCGAAATCGGTCACGGTTTGTATTTTTGCTTAAATTTAAATAATTTATTTTATGATTTTTCTTGTTTTAAAATGAAGCTTATACTTCTTTAGAGTGTCGCCTTTTCGCCGAAACGATAGGCGAGGGAAATCTCCAAGAAGACGACGGTCTAGAAGTGCTTCTCGTGACAGGAAAAGGCCTTATTCGTCATATCCCAAAAGACGTGATAATAGGCGTTCTCGAAGTTCTTCGTCATCGGATGACGAAAGTAAAAACGCTAAGAAAAAAGACGCAATCGAAATGGAAAAACGTCTTAAAAGAGCTGAAAAACTATTAGTTTTAAAGAAGAAAATGGAAGACGAGATAGCAGGCAGCGAAAATAAGAAAAATGAGAACGAGGTGTGTTTTTAACTGATTCATAAATAAACTCTTAATTGAACGTGTCTTATATATTTAATCTATTTTTTAGAGTACATCAGAAATTGCTGCAAAGCCAAGCTCCGATGGCTTTGATATAGCTCGATTGGAAGTTTTGGACCAACCTGAAGTTTTAGACGGTAATAATTAAATCAATCTAAAATATCAATTCAATAATCAATATCATTCAATTAATTTCTTGTAACAGTTGCAGTCAAAAAGAGTACACAACAACGATCTACATCTCGATCTAGTTCCGGTGACGACAGAAAAAAGAAAAAGAAATCAAACGGGAATCATTCTGATTCCAACAGTTCCGGCGGAAAAAATAAGTACAAAAGGTCCACTAGCAAAAGGAGTCGTTCTTCATCATCGTCGTCTTCGTCTTCTGATTAATTTCACTATGTGTATCTATTTTATTCGTAAACTCTTATTTTCTATATATGTATATGTATATTATAGAAATTTTGTGTGTTTTTCAAATTATTTCTTTCATTATATTATATTTTGTATTATTTAATGAAAGCGATAATTTCTATCTAAAAATCAGGAAAAGTATGAATTAGATTCATACTTTATTTTTTGTGTTCTTTATGTATATTTGAATATTTGCATATACGATTTATAGTTTGCATGATGTATTTTATGTTAACTCAAATAAATACTTGTGATTTGTGACTTTTTTTTTTACTTGACGGAATATATTTCAGAATTTGAACATGACCAAGTCAGTAAATATAGTAATACTATATTTACGATCTTATAATCTTATCAGGTTCATCAAACAAAACTGATCTGTTTGATTCACATACAACTGACTAATATAGAAATAAAATACTCGTTAATGTACATTCTACATTCATGAGCTTGATTTTTTTTTTTCAAACTTCACATAAAAACATACCGAATCCTTGATTAAATATAAAGACCATGTTAGATTAAAAGTGGAAGGATTAGAAAATTACATAATATTATATTTATAGCTTTTTTAAAACTATAAATATGAAAAATTCATCTTTAACTGAAATCTTTGAAGATAAATAAAGATAAAGGATTCAATAAAATAATGTATTTATCACTAAACTGTCAATGTGACAATTTACATTTTCGAACATACATTAGTAGATTGAATTACGGTTAAGCTATCATTATTTTAATACAATTTCTTTAAAACTGTAGTAAAACTATATTTTCACCTATAATACAATTATCACTATAAGATACACCAAAAAAAAAAAACCATTGAGGTACAAAATTTCGTTCATTCGGAAAAATATTCACATTGAAAATTCTGAATATTGACAAAACTTAATTTCGCATTCTACGTCCGAGTAAAATATAATATTTATTCAATCTTACGTGGTTTCGTTTTCGATCGACGAAAACTGTCGTCCGCGTACGTTTCTTTCTCGTAAACAAACATGGCACTGGGAGTGGGCTTTGTTGTTCGTTACGTCATGTTCGGTAATTGAAAGTGCGTACATATTTTTGCACACTTTCGATATCGCAACGATTTCTAGATCGAGACATGTTGGATCGACTCTATTTTCGAAAACGCAATAGAGAACGTCGTGCGTTTTATCAACGATCACAGTCACGATTTCGAATATGAACCGTTTTTCAAATTCCGATAAGAAACTGGATAAAATATTCGAACAAAATCGAAAGCTCAAAATTTAATCTGATGAGAATTTTATGGGAAGAAAAATCAAGGTAATCGTTTATTTTAGGTGTGTAAATTATTTATTGATAAGTTCGTATTTTACAATCAATAAAAATGTATGTGCGTAATTTAAGATTCTGAACGTAACATAAAAAGATGTATGTAGGTTGAAAAAATTCGCGTGAACCTAACCCAGGTATCGGAAATATTTTTGCTAATTTCTCACTAAACGTAACCCAACCTGTCGTCGCAAGATGAATATACCCGCGTAAACCTAACCCAAGTATCGGAAATATTTTTGCGAATTTCTCACCCAACCTAACCCAACCTGTTGTTGTAGGATGAAGAAATTCGCGTGAACCTAACCCAAGTATCGGAAATATTTTTGCGAATTTCTCACCCAACCTAACCCAACCTGTTGTTGTAGGATGAAAAAATTCGCGTGAACCTAACCCAAGTATCGGAAATATTTTTGCGAATTTCTCACTAAACGTAACCCAACCTGTCGCCGCAAGATGAATATACTCGCGTAAATCTAACCCAAGTATCGGAAATATTTTTGCGAATTTCTAACCCAACCTGTTGTTGTAGGATGAAAAAATTAGGATGAAATCGTAGGAAAAATATTAGGAAAAATTGTAGGATGAAATCAGCGCCACAATCGTAAATTTTATCGTTTCTATCGATATACAAAGTTGATTTCATAAAGGACAATCAGTGATTTTAGGAAAATAATTGATTTTGCGTAAACGAATGTCTTTTTTTTTCAGAAAGTGATTCAACTTTCTCGATGTCTATTGGATTGATGTAAAAAAAACTCACTAATAATTTATTAAAAAATAATTTTTGCAAAATATTTGTCCCTTTCCAATCGGGCATCCTAAAGCAAGATCGTTCATTTTCCCCTGAAAATTTCAAAGATCAAAAAGTTGGTGACGTACAATACATTAATAAATTTAATTTAAGCACCTATAACGCATTTTTATCCATTGTTGACGAATTATTTACGCACACAAAAATAAAGATTAAGAATCTTATTGGAAGAAAATCAAAATTGAAACCGTCCAAATGTTACCCCGATTCGAATCTTACGAGAAGAAAATTCAAAATCAAAACTGAATACGTTCAAATTTCCCCCCCAATAAGAACCTAACGGAAAGAAAAAAAACTAAACACTTCAAATAATACCCTAAAGAGAACCTTGCTGGAAGAAAAGGGGTCATTTTGCTATCATCCCACACCATTCCAATATAGTGACACCTATAAAATATTTTCGATCTGAATCAAATGCGAACGATAATAGAGAAAAAATATTTTTAACAAATGACGGATCGTCCTTGAATCGACGAAGAATTGAAGTGGAAAATATTTAAAATGGGGTGAAAATTTTGTATAGCAGGGACGTCATTTGGAGGGGAAGGGAATACAGGGGAGCAAATATGCCCCTCCCCTAAATTTAGAAATAGTATGAATTTACATAAAATTATGAATTTGATGATTAATGAAATACAATGTTATGTTTATTTCTTGTTACTTTTGGGTAACTTAGTGACCGATAAAATGATAGCTGAAAAAGTTTTTTTTTTTAAAAAGATTTTGCCTTGCCTCATTTGGAAAAATCTGAAATGACGTTCCTGAAAGAAATCAAAACAAAAAACGTCCAAACGTTCCTTCAATAAGAATCGTATGAGGAGAAATAAAAACCGAACACTCCAACGAGAATCTTATACGAAAAAAAAACAAAAAAGAAAACATCCCAAAATCAACATTATAGCCACAAGCACAGAACAAGCCCTAGAGCACAGGGGGGGCAGATATGCCCCTCCCCTAAATATAGAAATAATATGAATTTGATGATGAATGAAATACAATGTTACGTTTATTTCATGTTACATTTGGGTAACTTAGTGACTAATAAGATGATCTCTGAAAAAGTATTTTGAAAAAAAAAAGATTTTTCCTTGTCCCCGATTTGGAAAAATCTGAAATGACGTTCCTGAAAAAAAAATCAAAACAAAAAACGTGCCCCAACGAGAATCTCATACGAAAAAAATGCTTGAAAAAATCAAAACAGAAAACGTCCAAACGTTCCTCCAATAAGAATCGTACGAGAAGAAATAAAAACTGAACACCCCAACGATAATCTTATACGAAAAAAACCAAAACAGAAAACATCCCAAAATCAACATTACAGCCACAAGCACAGGACAAGCCCCAGAGCACAGGGGGGGGGCAGATATGCCCCTCCCCTAAATATAGAAATAATATGAATTTGATGATTAATGAAATACAATGTTACGTTTATTTCATGTTACATTTGGGTAACTTAGTGACTAATAAGATGATCTCTGAAAAAGTATTTTGAAAAAAAAAAGATTTTTCCTTGTCCCCGATTTGGAAAAATCTGAAATGACGTTCCTGAATAAAAACGTCCAAACGTTCCTCCAACAAGAATCGTACGAGGAGAAATAAAAACCGAAAACGTCCCCCAACGAGAATCTCATACGAAAAAAATCAAAACATTTAACGTCCAAACGTTCCTCCAACAAGAATCGTACGAGCAGAAATAAAAACCGAACACCCCAACGAGAATCTCACACGAAAAAATCCAAAACAAAAAACCATCCCAAAATCAACATTACAGCCACAAACCTCCGAACGAAAAAGCGTGCGCCCCACTCACGTTCTATCGCGCGAAGGCTTTTCCGCCGCCAACAAAACACCCCGCGTGCACGGGGGCCTCACCATCCCGCCTCTCGGGGGGGGGGGGGTGCAGGTGTGCAGGGCGCGCGGGGGGCGGGCTTCGGCCAGTTGCGGCCGAGCGTCCGGCCGGACGGGTCGGCTCGCTGCGTGAGCGCGCCGGACGACACATGCCGGCCGCGGAGCCGGGCACGCGACGCCGCCGCCCCCCCCCCCGGCCCCTGGAGCGCCGGCCCGGCGCTGCGCCCCTGCTGCTGGCCGCGCTGCTGGCGCTGGTGGGGCCGCGCGCCCCGCGCCCCCCCCCGCCGCATCGAGCCTCGCTCACGGTACGCAACATGGCCGCTCTCCTGTCAAAACACGCGCGGGGACACGCCCCGGAAGCCTGCGGGCTTTTCCGGGGCCCGACAGTGTGTGTGTGTGTGTGTGTGTGTCGGAGCGGGAAACGCAGCTTTGTTTACTTTCCCGCGAGTTCACGGCCGGGCGTGTGTTTTTTTCGGCGGTCGACATGTCAAAACGGCGTGCGTAAACAGGCTCGCCAACGTGCGGAGCTTTGCGGTTTTTGGGCGAAAGCTCGGCGGGTTTTTCGAAGCGGGGTTGTGCCGCGACGTTGGGCTTTTGCGTCTGCGGTTCGTGGGATGGTGCTTTTTTCAACCTTTTTATTAGCTTGCTCTGTGGCGATTCTGGCGGTGTTCGCAGTTACAATTGAGTGTTTCGGAAGATTCTGATGCGTAAATTGGATTTTTTCATGTATTACGAGTGCAAATTGGGTTTTTTTTGATGAATTTTGTGCAAAGTTTGTTATTGTACATTTTGTAGGGAGGTTATGTTTGATCTTGTATAAGGGAAGTTATGTTTAACCTTGTATATAAGGGAGGTTATGTTTGACCTTGTATAAGGGAGGTTATCTTTGACCTTGTACATTAGAGAGGTTATATTTGACAGTTTTTAGAAACCTTTCATCCCTTAGATCAGGTATCGGCAAATTCAGCTTCTAAAATTATTTTTAGATCGATCAGTTTTGACCTTTTAAAATTTAAAATGAGTTTTCTTATTGCACTTTGAGTTGAATTACTCATATAAATATCTCCAAGGTTTTGCTATCTGGCCCGTCGAACGTCAAATTTTTACATTAAAGTTTTGATGTTTTAAAGTTTGCCGACTCCTCCCTTAGATCGTTTGAATTTGTTCATGCTTATAGTTCTTTTTAAAAGGGGGTACTTTGCTATCACCCTGCACAATGTCAATAGTACATATCTAAAAAGTATTTTCGATCTGAATAAGATACGTTCAGTTTCATCCATCCATGCATTCAGCAATAAACACTTTCAGGCTTTTGATCAACTGAGGAATGCGGCATTGAATAAATGCGTTTAGTTTTATTGACTGATTATAAGAAATGAGGTCTTTGCCCGACCAACGTTCACGTTCAGTTTCTCTAAAAGAGGAAGAAAAACACACCTAGATGTCGCTAATATTACTCGGTGCGAAGTGACAATACAGTTTACCCCAAAGTTTGTGATTATACATTCTGTAAGAAGGTTATGTTTGACCTTGTACACAAAGGAGGTTATGTTGACAGTTTTTAGAAATCTTCCATCCTTGAATCGTCTAAATTTGTTCACACGTCAAAAAGAGCTACTATACAACATATAAACCGAAAACGATACGGTTAAAAATGTACAAACATAACCTCCAAACTACAAAAAAAATTCATTAAAAAAAAAAAAAAAAACAATTTACGCACTTGAAAATAACAAATTACGCACCAATAAACCATTTTAAAACGCAATTTCGCCCGACAAACAATTAAAGCACCTAAAGTACACCATCACCCGTCTCTCCACGCTTCCCTAAACATTCGATTGATCGATTTCGACCAATGTTTACGTCGCCCCATGTGACCGCCATGTTTTGGCACGCGGCGCGCGTACTCCGCGTTTACGTTCGAACTTTTTTCCCGCGTTCGCTTTCGAACGAACCATATACACTACGTGTATTACACAAAACGCATATATACATATACACATTTATATATATTTCGAAGTTTTCACAGCTGAACCGCGTTTTTCGGGCGTTTCGTCCGGCGTCCGTGTGTGTTTGTTCGCGAATGCGTGTGTGTTCGCGAATACACGTTTGTTCGCGAACACGCACACTTGTATATATGTATTTCGCTATTCAAGGTCGCCGCTTTGTATTGGAAACGTCTTGTGCGCTTCGCATAGTGATCCATCTCGCGAGACGATACGCTCGATCAACCAGATTCGGATGTTTTTTCAGTATAAAACTGTTTTAGAGGAGTGTTGATGAACTTGCCGGACGGTTTTTGGTCGGATTTTGGTCCGTTTTGGTTGAATGTAAAATTTTTTATGTGTTTTATGTTGTTAGTCCATGTATATTTGACTTAACTTCAACGATTTGTATTTATGACCGCTATAGTTGTATGACTGAAATATGCTTTGGCTGCGACATCCATATGAAGAGTGTGTGTTTGATCGGATAATTTCGATCGAATAATTTCGATCGAATGTTAAATTTTGGGCATGTTTATATTGTTAGTCCATGTATATTTAACTTAATCTAATCTCAATAATTTGTATTTATAGCCGACCTAAACATAGTACATGGATTTTAAAATCTATACAAAGTGTGTGTTTGATCGGAAAATTTCGATCGAATGTTAAATTTTGGGCATGTTTATATTGTATTTAACTTAATTAATCTCAACAATTTGTATTTATAGCTGACCTAAACATACATGGATTGTAATATCCATATAAAGTGTGTTTGATCGGAAAATTTTGATCGAAAGTTAAATTTTAGGCATGTTTATATTGTTAGTCCATGTATATGAATTAATCTAATCTCAATAATTTGTATTTATAGTTGATCTAAACATACATGGATTGTGACATTCATATAGAGTGTGTTTGATCGGAAAATTTCGTGTATGTTTATATTATTAGTCCATGCATATGAATTAATCGAATCTCAATGATTTGTATTTATAGCCGATCTAAACATACAAGATTGAAATACATTTGGACTATGATATCTATATAAAGTGTGTGTTTGAACGGAAAATTTTGATCGAATATAAAATTTTGTGCATATTTATTTTATTAGTCCGTGTATATTTGATCTAACCCAACCTCACCGATTTGTATTTATGGCCAATTCGAATATACATGGATTGAAATACACTTGGACTGTGACACCCAGTTACAAATTGACCTCACTAGGAGCTCAAAGCGTCAAAAACTTGGGGATACACATATAAATACCCATATAATACCCCCTTATACACAAATCGTTAAAATTGAAAAAAAAAGTAGCGCTAAATGTAGGACAAGACGATTATAGAAAAAAAATAATTTTATGCAAACGAAATACCTTTTCTTTTTTCAAAAAGTGATTCAAAATTCATGATGTCTGTTGGATTTATATGGAAAAACTATGGTAATTGATTTTTAAAAATTGTAAGAGTCCTTTTAATCGGGAGTTTTGAAGCGAGAGTCTCCACTGCCAATAGGTAAACCCGCCACTGGTAAAATCCATATAAAGTATGCGTTTGACATGAAAATTGAGTTCGATCGGATTTTTGTGTTTGTTAAATTTTATTTGTATAGATCTAATTAGATTCTGACAGGAAGTGTACGGTCGGACTCGTTATGCAGATTTCGTCGATTATCGATCAAGAATGCCTCGATACAATCGAGAATTTCAATAATTTATATTTCGAATTTGTACCCAAACAAATAACACGTTATTCAGAACCGTTTCGGCGGACTTTCGTATCGCGCGCGTGTGTGTGTGTGTGTGTGTGAAAAAAATCTGGAATTCACATCTGTACAATACGCAATGATCGCGTTTTAATGTTGACGATAGTTAAATAATCAAATGTGGAACGGAAATTGTACAATTTGTACGGAGCATCTGTATAAAACAGTCGAATTATCTCAACACAAAAAGAAAGCATCGTAACGATCATTTACTCGACCTCGGAACGTGTATATACAATTTTTTTTTTTCAATATAAAGTCAGGTTTTTTTTAATAGAAATTATTACAATCGTTATGTAACCGAAGTACTGTTGATCGCAAACAAAGTATTTCTTTCGAATCTGATGTCATTCACGATTCGATGATCGCAAACGCGACGTATGATCGATTATTTTTTTTTTTTTTGGAAATTCGACTTTTTTTTTATTAAAACGAACGTCCTTGATCGGCAAATGCAAGTTATTTAATAGATGCATTTCAGTCGCAACGGATATTTTCGCAAATCTAATAATGGAAATTAATGAATAATTCATCTAGCACAATTTTTTCGCGACCTCGACTGTTTTCGAGAATTTCCGAATTGCCGGCTGTTTTGCGCCTCGGATTCCGATTTCCAAACACTATTATTTGTTCATCGGCTCACATAAAATACCTCAATTTTTTTTGGATAATTTTCGAATTTCCTGGGCTGGGTGCATGGCCGCGATCCGCGCTGCTACTCTCGGCTAGCGCAACGTGTCAAGGTATGCTATGTCGGCGTCTGCTCTAGGGCAAGGCTATCGTGGCCGTGTACAACTATGGTAGGCTATACATCCTCGGGAGGTCGACGAACGCTCACGTGCACCGGTGCATCGTTGCGGGTCATGATCCGCCCCCCCCGGTGCATGGTGCATCGTGTTGTGGTGCGAGTTGCATATAGTGTTTGTAGAGTATTGGTATGGGAAATGGTCGGGAGTCGCGTGCGGGTGGTCCTATAATGGAGACACCTAGCGGGGAGTTGGGGAAGTTTGTGATTTGGTGAGTATGGGGTGTGTATTTAATGGTTTGGATGTGTTGAATTGTTTATCTTTGATAAGCTATATGATTCGGTTGATGGGTGGATGTGATGAATGATGATATTTAATCTGATTATGGGATTGTGTGGTAAAAAAAAATTCGTATATTCAAATCATTGAAAGTTACTATATTTACGTACTACGATCGTATAAAAAATTTCAAAAATATAATCTTATCTTTTGTATACATGGGGGATTGAAATTATTTTGATCTATCCAATTTTTTTTTATAGAGTCAACGTATGAGACATTTTTTTCGTGTGTATATATTTACGTTCTCACGAGATGTTAAATTTTCACTTGGCGAATTTGCGATTCTCAACAGCGGTGTGTATGACTTGAATTTGAAACGTGAGAAATTTTTGATAGCCCCATAACTCATATATCTATCTGAAAGAATAGCATAAAAAAAGCGAACCCTTGAAATATGTCGAGCATGCGACGGTTTTCTTGTTTTCGAAAACGCTTTCATACGCGATTTTCCACCGCGAAAACTCGCTTTGTTTAATTTTTCTGAAAACGTGATCCGCCCACAATTAATTTCGAATTTCATATCTCATTATTCTCGCGCACAAAGAATAAACAGTATAAAACGGCGCAAATCGCGAACAATTAATTTTTCCCACCCACGCCGCTTTTCCGACTCCACAACTACCTTATTTTTCGCGAAAAGCTCCGCAGTTTATACGCCTTATTATTGCGTGCTAAGAATCGATGCAGGGTATCGGTATACTAGTATTATCTATATATAAAACTCAAAACGTGTATGTATGCATATATGTATGTAATAAACTAACCGAATAAACGAATCTTCACTAAATTTGGTAAGAATGTACTTTGAAATCCGGAGAAACTAAGTAAGCTTTCAGTTTTTTAATATCGATTCGCATTTCAGTTGTTTTGCCATACAAATTATAATATAATGTGCCGGCGTCACGATTGATTGTGATAATAATTTCAATCGGTACACAATTTATTAGAGTCCCGAGCAACGCCGGGTACTACCCGCTAGTTTTTCATGAACGTAATCCGTAGTTTATTTCTTTACACGGTCGAATCGGTCTCGAGTCGTGCCGGCTTTATTTTTATCAAAACACCGTACACGTGTACGTTTACTGAAAAAACAAATATACGGTTTTATTGCGAATGAAAAATGGCTATAATTCCGTGACCGTTAATCGAATGTGAATTGTTTATGTGCGAGTGTTTTATTGGAAATTTTCTGTGTGTTATTTTAATTATCGGGTTGTTGAGTTGCAATCGTTTGTGATATGATTTTATTGAGGTCGTTTTCTTTTGATTTGTATTATATTGATTGTTGTTTAGGTTTGTGATCGATTCTAATTGTAACGTAATGAATAATTTGTTTGGATTATGGAAGAAAATCAATGATTTTCAATTATGGAATGCGCAATTCAATGCAAATTGTGTATTCTCGAAATTCATATCGTTGAGAACTACGCGTAATTTTTATTTACAAGTTTCAATTGTAATTGAATTTGTTTTATCATTTCGTAAATTTTCTTTGTGTTTTAGTAATAAAATTGGGTTTGATGTAAATTTGATACTTCGCATTCTCTTTTATCTAATATCGTATTTAAAATTCGTCAAATACAATAGTATTCTAGGTATGTCTTATCTTTTTTGATGTGTGCATAAACTAATTTTTATTTTCCATTGTCGATTAGTCATTTACCATTTACGTATTGAATTTGTGTAATATTTTCGTTTTCGAAATATTTCTTTCATATATGCTTACATAATCACACTTGGGCAAATACCTAAAAAAACCTAATAAATTACAAATTTTGTCGTTTCACGTTTGGTTTCAATTTTTTTTCTTCGACGTACAAAAACGTCACTTCGACGAATAAATAGTATCGAAAAAACAAAATGTTTGTGGCACAAACGTATTACCAGTTTATTATTATCTTTTGCGAAAATCCTCGATTCGATAAATTATTCGGAACGACATTAATTTCAGGCCAAAGAGAGCAATCTAATCATTTTTTTTTCATCCTAAGAATGTTCATTTTCTACGAATCGTTCTCGATCGAAGCAACGGCCAGCCTTATATATTAATTGAGCATTTTTTTCCTCGTATGCCTGAAACTTTCGAATCGAAACACATACACACGTTCTCGCATGGCCACCTTCCCCAAAAAAAGCACGCCACTTTTTTCGCAAAAATTACCATTTTTCCCTTTTCGATAGATGGTAATCTCGTCCGTTGTACGAGCGTTATCTTTTCGCGTGCTAATTATAAGCGCCGATTCGACTTTACTGCAATAAAAATCATTTCCTGTTGCGAAAGAACCTCCCTTTTGTTTCGTATTATTAGCGCATATGTCGACTGGTCATTCGTTCCGTTGAATTTCGAATTAACGTATTTTATTGTATGTAATTAATTTTTAAATATATTTGATCGGAAATTCGAATTATGTTCGTAATTAGAAATTCTATGTAAATATAGCAATTGCCCTAAAAAGATGGTAATCTCGCGTTTAATTCTATTTTCGATCGAATTAATTAAAAAAATTGTGTACATGTTAATTTAATTCCGCAGAATTTTTGCGCAGAATGAATTCCCAGCACGAAAGTGTATCGAATTTATTTTCGTTGATTCTAATATTGCGCGGTAACTTTTCTCACGTGTGTAATTGAAAACGCGAACACGTTATCGATTCGTGTTTGTTTACAAAACTACGTCAGCGAACGTATTTCGCGCTGTTTATGGGAAAATTTTATTTTTTTGCTGATGCGACTTTGAAAAATCAGCTTCGATGGAATTTTCTTGGGAAATTGTTGATTTTATGGTTTTTTGTTTTCGTTAACCCTAGAATGTTTACGTATTATTGAGGTTTGGGTAGGACGGATTTAATTTAAAGTTTGGTGGAATCGTTGAAACGATTCTTGTGAAAAGTCTCGGAAAATTTGCTAAGATTTCTTTGAAATGTCGTATCAAACGGTTTTTTTATATAAATCTTTTTTTGGCTTTTCAATAAGCTTTTTTTAAATCAGTAAACTATGTGGTAATGAGATCCGTTTTAAAAACCCGCAATTTAAAAAAAATTGATAGAATTTCATTAAAAAAATTTCGGTTTTGAAACCCACGATTTAAAAAATAAATTAATAGAATTTTAACAAAAATATCGGTTTTGACTTTACCTATACGGTACTTTTACCGATTTCGAATGTTTTTATTTATCAAATAGAAATTCTCCACATGAATTCTGGATCCGATAATCCCCAACCTCATGCCAGTGAATCCATCTTTGATAATGCAAATTCAATATGTTCAAGCTTTTTTTTTTATCAGTAAACTATGTGGCAATAAGATCCGTTTCAATTTAAAAATAATTGATAGAATTTCAACGAAAAAATATCGGTTTCGACTTTTTTACCTATATCAGTACTTTTACCGATTTCGAATGTTTTTATTTATTAAATAAAAAATTCCCCACATGAATTCTGGATTCGATAATCCCCAACCTCATGCCGGGAAATCCATCTTTGGTAATGCAAATTCAATATGTTCCAAGGGGAGCGAATACCCCCGAGGACTTGGCCGCATTTTATATTAATGAATTAGATTTTTTCTTCGGTTTTACGCGTTTACTATATACACCTGTTTTCATAAAAAAACTACCACTCTTCATTTTCGACTAAATAACTCTATACCGACCATAATTTACCATGAAATTTTTTGTGTTATACAATTTTATGACCGTAGACATCCATTCATCCGTTTAACACTAAAATGAGACAATTTTTATCGGAAATATTTCGGTCATCAAAAAAAAAAAGAAGACGGTGTCGAATTACACTGCAGCACTCTGAGAACACATGTTTGTGATTTATGGATACTTAAATTCATAGGAGATGTTAGCTATTTTTTTTTGCTCTTTTCTGAATGTTTCATCATTTTTTTGTAGATTTCAATAGGATTTAATAAATAAAACAATTTAATAAATTTTAAATGATATTTAATATCTAGTAACTCCACCATTATTTCTAATAACTTCTAAAATTCTTTGTGGCATACTATTATATAAATTTTTAATTATATTTATATCGATTTCTTTTCTCCAAACATCCAGAATATATTTTTTTAAATCTTTAACGTTGGACGGCTTGAACTTTTGAACTTTTTTCTTTAAAATGGCCCAGAGATGCTCAATGGGATTTAAATCTGGGCTATTACCAGGCCATTTTAAAGAAGTCATTCCCAATTCTTCTTTGTATTTATCGATCTGTAATTAAAATATGATATTAGTTATTGTTTAAATCAATTTTGAAGTAAAAAAGAAAGATTATTTTTCTTACCGTGTGGGCTCGATGGCATGGTGCAGAATCGTCCTGAAAGATGGGCTCTGCGGTATGTTGCGTCAAATCTTCATACGTCGGAAGAACTTGTTCTTGTATGATGGTTTTATATTTTAATGCATTGACTGAACCATCTACAAAAAAATAACTGACCCCAATCCATACCCTGTCATGCATCCCCATACCATGACAGATGGGGAAAATTTGACTGTGGGGGTGATACAGTTTTCACTGTATCGTTCACCCATCTTCCGACGCACAGACCGCACTCCATCCTTGTTGAAAACATTGAACTTCGACTCATCTGAAAAAGATGACTCTATTCCAGTCATTCGAAGTCCAATTTCGGTGTTCTTTGGCCCATTGCAGTCGCGTTTTCTTCATTTTCGGGGTCAAAGTGGCTTTTTTCGCCGAGCGCCGCGAGATGTATCCTTGCTCTATGAGCCTTCTGTGTAGAGTAGTTGTCGAAATTTGGCTTCCAGTTGTAGAAGCAAACTTCTCTTTGATTTCCGACAACGATTGGAAACGGTCGGATCTCAAAATTCTCGTTATTTGACGATCATCCCGGACGCTCGTCGATCGGCCTCTTCCGCTTCCTTTTCTTCGTTCTAACGAGCCACTTTCCCGGTATTTCCGTAAAAAAATTATAATCGAACTATGAGCAAAGCCTACTTTTCGAGATATTTCTTTGTATGACTTGCCTTCTTCAGACAAAGCCACAATTTTCGCCTTTGTCGCAACAGACATTTGTTTATCGTTAGGCATGTTCACTCGTTGGAAGACAAAACGAAACTAACAAAAACTTTAATAATTTTTGAAAAGGGACGAAACTTAGTCACATGTGTTCGCAATGAAAATGGCATTCAGCGAAAAAAAAATGAACAGAATTTGTACAAAAATGTGTGAAAAAATACGGTTTGAACGCAGTGTCTTAGAGTGGTAGTTTTTTTATGAAAACAGGTGTACTTTTTTTTTCATGACCACATCGGTAACCTTTTCAAGCGTAAACAACGAATCGCGAAATACGATAAAGCCGTACAAGTATCTCATTACATTTTCCGACGTTGTTTTCTGCGCGTTGTAAGAAAAAAATATTTTTCACGTGTCGCACAATTACGTAAACGTGCGTATTCTTTTTTAGAGTTTAACCTATTTAATTAGTTTGAAATTTCAATCACGTTTTATTCGAATTAGCGACGTCTAAAGGATATCTTCATGTTTCGGCTAATAATCATATTCGAATTATTAAACAGGATCGAGTTTTTCCACTGTGCATTCGTTAATTCTATTTTCGCTAAAATAATTATGCAGTGTTTCGAGAATATTCGGGTATTCGTTACGAAAATCTAGCTCGTAATTCGTTAAAGCGTCGTAATTGTGCGTTACTAATCGAAAAAGCGTTAAACGCACACGTTTCGTGTGGTTTTTTTTTCGGGCGGTAAAAATTCCGGTTTAATTGATCTGTGAGAGGTTTCAGTGGCCGTTGAGTTTATGTTTAATGTAGGAAATTTTCTCGTATCGATCTTTGTTGATCGATTAATGTAAAATATCGTTAAGCGTTGAGAATTTTCAATTTATCCGACGCGTATAATGTAGAATGTATCGAACTTTGATGTTGTGGATGTAATATGATAACGATTGTTCTTTTTAATGGATATTTTTACATTTTAAATGAGTTTGAAATGTCTTTTAGTTGAAAAGTATCTTATTATTGAATTTTTTTATACGCAAAAGTAGAATATTCCCATACACGTGACATCTCAAGTTACAAATTCAATTACTTTTTTTTATTCATATAATATAATTTTTCGCTGACACGAAACGAGACCCGTGTTATTGAATTCAAATTAACTTATTCTATTTGTCACACGGAAAATTTTCGAAATTGGCACAGCACGATACATCTAAAATTTCATCGATATCGAATAAAATATGTGAAAAAAAAAACTCATTCGAATAATCCAAACGCTACCGGCAACAATTTTTATTACCCGTTTATTGAACCCGTCATGTTTTTCCGTCGAATTCTGAAACTCCGAACCATCACGGAAAAGCGATATTTCATTTTGTTATTATTACATTATATAATATAACAATAAAACAATATTTAGTTCGATTCGTGCACGCGCCCCCACATATTTGAATATTTCCACCAGGGGAGGGGTCGCGCATGGAAAGCGTATAGGGGTCTCGTGTGTGCCCTAATAAATTTACGTTTTGCCCTTTTCGCCATTTTGCGCAATGTTCGTGTGTCTCGTGTCGTTGTCGGCGAATCGGAGGGTTTATGGCATCGGCGGATTTTTCTGTCGAGATTTTTTGAACTGTGGCGGTTTCCCGCGAGAGTTGGGTTTCGTTTCGTGAATGGTGTGTTTACGGTGGGTTTTTGTTTTTATTGGGATTTGAAGTATTTTCGTCTCGGAGTATGTACTGTGGAGTCTAATTTTGTTCTGCGTGCTTTTTTTATGTTGGGGAATGGCGAAAATGTTTATATGATCTTTTAATTGTTGAGTGTTTCGTTTGTGTTGTGTTTCGATTTGGTTGGTTTTGTATTTATAGAATTTTTTGCTCGGAAAATATTGTTGAATATAATCCTTATGTAATTCCGTATAAAATAAGAGTAGTTCCGATCAAAACGACTAAACGAAAAATTATCCATGATCAAACAGAGTATTCTCAAAATGTAATAGAAATTACAAAGAAATTATTTCAAGTGATGATGAAATTAATTTTGAACCAGCAAATAGAATAAAACGTTATTATAAATTTAGAGGAATGAAACGAAAATTTATATATAACATATGTATCTGCATACTTACTAAAATTATATGCCAATTATAATTACTAAAAAAAAATTTTAAATGATTTTTTTCTGTTTTTAAATATACTTGATATTTTTTTACGCGAATTTTCCTGAATCAATTTCCGTATTTATTATAGTAAAAATTTAAAGTCTCTATTTACGCGATTTTTACTTTGGAACATATCTCGTGTTTTTTTTTTACGCGGTTTATTGCGGAACGTATCTACGATGAGGTACTCGATTCGATTATTCCCGTATTTACCGATTTTTTTTACTCGGAAAATATCGATAACCATAATCTTTACGTAATTCCGTACAAAATAACAATAGCTCCATTTAAAACGACTCGTATCATATTTTTAGCAGCATTATCGATTTTATATTTCTTCCATTGTAGTATTTTCGAACGGCGATATCATCCGATTACATAACTCCGCCATTGAAAACAACAAACCGGGATATATTTACGACGTTTCCAAACATTGCCCACAACTAGGGATTCTGATTTCTCGATGATTTTCGTTTCTCGATTTAATTTTTTTTTAATTTTTCGAGAATTCTCGAGGAGAAAAACCTTGTCGGATTATTGAAAAACGAAATTAGTCCTAAATAATGTTGCATTTTGTCAATTTCCATGTGGAATGAATTCTTTATATCGCAGCGGGTTCTTATACAGTTTATCAAAGCGTAAGGCTGAATAATCGTAATCAATTTTTTGTCATTTAAATCTTTTCGTCCTTGGAAGAAAGTATACATATTCAAAAATCTGACACGAACCTTTTAAATAATTCTTTTATTACAAAATAAAAATTTCTCGAGAAATGAAAATTCTCGATTTCGGCATTTTCCTCGAGAAATTTTCTCGAAAGAATTCTCTAGAAGAATCACTATACACAACACACACACTAGGGCTTGCATTACCGGTTTACCGGTAAATAGCCAAAAACGTACCATCGGTAATTACCGGTAAATAGGGAAATTTACCGAAAACGATTTTATCGCGAATTAAAGACAGATATAGGCATATTGACGAAAAATTATTGTGAAAAAAAATTTGAAAGGCCGCTTTTATGAGTGTGAGGGACTCCACTGTGGTTTTGCGAACCTGGAGAGGGAGGGGTGGTAATCATTTATTTTAATTTCAGCACTGAAAGTCACATACAATATATGTATGGATTTATATGAAATTATTCATCTATAACAGGTTTGTCCAAAGGGCCACCACGATGCCAAAGTGGCCCCCACTTTTCACACAAAAGCAAACATAACAAACAGCGTTTATTCCGAAATAGCTTTATAATGGAAATAAATAACTGTATCAATATTTTAATACATATTACGTTGTGAATTTACAATAATTGAAATTTTGAGATTTGAAAGTGGCCCCCCGCATACTGAAATTTTGGACAAGCCTGATCTATCTTTTTCGAAACACTAAAAACGGATATTATATTCATTTTGTTTCGAAATCAAACATTCGATATTCATCAACAGACAAGACAGTTTCTCCCATTTCCGAAAACGACCAGAAATCTAATTCGAACACACAACCGCAAAACTCGACCACCATTTTCCAACAGCACCACAACTCCGATCTGTTTCCCGGTACCGGTTCACCGGCAGACAACCGGTAAACCGGTACCGGGAAAAACTATTTACCGGTAATTGAAATTCGACGGTAAATCGCAAGCCCTAATGCTGGCCATACACGCCACGATAAATCGTACGATAAAACTGAACACTTCGAACGGTTCGAATTATCGTACATGGCATACAAGCCATACACGCTTCGATAAATCGTTCGAAATCGGTCAGACGATACAATAAACGGTGCCGACGCACACGTGTCAGCGACGGCTTCGACGGACGACTTTTTTATGTTGGATTAATATTCGCCCTGAAGGAAAAAAAAGTGAAGCTGAAAAATCGTAGCATCTGGTGCAAAGAATGGCTAATGAAAAGAAGAGTTCATTCTCATGTCAATTTGTTGGCGGAATTAAAGATGTTTCCAAAAGACTGGCATAATTTTTAAGATGATAAGATGATAGGTAGGATGATAAGATTTTTTAAGGATGTGCGCACGTCCACCCGAACTGCGACTGACGACAAGACCGGACACGAAAACTGACAGGCGCATACACGATGCGATTTAGTCGGCATCGTTCATTCGATCCGATAAATCAATCGAAATTTTCGTATTGTTCCGTTCGACTGAACAGTCTTAAAAAACCGGACGAAACTGAACGATTTTATAACATACACGTAGCGAAAAATCGTACCTCAGTTTTTTCGGAACGATATATCGTGGCGTGTATGGCCAGCATAACACACATCACACCGACCACCTTCCCGATCCACGACCCGCACACTCTCACCGTCCACCTTTCGACCCGCGCGAGCGTACGCCAGTTACGCTCGCGTTTTTACGTCACAGCACAGCGACATACACACAGCTTGAACGTACTTACGCGCCTGTATTACGTATACATGTCCCCGTTTGTTGTTCTCGGGACGCATTGGCGCCGGTGGGCGTCTCTCGCCGGCACGATCGATACGGGGGCGCAACGCGGCGCCGCGGACCACCGCCGCAATTATTCAAATGTTGTTTATTTCCTTGGCGACGGGCGCGAAAACGGCCGAAAACCGCTTAACCCCCGGCGGGGGGTAAGCCGTTCCCGGCCGGGAAGGACCCGGTGCCGGGAGAGCGCGCCCCTTTGCTCTAGGTCAGGATCGGATGTGGGATCCGGCGTCCTTTGGGAGGGTGACCTTGCTCGGGGGGTTTGGAGAGAGGAAGAGGGGGGAGGGTTTTTGGATAGGGTTGTGGGTGAGAGGTTGTTGTGATTTGGATTTGGGTTGTTGATGTTGGTCGGGAATGTTTTTGTAAAAGGTTGTTGTTGATATTAAAATTACCAACCTAGACACGAGTCAAGTATAAAAGCTTGAAAAATATGATTGAATTAGTCATAATTAAAAAAAAATGCAAAATTTTCATCCTTATATTGACCGTTTAAAATTTTGCTCGACTTTGATGATTGAATTCGTTTGAAAGAGTTGAATCTATAAAGGTTTTATAAATATACAATAATGTATATTTAACTTTCCCTGTACTGAAGGGGGTGTGGCGAAAACTACGTGTTCACAATTTTCGCGATAACTCGATAATTAATCGGGCTATTCAACTCATAATTTTCATTAAAATGCTTTAAAATACAAAATATTCGATGTTCATACGTATAATACATATTGCGATAATTTGGATAAATCAAGAAATACTTTTTTTTTTACCCCTCGTCGGAAAGTTATTTATTTTACCATACTCCATACAAGAAAGGTTAACACACTTATTAACTTCAATATTGTTCAACTAATAACGCACAATAAACTTTTTTCCTTACAATCAAAATTAAATTGCAATTCTAAGAAACAAAACAGGAAAGTACATACATATTATACTCAAACGAACAATTAGTACATATTCACGTATACGAACATCGACATCGATCCCATCAACCTTCCCCAAAGGAAAGGACTCAAACCATTCTTCCCTTTACCGTAGGTCAGGTCCGTTGCCGAAAACGGGCCGCGGCCCCTCCCGGGAAGAACATGACCTTTCCCTATGCAGCTTCCCTTCTGTCCCTTCACATGTTCGGGTGTTGTTTTTTTTTTTATTATTTTCCACCTCTTGAATGAATCGCGCCGGTTTCCTTTCAGACGATGTCGAGGGTCAGTTTCGGCTGCTTTTTCGGCTTCGATGCGATTAGGGACGGTTGCGTTTTGTGTGCGAACAAAATGAATGAGACTGTCTTGTGGATGTTGGGGGGAAATGCGGATGGTTTTTGGTTTCGTGTGCCGATTTTGCGTTTTGTTCGTTTGCCGTTTGAATCGGTGGGAAATATTATGTGTTGTTGATTTTGGATTGTTTGGTGATGATCTGGTTTATTCTGTAGCGGCTTGTACCCGGCGTTGCTCGGGATTTTGTGAAAATAAATTGTGTATCGGTTGTAATTATTGTCACGATCAATCGTGACGCCGGCACATTATATTATAATTTGTATGGCGATCGATTGAAAAAGATGGAAAAAAACTGAATGCTTAGTTTTTCCGGATAAGCACATTCTTGGAAAATTTAGTGAAGATTTGTCTATCGGCTTAGGAGTTTATCAGATACATACATATGTACATCGTTTGAGTTTTATTTGTATTGATTTGTATTATTGAACGTTATCTGCTCTATTCTATAATGTTGTCGCATCCTCAAAAAAGGATATATGGAACGTGACATACTTGTTTCGGGTACGTTTTGAATTTCGGAAACAATTTATAACGAGTTCTTATGATCTGGGAGTTCAGGTTTAATGAAAAAATATAGTACTTACACACTTTATTCGCGTGAGAGAGCAATCTATGAAAACTTTGCACTTTTCGGCTTCGTTCTAATAAAAGTTTTCACAGAATTAATTTGTCGGAAAAGTTTGTTTTCGTAATATCGCGTAAGTAATTTTTTTGTTTATGTTATCGGACGCCTTATTTTCATTTCATATGAAGTAACGAATTTTTCCTGTAGCGTGTGTTGATTGAGTTTCTTTCGAATTTTTCCGAACTATTTTTGCGATATTCTGGAAGTTTTGGATGTATAATCTATCAAATTTGCTTTCTTATTTGGGCTTTATAAAATTAATTTTTCAATTCGTTAAATATAATATAATCATTTTTTTACCCCATGTTAATTTGCTTTAAAAAAAGTAAAATTTTATATGAATAAGTCCCTTGATTCATTCATAGAATTATCATTTTTATATAATTTATATATATATATAATTGTGGTATTTATATTACGCATTTGCTTAATATTCAAATGTGCTTTTCTCGGTACTCAATAATCATGCTCCCACGCAAATATGCTTCAATTAACAATATAATTTTATCATACGATTAACTGAGGTATTTTATAATATTTATTTATATGCGAATACGTTTTATATTAATTCTTGATATTTCGACCGCATTTAAAACATTTATACATTCAAATACTCAACTGTTACTATTTTCAAATACAATTGAAATCCTATATAATAATAATAACCGATTTTCGCAACCATTAATATTCCGACCTCAATTACGTTCAAATTTCATGTTTTATTTTAAACCATTTTTCCAAAATACGCATCCATTGACAATAGGGAGTACATTACCGGTAAATGATCCGAATAATAGCTCGGTAATTTACCGATAAATTTTAACTTTTATCGGTAAATCTACAAATTTTATTCAAATTTAACTTCTTAGTGTAATTCGTGTATTATAAGTGTGTAAATAATTTTTTTTGACAAGTTTCGCGCTTACAATTAGTTTAAATGTTATGTTGGTCAATTTTTAACCATATCTTAAAAAATTTCGCTTTAACATGTGGTAAAGTAGCATATTTTACCAACCGAACTGTCAGCATGTTTATTTATATGGCATACATAGTTTGAGAAAACAATTTACCACAACTGACAAACATAATCTCTCTACAAACTACGCGCGAAATTTGTTCAAATATTTTCGAAAAGATGTCTTTTTTCCGTTTTTCTCAATTGGTAACCTGATGGTCTTCCAATTTAAGGACTTCGCCCATTAAACAGCTCAGCTAGTACTATCTCAAACTTTTTGAGCAAATTCAAGTTTTAAGTGGATTTTTATGAGGTCATTTCACACTCAAAAATAAGGCATGCATGTAAATATTTTCCAAAATTAATTATCAGTGAATGAAAATTATTGTAAATTTGGACCAAAACGGACTTATTTGAACCTAACATATAACGAACAAGTGATATCGTGAAATTTTTCATATACAAAAAAAGATCCAATTGTTGAAATTCGAACGCCGATATTGCCACCATTATACACAAAATTGAAGAGAGTTTGGTCTTCTAATTTAAGGACTTCGCCCATTAAACAGTTCAGTACTACCTCATCCTTTTTGAGCAAATTCAAATATAATATATGATAGGTTTTAAGTGGATTTCTATAAGATAATTTCACACTCAAAAACAGAGCATGCGTGTGAATAGTTTCGAAACGTAATTATCGGAAAATTAAAATTTCGGTAAATTTGAACTAAAACATTTTTCATATAAAAAAAAAAATTATCTAACTGCCGAAATTCGAACGCCGAAATTGCCGCCATTATACACTAAATTGAAGAGAGTTTGATCTTATAATTTAAGGACTTCGACCATTGAACAGTTCAGCTCTACCTCATCTTTTTTGAACAAATTCAATTATACAAATAGGTTTCAAGTGGATTTCTATAAGGTGTTCACACTAAAAAATAAAACATGCGTGTGAATACTATTCACACCTATTCACACCTATTCACTGAATAGTTTCGAAACATAATTACCGGTAAATAAAAATTTCGGTAAATTTGGACTAAAACGGACCTAGGTTTTAAGTGGATTTTTATGACGTAATTTCACACTCAAAAATAAAACATGCGTGTGAATAGTTTCGAAAATGTATTATCGGTAAATTAATATTACGGTAAATTCGGACTAAAACGAACCTACAAGAACAAGCGACACCGCAAAATTTTTGGTGCTACTTTGAGTTTAGCTGAACTGCATCTTTTAGGATGGGTTAGGTTAGGTTAGGTTAGGTTTTTTTTTTCTCTCATTTATATGTGTACACACACAAATACAATCACACCACCATGACATTACAGGTTTTACCCCAAAGTCGTCATGGTGGTTAAATTATTAATCATCTTATCAATATGATAAAATGGCATTAGAGATAACCTCCAAATCATTTCAAATCATTGGGATAGGAAGGAGGACCGACCCAAACGCGCGTACCGCACATACTGGTGCACCGATCGCCGACGACCGCTCATAATAATTGTTACAAGCAATCGCGGTGCCGGTACATATAATTTGTATGGCGGACGACAGAGAATGACATCGGAACCATTTTTGGAATCGCCTCATCAAACGAAAGATTTGACTCTCATTTTTTTGGGAAAAATGGTTAAATTCCCATCTGAGACGATCGAGTAGGTGTTAAAAACGGGGTCCTGCTCTGGCCAACCCGGGATTTGAACCATCATCAATATATTGATAGCTCGTGGAACAAACCACTACACCACGGGCTGGTTAATTGGGAGGAGTACTTTCCAATACCCCTCCCCCCCTTTATTTACCTGTTTTTTTTATCTTACAGGTTAGGTTAGGTTAGGTTAGGTTAGAATAATTACTTAACACCTAAAGCACCTATGGGTTAGGTTTGTTTAGGTTAGATTAGATTAGGTTGGGTTGGGTTAGAAAAAAAAAATTTAGTTCAGCCGAAAACGTAGTGGCATCAAATTTTTTATGTACAAAAAAAGATCCAACCGTCGAAATTCAAACACCGAAATTGCCGCCATTATACACGAAATTGAAGAGAGTTCACACGACGCTGCTCGGGGGCGCAGCACTCCGGATCCGATTGACCCTGGCTGATCGATTCTCCCCGTCCCCCGCGCCTCTCTGGGGTCAACACACCCTGGGGGCCCCCGGGGCGGAGGGCGGGCGCTGCGCCCCCGCCGCACCGCGCACACTCAAACTTGCGGAAAATTCTTGCGCAATTTCGGCGCGAGGGCCTCCTCTGCGCTTCGGGAGGCCGGGTGCGTTGACTCGGGTGTTATCCAATCGTTTGTTGTGGACGATGGTTGAGCGTTTGGTTTGTTTGAGGGGCGCGTTTTAGGATGGGTGGGTGTCGCGTGCGGTCGAGGTGGTGTTTTGGAATTTTTTTTGTGGTGATTTTTGATTGAATTGATGGTGTTTTGTTGGAGGGTTTGTGATTTGGGTTGGAGTGTTCAATGCGCGGGTTTGAGGGTTGGTAATAGTTTTTTTTAGAATGGACAGTCGTTTAAGGCTAGGCGCAGATTATGGTCTTTTTGTCGGCCGGTAGCTCGGTAGGGTTCTTAGGCTAGGCGCCAACTAGGGAATTTTTGTCCGCTGATAATTTTAATCAGTATGGAGATGTATGGAAGTGCGCAAATTATAACGATTCGCCGATAAATAAGTTTAATTGCCTGCGCGGTTGCCTTCAAACTAAAATATCGGCCGAGTACTAAATCAGTGTGGTGCTCTACCACGCGCGCACACCAGCCGATTGTTTTAGTCAGTCAACTCGACAATTTTGTATTGACTGCTTACAAATAAGCAGATGAGAACTCTATCGTTCGAGAGCAGACTGCTGGCTAGTATGCGCATTCGCCACCAACCCGACTGTTTAGTTGGCCAAGTGTGCGCGTTAGCAGCCCAACCCGACCAAATTATCGCCTGACGAAAAGTCTGTAGTTTGCGCCTAGCCTAATAGTTTGGTCGGGTTCTTAATCAGTATGAAGATGTATGCGAGTCCTTATAATTTGCGCACTCGCATTCGTCTCCATACTGATTAAGAATCCGACCAAACTATCGACCGACAAAAAGTCTGTAGTTTGCGCCTTTTGCGCCGAATATCATTTGTGAAATAAATCCGCCACTGCACATTTATTTCGAAGTGCCCTTTATTGTGACGCGACAGAGTTAACAAACCTAGTTAAATAGTAATTTCAGAAAGCGCTATGCTAACTTTTACAATTTTCAGCATTGAATAATGACTGTTACAAATAATTACTGTTTATCGTATCGAGCGTACCACAGATGAAAATCGGCTATTATATAGATATTAAAATTGTTGAAATAGGAGGTTGCTTGTGCGTATGAATGGTGTTGGAACGGAAATTCTTGGAATATTTGAGGAAAAATGTGTATGATGATTGGTCGATTAGTAATGATTGTACAACCAATTGGTTGCCGCAAAGATCAGATTTAACATTATGATTTTCGATCTTGTGATTCATCAGTTATTAGTTCATATGTGAAAGAATCGTCAGAAAATGATTATAGTCTTGGTATTTGTCTGAATAAGGATACGCTTAAGTATCTTCAATTAATTTTGATAATAAATAAATACAACTTTGAATGTTTTCTTACGTAGATGTAATATTTATTCGATAGTTTTGGTTTGATACAATATTGAAAATATCTATTCTATTCATAGTGACAATGCGTAATCGACAAATCTAAATCAGAGGCCATTGAAAACAAACAAAAAAGATTTGATTTTGATTTAGTATTGCATCAATAAGCGTTTTTTCATGTTTTTTTTTATAAAATTTAAAATCGCTACATAAAAATGTCCATTTCGAATATCGTATCTGAACTGATCGGTTAAATTACATTCAATCGATGCGGAAAATCGTGATGTTTTGATTTTTCGGTATTCTATCTTGTTTAGAACTTCTATAAATTAACTACAAGTAAAACCCGTATATTTTACCATATCGTACAGGAATTCGAAAAAAATTTTCGTTAAGATTTCAATTGGTTGCTTGATTTATTGTAGTATTATATTCTTTGCTTTACGGAGAATCCACTTTTGGACTATCGTTTCAAGTGATTTGCATAATGTGATAGATGATTAGAAAATGCATATGTTTTGTTACTTTTTTCTTATAAAGATTTATGACAATTTTTTTTTCAAATATTCAAATGCATTCTTAAAATTTTTATAATCTTGGTTTTTGGAAATTTATTTATAATTTCGAAATGGAATATTTTTAATTTCTATTTTCCGAAAAAAATTTCAATATTTTGTATCTGAAATAAGAAAATAGAAAGTTTCATCCCCTGAAAATGCACTGATTCATCTGATTTGATGTGCGTTCAATATTTTATCATTCGTAATATTATGTATCATTTCTATGCATACTTTTCCTTATACCGTTATTCTGAGAACCCATTCAAACCCAGACATAAATTAATATTTTTTCAAAAATTCATATTCCTTCCACACAACGTAAGCGGAAAACGTTTCGCAACAATTCACATTCAAGTTCGAAACGCGAAAACACACATAATCGAAGATTCACATTCAACTACATACTATTCGAACGCATTCGAAGAAATTGTCAGACATCCTTTCGTCATTGTCGAAGGATATGTGAATTCTTTCGACTATTATGCGAATACGATTACAGCACAATGGCGATCGACGGGAAGTTGCGTTTTCACGATCGCTTATGCAAATTTAGCCAAGTTCATCATTCGCCGGCGCCTATTTGTCGTTTCCTTCGAAGCCTCGAGACGAGGCGTGGCCGATCCTTTGCGAAATTGGCGGCAATGTGCGAATTTGAATTGGCGTGGGTTTAGTTGATCGGTAACTTGTTCAAATTTTGATCGGTGAAAATGACTGAATTATCTGTGAATATTTCGAAATTATCAGTGAGTGTTCTAAATGATCGGTACGCTGTGGTTAGTTGTCAATTGTCACCTATCCCTCGATTTACAGTTTACACGGTAGATGGGTTCCTGAGAAAAACGTGTAAATCAAAATTGTATATTTTTTAATGTAAAATCGTGTAAATCGAAAAGTACACAAAAAACGCATCATTTGGTTGTTTTTTCAAGCTTTTTATTAACTTAGGTTAGGTTAGGTTAATTTTAGTCCGAAATCCTAATTTTAGAAGTCCTAATTTTAATAAGCAATTTATAAAAATGTTTAATATCGTGGTCAACATATCGTTTTGAGGTTACACTTGAAACGTCAAACTACGACGTAATGACAAACGTGCGGGTACGCACCTCGTTGTTTACCTAACAGTGGCTCTTCTATTTTAGTTAGTGATAGAATTCAATGTAAAATTATTATTGTTATTATTATTGATTATTTTCAACATTTATTTTTATTTTTGTTTTTTTTTTTTAAACCGTGTAAAAGCGAAAACGTGTAAAAAAAGTACCGTGTAAATCGAGGGATAGGTGGTATACTCGGTTATTAAACTAAATGATTAGTAATATGATTTAAAAATGATCATTTAATTTTGACAGTCGGAAAATAGTCAGTGTTGTCATATCGCGTGTCTGTTGACGTTTTCGTTTATATTTTTTGTATTTTACGTTTTTTCGGACCTCTTTCAAGGGGCCATTAATGGTCCCAGGGGGCAAATTTAGATACCGTTGTTACACTAACCTAACGAACGTTTCAGTTCGGTTAAAAAAACCTAACCTAATCTAAATCTAATCTAACCAAACTTAGCCTAACCATTTTAAAATTAAATACCGATCAAAAAGAATTTATTTACTGATTAAAAAAAATATTTACTGATAAAAAATGAATAATTTACTAATAATAAATTAATAATTTACTGATAAAAAAAGAATAGTTCGCTGATCATTTAGAACAAATTACTGGCCACTTTTGGAATTATAAACTAATCAAATAATTTGTCGCGATTTGAATTGTTTATTTGAGACGTGTGCATTCGTCGTTATCAGGAAGCGAAAATCGCCCGGTCGAAATTGTATTGTAACATCTTTTGTGCCGTGTCGTTGTCCCTGTTATATTTTAAACAAGTGACATCACTCGAGTCCTGCATTATTACTTTTTAGATTAGTCCTTTGTGCGCGTCCTGATATTCCTCGCCGTGTCTAACGTTTTCGACTTTGGAAAAGTGACGTTGCGAAAATGGTGCGCGAAAAATTTCCGACACCTCGCTTAATACTCAAAAAAAATCCTGCACAGCCTTGGAAGTTTCGTTCGCCATTTCTATATATTTTTTTTCGGTCTTCAGTGGAGCATAATTTGCTGTGACGTAGTGGATTCTGTGCGTTCTTTGAATTTTTTATTAAACATGACGCACCCGAGCTCTGATGGAAAAATGTATTAAGTAATATCCTTAACAGTACAATTTGCGCGAAATATTTAACGATGGAGTCGTGCGTTTTTGTTTAATTTATTTTTTGAGTGAATAAATGATGAATTTGGATCATGAGAATATAATACATTTCGGAATATCCTTCGAGAACGATCGGTTCCGTTCCGCCTCTGTAACTTTTTCCGCCTAACGATTCCCAATCTGCGCATACGAAGTTTGATATTTATGCGATGTTTTAAAAGTCACTTTTTTTCAGTCCAAACATAACGAATTTCGGATAAATTAATTAACATTAATTAACTCATACTAATAATAGAATTTCGCATATTTGTTAATCAAACGTTGATTCTCATAATATTATTCCGACGAAACCTTATTGTGTTGCCGTGAAAGCCCCCCGGAGTTCGATGAATTTGCCATGAGATGTTGGAATTCCGTTTAAAGTTTATGAAGGCTTCAGTTTTAGATTGTTGTCGAATTTAATTAGTAAATTGTAGGATCTACTAACACCTGTCAGGAAAAGTGTTTTTTTTAATCATTCTTTGAACGTTTGAATTTTAAAATATTCGAATGTAATATCTTTCGTAGTTTTTATGTGATAATTATTGTACTGGGTCAATTTGTGTGAATGAGATGAATATAGGAAAAAAATGCTAAGATAATAATTAGAGATGTTGTTACTGGTAAATCGGTTTATCGGTAAATGACCCAAAAAGAATCCGGTAATTTACCGTTAATTTTTAATATTTAGTAAATAAAAAAAGTTCTATTTTGAGTATTTTTGAAAGGTGTTGTTTTTGTAAGTACATATACGGTTTTTTTATGAATGTTGTCGTTTTTTTAAGGAAAATATTTTTGGTTTTACGATTTTTTCAGCTTCTCGTTATTTTTTAAATCTGACATGCCTAATAATAATAATATTAGGATATGTTAAGATTAAATTATCTGTTAGCAGTTAAATTATATGTAGGAGTTAATTTTAATATAGGAAATGTAACAAACGAAATTATCGGAGTTTTAAAAAAAATCTCATTATAGAAGCCCAAAACGGCCGCATTTTCATACTTTTTTCAAACTTTCCCAACTCCACCATAACAAATATTAGCATCTACCACCAAAACCCAATATCCACCGATCTCCCGACATCAACACTAACAAACACCAAATTATGCCCGCCGCGTCGAAAAGCAGGAAACCGTCGCGATTCCCGCTCGACGGCCACACCCAACTCGCGTGCGATTCCTCACATCACACTCTCATCACTCATTACAACATATCATCACATTACATTACACGAACGTCCTTACGCGCGAAGACCTTCCATTGATCGCGCTTCGGCGCACGTGGTCCGCTATCGCGGCTCCGAAAGTGTAATACACAATTGTCGCACGTGTAACAATGCGCCGTTACACGTATGGGTGGCCGAAAGCGGTACGGGTGTGTGTTTGCTTTGTAACTCGTGTCGTTTTGTAAAGATGGCAGTTTGCTTTGGGTGCGAGTGTTTATTTGCTCGGGACGGGCGTGTGTGCGTTTTGGATGTTGTCGCGTATTTGAGGATTGATACCGTTTGGTTTGGTTGCGATTGTGTTGTTTTTAGGTGTGCGTTGTAGGTTTTTTTGGTGTGGATGGACTTTTGGTTGGGTGAAATGGGGAATATGACGTTTGCGCACGTCGATAGTAGTGCATTAATGTTTGAGGAGTGATTCAATTTGGTGGTGGTTGCGATTGGGTAAAAGTGATCTTTGGCATACATACGAATTTAAGTTGGTACCTCAGAAAACATGTTTATACACGTACATGCACCAATACTCATTCGCAGTTTGACAGCTGGTTGGAAACTTTTACGATAGAGACTTATAAAATATTTTCGATCTGAATAAGATACGTTCAGTAAATGTGACGCAAAAAACGCTAACCTAACCTAAACACGCGTTTAGTAATAAATACGTTCGGACTTTTGATTGAGACATGCGGCATTAAATAAGTGCGTTTAGTTTTCCCTTACAGAAATGCGGCGTTTGGCCCAACCCCCACGTTCAGTTTTTCTGTAAGGAAAGTGGTAGTAAACACGTCGTTTAACGTAGCATAGTTTAGGTACTCCAAATTGACGTTGCAAACGTCGGAATATTTTCAACTAACTGTCACACTGCGAATGAGTATTGCTGCATGTACGTGTATAAACATGTTTCTGAGGTGCCAACTTAAATTTGTATGTATGCTAAAGATCACCTTTACCTGCGATGGTGTATGTTTTTTTTTTATTGTGGACGGACTTTTGCCTGAATTAAATGGCTCATGTGATGTTCGCACACGTTGATAGTAATGCATACGATACATGTGTGAGGATTGATTCGATGGTGGTTGCGATTGTGGACGGACGTTTGCCCAAATGAAATGGCTCATACGACATTGGTACACATCGATAGTAGCACACACGATGCGTATTTGAGGATTGATACGGTTCGATTTGGCGGTGGTTGCGATTGTGTATGTTTTTTTTGTTGTTGACGGACGTTTGCCCGAAATAAGCAGCTCATATGACATTGACACACACCGACAGTAGTACACATGATGCGTGTTTGAGAATTGATATGGTTCAATTTGGTGGTAGTTGTGATTGTGTATGTTTTTTTATGGTGACTATACGTTTGCCCAAACAATAGCACATACGACACGTTTTAAGACTATATCATGGTTAAATTATCCAATTAATGCTTTATGATTTATTTTAATCATAGTATTTCGAAATGTTTCGCGGATTGTATTGCAGTGTCGGTATGTGCTAGTGTCGTTAAAGCAAACGTCTGGAAACCGTTTTTTATCGGTTAATTTCGTTGAGTGATGACTAATGGGTTTGGATTCGATCGATGGGTAATGCAATTTTGAATTTGAAGGAACTAATTTGTTCAATTGCATTTTGGATGTGTTCATGCATGTCATTGCGCTGAAACAATACATTTTTCAACAATAGAAATGAAACTGCCATATGTATGTCATGATGCTTTTTCACGTGATTAATATTTACTTGAATATTAATGCACGAATTAATTATTTACAATTTTGGATGTTCAACTAAAATATTTTATAATAAATTAATATGTTTAGAAAACGTTATTTGAACAATTTTCGCAACCGTCAATTTGAATTCGCCATACAAATAAATCACACAACAACAATTCAGATAAATTATCTAGCGTTTAATGTTATGTATTACACTCGTATCGAACTCCGTATACGTATAAGTTCATGATTCGAGTGTAATTGAAAGTGGTTTATCTTGTTCACGTTTTCACATTTCGAATAGGTCTTCCGGGTGACTTTTCCATTATGTATATATATTTTTTTATATATATGTATATCATATCGGTATCGTTGTCGACCCTCGTCAACGTTTCGCGTACTTTTTCGATAATTGAATAATTTTATTTAGGCTCTAGAAAATCCCGTGTCCCTTCGCGTTCGAAATCTTCGCGTTTTCAGATCTACACTGAAAATAATAAAAAAAAAAGTCGTAATCGCGAACGGAATGGGATGCGAAAACGTCAACCTTTGATAAAAATTTTACGTCTTACTTAACATTTTGTAAATGGCCCCAACCGTTCCCGGAAACAATCCGAAAATATCGGTCGTAATCGCGATCGTAACTCGGCGAAATTAGTGTTGTGTGAAATTAGATATCGTCCTTTCGGCAGTGGAAAAAATTAATTTAGTTTCGTCATTATGCAAATTTGAAAGTCGTATCGTTTCGGAGATGTTTAATTTTTGATACGTCAGGTTTTAATTTTACGGTCATTTTTGTTTCGTACGTAATTTTAAAATCGTTTTGTTTTATGATTGAATTTGCATAATATAAATTTTGTGAATAAATTCTGTGTTAAGTTTCGGTCATACATTTATCATTGTTTCATGAGTTGAACTTTAATGGATTTTCTCTTTAATAAAAGCAAATGAAATTAGTATCTAAATTATATGAATATTAATACACAAAGAATGAATAATGATATTTAAGTACTTTTATCTCTATTTATAATAACGGTCATTTGTGACAAGATGCGTTTCAATCATCACCGTATCATCTGCGGTATGATATTTTCTAGAGAAATGTCAATCTTCGACTACTTCCGCCTTCATTAACGGTGACTCGAGATCATTCACCGACAATCATCATTTCATTCGAATACATCATATTAATACGACATTTAATACTCACAAAAAACATCATTTACTTTCAATAATCGAAAAATTTACATATCAATACACCAAAAAGACATTATGGGAATTTTTCGACCAACAAACGAATCCTACGGGTGAGAACTACTCTCCCCAAGTTGCGCATTCGAATAATACATTTAATACATTTTTTAAATAAATTCGTTTTAAGAAACACGTTTTTTACAATACCCAGGGTGCTTTGACATGTCGATTCAAGGAAAACTCTCGGATGTTAATCTCTCTTTCGGTCGCGCACACATTTTTTAAATATGGGCCAAGTGAAAAAAAAATCATCATGCCGCCCCTGATTCGAATTTTAAACAATGTATGTTCGGCAACGAGAACCGGAATATTTAACGCGTACGCTATGCGTACATATTAAATATTTACCCGAACGCCATTATGCGAAGGGGGCTAAGAAAACAAGTGTGTGTATGTATGTTTTCTTCTTAACCCTTTTCGTGGCACTTTCTAATTAAATAATTCGAATTCCTCGGACGTTTCCGTGTCGGCTCAATTTGGACGAAAATTACGGTGCATATTGGTCAAGTGACTTATTACGTAGTCAGTTTTTTTGACGAATGAATATATCGTTAATTTGATTTTTATATTTTTTGCGATTTTTATATACTCTTATTCTGCGGTTTCATATGTTTTTGCTATAGTTTCGTATGTAGATACGTATCCGTCTGGACAGGTGCCCGTCACTTAGCCGCGAATTAGCAATTTTATTCACCGACCCATGAAACATTCAGGTATCTTTTTCGGTAATAATACGTCAATACGAAATTTTATTCGAATTCATATCCCGTTTCATTTTGTGCGTCGCAAAATTGCCCACTTCCTAAGCGAATTTTGGTGGAAAAATTATTTTTGATTGATATTAATGTGTGTTTTTTTTTTTGTTTCAGGTGTGTATGCCAGTTCGTTCGAAGGATATGTAGGATCTGCTGTGAACGGTTTGGAATTCGATCTATTTCAATTCTGCCTTTTCCACGTTCATTACGCGTATTTAGGAATTAGAATTATTGAATGCAATATATCAAAATGACCTCTTAAGTGTTCATTGTCAACCTACATCAGTGAATGTCAATCTTTGTGATGTGAAACGGTACCGTTTCCTTCGATATCGATCCGTAACAATGAGCTTATATGATTATTAAAACATTTTTAATACTATATGAACATTTCGAATTTCGTACATTCGAAAACTTGGAAAATGTTGAGAATCGTGTACGTAGACGTTGCGTTCTGTCAATTGCAATAATTGCACTCTTTTTTGATTACTTATTGAACTTTTGATGACTGTCGTTACGAGCACTCGTTTCGTTTCGTACTTTTTTCTCGTGCTAAGTGCGTTTTACGTTTATTTGTCGGTCGTATTAGCATAAATTCAATTTTGAGTTTTCGAATTTCGATCGTGACTCGGAAAATTGAGTCTGCGTACACATGTAGTACTTACGTGACTTTTTACGAACGTTTGAAACGCGCGTAGAGAAAAGGATGAATCAAAAAATCGGCTTGATTTTTCAATATGTCATGTTTGACTTTGAAGTAGGTTGTTCATCTAGAAAAAATATTGTCTGAAAAGTTTCTTAGAAAAACAAACACGCATCAATATTTGTCGATGATGAAATTAATTTTGCAAAGTGGTTCGCTTGATTGATAAATTTCGTTAAAGTTTCATAAATTTCTCTCATTACTTTGATGTAAATTCGTTTTCATCAAAGTTATTTTTATTTATATAAAGGTTATTCAAAAGAATTTCGAAGCTTAAACTCTTTTTATATGGTTTCGAAATAAAACGGTTCAATTAAAAGAACCGATTGTTTTTTTATTTTTATTTTAACACGATGTAAAAATAGAAATAAAATGTATTATGATGCCATAATGGTCTGATTCTGAGGAAATTAGTATACAGTTACAGTTATTAAATGAAAATTTACGATTTTTTTTGATAATTTCACATGGCAAAATTTTGTCACATTATACATTTTTCATGGAAGTTTAAAGCGCAATTATACTAATGGAACCTATCTTCAATTTTTATATGGTTAACCATACCTTTTATACATAGTAATCTCTGGATCATATCCTCCGTGTAAACAGAGACTCGGGTATTAATTTAGTCTTCTCATTCAAAACTTATCGATGCTCCCATCTAAATTATACTCTCGCTGAACATACACGTTTTTCATAAATTTGTATGAAAGTTTCATCCAAATATACTAATGGAACCTATCTTCAATTTTTATATGGTTTGCCATATCTTTTTTTAGACGGTAAGTCTTTGGAACATATCCCCCTGTTAAAAGAGACTTGGGTGTATTTTGTCTTCAATGATTTTTTTGTTCGAAATTTTAGTTTTGAATTTTTCGGCAGTTAGGGAATTGGTATGACTGTCTTTTTGACTCAGGTGTGTAATGAGCCACCCACGTTTTATCTCCTGTCACAAAAAAATCAGAAAATCTTCACCTTTCAATTCAAATCGCTCAAGAAACTCGTCGGTGCTATTGGCGTGGTTCGCATTTGGTGGGATTTGTTACTGACATCTTTTACGCAATTGGACACTACAACGCGAGTTTGCATACTACCGTGTTCCTCCGATTCTCATTCTGTCAGGAGATTCCCCTTTACCACTCTGTTGCCAACCCTCAAAAAACCACAACCCGTTATTGTTAGTCTTCTTAATTTCTGAACATGCTTAATATTTAACAATTTTCAATACTCCCATCCAAATTATACTCTCGCCGAACATTCACTCGAATTTCCAACGGACACAATCGAAGTTCGGACCACCGACATAAACCCGATCCCGTTCGAATGTCGCGCTTCTGAAACTACGCGCCAAGTGTCGGTGTCTTGCCGCTCGCCGTCAGACCGCACGACATGCTCAGCCTCATACCGATCTGAATTTCAAATTTGAGGCTCGTCTTCCCTCGTCCATGACGGCGAGGACGACAGTTCGCCGAATCCGAGTAAATCCGGCCGAAAAATTGGCGGATGTGTGGTTGGAGGACGTCGGAAGTGAGGGATCGGTGTGTGGATTTTTGGTGCAGTGGGTAATGTCTGTTGCGGGAGAGGTGTTTTTGGGTGGGATTTGGGAGTGTGGGTGTTGTTTGTTTGGTGGGTAATGTGGGAGAGGTGTTTTTGGATGGGATTTGGGGGTTTGGGTGTTGGCGTTTGTATGGTGGGTAAATTTGAAGGAGTTGAGTAGTGAAAATGTATGGGAGTTGAATAGTTTGCGTGATATTGTGAGAGTCGATGAATTTGAATGGGATTTGGATGGGATTTGGGGGTTTGGGTGTCGGCGTTTGTATGGTGGGTAAATTTGAAGGAGTTGAGTAGTGAACATGTATGGGAGTTGAATGGTTTGCGTGATATTGTGAGAGTCGATGAATTTGGATGGGATTTGGGAGTTTGGGTGTTGGAATTTGTATGGTGGGTAAATTTGAAGGAGTTAAGTAGTGAAAATTTATGGGAGTTGAATAGTTTGCGTGATGTTGTGAGAGTCGATGAGTTTGTTGTTAAGTTCGGACGATTTGTGATGAGGCTAGTGAAAATGATTAGTGATTGGAGTAATTAGTGTGATTGATGAGTTTGTCAGGATTGTACATTACAAGCAAGATAGAGAGGGGTTTAAAGTTTTCAAAAAAATAATGAAAACTGATAAATTTTCACGAAATTGGTGTGATTTTTGGCATAGGAATGAGGCATTGTCGATGTTTATAGATAATAAATATCGACGATAGATCGATTTTATAAGGTCTTTGTGATAGCATAGAAGGCTTAGTTTTTTTATATTTAATGATTGAATACTTAAATAGTGAAATTATTACTCGACGAATTGTCTTGGGTCGATAGTATAATATTTGTTCAGATGATCTGTGCTTTTATTAGTCCCATCGCGTATCTTCATTTTGTTGATCGTTGGCAAAATAATATTGTATATTGAACATTTAACATCGAATAGGTTTCGCTGAAATGACTAGCATCGAGTCAACAATGGTTGGTTCCAGGATATTGTTGTTTGTTTCCTGAAAAATCGGAAAAGCCCTTTTCTGCAATGATCAGTATGTTGGCTGAAGTTCCCCCCTTTAATAATTTTCTTTGTGAAAATCGCTAGATTTAATTTATAAAAATAAGTATTTCGTCCATTTCGAATTAGCATAATAATCTGTAAAACAAATAATATTCAATATGTAAATTTTAAAATTATGACGAACATTGAAATGTATTCCTGTATAATAAAAATACAACACATCTTTTCTTGAACCTATCTTTCATCCATATTCAAATCTACATATAAAAATAACCTAAAATAATGCCTTCCGTTCGTATTTTTTTTCCATCTGCGACCTTATATTATTGTATAATATAAATTTTAATAGAATTCTGTCTAAGAGTATTTGTATCATTCTATTTTTAAAATCCTGATCTTGAAATTTCAACAATATTTAGATTTCATAACTATAATAAATACACAATCGAAAAACGCAAAATACTACAAACCAAATATATTTCCCTCAAAAATTTCCCACGAAACACACCTCCAAAAAACCCGACAATACAAAAACGAACAACACAACTCCCAATCTTACTAAACCAAATCAAAAACATGCAAATTCCCCGCGTACGAGCCTAATTATATCGCAAACCGCATTTAGGCCCACATAGGGCCTCCCCGCCCATTGTCCCACCGGGACGGTTTCGGGTCTTCGGTCTCGTTTCGCCCAAAAGGGCCCCGACCTCGGAAGCGATACTTTCGATGTTATTTTTCGATTTGCTGTCGAATGGCGAGGAAGACGTATTGCGTTCGTGGCCTAATCGGATTATCGGCGAAGGCTTCGTAAGACGCCGAAGCTACCTTTTGTGCGTGCCCTTTGGCGACCCGCCGATTCTGATGAGATTTCCGCGTACAGAAGGCCCTCGATTTTCGAATTACATTTCTCTCGGTACTCTTTTTACACGTTTTCGCTTTTACACGGTTTAAAAAAAAAAACAAAAATAAAAATAAATGTTGAAAATAATCAATAATAATAACATTAACAATTTTAACATTGAATTCTATCCGTGACCGGCCGTGAATAACCATAAAAACTAAAAGGCTTATTCCGAGAATAACTCTTAACCGACGATTGAAAGATCGGCCCTAACTAAAATAGAAGAGCCACTGTTAGGTAAACAACGAGGTGCGTACCCGTACGTTTGTCATTACGTCGTAGTTTGACGTTTCGAGTGTAACCTCAAAACGATATGTCTACCATGATATTTAAACATGTTTATAAATTGCTTATTATAATTAGGACTTCGGACTAAAATTAACCTAACCTAACCTAAGTTAATAAAAAGCTTGAAAAAACAACCAAATGATTCGTTTTTTGTGTACTTTTCGATTTACACGATTTTACATTAAAAATATACAATTTCGATATACACGTTTTTCTCAGGAACCTATCTACCGTGTAAATCGAGGGATATGTGTATTCGACTTTAGAATGATTCGCTGTTTAGAATATTTTCAAGAAATCTGTTTTTTAAGATTTTTGTTGATTATGCGGAAAATTTTGATTTGACAGTTTTGCAATAAGTATACAACTGTGCTCCGCAATCAGTGTGTCGAAATACGGTACTGTGCCGTGGTGTATTTCCAAATATGAGAAAAAAATTCAAATAATTTGCCAATAATATAAAATTAATGTAATTTATATAAAGAAAAGCACATTTTTATAAATATCTTTTATTTTTGGTGTACTTAGAAACGTCCAATTTTTCCCGGAATAGTCCCGTCGTTTTGTCGTTTTCATAAAATTTTAATATAGATATAATAATGTTAGAAAAATATATTTTACTTTATAAAAGAAGAATTGAAAGTAAAAAAAAAACAATACTTTTAGTTGCACATTATTTTCGTAATGAAAAGAAACTGAGAAAACCTTTAAAAAAAATTGTATCTAATTTATTGCTCATTTTACATTGTTTCAGAAAAAAAAATCACCTGCGGTGCTATAATTGTTTTTATGTGAACATAAAATATTACTATAGATTATTTTCATTTTAGTTGTGCGTCCTGGAAAAAAAAATTTAATGACATTAATAGTTCTTCAAGGTAAAAATTGTAAAATTATTTGACGTACCAAACATGTTTTTATATGGGGGGGAAGGGTATACTTTTTAATTGTTTTTACGGGACATTCTGTTTAGTTCCCAGAAATAGGGTCACCCTGTTAGGTGTGCCGCGAAATTTTGGAAATATGGTTAGTGAGCCGCGGAAGGAAAATGGTTGCGGGGCACTGCCGGATAATGCAAAAAAATATGATTTGACAGTTTTGCCATAACTATACAATACAATATGTACTGTCAGGTGGCAGCAATACTGGTTTATTTTGTTAAAAAAATGCCTAAATCATACATTATAATCGACGAAAGGATCAATTTTCTCATGGCATAAACCTTCTAAAAACCGATTGACTCTTTTTTTTTTGGTGAAAACTTTGCTGGTGATTTGATAAACGTTAAAAATACATCCAACTTTTGATTTTTTTTAAATTCCATCTATTTTCGAACATTCAACATTCGAGCACATTTTCGGGAACCAATTATGTTCGAAAGTCGAGGGCTGCCTGTATTCGAAAATTGTGTGTGATTGTGGATTGTGTTGGGTTTATCGTTTTGGTTGTGCGTTTGTTAACGTGATTGATTTATAATGATGCGTAATGGTTTTTCGGCGTGTGATTTTCAGATGATTTTTGTGGATTTTGGTGTTTGGGAAAATGCGGAGAGTTGGTGAATTTGTTTAATTTGGAAATTTGATATATTTCCGTTAGACTGGTGCAAATACTATAACTGGTATTTATCGCTAGCTATCAATCGTTGATTTGCAGTAAAATTGTAAAGCGCTATGTCATAATTCTATAATGTTTTATATTTATGTCACTTTACGGTGTCAATGTTTCCGTTTAATATTTTTGATTGAGAAATGCTACTTTTGAACAACCCTTTATGTTCAGTTATACTAAAAATAAAATGAAAGTGAATGTTATAGAATTTAAAAATAATTAACCTCACCCTAATCAAACGTTCGATAATAAATACGTTCAGACTTTTGATTGAGTCATGCGGCATTTTCCCAACCCCTACGTTCAACTTTTCTAAAAGGAAAATGGAAGTAAACGTTATACAATTTCAAAATAGTGTACAAATTCACCATTTGTATATGTGTGAGTTTGTCGGCCATTTACGACAGTTTAATGGGAAAGTACTGAAAATTTAAATGTCATACATATTTCGGGTGTGTAATGAAATATGGGAATTCTGAACAGCGTATTTTATTCTGGTTGTATCTTGAAATCAGTATACTGTAGTCCTTATCGGATAATATTTTTAAATAATAAACGTTTTTATTTTGTAAAATGCATCGATTTTTTTCTTATTAATAATCGAATATAAGTGAAATGCTATGTTAGACACAATCATTTACAATTACTTCCAATTTTGTTAAAATTTTTCCAATACCAAATTCATATCATCAAAAAAGTCTTATTCTACATCATATAATTAGCACCCAATAATTTTAACAATTTTCAATTAATCAATAAAAAAATCAAACTGCCCAAAAAAAACGCACAAATTTCCGCACAAACCAACTACATACCACTCTCGTCAATAAATCACGCGCACAATCGAAAACAATCAAGCCCCGATAATCGACCGATTAATTCGCAACATGCACCGCGCAAAATGCAATTATTCATCGCACTGCAATTTGCACCAAAATAAACGTCAAACGTACACGTATATATATGGCGCCATTGTTTTCGCGGCTCTGCTATGCGCGTTACATGTGCCGAGTCCATATTTTCGCGCTATGTTTAGATAGCGTGTCAATTTGCATAATTTATTAATTTGCACATGCATTCGCAGTGCCATGTCGTAGGTTAGTTATGTGCGCGCGAACATATGCCGGCGAAATAATCCGCGATGCAAAAAAGCCCGCGAAAAAAAAAACACGCATGCGATATTTCGGATGCGGATCGCGTTGTTTTGGACGTTTTAATGTGTTTTTTTTTAGTGTGGGAAATCTCTTTTGATCGTTGTGTGTGTTTTCTTTTGATTGATTTCGGAATTAATTCGTTGTTGGTTCGTGTTTTTTGAATTACGATGGAGATGTGTTGTAAGTCGGATCTATATGAAACAATTTATTTATTTTTTTTGTTTGTGTCACGGTTCGTGTGTATTTGGATCGGTTATAAATATACTTTGTTGGGGGTTAGTTTAGGTTAGATTTTTTTGGAAATTTCGTTTGTTGTGATCGAAGTTTTGGGTTGGTCAAATATACGTGGACTGCGACATTTATATCTAAATATTAATTTTTCAATGTTTCTAATTGGAAACAGCGTATTTTCGCCCTACAATTGGTAAATTTTGGTAAAATTTTGCAAATTATAACTTATTTATGTTTAGAAAATTAATAATCCATTTTTTTCAATTATTAGTGCTTTTTTTCGAAATATTTTGCCAGATAAGAACATATGATATAATATACCCAAAATGAACGAAAAAAAATGTCATAAAATAATAGATATCTGCATGTTCGCTAAATTAATTGAAAGGGCTTTAAACAGAGATGTTCTTAAAAATATTTGAAAACTTTGGACTTTTTTAATAAAAGAAATATCCCAAATCTCTAGTTTCCCTTTACTTCAATCATTTCTTGATAATTAATCATGTTAATAGTTTTTAGTTGGTATAGATTTTTGTGTTCTTATTAAATGCATAGTTAACAAACAAAAAAAATGAGTTTCGTCTGCCACATTATCTTCCATTCGGAAATTATTAATGTGCAATTGTGAGATTTTGGATTGTAATGTATGTTCGGCTTAAAATGTTCCAAATAACATGACCTATCACCTCTTTAAGGCTTTACGGAGACCTTCAGACCACCCTGTACAATTTTTTTCGTCGTAAGTGCGAACCATCGTAAGTCGAAGACTACCCTACACTCTTTCAGGAAAATAAAAAGCCATTCTTATCGCCGCAAATCCGAAGCTCATTATATAAATCAATTCAAAAATAAACCCGCAGAAACTCTCGAAATACGACCGAAAAAAAAAAACAAAAACACCGAGAAGTTTCGCTCGCTCTAAAACTACACACTTTTTTTTTCATCCGCCGGAGTCTAGCACTTCCATAACGTCATCGCAGATTACTACAACGCCGCCACGACTACTACAAACCGAAAATAGAACACACACACGAATATTTTCACTCTTCCCGCACCGGCGGCATGAATGGACGCGAAAGCGCGCCAAAACCGACCTCGTTCGAAAACCCACTTTTTCGGCGCGCAAATCGCGACCGATTCCCCCGCACCACATTCGCGGGACCTTGAGGAAATGGCTGCCAACCTAACCGGTGGCCCCTTCGGTGAAACGTCAATAAAAAAATGTAATGCTCGTACACCGATCGGTCTATATATGCGGCGTATTTATTTTGATTTTTTTCCGCAGCCAGGCTCCGTTCGCGACCGGCGGGGCGTTGAACCGGTGTTATTGTTGGGAATTGTAATAGATCGAAATTTTAACGACAAATTAGCCGTTTAACGGCGCTCGTTTTGTACGCATTGCGCATTTCGAATGGTGTGTGTGTGTGTGTGTGCGTTTTGCGGAGGTGGGTTTTTGTGGGTGGCGTTTGGGATTTGCGTAAATTTGTTTGTCGGTGCGAGTTTGCACAGGTGAATCTTCGTTGGGGGGTTTTTGGGGATTATGTCGGGTTTTTTTTTAATCGTGATTTGATTTTTGGATTAGTTCGTGTGTTTTGTAAATGGGGCTGGTTTAAAATAACTGAAATATGTTGCGTTTGAATCTTGTTATAAATTCGATATTGATTTATGTACGTACAATAGAACCTCGATTATACGGATTAAACGGGGATTGGGAGGGTCCGGATTGCGAAAAATACGGATAGTCGAAAACAGAAAGAGATAAACTGAATAGAATTTATCAATTTATTAGAAATTAAATTAAATTATTTGTAGACATTTTAAGATATACGTTTTCATTTTGTAAACAAAGATAGATCGCATGTTTGCAACTGGCACAAGGATCGCATTAAACAAGATTCTTTTTCAATTTATTATGTTTTAAAAAAATAATTATGTATGTATTTTCAAATTCGTAATTATAAAATGAAATTTTATATAATATATGGTATGTAATTTTTTTCGAAAAAATATAGGGGAGGGGAGGTACAGAAAAATATTAGACACAAAAGTTGTCCACGGTCCAAAAAGGTTAAGAAACATTGGCTTTAAACGATGGCGGAATGCAGGACACTAGAACACTAGTGTTGCGTTCTAATGTTCATGTGTTCTACTGTCGTTTGGGCAATCGTTTGGAACCGTGAGAGATGCAAGATCAATCAATGCTGCCGATACACTTTTACAAATAAATTATTTTTTTGATCAATCCGGATAATCGAGATTTTACTGTTTTTCCAAGTTTATTTATTCAGGATCCTTTCAATTACAAAATTTACTTTTCAATACAAAAATATTTATTGAACAAACTCACAAAATTATAATCAACCATTTCGATATCGATACATTTTAACGCATCGTTTGCTTCAATATCTGAACAAAACACTGCCTTCTTATAATTTTCTCCCACAACAATAAAAACTTCGCCATTACGCAACAATATTTTAGCGCATTTATCAAATTCGATTCTCGGCCTAAACCGAAACAATTTTACGCATCGCCGACACGGAACGCTTTATTTCCCGATCGTTTTCGATTTTACAACGCACTTGACATTACGGCTTTTTAAATGCATCAATTAATATGTATTGAAAAAAATAAAAATGGAAAAACGCGGCCTCAAGAAAAGAGGAGGCGAACGCGCGATGATGTAACGTGAATGGAACGGAATTAGTCTCGCTAATTATTATTGGGTCTAATTGTCGGGTTTATTGCGTTCATTTTCCATATTGCGTAGTCGGCCGGTGCAAAATCGCACAATGTGTATCGGCAGTGGTGGGTTTATCTGTAGACGGTGGAGGCGTTCGCTTCGGGGCCCTTGGAATTTTTTGAAAAATAGGTTTTTGATGAATTGTTGTAGTTTTTCTATATCAATCTATTAGATATAATAAGAGTTGATTCACTTTTTGAAGAAAAAAGGGCAGTCGTTTGCATAAAAGCAAATTTGATTATCTGAAATTGTCTATTGTCTATTTGCATTTTATTTTATGAAACTGACTACACCTTACTGATAATAAACGAAAAAAAACTTCGCCTGTGGCGCTAGTTTTTGATATGTAATTTTAAAAGGGAACAATTTAAATATTGCATTATATAAAATAAATGTGCATTTAATAAAGTTAGTGTGCATTAAAAAATAATGTGTGCATTTTGCACGAGCATTGAAATTTGTGCATTTGAAAAAAATATTTTGATCGTTGAAAAAATATCTATAACGAATAAAACTTGCATTAGAATGAATATAAATAAAGGATCGGCAACGCCGCAAACATGAACAGGGCGAAATACCAATCGCTCGACCATTATTATTCACAACTTAAATAATAGAATCAAATTGGACCAAATTATTAAAATGAAATTAAAATTTCAACAAAAGGAAACGTTGAAAGTTGTATTGTATTGTCTGTGGAGGAAGACTTTACTATAGCGATGTTGCCTGATCATTTCAATGCGCAAAATATTTTTTTTTATATTGTTCATTTCATATTTTTAAATGCTTAATTTATAATGCAATAAAATGTTTTTCATTGCACACTAGAAATAAAATATTTGCTCAATACGAGATTCTTTAATGCACCAAAAATAATGTACATCGTATATTATTCTGATGCTCGAATAATTCGTTTTAAGGCACAATCTACATTTTTTCAACACAAAGTTAAATCACACCCATTTTAAAATTTTATATGTAATGGAAGAAGTAAGTTCCAGGTTCCCGGTCCTGTATAGGGGCCCCCAAAAATTTGTGACTCGCGAAATGAATCCGCCACTGCATCGGGCGTTCGAAACGCCATCGAACTTTCAATTTGATTCTGTTAGATACGCCGAGTGTTTCTGAAGTCGTTCTTCGAAACGTTTTCAACAGTTTAAGAATTGTTAATTCGTTCTGTAGTGACTTTGGAATAACGCTAGTGTTAAAAAAGCGTTCTTGCGAAGTCACGCACTTTATGAAATACAAAAATGGCATGAAACGCGTCGCATCTTCGCGAAGATTTGTTTATTTTTTTTCGGGTGTTTTTTCGATGTTTATTTCTTTTCGGCAGGAAAATTTGTATAAAAGGGGATAAAAGGGAGAATTTCCCCGCGATATATATTCGCCTTTTTTTTTCGTTATTGTGTATTCGTAGGTTTCCTTTTATACTGTCGTCTCGCGATATTCAACAAAATGATCAAAACTGCCTACGGGGGTTAAAGCGAGATGTTTTTTCGTGTTTCGCAATTTTTTTTTTCACGTGCCGCTTGTAACAATTTTTTTGTGGCCCCGAAAAGGGAGGTCTTTTAAAATTTTCATCATACGCGTAATATGTTACGTCAAGGAATGACACTCTGAAGAAATTCGCATATACACGTCACATTTTAACTCGGAACGTACGTAATTGTATGTTTACCATAAAAATTACGACATTTGTCACCGTACCATTATTCCAACATATCCATATTTCTCAAAATTATCAACCATCCAAACTTCAGACGTCATAAAACCATTTTCATATCTGAAACAACACACACATATACAAATCGACAACTTGGCGCGCTTTTCGCGACGATGCGCACTTTTCCGCGCGGGTGGGGGGGGAGGGGGGCTTGTAGGAAAAGTCTCGGAAAAACTTTGTGTTCTACGCGGAAAAACGCGTGCGATTATTCGTCGGGAAATCGATCGAATTGCGCACACGTTACGTAACTACGGCTAAACTGGCTCTTCTGCTCTTCGGCGAGGCTTCGAGGGTGCCACATGTCGCGTTTGTTATGGCGTTGTTTGTTGTGTGTGCCAGATTGCGGTTTTTTGGCGTGATTTGGGTTTTGGAAGTTTGTAATGAGATGTGTGCTGATTTTGGGTGAGGGTTTCGTTGATGGTTTTGATCTAACAAGGAGAAGGCACAACGACGGAAATCAACTTTGATATGGGATATTTTTTTCGATAGATCACCTCTATTGATTTGATATGGCAAAGTATAAGCGCGCACCACCGAGCCAATTTAATTATAAACGACATCAATTTTCGATAAATCAGTATATGCGGTTGGACGACATCTCGATATGTGGCGTAAAGTACTATAAACTCCTCCCATTCAAGGCGTGACCACAGATGCTTACGTGCCAGTGATTCGGCGATTTAGACCTTACGCCACATATCGAGACGGCGCTAAACGCTTATACTGATTTATCGAAACTTTAAAGTCGTTTATAATTAAATTGGCTCGGTGGTGCGCGCTTATACTTTGCCATATCAAATCAATAGAGGTGATCTATCGAAAAAAAAATCCCATATCGAAGTTGATTTCCGTCGTTGTGCCTTTCCCTTGTAAGTTTTGAGAATTTTCGGTATTAGGTTATCAGTGGGCGCCTGTTTTGAAAATGAGTTTGGAGTGAAATATAAATTTGTCGATGAATAGAGTCCGAAATGTTAACGATTTGTTTTTATCTTAACGATTGTTGGAACAAGAATGATTTTACATGAACGATAGGTGATAATCGTTATTAGGTTATCGATGGACGCATGTTTTGAAAATGAAATATGAATTTATCGAGGAATAGAGTCCGAAATGTTAACGGTTTGTTTTTAACTTAACGATTGTTGGAATAACGACGATTTTATATGAACGACGGATAAAAATCGGTTATTATTATGTAGAATAGGGGTGGGCAGGCCATAACCATGTCTAGTGTAAAATAATAAACTATTTTCAATTTCTTTTAAATTTGCTTGTAGTTCTAAAATAAGTATACTATAATTTTGAAAATTTTTCGTACGGAAATTTTCGTAACATTTTTGCGTAGTGGAAAAATGTTCAATTTTTTCCTCTAGGGATTTTCAAAAAAAGTAGTAATTTGGCTATAAATGCTCTATAATAACATTGAATACTTCAGACATTAATATTTCTCTTTTTTGTGATTTAACATTTGATTCGTTCAAATAATTCTGAATATTGATCGAAAAAGAAAAATTGTTTTGCCAAGAAGTCTGTTTCATTTCAGGAAAATTATTTATTCTCTGTTTCATTTCCAAAAATATGATAATATTCTTTTTTTAATTTTCATATTCCACTAGCGTGTTTTTATTTAGATTATTTATTAACTTTTTTTATTGACTTCGTACGATTTGCTGCGGGTCGGATTTGGCCCGCGGGCCGCCTTTTGACCACGCCTGATAGAAGATTGTCGATCTTTTCTTTTGGGATAATAGGAAGAATCAAAGAATCTATAGTATTAAATTGTATAATAATACATCTATTGATTTTCATTTTGACTGTGGTCCCTCCTAGATTTTCTTGTGTCCCTTCTAAAATGCGCTGTCACCCCAACAGGGCCGCACAACCCCAGCTTGTGAAAAACCGTTCATCGTCGTATACAACCTATATTATAGAATAATCCCTTTCGGATACCATCAGAATTTCGGGTGTTTTTCCTTATCGCGTATATCCACTACGCTGCGATAAAGGAAAGGTAACTTTCAAAGGGCCGAATACTAAAACCATCCCTTGAACGCTCCCAGATTAGCGACACACAATCAGATTACCTATCTATACACCGATCGCGTCACGTATCACCCAACTTCAATAATCAACAAGAACTAAACTTTTCAAAATTCAACCCTATACAAACATCAATCACAGCTCCTTTAGTTTTCCTCAATTTTTCAAAAACGACATCCACCTCCAGCTAAAAAAAACTAATAATATCGCGGTGTGTGCGTACACAAAAGTGGCCTCGCACAACCGGGCACGCAACGCAAATAAACAAAACGGCACACGCACACGCAAACGACCACCGAAACTATTCGCATATACACACACGCGTTAGGCACACACACCGATACATACACCGACTGGGCGAAATTCGAATCCGCGAAAAAAAGGCGCGCAAAAAGCGGCGAGCGCGAAAAACAAAACGGCGTACTATGGTGCGGCCCCATTCACGCACGCCGAAGTGCGTAGTAGGGTAAGGCTAGGCGCAAACTACGGACTTTTTGTCGGCCGATAGTTCGGTCGGGTTCTTAGGCTAGGCGTAAACTATAGACTTTTGTCGGCCGATAGTTCGGTTGGGTTCTTAGGCTAGGCACAAACTATAGACTTTTTGTCGGGTGATAGTTTGGTCGGGTTCTTAGTCAGTATGGAGATGTATGGAAGTGCGCAAATTATAACGATTCGGTAACGGCCGATAAATAAGTTTAATAGCCACTAAACGAACCCGTATGGCGTTCTACTACGCGCACATAACAGCCGATTGTTTTAGTCAGTTGACTCGACAATTTTGTATTGACTGCTTACAAATAAGCAGATGAGAACTCTATCGTTCGAGAGCAGACTGTTAGTTGGTATACGCATTCACCACCAACCCGACTGTTTGTCGTATGGTCCAGTGTGCGCGCTGGTATCCCAACCCGATCAAACTATCGCTCGACAAAAAGTCTAGTCTGCGGGTAACCTTAATCAGTATAGTGATGTATGAAAATGCGCAAATTGTAACGAGTCATTAAGCTAGGCTCACATTACAGACTTTTTTCGGCCGATAGTTTGGTCGGGTTGGGCCGCTAGCGCACACACTGGGACAACTAAATAATCGGGTTGGTAGTGAATGCGCATACTAGCCAACAGTCTACTCTCGAACGATTTGGTGCTAGTTAGTTTGTTAGTTGCTTTTTTGAAGAGAGCGATCGCATAATGAAAGTCAGTACAAAATTATCGAGTTGGCCGACTAAACCATATCTGATTTAGTAGTCTGCCGATAGTTTAGTGTGAAGGCAATCGTGGAGCGTATTAAACTTATTTATCGACCGATACCGAATCGTTGTGCACTTGCGTACATCTCCATACTGATTAAGAGAACCCGACCGAACTATCGGCCGATAAAAGTCTGTAGCTTGCGCCTAGCCTGCATTTTCGTGGCGGTTTTCTATCCGAGGAGGATCTGATGTCGATTGTTTGGGGAAAAGTCGGTGGAAATATGAATGTGTGTCGGGTTTTTGAGGGCCGTGGGGGAAATTTTCTTTTGAGGCTGAAGGTCGTGGGCTGTGTTGTGTGTGTGTGGATGTTGAATAATAAAGTGGAGGGAAAGAACGGTCCGCTTTTTGGTTGACGTGGTGTATTAATAGTTTGTTGGAAATTCGGGGGAGAAATTGTCGTTTGGTGTGCGTTTTAATTGATTCTATATGTAGAAGGCATAAGACCTTTTAAAAAGTTGTAAAATGTAGTGTTTTTTATTCTCTCTCAAATTTGCCTATATCTTTCACAATGTATGTGTTAGTGTTATGTGTGTAAGTCAGGGAAAAAAATGTCGTTTAGTGTGCGTTTTAATTGATTGTATATGTAGTCTTCATAAGACTTAAAAAATTTAGAAAATTTAGTTTTTTTTCTCATATTTGCCAGTATCTTTCACGATGTGTGTTTAAGGGTTTTTTTTCGAGTGTTCACGACTATAATCTGTTTTCCATCATTTTTTAAAAACGTATTTTCCTAGCTGAAAAATTAAAAAAATTATCTATTATTAATTACTTTTCATATTATATTAAAAATCTTTGTTCTTCCTTAAATCTACATTGTATTACGTAAATATTTGATTTTTGTTTTATTGCAAATTATTAAGTTCCGTTAGTCAATTTTCTTATTTTGAAACGAACTCGCAAGTTACTGCAAGATTAATCTGATATAAATATTTGATTTCATTATACTTGATCGGACGAATCATTATGTATTTATAATTAACAAAGTCGATCAAATTAGTGTTTATCAGACTGACGAATCAAAAGACATCGTTTACATTTCACGATATCGAAACATAAAAACTGAATATGATTCATACGGACAAGCCTTTATTTTCATTTGAACTCATCCAAATAATATAATATTTCACACTTCGTTATACCATAAACACTCGAAATGCCACCAACGAACCATCACACTCATCTACAATTTACATTTGCGAAACCACGCAAAATTTCAAAAATAAAATCAAACAGGGGTTGATCGTCTGGTCGTACAAAGCTCGTTTGAATCTCGCAGGTGTTGCGCTTACCTGGCCACCGATAAGAGTAGCATCTAACTAACCGGTTAGATGACAGTTAAACTGAACTTCGTAACGCATCGCGTGTGTGTATGTGTACTTTCGTTATATTGTGTAATTGCAAAAGGCGTTCCCGGTATGCGTATCAATATTTTCGGTGTATTTTTCTATTCAGAATTCGGTGTACTTTTTATTTAGAAACTAGCGGTAGTACCCGGCGTTACTCGGGACTCTGTCACAATCAATCGCGACACTGGCACATTTTATATTATAATTTGTATGGCGATCGATAGAAAAAACTGAAATGGAAAACGATATTATAAAACCGAATGCTTGTTTAGTTTGTCCGGATTTCACATTCTTGCCAAATTTAATAAAGATTCGTCATTGGTTTAGGAGTTTATTGGATACATACATACATTTGAGTTATATATACATATATAGATTGATGTTCAACAACACACACATACGCTTTCTTATAAGGTTTTGACAAGAACGCACACAATCGAACACATACACGCTAATGCGAATCGTAGAACCGGACGTATGCGTATATCTATATAAAGAGTGAGAGGGAGAGGAGTTTCGCGAAACTCGAATGGCGAAAATAAAAAGGCGCACAAAAATTGTCCTGCAGTTCCTTGCACGCCTTTGTCCCCGGCCCAACGTAGGATCTTTTGGCGTAGGGCGCGGTCGCCCTTTGAATTTATACGTCACGCTTTTGGTGCGTACCGCGTTTTGGACGAGGGAGAACCAATGTCGAGGACGCCGGTGCTTTGTGGACGAAGAATCGAGGATAATTTTATGGACGCTAATTCGGGAAACGTTAGGGATCTAGGACGTGGGAGGGTGTGAAATTCGGGAGTTGGCGAAGCGAAATTGGGGTTGGATCGTCTGATGAAATGTGTTTGCTAGGCTCGAGTTTTCCGAATGTTTCGAGTGTTGGAAATTGTTATGAAATTTAACGTAATACGTGCGGGGTAATGCTCGGTTTTGAACATGGACGTAGCTTGTCCTCTCGAAAGATGTGGATCCACTTAATGTGCGTAAATATACACGCCGATGCTAATAAACGTAAATACATACCGAACATACACATGTAAAAGGTGGATTAGTGCACTAGAATCTCGCTAATACGGGTCAATGTTTACTTTCGAATAAATAATTAATTATACTATTTATTCTTGAAAGGTTTTCATACATTTTTTATTCCAATTTAATCCATTTTTTTTTTTTTACAACAACGGGGATCAAAAGTATTTATCCGCCCTTCATTTTATGAAAATCACCTGTTTTTTGATAAAATTCATACCCAAAACTATTTTAAAGCATAGAGAATATAATTTTCAATATATCTAGGTAAATTAAATTTCTCGAGAGGCGAAAATTTTAATTATATTTTTTTCTAATAAGAACTAAATAAAATACCATCTTTTGTAATTTTTTCTGTTTAAAGTGACCAAATTCTTTTATTTTTTCGATTATTATTACTTAATGGTATATTACTTTATCTAAAAATGTACATAATGTTTAGTTTTTACTTATATTTTTTAGGAATAATGGTGACTGAGTTTTACATTTTATGCGGAATATCCTTACTTGACCATTTTTATATTTCTTCACAAAAATATTCATATTCTCCATTCACATTTCGCAATTTTCTAGTTTTTGAAATATTCAAAAAAAATTTGAGATATTGTTGAATGCATAAATGCAGATGTAGTGCATTTGAGTTGCATGACCTCTAGAAATAAATAATTTATTCCTCAATGGCCAAGATAAATTTGTCGTTTATTGATGTTAATCTTTATTATTCAGGAAAGTAATTTTAAACATAAAAAGTTATGACTATACCAAATACACATAAATTTAAGATTTTCCAAAAAGTGGAGTTAATCAATTGTGCAGTGAACGCCTCAAATCATCAAAAGCTTCCAATTTAATTAAAAATTCATTTAACTTTCAATCGAAAAAAAAATTAATACATTTTCGACCACTCGTCGATCCTTGACGGCCATACCGCACAATCGAGGCTGCACTGTACTGCGAAAATTTCAACGTTCGCTTTTGACGGTTGGTCGTCGCTCGTGGCTTGCCCTTGATTCGGGTCGATGACGGTTGTTTGACTGATCGTGCCGATAATGATTAATCAACGTTTTTTCCGCCGTTTTTACCGCCTCGCTAAAAATTTATATGTTTATATTCAAATTCGAGTATTTATATACAGACGTGTGTGTGCGTGCGCGGATATTTCCCTGCGAATCTTCCCGCGATGATGACGATGATGATGGAAGAAGTGAACGGCTTCTTTATGGGTCTTAATGGGTTTTTTTTTTGTTTATGTTCGGAATGGGAGCAATATGTTCGGTTGGAAATTCGCGAGATTGCGTTCTCGCGAATTTATCCGGATTGTGATCGGAAGTTTTTTTTTTAATGAAAATTGTTTTGTGTCGCTAATGGTCGTGTGCTTTGTGGGCATAATGACGATTTTGAATCGTATAAATAATGATTTTGAGTGGAAATTTTATGTATTTTTTTTGTGTTAAGTAACATTTTTTCGAGGAACAATTTAATTAGATCGACTTGATATTAGATTCGATAAAACCGCAGTATTTTGCGATAAATTTTGAAACGTACAATGAAAACTTTCAGCCGAAATGTCGCTGTCTACGATTCGAATTGATTAGTTTTTAACGATTCCGATGCGTATCACGCAGCCGCACATTCAAATTAATAAATTTAATGTTACTTTTAAAACGAGTTTTTTTATGGTTCATAAAATTGTTTTTTATATTATTTTTTCCATGTATGTTACGTGTATATGCGACATAGTTTTTCGCGCACATGTTCCTTCTAGTAGTTCATAGTATATATCAACATCATTGTGAATTTTTTCATAGAATCTCATTGTCAGGAGCGTAGTCAGGTTATAAGTACTTTCGAGCCGATGGAGTCGATTTTTTAATCAAATTAAATTTATTGATATTTTAAATTTATTCGAATATATTTTTAATTTATATTAATTGATTCGATTGAGTACCGGAAATAAAAAAGAATATAAGCGCCTAAAAATCCATAATTGGTTTTATGCCAGAAATATGTTCTATAAATATTGTGTAGCTCTGAAAATTAGAGAGATTAATTAAAGCCAGTCGTTGAAAATTTTTGAGATTGAAAAGTTTCTTTGTTTATTATTTTTATAATTATTTCCTTTTAGATGACATAAAACATGGTTTTGTCTTTTTAGATTATTTCTCGTAAAAATATCACTCTAAAAGACAACCTCCCTCTCTCCCTATAAATAAGCCCTAATGCGGGTTTTTATTACAAAATTAATATAAAACCGGGTCTTATTTTCGTAAAAACAAAGTACCTTCGCCAATTTTTTAAAATATGGTCCAAGTCCCCAGAATTGGTTTTTAATAACGTATATCAATAACGAACTTGTATCGGTTGTACGTATGCCACTATGGGAATTTCTCGATAAAACCCGTTGTATATCAAAATCTTAATAAAAATGGCACTCAAGTCCTTTTTTATTTTCGGTATTCAATTTACTTTTCTTTTTCACATTGTATAACTGAAATTTTGACCATCTATCTCACAATCAGGCTTGTCCAAAGGGCCACGTACCACCAAGGTACCACCAAGCAATGACAACACGAAGAAAGACAATTTAAAATTTGAAATTTGTAAGTGGCCCCCCGCATACTGAAATTTTGGACAAGCCTGATCTATCTTTTTCGAAACACTAAAAACGGATATTATATTCATTTTGTCTCGAAATCGAACATTCGATATATATCAACAGACTAGACAGTTTCTCCCATTTCCGAAAACGATCAGAAACCTAATTCGAACACACAACCGCAAAACTCGACCACCATTTTCCAACAACACCACAACTCCGATCTGTTTACCAACATACGTCACACAACAACAACCGACTCTTCAAGGACCTCGACATTCATTGCGAAAGACCAAAACCCGAATACACCTCTGCACCCGCCGACACACACACACACACATATATATATATTTGTGTGTATGTACATATATACACACACTCAGATTTATTTAGCGCGTATCTCATTTCGCGACCGCATGAATGGCATAAAAAATCCTCGCGATATTTTTTCCGTCCTTCGAGAGAGTACGCAGCGATTGTTGTTTTTTTTTTTTTTTAATCTGGCACACGACCACCTGGATCGGCATACTCGCAGAATTACCTGCGCGGCCGACAGGAAACGGTAGGAATGCGAAAAATGTCGCGATAGCGACGCTTGCGAGTTTTGGAGGCGCACGCGCCGGGAGGAAGGCGGGGCGCTGCCCCCCGGGGGCCCCACGCGGCAGGGCACCCTCGGGGGCCCCCGGGCCAGATGAGCTCCCAGGTCGGCGCGCGTGGCGTCTTATCTGTAGATTGGTGGGCCGGTTGGCGACGGCGGTTGTGGGCAGTGGAGTGGTTGTGGGAGGACGGGTGGTTTCGCGGTGGTTGTGGGTTTTTGATGGGGGGTTTGGGATTTTTTGATGGTGACGGGCGTTTGAGGTGTCGCTTTTTTAAATGGAATGAAATTTTTGTTGGATTTGTTATTTTTGGTGGAGATGTGGTGGTTTTTGAATGTGTGCTTGAGCCGTTTTGGAGCTAATTTAAAAAAATTGGAATTGTTGTATGATATATTCGGAAATTTAAAAGTAAAAGAGATGTAAATGTATGTATGTTATGTAATCGCTTCGTTCATGAACGCAGCGAAAATCTAGCTTTGTCTATGGAATTTAACTTATGGATATGCGCCATTTAGTGTAGGCGCATAATAAGTGCATCACTTAATGTCTTCTGTCAAATATGACAGTTGACGTGCCTTAGGATAGTGGTGGCGAATCTTTTTTCGTTCACGTGCCAAAATTTGCGAATACTTTTTATATTTAGTATAAGACGTGCCAAGGAAATTTTAATGCTTTTTATGAGTATGTTGTAAGATACGTCAACTGTCATATTTGATAGAAGACGTTAAATGATGCACTTATACTAAATGGCACCTATACAATACTAGAAGTTATTTAATTTCGTAGATAAAGCAAGATTCATTGCTTCGTTTAGGGACGAAGCAATTACATAAACGTGTATAACGTATACGTATGAAACATATAATATGTATGTAAAAAAACGAACCAACAAGCAATTTTTTTAATAAATAAAAGCAATATTATTTATGTGATTGAAATTTGCGGAAATTTCAAAAAAATCGTACTGGTTTTGAAACGGTGTATTTGTTGAAAAGTTATTCTGTGTTATAGAGCCTTTCCCAAAATAATTCTATGACGGAACACTCCACAAATTTTATAATTATAACGGAAGACCTTGGTTTTGAACTTTTCGCAATATGTAAAACGATTCTAGAGGTTCATGTTGGTTTTGATAACTTTTCACGTGTCGCTTATTATTTATTCACTTTTTGCGGGATACCGATATTCTGCAAAACATAATTTAGGATACGGCATTTTTAAAGCTTTTATAATTTTAATTTTTTAAAGAAAATGTAATGGTTTTCTATTTATTTTTATTGAAAAGTTATTCTGCGCAATATTGTGATATTAAATTTAATCGTTTTTCTTCGGCAATTTTTCCTGAAATATTTATATTATAATTCTACGATTAGTTCCGAATTTAACTCATCCCTATCAACGAGTTATAAAACTACAAAGTTTCATCAATGAATTTGAAAAATTCAATCAATCAGTATAAAAATATTCCCAAGTAACTTTCAGCAGTAGCTCAAATTAACTTCTAAAGTAGCTCAAACGCTTTTTTAACACACGAACAAAAAAACAGATTGCTGCCATTTTCTTCGACGAGCATTTCTAAAGCGTCGATCCTTCACGTCCGTAGGCTTTCGTGCCCTTTTATTATCTAATGATGATGATGGTGCGTATGAGGAAGGAAGTCGTTCGAATATTTGCGGTCGATTTTTTTCAGGTGAAACTTCCACGTGTATCGTTTTATGTGGCGCAATCGCGAACGTGCGTAGTGCGGCATCTTGGAAATGTCGTTAAATAATGATCCTTTGATTGATATGATTAATTCGATTGTGCTCGTTATATCTATGTAGGCATTTCAAGGATGTCCAATTTTGACCGCTTACATAATCTTTTTGGTTAAAATTTTTTAGAAGAATTATAAAATTTTTCGTATCAGACAAAATTTTGTTATCTAGACACATAATTTGCGTAATTTCGTTCTTAGCCGAGCTTTTTCTGAATAATATTCATGAAATTTTTAATCACAACATTTCAAATTAGCATTATATTTTGTTCTGCCTTTTGGATTATTAAAATTTAAAGACGTTCCTTTAGAATTTCGTTTCGTTCGATATTTTTCTTTTACATCAAGTTTCAATTATCCCGCCATCGTTAACAGGTACTTACGATCCCGAGAACTAATGCGTTCGTCTTGTTTACAACGTGGAAACAATTTCGTTGGATTAATCGAAATATTCATTAGTAGAAAACGGCTATTATATTCGATTATTGTGATTGCGAGAAATGCGAAATTTCCGACTGGTTTTTCGCACCGGATAAATATAAAATAACATGGACACGTTTTTGCATACGGCGGAACGTTTTCTTTTCATTATCGCAGTTTCATTCATACGAATGCCGTTGTTTTAATATTTTTTTTTTTTTTTTAGTTTTTGCGAAATCGTATTTATTTCTCAAGGAGAACCTCTCGCGCCGTTTAATTAAACTATAAATATTTTTTGACGACAAGATTGCGAGGTATCGCATAATTTGCTCGCGCCCCTTGTACGATGTTTGTTTGTTGTACGTATTTTTCTCGAGATTTGCGCATAAGTGCGGAACTGAGGTTATTTGAACGCATTAAAAAGTCAACACTAATTGGCGTTCGCCTTCCGTCCGATTCGCATTAATTTCAATTATTTTAGAATTATAATTTCTACGTTACATTTGTTAACCTTTCTTCGACTGGTGTGGGGTTTTTCGTGCCGGAGTAACGACTTTATTTTTTGAACGAGCTGATACATATTTTTTATTTGTGGTAAAAATATGAATGAATTTGTGTTTTTGCAATGGATTTTGAATATGCATAGCGTGTTTTTAATTAAATTTCAATGGTTTGAGAATGGCGGTCGTCGAATTGTTGACCTTCCGTTGAAATGTGACGTCGAAATTTTCACACGCTACTTTTTCAACGTGATATTTGTACATGTGCGATATTGTTATTTAGAACAATTAGATCCATTAAAAAACGTATACGTAAGGACATATGAAAAGAATTTCGATCATTTAATTTGGGAATTAATCGACGACGCGAGGATCGTCATTTAGTTCCAATGACATCCTTGATCTTAATTTTTTCGCCAACGTTTGTTATTTCTTCCGATTCAAAAAATATTTTTGTAACTTTTCGATACCAATCGTATTGTCGTTTATTATTTATAAAAAATGACCGAATATTTCTTTATAATATGTGATTGTTTTATCAAACGTCTAAAATCTAGAAAAGAAATAAGATATTATGCAATATGTATAACAGTTCGAAACGATTTTAATTCTATACAGTGGTGGGTTTATCTAAAAGAGATGGAGGCTCTTATTTGGAGGAGGAGGTTTTTATATCAATTTAAAATTTAATTCACTTTCTGAAGAAAAAGACGTTTGTTTTGCATAAAATCTAAAATCGCCTGTTTGTCTTTTATTTTATGATGAATCGACTATTACATATCAATAATAAACGATAAAATTTTCAGCTCTATTTTTATTTATTTTAATGATTTATATATATAATGTAGAATTAGAGAATTTAGAATTGGAGAATTAGAAGAATCAGAACCCGATCCCGCATACTTAAATAAGTAATAGGTTATCCAGAAAAAATTGACACCTCAAGCCCCCAACGAAGCAAATCCACTACCGATCCGCCAAAGAACGACAATAATATAATTTTATTTCAAACAAAAAAATCTTTATCACACAACAGTCAAAAGGACCCGCAACATTTACCGAATCCGAAACGCACATCTCCACACGAATCCCATCCACAAAACCGCACACTTCCATCCGCCACATAAACACAAACAACCTTCGAAGCGGACAAGCGCACGCCGACAATGCACCCACTGCACCTCACATCCAGGGGTTCCAAATTCCCAACCACCATCATCACCATCACTAGCCCAACGCACCCAAACAACCTCCGAAGCGCACGCCGACAATGCACCAGGGGCTCCAAATTCCCATCAACAACAACCACCCAGCCGTAGCAACCCATTGGCAATTGGGCTAGTGCCAAGGGCGCGTGAGATTTTGGGGCGCCAAATGTGCTTGCGGCTTTTTTTTTTTAATTTGTGATAATTTTGAGAATTGTCGAATAGTATTTGCTACGGCTCTGACAACCACCATCAACCCCATCACCATCATCATCGCCATTCTCGAGCAGAGCGCGAATTGGCCGCGAGCGGTTCTCGTACGGCGCGTCCGCGTCGGCGCGTTTGTGCCGTGTCCGCTCCTCGCAGAGCCCCTGGCGTTTCGCACCGTGCGTGAAGGTCTTTTTTTTCGCCAATAATGTTGCGCAAATGAGTGACACGGCAGGGCATTGGGGAAGGTCAACGCTTCCTCGCGCGAAGCAGCGCCGCGATGGCCGGGGAAGGCGATGGCCGAGTGTCGCGGTGGACGGCGGCGGTGGGAATGGGTTCGGGATGCGAGGGGCGAGGCTCCATGGTGTGAGCGGCGTGAGTTCGTCGCTCGCGGTGGAATGGACACGGATTTGTCGGGGCGAGGCTCCATGGTTTGAGCGTGAGTTGGAGTCGGCGGTGGAATGGGCTTTGTTGGGCGAGGTTGCGTAGTGAGTAGTGGCGTTCGCGATGGAATGGATACGGATTCGTTGGGGCGAGGCTCCATAGTGAGTGGCGGCGTGAGTTCGTCGCTCGCGGTGGAATGGCCTCGAGTTGGTTTCGGATTTGTCGGGGCGCGGCTCCATGGTTTGAGCGTGAGTTGGAGTCGGCGGTGGATTGGGTTTTGTTGGGCGAGGTTCCGTAGTGAGCGATTTCGTGAGTTGGCGTCGCGATAGAACGGCCTCGAGTTGATTTCGGATATGTCGGGGCGAGGCTCCATAGTGAGCGATTTTGTCGATGGAATGGCGGCGGCATGGTGAGCGACGGCATGAGTTCGTCGCTCGCGGTGGAATGGATACGGATCTGTCGGGGCGAGGCTCTATGGTTTGAACGTGAGTTGGAATTGTTGGTGGTGGAATGGCTTCGGTTTTGTTATGGTGAAGCTCCATAGTGAGCGATGTCGTGAGTTTGTCGCTCTTGATGGAATGGCCTCGAGTTGGTTTCGGATATGTTGGGATGAGGCTCCATAGTGTGAGCGTGAACTATATTGTGAGTTAGCGTTCTCCATAGAATGGCTTCAGATTTGTTGGGGCGAGGCTCCATAGTGAGCGGCAGCGTGAGTTCGTCGCTCGCGGCCGAATGGATATTTGTTGGGGCGAGGATCCAAGGTTTGAGCGTGAGTTGGAGTTGGCGGTGGAATGGCTTTAAATTTTCTTAGGGCGAGGTTTCGTAGTGAGCATTGTCATGAGTTTGTCGCTCTTGATAGAATGGCCTCGAGTTGGTTTCGGAAATTTTTGGGGCGAGGCTCCATAGTGTGAGCGTGAGCGATATCGTGAGTTAGTGTTGTCGGTGGAATGGCTTTGAATTTGTTAGGGCGAGGTTCCGTAGTGAGCGATATCGTGGGTGAGCGCTCTTGTTAGAATGGCTTCGGATCTGTTATGGCGAGGCTCCATAGTGTGAGCGATATTGTGAGTTCTTCGCTCTTGGTGGAATGGCTTCGGATTTGTTAGGGCGAAGCTGCCATAGTGTGAGCGTGAACGACAACGTAATATCGCGAGTTTGCTGCTCTAGGTGAAATGGCTTTGAATTCGTTTCGGATCTGTTATTAGGGCGAGGCTTCATAGCTTAGCATGAGTGACAATGCGGTATCGTGAGTTTGTCGTTTTCGATGAATGATTTTTGCAAATTTATTTTGTTTTCCTTTTTAAGGTTTTTTTTACAATTGCTCAAACCAGATAGATCTTTGGAACAACTTAAAAATTGTATTAAACCTAAATAACCAAAAAAGTAAAACATATTTTTCTTTTGAAAACCGGATGGTAACCCTGGTTGTAACTATAACTGATGAAAATTCAAAATATTAGTTTTAACAATAAGTATTATAGATAAATTTCAACAAGTTTTTAACGGTACATTTTAGTTGCATTTCTTCGTTGAATTGAGTTGATAACATAAATCTCATATTTTTATTGCGAATCTATTGGAATGGTTTAATAATATTTATTAAATCGATTTAAAGTTCTCTTTTAATTTGAGATCTCAATCACAATATAGAATTCTATGTATTTATCCTCGCATGAATATTTTTAGACTAATTGACTTTTTCTTACTTTTCCAGATTTTTCAGAATTAAACGGTTGGGAAAATATTATAGATGAAGTTCAAGTGGTGGCCGTAAGAGGTCAATCGCTATGGTTGCCTTGCGATGTTCCCGATCTTCGTGCTGCTGCACAAATTCATAGAGAATTTTTAAATGAATTAAATAAACTTAAAAACACTCCAAAGACATCATCTGATTACTACGATCCTAACTCGAATCAGAAACCAGACAAGATCAGTGATTCCTTTGAAAATACAGACGGTCCCGAATCTGACGAAGACCAGTTTGACAGCATCAATGACGGTGACGAAAAAGACTTTTATTCAGACGACGATGCTATTGATACAACAGACAACATAAAGAAGAAAAACGGATTGAATAAACGAAAGTTAAATAAAAAATTGGAAAAAAAGCAATTAGACAACACTAAAAAGTCCAACAAAGTATCGATACAAACATCAATCGAAGCCGAACCAGATGTACCCATTACTTATCAGTGGTTTCTTAATGATACCGAAATCAGTTTGGATGATTCGAAATATATTTTAATGGAAAATGGAACACTACACATTAAACGATTTGGTGGTAAACGAGGTAGTGTTCAAGATATTGGAAAATATTATTGTTCAACCTCTAATTCTCACGGATCTGTGATTTCTACATCTGTGACAGCAAATTTAGCTTGTTAGTATAAAATAATGTAACGATTTGAACATATTTATTTATTTTCATGTGACTGATTTTTATTATTTCTTATAGCAATGGATCGTAATTTCACAGTTTACCCTTTAGACACTAATGTGAATGAAGGGGATGCAATGCGATTGATGTGTTATATTAAATCCTCTCCAAACGCGCAAATATTCTGGCAAAAAAATGGTTCAACTTTACCCAACGACAGAAGGTTCGATTTATTGCTATTTATAATCATTTTATTCTATTATCTTATCTGTAGTAATTAATTTTATGTATTTGATTTCAGATATTATATTTTTTCATACAGTTTGTTAATAATAAACACACAAATAAGCGACTCTGGTGATTATAGGTAACTATACAATAAAATTTTTATTTTAATAAAAAATTACCTAAATTACATAATTCAAATTATTTTCTAGGTGTATAGCTGTCAATAATATGTTGAACAGAACGAAATACAGTCCTTCAGCAAAAGTGTCAGTTTCTAAATCAAATTTGAAAACGTACAATTTGGAATTTGTGAACATCAAAGATTTCAAAGAATTGCAAACCAATTCCACGTCATCAAAATTCATACCCGTCGTCGGTATATATGGAAAAGAGATTTCTTTGGGATGCGCTGTAAAAGGGAGACCCAAAGCAAAGGTTGTTTGGAATTTCAAATCTGATCGAGATAATACAGAAAACAAAGAAATGATTTCTATGGAAGTTCTCAAAATCGATCACTTAACAGACGATAAAAGTGGAATATATACATGCATAGCTAATAATGGATATCAAAACATCAAACAGGTATTTTCTATTTATTAAACTATCATTATATTACGTAATCAATTTCTCCCGTAATTCTTATTTACATTTTTATTAAAATATGTTTTCAGACTTATAATTTGACAGTATTCCAAACTCCATTTATGAAACAGTCTCCATCTCCATTTAACGCACCCACTGCAAGAACAGTCAGATTCAATTGCAGTGCCGGTGGAAATCCTCAACCGAAAATCACTTGGTATAAAGACGGAAAGCCTCTTGCTATAACTGGACGCATAAAATTCAAATCATCCGAAAAGAGATTACCAGAATTAATTATCAGCGATACAATCAGCTCAGACAAAGGTTTTTTTTCATATTTTATTTTATATTTTAATTTTTTTTATTCCGTTATACTCAAAAATCCATTTTTTATCTAGGATTTTACCAGTGTATAGCTTCAAATCCATTAGGGGAAGTCACTGGTTCGGCTGCATTATCATTTTGGCCATCTCAAGCTATTAACCCTCCTTTTGTCATGCGATGCGTTCCATTGTCAAAAAGGACTATTTATTTGACGTGGAAAACTCCCGACATTGCAGTGGTCGCACATACAATACATTATATGTCAGGTAATATTATATACATATATATATATATATATATATATTTCATTTATTCTATTTTAATTTTCTATTCATATTTTGTAAATTTGTCGATCGCTCGATTTCTGTATTTGAATGTTTCGTTTAAAAAAATCTGGCTGGGTATGTCCGGCAAATATATAAATTTTATATTATATATTAATTGTTATTAATATATAATTGAATATGTTATATATAATTATGATTATGGTGTAGCCATTTCTAACACAATGTGTCAAACTGTGCATAACATGGTCAGTTGATCCAATTGTGATGTTGGGTCGGAGGCTGTATGTCGAGGAATTGGTTTATTGTGAGTTACCTTTTCCTTGACAACCTGCAGTTGACGGGAGTGTTAAGGAAAAATGCCCAAACTTATTAACTTATTGTTATCAAAGAGGTCTCGCTTATAAGACCGTTTATACCAATGATTACCATTATTTATTTTGTTGGCTCATGAATATATTAAGGTTTATGTTTATTATTTTGATGTTCATGTGCTTAGAAAATGAAATTATTCATTGTTATCATAGAATTGTATGTGATTCTATAAGTATATAACTTGTTTGATTATTAGCTAATCGATTTTTTATATAATTTTGTGATCTCTTTAAATTACTTTTTCACTTTCCATCTATGTGAAAAACAATTAATGGACATTACTTCCTTATATCTACAGGAAACCATGCGAAGCCGGGCGTACCCCCTAGTATTGATATGATTATATTATCTATGAAAATAAGCAGCATAAGTAATACAATATTTATTTATCTTTCTTTTTTAGGTGACTCTGAAAATTCGATACTGCATGACAAAACAGAATATACGTTCACTTTAGCAAAGCCTTATGAAGAATACGAATTTTATACAAAAATTTATACTAACGCTGGAGCAAGCGATCAGTCTGTACACGTGACTTGCCAGGGACAAGGAGGTACATATTTAATTTCAGAATATATATACGTGTTCGTTTTAAAGATTAGGTTAGTAATTTTGATCAAATTTTTTTTCCAGTGCCGTTTAAAATTACTCCCACGAACAATGGTTCCATTTTAATCAATTGGGAATATTTGTCGAACGTCAAACTGTGGCAAGTTCAATGGCGATTACAAAATGATTCGAGTAGTATTGTTAATATTACTTTACCAAATAATGTGAAAGAATATTCTATAAACAGTAAATATTTTTTTTAATCGATTTATTTTGAAATAGATTTAAAGATTTCGATATATTTTATTAAATATTAATTTCAGATATTTCACCAGTTGAAAATTATGAATTTCGAGTCTTAGCTTCTCTCACCGATAACTGGTTAGTTCAGGATTTAAGTCGGATTCCGTGGATTTCTACTAACACATCAACATTTTACAACATTTATTTTGAAACAGTAAAAGAAAATACTACAGCTCTTTTCCCGAATACTGAGTATGTATATTTTTATTATAAATCGATTTTATTATATCGAATTTCGTGTATGAAATTTTCTTTTCAGAGATTCTCGAAATTCAGGTGACATAGAAGATCCTTATGTTTCTTTGAAACCGGTCGAAGTATCAGCTATTTTGACAACCTCTACGTCTATTAACATAACTTGGAAATGTGATTTGGAGGAAAAAAGTATCAACAAGTATTTGTATGTTGTTTGTTTTTCAAAATATGATGACTCTATTGACAGTTTAAATTTGAAATTAGAGGATATGTGCAAAAAAAGGTTTGTGTTATTAATGTTTTGTTTAAAAATTAATTTTATTACCATTTTGATAAAAATGAATATATAAAATTATTGAAAAATTATAGAAGCATGCATTTTAGTTACGAGAAATCGATTGAAATTTCCGAATTGGAACCAGACACTTTATATGCATTCAAAGTTCAGGCTCTAAAACGAAACCTGGAGCAAGCTGGCCCCTTTAGTGAAACAGTTTTTTGTCGAACTCGGCACAAAGGCGACTTCCATATATCAGGTTGGTTATGTTTCAAAAGAATTCTAAGACATATATATATAACAGTTTTGATTTATTAAAATAATTCTATAGTAATTTTATTTAGTTTTGTTGTTATATTTTCATTTGATACAAATTTTTTTTTTAGTTTCAAATTCTGTGACTAATGTTCGTTGGTCATTCTTGGATGGTGGCATCAAAATATCTTGGAGTCCAAACCTACATTTCAAAGCACTCAAAAATGAAGATGATATATACGGAGATAAAGAAAACAACGAAAACATTAAAGCTTTCAACAATACACATAGCTTTTACACCATTTACTATAGCCATAATTTATCGACTCCTTTTCACGAATGGAAAACCAAAAATGTCACTAATGCAACCGAAACTGAGGTTATTTTTTTGTTTTACAAAAAGCATTTTACTTGATTCACTTTTTCTTCATTTACATTTTAACTTCTCAGATAAAAAACTTGGACGTTAATTCAATGATTTTTGTGAGAATATCTGCAGAGGGAGAAGAAACAGGCACAGTAATAACTATTCCTCCGAAAAACAAAATCAACAATTCGCTACATAATGTTCTCGTAGAATCCCCTTTGGGGATTCCAAATCCGAATGATATGTTTCAAATCATTGGTAAATAACTTTCATATGAGAAATTTCTAAATTATGTGGGCTTAAATTAATTAATACGATGTTTCAATTATTTCCTACAGCTATAGCAGTTGGTGTTTTAGCTATTTCACTGGTAGCCATATTTGTCGGTGTGTTTCTGTTTTTAAGATTCAAAAAGCATAAACGAAATTCGCAAAATGCTCAAAAAATTCAGTCTAGGACAAACAGGTTTGTTTACTATTTTTAGAAATTTCATAAAATATATGCTAAAACATTACGTATTTTGATTATTTTTCTTATTATTATAATCAACAGTTAACAAATTAACGTTTATTTGATTTTGAATCGGAAAAGTTTCCTTAATCTCGAAGTAGAGAACTGCACAATTTGCTATATTCATCAATCAGCTTTTTATTTATTTTTTGACAGTGGTTTTTTTAATTTTTTATTTCTTAGATTTGGTGGATCGAGTTTTGAATGTCAAGAATTAGTCAGCCCGTCGACGCACGTCGATTCCAAAGTAAATAATTTTTAATATATTCAATTGTTATTAATTTTTCAAATTGGATCTCATGACTATATAATACAAATTCTTCATCAACAGGGCGGTGTACTTTACATGAACGGCCTGTCCAATGATGTTAAAGAAAACAGCGTCGGAGAACCGTTATTGAACGGTCACGTACACATTACAGAAAACCCCCGTGTGAGTATGGTCTTTTTTTGTTCTGAATTAGACATTGTCTTAATACTGATTGTTTGTATATTTTTTATTTTCAAATTCAATTTATTTTATTTTTCTTCAGTTTTCCAAAAAGAAACATTTACCAAACGGCAATTGTGGTCAATCATCGAAGAAAAAAAAAAATGGACCACTCTATGGGGGGATTTTGGACGTTTCAAGATACGATGATTTACCGAACGTAACAATGGAAAGCACGCTCGGAAACGAATCAAACTTGACGATAGATCTTGATCGTTCTCATCTCGACATGGACAGCAATCAAGTCAATCCTGAAATTCTAACCACTTCTCCGCAAGTACATCCTTATAGAAACGACATTTTTTTTGATAATTCTAACGATTTCAAAATCCCATCGTCTAACGGTGTTGAATTAGTTGCTAAACAAGTAGATAGGAATTCAAATTCTGAAGTTTCAATTATCAATAAAATTAAGGAATCATTAAATAACGATAAGGTAGAAATTTGTGCCGTATCCGTTGTGAATCCCGCTAAAGCAAAAGTCTCAAAAGAGATACAAGAAAAGAAAACAGAGGAAGAAAATTTTAACTCACTGGGTTTTAACTTTAGTAAATTAGATAATATTAAATATAATAATCATTCATTAGACGAAATGACAGCTTTAGATTATCGAGAGAATGGGAATTCTAGAAGAATTCATCCAGCTTTAGGACCTAATGGATGATTTTGTTTTTAGTTTAGTTCAGTTTTAGAAAACGGAATTATATATTTTGGCAGACGACCAAATAAATCGATGCAGAAAGGATGCTTTGTCGAATGTTTGATTCTGAAATGAATATGATGTTTTGATGGTGGAATGATTGTTGATTAGGATTTTGTTTTGAATCCTCATTCGTTCCCTTCCCAGCCGCTGTTGCGGATTCCAAATTTCAAGAGAGCTTCACCTTAGCCATAAATCAACAACGAGTATTGTGAATCATGAATATTACAGTTTTCTAAATGGAAAAAAAAAATAGAAATACTCAAAACGACATTCTTTTAATAACAAACAATGCATAAAAAAAATAGTATGAATTTAAGTTTTTCTCATTATTTTTGTACTTTCATATTTCAAAATATTGGAATTTATTTCGGAAAATTTCAGTTACAATTAAATAAAAGTTACAAAGTAGTTATTTTTAATTGTTTATCATTTAGATTCAAATGTACATTGAAGTAATGCAATTTTTTTTTTTGTAATTTCTTTGTGACTTTTTTACTCGGCAATTATAATAATTTTTATATTTTAAATGAAAATCAATCAATACATCAAATTTTGATTATTTTACATTTAAAATATTAATATGTAGTTTATTCGCAACAATTTTAAAGATTTATTACATTTTTTCATAACGTGTATAATTTTCATATTTCATTATGTAAATTATCTACCAGTTCGAATCGTAAATTGACTTTGATATGAATTTTTGAATCAGTCGGAAATGAACGAGATAATTTAAACATAGAATGAGATTAACTAGCCTAATTATTGAAAAGAAAAGTGTTCAAATAATAGACTTATATAGTAATTACGTGCGATCATAGCTTAGTAACGAAGCATCACGCATAATATGTATATTGTACTTGGTTGAAACTCTTTGTTTTCAAAGAAACACGTATGCAATTCCGATAAATATCGATATGCGGTTCAGTAATTTATGACTGTTGACATTAAATAAGTATTTATCATAGACTCTACCTCTCTAATGTAAGCGTTTAAGAATTGTTTCGAACTTACGTCTTATGTGCACAAAACCATTTTGATTTGAAAATATTATTATTTACGAAGTGCAAAATTCGATTCGTTAACCGTTCAATATAATTAAAAGATTAATTTTCATTTCAAATATTATATCAATAGATTTTTGTGATTCTAAATTGATTTTTTATCGATATTAGACTTTGAGAGATTTACACGTTTCGAATACGTCCGATTTTGCACTTTCTTTCTCTAAACGTTAGAATTGCATGATTGAAAAAATATAACACAGTCTTCTGTCAATCTAGTCAAATTTTAACTGTCTCAACATAAGAGTTCTTCCAAGTATTTTGTGTTATATTACCTAAATACTATTATGTAACCAATGATCATAAAAAAAAATGTTTCTTTATGACATTATCTATGCATAATTTTATCTATGGCCTTTATCGAATAATGAATATCCTTTTCTCGAAACGATTCATTCGAAAGCTTTCCGTTTTCCCTTAGTAACATTGTCAAATAGTGAGTTGGGGGTCTTAACTATGCACCAATGGTACAAATCGACTTTCAATAATAATAACGAAGTACAGTTTTTCATACAGTAGTGAAGTTCCTTTGAAAACCAAACTTATTTTTATTATTTTGTATGTGAGAGTTTACATTCTAGACAAATATGATTTTGCATGTTCCGCCGTATGTGAATGCGAATGTGCGCACATTTTGTATGTCCATTTCTTATTATGTTTTTGCATGAGCGTGTGTGTGTGAATGTGAACGTGCGCATTTTTCATAAGTACCTATTCAAAACTGTTGATTTTTACGATGATATTATTTAATGGAGTTAACGGCATCTAAAAATCATCGAGGTATATATAATTTCGTAAGACTTTTTTCATACATTGCATCCTTAATGTTTTCATATTGCTTTTTCATCATTGTTTTATTTTTTGATATTCTTCAGAATTTTATTGTATTTTTTTTGTTTGATCAAAGTTATTCAATCGTTACTTTTCACTAATAATATTTATAGAAGCAAAGTGATGATGTTAGACGTTCTGTAAATATTTGCGAATTTAGTCATGACCGGTTTTTTTCGTATTATATTTATAATAAAATATAAATTAGTGTTATTGTAGTAATCGGATGATTGCGGGTATATATACAATTATAACTATTTATATTATTTGTTTTAACAATTTGATTATGTAGTTTATCCCTACAAATTACGAATTTTATATTAAAAAAAAAAAATAGAATAGAATATACCAGTTTGAGTTTCATAAAATTTAGACAGATGGTGAATTTAACAATATTACATTTTTTTTTAGATATTTGTACTTAATATTTCAATTTTCATCATTTATAATTTATTTATTTTTAACACATTTTTATTTGTAATGCATTTTAAACTCTATTTTATGTTTATGGGTATTATCTTTGCAAACTATATTAATCTCTTCCAAAGTAAAATCGATGCATAATACACGATTATTATTTTTTTCTTTGTGACGAAGTAATGTCTTTTCATTCATTGCTTTTTTTTTTAGTTAAGTTCACTCACCACTATCAGTACCTGACATTTAATTATTATTAGATTTTTATTCTCTTTAATTTAAGTATCTTAAGGAAAATATTGACATAAGACATAAAAGTTAAGAAATATTACACGTTTTGTGTATTAAGCAGTAAAACAAAATCAGATATTTATTTGAATTTCATTTTGTCATTATTTTACGGTTTGCCTTTTGGTTTTTTTTTTTTCGTTTTTTAAACATTACTTTCAATCTAATTGAAGTAATATTTGATATTTTGATTAATAATTGCATTTAATATTTTTAATAGTGTCATTTTGAATAGCTACCATGTTCCTATTTTAATCGAAATATTTTACACTTTGAAACTTTTGTGTTATACGAACATTTCAAACTTTATCCATTTATTTGACTCGAAACAGTTCCAGAGTCAAACACGATCGAAACACATGAACTCTTTCGAATTAGATAGTATTGAAGTTTGACGCTTTTATTTGAAAAGTATTCTATATTCAGTATGTTTGTTTCATGTGCACATACATGTACAACAATTATTATATTAAGGCCGATGCTGGTTAAATGTTTAACGCATACTTTTTTCGATAGACATTAAGTTTAATTTCCAAGTGCAGGTTTGTATGAGCTGCTTTAGTATGTATATTTTTAATGGATTTATCAAAACAGATGTTTGTTACTTCGAGTCATCTAAAATGGTCACAATGTTAATATCATTGCTTTCGAACATCTCAAAAGTGCATGTGTATTGAAAATTTAAACAATCTGGATCCGCGACGGACATTTACATGTCCTTTGTGTCCCAATAAATGAAATCCATGACAATAAAATGGCATTCGATTGATTTAATAGAAAAAAAATATTGATCTGCGGTTGTTTAAATTCGTTCGATGTGATTTTGAGTGTTTGAATTATTGTTGAATTTAACGTACAGACTTTCTTACTCTAGTTTTCTTTTCGGTGTCTTTCGTATAAATTCTTTGATTTTGAAACTGCGAATCGCATAATTACCGATTTCTGTTTGTTCTTTTGTGAGATTTCGATTCAAATGTGTGATGATTTTATTGTTTAATTTTATTTATGTGACTTTCAACTGCCGAATTTGTAATTTGATATTATTTGATAGCAATAGGTCCAAACAGCGACTAAAAAATCATGCCTTTGAAAATAAATTTTATAATTGTAAATAGCATTCGAGAATAAATAGTTAAATATGTGCATTATTAATATGATACATCAAAGAAATAGTTTTTATGTATAAATCATCTGATGATTTTTGTGATTGAGTGTGGAAATGTTTTTGATTTCCCGCGCATATTCAGAATATGATTTTACCGAAGGCTTTCCACAAATGAAAGAAATGTACAAATACGGAATCTCCACAAACTTCAGTGTACCGACAGAGCAAAATTTAAATAGACAAAGTACAATTAATTTATTATATATGTGTAATTCATAATACCTGATCGAAATACCTTGAACAATTTATTAAACCTATTCCCTGTTGGCATTTCAGCATTTAATGTTAATATATGAGTGACTTTATATTTGTATATGATACTTTAAAATCACACAGATCACTTTGTGAAAATATTTTTTAATGAAAACTTACTGATTTCAACTTTATACTGTTAATTTATTCCGAAATTGTGATAAATGATCTTTTATTTTTCGTTTAACAGTGTAATTTGACAAAAAATAATCTATCGATTTATATTTTTAAACTTGTACTTCGATAGCTCAAACTACTATACAACGGTGGTTTTTTTTTTAAAGCACATTTATCACAATTTTGAATCATTGAAATGTGGTTGTTTAACTTTTTTTTTTGTCACAATTTCTAACATTATTAAAAGTATTTTATGTGACGTACGAGATTCTTATCCTTGAATCTATTCAAAATTGTTGAAATTTATAATTTAACAAGGTAGAGTCTTCGTACGATGTGTATTATTTTGATTTCCCATAGTTGAAAGTTTTCATTGTTAGTTTTCTACGCTGTATAAAATAATAGAACGTTTCTTGTGTTATATCAACAAATACCTCATACTTTATCGTGTTCAAACCATGTCAATACGTTTTTATTTTACTGATATTACAACATATTAAAAAACTTATAGTATTTTTTATACAATAATAAAAGTGATATTGAAAATGAGATGTAAAACTTATGAATATCTTGTATCCTGTTTCGTACTTGGAAAAGTGACTAATTTTTGCTATTTGTTTTTACCATTTTCTTTGAACTGTAGTGATTAAGATAGTTTTTAATGTACATTTTTCGATATTTACGCGAAACAAATTCTATGTGTCGTTTCGCGTATGTTCCGATACAGATGCATAGTTCCAAGTATTATCTTTTCTATTATTTTTTTCGTCTATTTATAAAATTTTCAACCCTATACATGTTTTTTGTTATGGAAATATTTTATCTGAAACGGGTATTTTTAATTATAATTGTTATACAGAATAATTTTAACCACGACCAATTTCTATTATTACATTCCGACGAATCGATATCTAAACTTGTTTTATTTAGTCCAACAATCAGATATTGAAGTTTCAAACCTGTGTTTATTTAGAAAAACGGTAAATTATGGTTTTAGCGTCCTGCATTTATTCAAGACAGTTGAAAGTATTGATTAGTCTTACTTATCTGTCACATGACACTAAAAATTCGTACTCTTACGTAGTATCGTAATATACGTAACATGAATTAAAGAATAACTTATCTATTTCTTGGTTATATTGTTATAATATGCAAGTATATGCTTATAATATAAGTTGATATTGCGTCTATAATGAAACAGAATAGTTTCATTGTCATTTAATCATAAAATTTCAGCTGAAGTATAATCGTCGTTGAAACCTATCGTCTCTACTATTTAGTGCATGTTTGTAGTTAAGAAACTTAATAACTAGCGGTAAAGCGACAGATGCAAGACTAAGCAGTGTTACTAATTCTCTTAAATAAATGTAGACTGCTAAAACCATAATGTACCAAAAAAAAAAACATTCTCCGAGATAAAGAGATATTCGCATTGATGATCCGTTATTGAAGTTTATTCTACAGTGTATGAATGTTTTCTAAAAAATATTTTATTGTATTTTCTATTTGACAGCTTATTTGTAAGGTGCACCTGGAATAACATATCAGATTGTAAAGCTACACATTTTCATCACCACAATTGTTTTTGGTGCATTTTCGAACGGAAACTAGGGAAAAGACAATTTATGTGACATATTTCCATTTTTTTTTTTTTTGACAAAGTTTTACTTAGTTGGTTAATTATCCTTTATTTAGTTTATTATTACTATTTAATTTAAAAGTATCTACCTCAAAATAATTACCTATTATATTATTACGATATAATTGTTTATTTATTTTTTTTTTTACTTATAGTTGCTGGACATATTACAAAATCATTGATTTTTAGGCATATGAAACGCAAAAGATCGAATAATTTAATGATTCTTCAAAACTTCATTTAAAAAAAAGTTCTTTCAAGTAAAATTTTAAAATTGTATAATAAAAGTAAAATGATGCTCAATTATCGATAATTCTTTAAAAATATATACATTATATATATTAAAAAAGGAATTTTTATAAAACAAACTTTCATCTAAGAATTTTTTTTGTGTAATTAAGCAAAATTGAATACAATATTCAAGTAATACAGGGTTATTTATATAGAAAATATGCTGAAAATAATGAATAATACAGAATGATATTGTCCAAAACGATCTTTTAAGAACATATGTATATCATATTTGCTTATTTTAATTGAACATAAATTAACATATGTGAGTTGTTCATTTCACACAAAACATTTATCACATTATATTTAAAATAATCTATATTTTAAATCTAAATTTATAAAAACCAATAATCCAAACGGCTAAATTTCAAACTAATCTCCACCGAAATCCTCAACTCATATATGTAACTATGTTTTCAATGTTGTTAACTGCCACATGTACAGTTTTTTAAATTTTGTTTTAAATTTTTTATTACTAAAATTAAACGTACAAATATAGACCGTTTTTGTTTTTTATCCTGTCGTCACCCTAATCATTGATCCTCAAAGACAATAAGAAGAAAACGCTCTAAAAACTCTATGAAACCATTTATTCACAAATTTTCAAAATAATACATTTAAAAACTTAACACGTTAATTAGTCATTCACATAAAATCGTCTCTTTTCATCTTGTTTTTTTTTCAATATGACACTTGTTACCGTACCTCCCGTTGCAGTCCACCAACAATCTTCAGTTGCAAAACGATGTTAAGTACACTATCAAGCTTGGGAATAGATCCTGAAACAAAAACACAAGATTCAAAAGCGATTCAAAAACGGTAAAAATCGGAAAGAGATACTTACTGCATAGTCGGGAGGTACGGCAAATCTCAACTGGTCGAGTTTTGTTCACTTGTTGAAATATTGGAGTTAGTGGCAGCTCTATAAATACCTAAGTGTTTATAAAGTACTTTAAGAATCGAACGATATTGCTAATGTCGAAATGATACCTTAAACTTCTGCAATGAATTTTGTATTCTAAAATTGTCCAAGAGGGTAAGTGTAATACTTGTCTGATTGTATCTTGGATGCAAGCGCTCGCTACTTGATCGGAAGCCGTTTTATGCCAAACCGCTAATACGACCTCCTGAATTAATAAAGCAAATCGTAATTTTTTAGAATAAATATACAAGCGAAATGATTTATAAATCAAAAAAATACATTCATATCCTATAGAATCATATGCAATACACAAAAAACCCCTTTTACTCGGTTTTGAAATAACATGATTAAAAAAATAACCGATTATTCCTTTTATATGGTTTTTTTACTTTAAAACAGTGTAAAAATAAAATAAAATCATGTATTATTATCCCACAGTGGTAAGTTCCGACAAGGCCAATATACAATTATAATTATTTACAATATTCTTTGACAATTTAACATGGCGAAATTTCACCAAACTACAAATTTATTATAAAGAATATTTGGATAGAAGTTTCATCCAAATATACGGATAGAACCTACATCAATTTTTATATGGTCACCATACATTTTCTTTATATGGTGGTCTCTGGAACGTATCTCCCATGTAAAAAGAGATTTGGGTACATAAATATTTAGATTTGAGAAATTGAAAGTTATTCTGATTCAGGGTATGAATGTATTCGTTAATAATACATAAAAATAATTGAGTCATACATGAAGCCTAATGTTGATTACTACGCCGCAAATTTCTTCACCTACATCAAATTGTTCACCAATTATAGCCATACACATTTCTTCCCATGCCCAGCTTCCGTGATTTCGTCTAAACCTAACCTCCTAAATACAATTATATATCTTATCAATTTTTCAATTGAGACTTAAGACTCAAAAGGATTTCATAACAAATATACAAAACAAAAACTGAAAAGTAATCAAAAATCGACAGAAATAATCAATACAATAAAACAATAAATGTTAATTCTACTAGATAACGAAAATTTAAAGAAAATCATCTTTTATTAATCCCAATATGACAAAATAGATATTGTTTTTAAATATTAACTAGGTTAACGACACCAGTGGTGGACCATGTACCAGTAATTGACCATTTCTCAGAAAAACTCAAAAATTAAGGTTTTTTAGAAGATAATCTTTCAGAAAAGATGCAATAGATCAACTGTTTATTACATCTTATCTATCGCACCCTTTCCGAAAGATCATCATCTTTAAAAACCATAATTTATACGTTTTTATGAGAAGCCATCAATCACAGGTACGATCAACCGCCTTTTGTCATTTCCTTACTAAACATTTATTCTTCATACAATCGAATCAATCCAAATCGATTTGATTACTTTTCCACAAACTGTACAAACAAAAAGCTATACCCATTTTCCTCCATTAATATTAGCACTATCTTCCCACATAGGTCGTATTCCGACTTTGAACAGATGAAAAGAAGTGTCGTTGGGAAGATCGTTAGGGCGCATTAAGTGACTGTACAACCCCCACCACTGCTCCACCGTGGTACACTGTCCCACCATCGTAAGTGACTTAAACACAAAAAAAAACACGGTTAAACTCAACCTTTTCGTTACAAACACTCGAAAAGACGTATTCATTAATGGCCTATGTTAAAAAAACATGTTCGGCCACTGATGAATCGTGCAAAGTCGAATTACTTGTTCGTAGTTTTGTACTGTGCTCGTGCCGTTTCTTTCTGTGGAATTTGAATTTCGATACCACAACCAGTACGGATATTGCAGTTTGTGTTCTTCGGTAGAACCGCTAATGGGTGATTGTCTATCGGGGGAGTCGTCAGGAACTTCGTCACTTGTGCTTGAACTGTCTGTGTCATTGTTCTTCACACTGGAACGTGAGAACGGGCTTAAAAAAATTTTAGATTGTTATTTAGTATCAATGTCGAAGCTGATATATAAATATTATGCATATAAAACGTATACATTACAACGATACAATAATCAAACTTTGCACCGTAATATTAATTTGTGACGATCGGACATATTAATATTATCGCTGATGTACGCCGAATCGTGCTTTCGTTGTTTACGAGTCGTTAAATTGCTACGTGGATACGATTGTGCAAAAACGTTACTTTATATAATCGATACGAATACTAAAATTAAGACATTTATTAAACGGGATATTTTTTTATTGGAATGGTATATTTTAACGGTGATTGAAATATTCTATTAAAAACGGATTCGTATACATTTAAAATTAAATATATATTGTGATATAGTACGAGTGAAGCAATTCAAATGATTCATTAGATATTATCAGTGGCGTGACTATGATGTGGGAGTAAGTAATGCATGCAGGCTCCGATAGTAGCTCCAAATATAAAAAAATATATATATTTCAAAGAAAAAAGAATGATAAATTAAAACAAACAGAAAATCGATTCACACTTACTGAAAATGTGAATAAAAAAATCTAAAGTATGTACAATGACGATTTATGAACCAGTGTTTGTTAAAAATTGTGTTAAAATAGATATAATTTTGATTGTAAAAAGATTTTCTGATTTCGTTTTTAGCTTTGGATCTTGAGTTTTCATACTGAAACGGTAGAGATACGTTCTTGTATTTGATTGCGTTTGAGATTTAAAAAGATTCTACTCTGCGGCGTTCATTATTGTTATTTAGTAACATTATTATCAATTGAACAAGAGTATGTTTCCGAAGTGCCTTTGAAGGAAGTGATTTCAGAATTTGAAGATGATAAAAAAGGAAATTCTAAATTATATGAGTTCGTTATCAATTTAATTTTTGTAAAAATAATAAATATGTGGGGGGGGGGGGTTTCGAAATCTGCATGCAGACCAAATTTTTATATGTAGTTATGTCCCTGGATACTATTTAAGCAAAATTGAAGAATAAAAAACAAAATCGAAACCGAGGTTATGTATAAAGTACAAATTATATGAAAATACGATAAACGCTAAAAAAAACCACAAACCCAATCCACAATAACACCACATAAAAAACATATCAAAACATAGTTAGACACAACCGAAACATCAAATCTCTTAACTGAATTAGAGGTTATGTCCGACTCGTAAAGGGTATAAAAACATCAGGATAAGCGAAAAACATAACCATCCATAACAAAAAATAGACACAGTCGAACTTCAAATTCTAAACCGAATTAGAGGTTACGTTCAACTTGTAAATGACATAAAAACATCGGGATAAGCGAAAAACATAATCATTAATATCGAAACATAGTGAGAAATAATCGAAACTTCAAATCTCTTAATAGAATTAGAGGTTATGTCCAACATGTAAATGACATAAAAACATCGGGATAAGTGAAAAACATAACCATCCACATAAAAACATAGTTGGAAATAACCGAAACTTCAAATCTTTTAATCGAATTAGACGTTATGTCCGATTTGTAAACGATATAAAAATATCGGGATAACCGAAAAATTTAGACAATCGAAACTTCAAATCTCTTAACCGAATTAGAGGTTATGTCCGATTATGAATGACACAAAAACATCGCCATAACCGTCCATATTCAGACACAATCGAAACTTCAAATCTCTCAACCGAATAACATAACCGTCCACATCAAAACACAGTTACACAATCGAAACTTCAAATCTCTTAACCGAATTAGAGGTTATGTCCGAGTCGCGAACGACACGAAAATATCGGGACAAGCGCAAAACATAACCGGCGTCCGCACCCCAAACCCAAAACCGAACCACAACTCGCACGAAAACCGACAAACCGACGCAAAACAACCACAAGTTCAGTGAAGAGTTGGCGCCGAAAGCGAGGGAAAGCGTAAGGACGAAAGCACAAAGGGGCGATCGCATCAGGGGCACGTGCTCGCGCGCCGAACGAAGGGGGCCACGAGGGGGAGGGGCAGGGGGCTCGCGGAGCATGGGGGCTCACCTCATTTCAGTCGTGCGGACGCAGCAGACGCAAAAGCCTCTTTTCGACTTTCGATTTTTATGTTGAACCGACGTGACAGGGTGACATACACCGCGGCCTCGCCGGATCGCAACTTGTCACTTGGCGCGGCGCCGAATGTGCGCTGTCGACGTTGGGGGGACTCGGTTAATTGTGTGGTTTTTTTGGGTACCAATATTCGGCCCAGTATAATGGTGTCAGTTTGAGCAGTATAATTTAGCATTTCGCACAGTAAAGTTGCTAGTAATAAAAAAAAAATGATAAAACATAACTGAAATCAAAGGTTGGGGGAAGCTAACGCACACGAAGCAAATGCACACGAAGTAAACTCACACGAAGCAAACGCACACGAAGCAAGCTCACACGAAGCAAGCTCAAACGAGGCAAGCTCACATGCTTTCGAAAAATTTCGTATCATTTAACAAGAAATATTACTTTGGTACTGAAAAAATATTATAGACGTATACTATTACGTCTAACGTGAAATTCTTTTAACACAAAAACGCATTTTGGTGCTTTCAGTTTCGTGTTAAACGTTTTTCACTTTAATTTGAAATTTTGAAATTTTTTTTTATAATTAACTGTTTTCAAAAAATAATACTTATTTCAAATTTTAAATAAACAATAATAATTAAAATTCTCCATTTTTTTAAGATTTTTATTTTTGAAACGTACAGTGATTGAACATAAAACAATATTTTTAAGTGTTAATTGGTTTAATAATAGTAATTGCAACTAGATTTACATTTTGGTAAAGGTTCACAAAGGGACTTTTAAAAAAATTGGCAATCCTGGGCCTGCCCAGAAAAAAAAAATTTGGAACCACTGCACCTATGCATATTATGCGTTCGCGTCGCCTGCCAACTGTCACTGTCACTTTGACGTTTATCGCGTATGTAGTTTTACGTTCGCCGATTGGAGACAATTATTTACACGATTCGAGAAGACGATACCACGATCGTTGAAGTATGGAGTCCTTTTACTCTTCGGAAATACAACACAATGGATTTTCGACAGTGGTGGTATTTGTCGAGAAACTAACGAGTGTTTCGTAGTCAACATTCTGTTGGAACACATGAAGCCTGGCTTCCGAATTAGTAAGCATCTTCGAAACGATGCAGTAAATCAATGAACGAATCAATGTCAATCCTCTAGCGATCGAACGAACATGGCAAGAGTTTTATACACTCATATCAGGTGAATAATGTGCAATATTTTTATTATTTTCTTATAACTCGTATTGGGTTCTAACAATGTATACTTACATACTTATATATCTATAAATTTAATCGAATATACTCATATACTCATTTCAATTCACTCCTTTCCATGTTTTCAACGCCATTGCAGATGGTGAGGATTTGCTGTTTGCAATACATGTTATCCTAATCGTTTATCCTGTTATAGGCTATAAAATTCCTTCGCATGTCTGTAACACTTGCTATAACACCTTGAAAGCTGAACCATATGTTTATGTATTCAATGTAAGTATAAGTATAATTAGGTAATATTCAACATTTCAAACCAAATTATAAATACTTTGAATTTTTAATTGCAGACATGAATGCTCAATCGTCACTTCTTTTCCAATATCTAGTTGCCAAAAGTGGCAACATATCCATATTCAAACCGATGGATGTTTATCAAAATGTAGACAATACTTCAAATGTGCTAATTATAAACTATCCTCTCACTGTGCGTGTGCAACAAACAAAATTTTCAACAGAAACAGTCCATTCATAGAGAAGTCCTCGCTCACATAAAGTTGTCACTTGCAAAGGAAATTGTTTTTATTTAGATTTACCTTTCAGGTGTAAATTGTTATCATTTATGTATCGATAAAAGGATGACTACTTTGGAACGTTATAGTGAACGTGTGTGTGTGTGTTTATTTAACAAACAACCCTTTCACTTATCCAGAAGAATGTTCACAACACCAATGTTGCCTTACCGTTTGTTGAGGACTATGGTGCAGTGAAAGCATAAAATATTATAGTCATCCGATCCATACATATGACCAAGTGTAAATCTAGTTGCGATTACCTTGATTAAATCAATAAACAATTAAAAATATTGTGTTGTTTCAATTATTGCATATATCAAAAATGAAAATGCAAAAAATTAAGCATTTTTGTTTAATACCTAAATATTATTTCATGAAAACAGTTATAATAATCTCAAATGAATAAATAAAAAAATCGCTTTTTAAAGAGGAATACGTATCCCAAGATAGCATTGACTCTTGATTATGTTTACTAACAAGACTTTAACATCACTAATCTGAATAAGCTATCACTAAAATTCTAAAAGCAGGAAAAAAGAAAACAATGTTTGTTTATGTTTTATAAATATCCATAATGGTTTTATTCATCAAAGTATGCACCCATATTGTCAAACCACTTTTAGAATTTTGTGAACATTCTTCTGGATAAGTGAAAGGGTTGTTTGTTAAATAAACACACACACACACGTTCACTATAACGTTCCAAAGTAGTCATCCTTTTATCGATACATAAATGATAACAATTTACACCTGAAAGGTAAATCTAAATAAAAAACAATTTCCTTTGCAAGTGACAACTTTATGTGAGCGAGGACTTCTCTATGAATGGACTGTTTCTGTTGAAAATTTTGTTTGTTGCACACGCACAGTGAGAGGATAGTTTATAATTAGCACATTTGAAGTATTGTCTACATTTTGATAAACATCCATCGGTTTGAATATGGATATGTTGCCACTTTTGGCAACTAGATATTGGAAAAGAAGTGACGATTGAGCATTCATGTCTGCAATTAAAAATTCAAAGTATTTATAATTTGGTTTGAAATGTTGAATATTACCTAACTATACATATACTAACATTGAATACATAAACATATGGTTCAGCTTTCGAGGTGTTATAGCAAGTGTTACAGACATGCGAAGGAATTTTATAGCTTATAACAGGATAAACGATTAGGATAACATGTATCGAAAAAAGCAAATCCTCACCATCTGCAATGGCGTTGAAAACCTGGAAAGGAGTGAATTGAAATGAGTATATGAGTATATTCGATTAAATTTATAGATATATAAGTATGTAAGTATACATTGTTAGAACCCAATACGAGTTATAAGAAAATAATAAAAATATTGCACATTATTCACCTGATATGAGTGTATAAAACTCTTGCCATGTTCGTTCGATCGCTAGAGGATTGACATTGATTCGTTCATTGATTTACTGCATCGTTTCGAAGATGCTTACTAATGCCACGATCGTCAGCCAGGCTTCATGTGTTCCAACAGAATGTTGACTACGAAACACTCGTTAGTTTCTCGACAAATACCACCACTGTCGAAAATCCATTGTGTTGTGTTTCCGAAGAGTAAAAGGACTCCATACTTCAACGATCGTGGTATCGTCTTCTCGAATCGTGTAAATAATTGTCTCCAATCGGCGAACGTAAAACTACATACGCGATAAACGTCAAAAGTGACAGTTGGCAGGCGACGCGAACGCATAATATGCATACGTGCAGTGGTTCCAAATTTTTTTTTTCTGGGCAGGCCCAGGATTGCCAACTTTTTTAAAAGTCCCTTTGTGAACCTTTACCTACATTTTGTCATACGTATAGGATGGATTCACGGAGTTGTTTATTTAATATTTTATCCAGGGCTGTGGAGTCGGAGTCGTATAAAACGAGTCACTCCGACTATTTTTTTTAATAAAATGCATTTTTTTAAATTGCGAAATTTATGTAATTTTAATTACGTAATAATTAAAGCGTATAGCGTATGAACAATAAACGTGTAAGTAATCGATTAACAAGGGGAAGGTAGAGATCTGTTGTCACGGATTACCTTGAAATTGAATTTGGGTATAGATCAAAATTATTGTATCAATATGGTAAAGTATAAAAACCCAATACCCAGCCAATTTTGAATTAGACGCATTTGAAGTTTCGATTTTTGGACGTACTTGCATATGATACGTCAATTGAGATGGCGCACCGAAGTTTAACCCTAAAAATGAGCTAGCATGTTACACAGCATCGATATACCTTTTAATTTTTTAATAATTGTACAATATTTGGTAAACGTAGACAAAAATATTAACAGAGATGTAGTTACATATCAAAATATTATAATGTTTCAGAGTGTCTACGTTACAAAGGAATTCTGTGAAAAATGAATACAGATATGTATTATATTTTAAATAAACAGTGATAATTGAATAATCTAATTAGAGTCACATGACTTGAATTCCAATTATTTAGATATAATATTTATAATGGTGTGAGAAATTAACTGTAGAGTATGCATTTACTTTATTATATTGCGGATAACATAACTATAATCGTGTCCGTATTTCTGAAAATTGAAAGACTAAAAAAACGATGTCATTTTTATGAAATGCTGTATGAATTTTTGTATTGAAAATTTTAATTGAATATTAATGGAATCCGGTTTGATATAGTCGATCTGCATTTGGGACAATTGTTAGTGTTGAAGCTGCATATACTACATGAGAAATAATGTTGACAAGGAGTAAACAGCACGGATTTTTTTTCACAACTACAATCATCGCATTTATCCGAATTAAAAATATCTTCAGTTTTCTTTCTCTCGTTATGATTAATTTTGGCCCGATTAACTTCCCGACGACGGCGCCCATTGCCTTTACGGCCCTCACTTTTTACTTTCTTTACATATTCAAGACCTTTCTTTTCAAAGACATATTGACAAGTTGGTATCCAATAAGCATGTTCTTCCCAAGGATCGTTGTTTTCCTCCCATTTGCTGAATTTTCCGTTGCAAAAGAAACACTGCACCGCATCTCCTGTGCCAGTATACAAGAACCCTGCTTCAGCCATCTCCCTAGGACGCTGCACCATAGCACTTGGCCATAAACCAAATGATTGGACACGCTTTTTTATATCCATGCATTCCGTCATTTTAGGTCCAATGTATCGAGAACTCTTCAAGAAATTACATTCGGAATTTTCGATCCAATGCTTGGCTGTAGGGTTCTCGCCAGGTTTCAATTCAATAGAAAAATCGCAGCAGAAACATCTTAACGTTTTATCGAAATCGTTAAAGTAAAATCCACCTGCAGCTAAGTCTTCTGACAGATCTTCATCTTCTTCATAACTATTTTGCAAAATAGAAATCTTAGAACATCTTTTTAAAGATTCAAGTCTGTGTTTTCTGTTGTAATAATTGTTTTTGTCAACGACTTCTGAAAGTTGACTTTTCATTCTGTATTCCAAAAAATAAAAAATTTAAACACGCATAGTGAAAATTGTTGTTAAATATTGTTTTTATATGTTGTTAAAATTTGAAGTGGTTGAAAATAACTTACGATAATTTTATTTCTTGTTCAATCATTTTGTTTTTCTGGCAACACTACAATTACTTTCTTCAATACACAGGGCGTCTTGGGTGTTATTTATTTAGAAAAATCTTGTAGTTAAAAAAGATACTCTGTGGTCGTGTCACCTTTTGAATTTACAAAAAGTAAATTCAATAAAGATTAATAGCGGCGTCAACCGCGCTTATGTCGTAAGGAATGCATTCTACACCTAAAAATATAAAAATATTGATTATTATGAATACGATTGAATATTTTCACCAAACATAAAATGTATTATATTTTGAAAACGCTAACCCAAACTGCTTCAATAGTTGAAACGAAATGAAATGAATTGGCCGATCGATACATTTTATAGCAACAATGAATCAGATAAGAAACGAAACGAGTCCCGGGACTCCGTTCTGAAAAACTTTGATTGACTTTATAATGCGAACGGGGCCCAGATCATGAAAACGAAAGCGTGCCTAGTTTAAATGTATTAGAATTTTTTTTTTCAATTGAATATTTTTGTATTTATTTTTAAAAAATACACGTAAATACAAATATACTTAAAATATTAGTAATAATAATATACCCAACCTATCCGACCCTATCGTTCGATTTTGAATATTTTCATAGTGAAACACCTGAATAGCGATAATATGTGGCTTTACTTGACATGAATTTAATTTGTGTAAAAAATTTCTCGAAAGAAAATAAAGGGCTGTACTTTTGAGAGACTTATCGTTAATATGTAAAATAAATAAATGAACAAAAGGACTAAAATATTTTTTTCGCACCGTCGGATATTTACTAAAATTTATATAAAAATCTTAATTTGAATAAATCATCTTTTATTGGAGCTACCCAAACAAAAGCCAGCCATCAACGTTCCGGCAAACTCAAAACACGCTCGGCTACACTTTTTATAAACAAGGCAATTCTTTTCTTTTTTTAGCTACGCAATATCGCACACAGAATGTTTGCTTTTATCCTTAAATCTTAACTTCGGCCACGATCTAGTACTTTAGTCCTCTCTCAAAGCCTCAATTCATCGCGCCGACGCCGCAAAGTTATCATCGCATAATGCAAATTGGCGAATATGCAAATGCGAGCTTGAACAAACTTTCGGAGCTGGCCATCGCAAATTTCGAAAATCTGAAAATCTAGAGATCAAACTATGAAACGTACACTAATGAATCAGCCAAAGGATAAGTGCGAAATAATACATTTTTTCGAAATAATTGGAAAATCTCTTTTTTCGCTAAAGTGACCATTTTTCAGTTTTTCATAACGATTGAGTTGGATTCAATTAAACAGTGAGAGCGGCAAGTTTTTTCGCATATTAAAGTCTTCCGGAGCGGTTTTACCAAATGAAATATTCAGCGGTTGAGTTCCGATGAGCACGGAGACTTTCGCCCGTTTCAAAAATGGATTAAGAGCTTTTCCGCCAGAAAGCTCCTCCGAGATCGTTTGAAGACGTCTGAGATGCAATTTCTTCAGGGACTGATTAACTTAAGGTTCTTTTTTTCAGTAAACATAGCCTCGAGCTCGGCCGTTTTGAGTATAAGGAAGTTTTGCGGTATAATAATTAGTCGGAGAAAACTTTGCTTTAAATATACGTATTTAGATTAAGAAACATTTCGAAAAACCGATGCGAATTTTATTATTTTTCGCAAAATGCAGCAATGTTGCACATCGTGCAAAGAAATCATGAATCGTACGAAATTTTCCAACATGAGGTGATCCAATTTCGTATTCGCTGTGCGGGTTTGAAAGTTAGCTTGTTATACGCTATCGGTTTTCCGGTTCAAAACGATAATGGATATTTTAACAATGTTTACACCGCCTTGTTCAGCTGCCTCAAGAACATAACTAAAACGAGTCCCGGGACTCGTTTCGTTTCTTATCTGATTCATTGTTGCTATAAAATGTATCGATCGGCCAATTCATTTCATTTCGTTTCAACTATTGAAGCAGTTTGGGTTAGCGTTTTCAAAATATAATACATTTTATGTTTGGTGAAAATATTCAATCGTATTCATAATAATCAATATTTTTATATTTTTAGGTGTAGAATGCATTCCTTACGACATAAGCGCGGTTGACGCCGCTATTAATCTTTATTGAATTTACTTTTTGTAAATTCAAAAGGTGACACGACCACAGAGTATCTTTTTTAACTACAAGATTTTTCTAAATAAATAACACCCAAGACGCCCTGTGTATTGAAGAAAGTAATTGTAGTGTTGCCAGAAAAACAAAATGATTGAACAAGAAATAAAATTATCGTAAGTTATTTTCAACCACTTCAAATTTTAACAACATATAAAAACAATATTTAACAACAATTTTCACTATGCGTGTTTAAATTTTTTATTTTTTGGAATACAGGATGAAAAGTCAACTTTCAGAAGTCGCTGACAAAAACAATTATTACAACAGAAAACACAGACTTGAATCTTTAAAAAGATGTTCTAAGATTTCTATTTTGCAAAATAGTTATGAAGAAGATGAAGATCTGTCAGAAGACTTAGCTGCAGGTGGATTTTACTTTAACGATTTCGATAAAACGTTAAGATGTTTCTGCTGCGATTTTTCTATTGAATTGAAACCTGGCGAGAACCCTACAGCCAAGCATTGGATCGAAAATTCCGAATGTAATTTCTTGAAGAGTTCTCGATACATTGGACCTAAAATGACGGAATGCATGGATATAAAAAAGCGTGTCCAATCATTTGGTTTATGGCCAAGTGCTATGGTGCAGCGTCCTAGGGAGATGGCTGAAGCAGGGTTCTTGTATACTGGCACAGGAGATGCGGTGCAGTGTTTCTTTTGCAACGGAAAATTCAGCAAATGGGAGGAAAACAACGATCCTTGGGAAGAACATGCTTATTGGATACCAACTTGTCAATATGTCTTAGAAAAGAAAGGTATTGAATATGTAAAGAAAGTAAAAAGTGAGGGCCGTAAAGGCAATGGGCGCCGTCGTCGGGAAGTTAATCGGGCCAAAATTAATCATAACGAGAGAAAGAAAACTGAAGATATTTTTAATTCGGATAAATGCGATGATTGTAGTTGTGAAAAAAAATCCGTGCTGTTTACTCCTTGTCAACATTATTTCTCATGCAGTATATGCAGCTTCAACACCAACAATTGTCCCAAATGCAGATCGACTATATCAAACCGGATTCCATTAATATTCAATTAAAATTTTCAATACAAAAATTCATACAGCATTTCATAAAAATTACATCGTTTTTTTAGTCTTTCAATTTTCAGAAATACGGACACGATTATAGTTATGTTATCCGCAATATAATAAAGTAAATGCATACTCTACAGTTAATTTCTCACACCATTATAAATATTATATCTAAATAATTGGAATTCAAGTCATGTGACTCTAATTAGATTATTCAATTATCACTGTTTATTTAAAATATAATACATATCTGTATTCATTTTTCACAGAATTCCTTTGTAACGTAGACACTCTGAAACATTATAATATTTTGATATGTAAATACATCTCTGTTAATATTTTTGTCTACGTTTACCAAATATTGTACAATTATTGAAAAATTAAAAGGTATATCGATGCTGTGTAACATGCTAGCTCATTTTTAGGGTTAAACTTCGGTGCGCCAGTGTAATTTGAGCAAACGTCTAGAAACCATATTTTCGATCAATTCGTTCACACACATTTCGATTACACAAAAACCAAAACGATTCCAACCCCAACACCGACATTCCAATTCGAAAAATGAACGCGCGCCAACGTAACAAAAAAAATTGCAAAGCGCGCATATCGAGCGACGCAGACGTCAGTGGGTCTCCAACTGAATATCGGGTCCCCGCGATTCGGCCCACTGGCTGAACCGGCGACTCCGCCCCTGCAAAAATGGTAAGCCCCCATCCGTGAGTCGCCCCCGACTCGATCGCTTAACGCTAACCGTGCCCCTTTTGCAGGACGTCTTTTTCATGATCCGCCGCAAGAAACTGACCATCTTCACCGATGCCAAAGACACGGCGACCGTGCTAGAATTAAAGAAAATGATCGAAGGTACGTTTGTTTGTACTTTACGTGTTGATTTATGTCATCTGATTCGTTAAGTGTCAGAATTCGCTTTGATTGTTCGTGCGGACGATGACTGGACGGTTGGTTAGGTTAGGTTGTTTTTTTTATTTGGTTGTGTTTTTTCAGGAATATTGAAAGTGCCTCCCAACAATCAGACGTTGTATAACAAAGACAACCAGATTATGGACGACGATAAGACGTTAAATGAATACGGCTTGACACCGTCGACGGCCAAAGCCCAAAGTCCATCTCCTATCGGTCTAGCTTTAAGGTTTGTTGTATTTTTGCTTATTATTTTGATCGATTCTTTATTTCAAATGTGTGAATTGTTTTTTAACAAATAAAAATGCATTGTAGATGCTTACATGTATCAGATTTCACATGTAAATGATGTATTAGTCTGTAAAGATATTTCTTTACAGACAGTAAATTATTTATCGACAAATTTATATTTTATCAGATAAAAACGCATTAAAGGTTGATTTTTTAATGTATTTTACGCATAATTTATTCATTTTAAGTCTGTAAATCTAGTTAAATAACGAATTTTGCGCAGATTTTGTACTTGTATGTGTTATGTTTCAGTTTTTACGAATCTGTTTCCCTTAGAACTTATAAATTTGCACATGCTAATAGTTCGAACGACAAAAGGTGTTACTTAAAACGTTAAACGGTGTTATGTAAACGTAAAATTCGTTAAGATACACTTAAAAAATAAATAAAATACGGACGAAATTCATTAAAAAATTAACTTGCACACTTATAATGCATGAAATACTTTAAAAACCTTAATTTAAGTACCGATAATGCATTTTTATTTTTGTTTTAACGTAAATTTGATTAAATAATCTATGCATCCAAAATTCAGGATTACCTCTTTTTATAATAATTGTTCGATACTAAAGTTCGTTTCCAAACTTTTCCAGGAAAGATAACGGCGAATTTGAAGTCCTGGATTTGACACCGTTCTCAGCTCCGCCCGATTTACCAGACGTCATGAAGTCACAAGAAAGTAACGGTCAAGAGCAAGCTACTCAGATTTAAAATAGATACTTATCGTTTTTCGCCAGATTTTCTAATCGTGCAGATGCGGCGACTTTCTCAAAACGCACGTTTTCGACAAACGTGACGAATATAATTTGACTGATTTGGAAAACTTGTTTATTTTTTTTCATATAATAGTTTTTTTATGTAAAAAAGAGTCGATTTGTTTATATTGTATTCTTAAGGCGTATTGACAGTTGCACCGAGTTTTTTTTATTTTTTTTTTATCTGTATCTCTTCAAACACATGTTTATTCTTCATTTTAATCAATATTTTTCACTAGCTAAATTTTTTTCAACCACTATGTTTATTTTAAAATCATCCTATATTTTTTACAAAAAATAAATTATTTAAAATACTTTATTGTTTTCAATATGTATGTATGCCTAAACATCTTGAAAAAGGTTAAATAACTATAAATACATTTTAAAAATAAAAATAGCATAATTATTATCAATTTTCAGATTTATTAAATTGTATCAAAAAATACAAATCTTTGACTAACCCAGATTTATAAAATATCCCACTGTTTTTAACATTGAATTTGCTTAATTATTTTTCTTTGAATTGCAGTTTATTTAATACAAAGATAATTCTGTGTACATTTCAATTAAAATTATTTTAAACTGACAATGAAACAAGATAAGACCCACTATTATAAAAATACCTTTTTGTATAAAAAACAACAAATCTTAAAAATAACATAGAAGAACCTCAATATGGTATTATTAATAAATATTTTTTAAAGTAAAAAGCCGATCGTACATTTACAAATTATGCTTTACCATAAAATTGAGTCTATTTTATTTACGACGATTCTGGATCAGCACTTTCCATCTCTCTTAAATCTATTAGATCGTCTTTCATATCGCGAAAGAAGTCTTTATAATGATCTTTGAGTGAACCCGTGCACGCCAAATAATGACCGCCTTGATGATCCACAATGAGCGGACTTGAAAATTTACGGGCTAGAGTTTCGCTCATTTCTGCAAAAAATAAAGATTATTTTTATATGAAATGTTACTGAATTTTGTTTTAAATGTACTTATACATACCCTTCGGAATGATTTTGTCGGTTTCTCCATAAATATGTAGACTAGGGAGCGTTATTTCTTCATCGTAAAAGCCTTTATGAACGAGACTTCCAGAACAGAAACCAGACGCCATTATTGCAAATTTGAATTGGTATGATAACACTGAAAGTAAATCGAATTATTTAATTTTAATTTATCTTTTCAAAATTTTACTTTATTGAGTTTTCGGCTTACATCCTTTTTGTTGCATCGCTGATAAAATTCCTACTAAACAAGCTCCTTGTGAAAATCCTAGTAAACCATCAAAAGGGCCGTGTTCTTTGAAGGTTTTTTCGATTAATTGTAAGGTATCCGGTAAAGCCTATGGCCGGTCCTCCGACTCTAGTTCCACTAAATGAATGATCTTCAGCATTGAACCACCAACCTCTTTGATCCTCGCCTGAAAATTACAAATTTTTAAATTGAATACTTCACAATTCAGAATATTTTATAGAAAATGTTAAAATAATGTGAAAAATTCGACAATTTTGGTATATTCCAGTATTTCAGATGCGTGCATTATTTATTAACAAATTGATAATCCTTTGCTTTAAATGTGTAAATTATATATCGAAAAATTCATGTTTTGACTAATAAAAATGCATTATAGGTGCTTAAATTAAATTTTTTAACACTTTATCGACATTTCGTTCAAACGACGCAGACGTCAATGTGACGTTCTCAGATATGCTCAACTTTGCTGTTCGAAAACCATGATTAAAAAATCATGGTTTTATACAATATAAGGTTTCAATTTTTAATTGTGTTCTATCACTGGACCAAATATTGGTCATTAAAGAAATAATAGAAAGCTTGAAAAAAGACGTTCGGTAGGTGCATTTGTTCCAGGTAAACAAAGACAACATTCTACTAATTTATAATGACAAAATACACATAATCCTCTTTTTAATTTTCTTTTTACAATGGTTCAAGAAAGAAGTACTGATTATTTTTTTTCACAGATTTTTCACTTTAACGCGTTATAAAAATATGTATTATTATGCTACAATGATAAGATTCGGTACACGCCAGTATATTGATATAATCATCGTTATTAAATACAAATTTTCGATGTTTTTTGCTGATTTTACAAGACGAAACATTTTCACATTACACATTTTTTATAAAGTACATTTGAATGGAAGTTCTATCTAAATATAGTGATGGAACCTATCTTCAATTTTCATATGGTCACCATACATTTTTTTTACACGTATTTTTATTTACACGGTAGTCTCTGGAACGTATCCCCCATATAAAAAGAGGATTAGTTGCATAAATCTAAAACGTACCGGTTACATTTCGCAACTTACCAGCACAGGTGACCTGAAAAACAGTACTGTCCTGGTAAGTCCAGCACGAATGGTCACCTTACAATAAGTCAATCGAAATAGAAAAGTCTCACCTTTATCGTCGGCTTCTTGTTCATCATCAGACTTGACCACGTGGGGCGCGGTGAGGAATACGATATTCGCATATTTGGCTACAATTTTTCTGAAAGATCCAATTTTACCCTTGAACACTTCACCATTCTGTCTGTATCCATGCAAAGCCAATATTCTCAGTTTTGAAGGATTGATTTGTTTGACATTTCCAGCGCTGGCCATCGTAAACGTCAGAATGAACGTTGAGTTAAAACGCGTTTTTTTATGACCAATAACTATTTGATGGTTTCCAGACGTTTGCCCAAACGATATTAGCACATACGACACAGGCACACATCGACATTAGCGGATACGAAACTGCAATATCGAGCGTAAAGTACAGTAATACGCGAAAATTTTGAAATGGTATGATTTAAATAAATTATAAATCATTAATTGGATCATTTAATTATCATAAAGTTATTCGATTGTTCTAAAACGTATTGTGAGTGCTACTGTCGGTGTGTGTCAGTGTTGTTTGAGCAAACATCTGGGAACCTTTTTTATTTTTTTAGTTTTTACTTCTCATTTAAAAAAATGTAAAATGTCTCTGAATAACAGAAAAGTTCCAAAAAAACATTTTTTTTATTAATACAATTTATTACATACATTTTTAAAATTGATTCGTAAAATAAATTAAATCTATTACGTTCATTTTCTAACAAATCGGATATATTTAAAAATAAATAACGATTCATTAAATAATAATATTAAATTAAATTAAAAATTATCTTATTACAACATAAATCTTAAGATACATATATTATTCGATAATTTTTTTAATTAATCTATGAATTAATTGAAAGAATATTAAATGGTAAATTCGTAAATTCTGTTAAAGTGGATAATGAATCACATTAGAGTATCTTATTTGACACTTTTAATAATTATGTTGTATTTCCTTCAACTTTTTGTTCAGTTTTAGAAAAATCTAAAGCTTTTGAAGGAAGCGCCAAACACACCAATGCACTACCTATAATATTAAAACAAGAGAATCGATATAATAAGATAATAATATTAAAAATTATAATAACAATAATAGTTCTTACATAAAAGCAATCCTCCAAATAAAAAGAAGCTAGCCGGACATGCATTTTCTATTAAAATACCTATTACATTAGTTCCAAATACTGATCCTACTCTTCCTATCATTAATGATAGACAAACACCCATAGCCCTGAAAACGAAATGAATTATTACAAAATTTCACATGAATTCGTATAAGAAATAAAATTTTAAAAAAATTAAAAGAATACAATACCTAACATTTGTAGGAAATATTTCAACGACATATGCGTTTATGATTCCTATACAAGTTCCACTGATTTGTATAGAAGAAAATAAAACTATGGAAGTGATAGTTTGTGATACCCAATGTATCACCAATGTACATATTGCGTTCACTGTGAAAATCGCCAAGAGGATGTTTCTTTTTCCCGTTATCTTGATGAGAAAAGCAGAAGCCATTGTTATGACAGAAACTATACAAGCCAACAGAATTGAAATCGAGAACGTTTTAGTGTTTAGTGAATCATCACAAGAGGAAATCTTTGAAGGCATCTACAATAAACAAAATGTTGAATGCATAATGTATTTGAACACAGAAAATGTATATCTAATCTTACAGAAATTTCATCACATAAAATGAGATCATATACATTACTCACAGTAACATTTTCAGAAACAAGAATATAATGTTCGCGACTACTTAAAAGATCACACATATTCGAAGAATCGTCCGAATTGAAATTTTCCGTTTCGAATACTTTATTCAATACGGTTGGAAACCAAATATAGAAACCGTTAGTCCTGAAATCCATAAATTGATATATGATAAATATATATATATAATACAGGGGACAATTTAAACGTGTATTATATAAAATAAATGTATATTTAATAAAATTAGTGTGCATTGAAAAAAAATAATGTGTTCATTTTTTGTATGAGCATTGAAATTTGTGTATTTGAAAAAATATTTTGATCATTGAAAAAATATTTGTATCTTAAAACGAATAAATTGTGCATTAGAACGAATAGAAATAAAGGTTAGCAACGCCGCAAACGCGAACAGGGTGAAATACCAACCACACGACCATTATTTACAACTTTCATAATAGAATCAAATTGTTAAAATGTGATTAAAATTAAATTAAATTAAAATTTTAACAAAAAGAAACGTTGACAGTTGTATTGTATTGTATTGTATTGTATTGTATTGTATTGTATTGTATTGTATTGTATTGTATTGTACTGTGGAGGAAGATTTACTATATCGACGTTGCCACCTCTCGATCATTTTAATGCACTGTTCATTTCATATTTTTTAATGTTCACGTTGTAATGCAAATTTTTTTCATAATAGCACACTAAAAATAAAATGATGCTCAATAAGAGATTTTTTAATGCATATTGTATATTATATTATTCGAATGCATATGTAATTTGTTTTAAGGCAAAATCTATATTTTTTCAATGTACAGTTAAATCGCACCCTATAAAATTTTGAAAAATACTTTGAAAATAATTTATAATTTGCAAAACTTACACTGAAAACGTACAAAACTGCAAAAAACATGTGATGATAGTATAACGCATATAAGGAGCTTGGAAAAGGGGTACAGTTTGATTCCAAATATCTTTAATTATAGAAGTTTCATCAGAATTGACTGGTTCGTCATGTTCGTATCCTAACACCTAAAATCAAATTTCATTTAAAAAACGGTGGAAAATTCAAAAACGTATTATTCGAAAACGTTTCGATACCGGAAAATCTTTCGCCGGTTTTTTTAAATTGACCGAATATATTTTTTGCAAAACTTCCAATGCTTCCTCGTGTTTTCCTCTGATCGCCAGATATTTTGGACTTTCAGGAAAATATACAAATAGGAAGGTACAAATTGCGAATGGCAAAGCGAATATGGCCACCAAAAGCCTCCACGGTCTATAATCGGGGATGAATCCCATGTAAATGTGGAAATCCAATGGTAAAATTGCCCAGGCGACGACTGAAAGTGTTTTTGATTAGTTTTTGTTTATTTTATCATTAAATTTTAGTTTGATAAGGTTTATTACGTGGAACTACTGCAGTTCCGATAGCTACAAATCCATTTCCAAGTGTTAGTGCAATGTCACGTTGCGAAATTGGATTCAGTTCTCCTAAGTAAGCGTAACCTATAGAAGATGCTGCTGATATGCTGAAAAAAGTAATGAATTATTAATTTATATATTTTTTAATAAAAATGAATTATCGAAAAAGAATTTTCATATTTTTTACGAAAAAAAAATGTTTTCGTCGTTAAATAATAAAAAAAAAAAAAAAGTATTTTGCAAATGTAATCAAATTACAACGTAATCGCAACTAAAACAATGTTAGGAAAATTATTTCTGTCCTTGACGATTTTTCATTTATTTAAAGTAGATTAAGTAAATTTTCATAGCGTCGTACACTGATTTCGAGTATAGTATTTATTTAGAACGTGTTTTCTATTTATATATGTTACATTTCATGTTGTAAAAATAAAATGATTAATTGATCGAGATATAATATGATTGAAAACAAAATTAATCATTGTTTTTTTTTGTTTTACTTTACTTTTTTTTCATTTATCTTTATTGAATTTTTCGTTTTGTTTTATATTTGTCCTTTGTATTTCATTGGACACGAATGAAATCGAAAATGAAATGCAGTTATTATATTAGTTTATTATAGAAATAATAAAGAATATAATGAATACCAATGGCATTGTTGATGCATTTGAACATTAGGTAGAATTGATAATACTTTAAAGATAATCGTTGAAAAATAATTATTTATTCGTTGGCTTTTATGACCTCAAAACATTATTGTAGCAAAAACAACAACTGTATAAAATTGAAAACCATAAAGAAATAAAACCAACATCACATTCATTATCGGTGTGCGTAATCATCTGAACGACCGTATGAAAATCACGTAATTTATATAACTTTTTTTATGTGAATATGTAAAATAATATGAGTCAACATTTCAACCACGTTAGTCTCACCCATTACTGAGGCTAAGCGACAAATGGCGCGGTCAGTACATGGATATCGTATCCTTATAATTAAAATTTGTTAGTCGGTATTTCAATTCAAAACACGTACATGTTAAGAATGTCAACTCATAGAAAATAATCCTTACAAAATACTAGCAATAAATCTCAGCGCCGTGAACGTTATCAGGTCTGGTGAAAAACTAGACAAGACAGAAAAGAATGAACCAACTCCCATAGAAAACACCAAGATTTTCTTTCTTCCTTTGGTATCTGCGAGATATCCCCACATGTGTGACGTCAAGATTATACCTGATGAAGAAAATCGATGGTTTTTATTTTTTATCTCAATGACTGCATTAAAAAAATTGCATCGCTTACCTATGAATGGAATGGCTGCTAGCCATCCTTTCTGGGTCAATGTTAGATTTAGATCGCATTGGCAAGCTGGGATGACGTAGCTGAAGCCTAAGGTTTCCATGATCATTCCCATCAAGAGGAAGCCCACGAATATGATTGACAATACATTGAATTTGCCGAAGCCTTAAAGAAAATAAATCGTAAAGAGATCTAAATAGTAGTATTTGAAGCAGGGACGGATCCAGCGAGGGGGGGCGGTAGAGGCAACCGCCCTCCCTGCGGATGGAAGAAAAAAAATCTAAAATCACGCGTTTTCGACTAGAAAATGATTATCGACCATAAAAACATTATTTTTTGAAAAGTAAACACGAAAAACGCATTTTCAAAAAAAAAAAAATGTTCATATTGTAACCCTGATTTTCCGAAAAATATAGAAAAACTTCTATACTTATACATTAGCTTATCCTGTACTTACTCTCCAGATTTTACACCATCAGATTACCAAAGTTCCAGGTCATTACAAAATTATTTAGATATGAAAATTCAAAAAATGTAGAGGCGGTGTAATGGGGACTTTCCAAATATTTTAATTCATAACCGACATAATTTTACAAAAAAGTAATCAAAAATTTGATAAAAAGGTGGACAGAAATGTTCTATAACGGTAGAAATTATATTTTAAACTAATAATTAATAAATAAAGTTTTTATTAAAAAATTTATCTGTCATTCAAACCTGTGAACCGTGAACCTAACCCAAGTTTCGGAAATATTTTTGCGAATTTCTCACCCAACCAAACTAAACCTGTCGTTGTATGATGAATAAATTCGCGTGAAACTAACCCAAGTATCGGAAATATTTTCGCGAATTTTTCACCCAACCAAACCCAACTTGTCGTGGTGTGATGAATAAACTCGCGTAAATCTAACCCAAGTAATGGAAATGTTTTTGCGAATTTCTGACTAAACCTAACCCAACCTGTTGTTGTAGGATGAAAAATTTGCGTGAACCTAACCCAAGTATCAGAATTATTTTTGCGAATTTCTCATCTAACCTAACCCAACCTGTCGTCGCAAGATGAATAAACTCGCATGAAACAAACCCAAGTTTCGAAAATATTTTTGCGAATTTCTCACCCAACCAAACCCAACTTGTCGTGGTGTGATGAATAAACTCGCGTAAATCTAACCCAAGTAATGGAAATATTTTTACGAATTTCTGACTAAACCTAATCCAACCTGTCATTGCAAGATGAATAAATTCGCGTGAACGTAACCCAAGTATGGGAAATATTTTTGCGAATTTCTCACCTAACCTAACCCAACCTGTCGTTTATTACAATTTTTCCAATAATCTTAAACACATAAAGGTTTTTTTATAATCAGCAAATTATTATTATTATAAAACATTCAAATGATAAATTTGAAACCAATCGGTTTTTTTAATTTTTCATTGAGGCCCACGAATTATTTGGAAATAAGAAAGTTATTGGCATATTAAGCAAAAAGTTTATGAACCACTGTTATAGATTTTGTATTTAACGAAAAAAAATCTTCAAAATTTAACAAATAAAAATAATTCTGAAAAATCGCCCCCCCTGTGAAAAATTCCTAGATCCGTTGCTGATTTGAAGGATGGTATCGATAACAGTGGTGGATTCCTTACTAGGGAATCGAGATGTCGAAAAATTCCGGGGGTCCCATCATACATATAGATAATAAAGATCGGTTTCTAAACCTACCCCTATCACAATGACAACCAGTGAGGCAGACGAGATAGAGGCTGAGTAGACTGCGTAGGGGTCATTATTTAAATAAATATATATATAATGGCCGGGTTCTAAACTTACTCCTCTCTTCCATTACATACAAATAATTAAGATTGAAAAAAATGTAACGTAGTGATAAAATTTTTATCATTAATTATTGATATATAAAACTCGGTTTCATAAAATACGACAAATGAACGATGTATGGAATTATTAGTTAGGATTTTTTATCGATCTTATATAAATACATATATACAAAAAAATCATTGAATTTCAAACGTGTACTCCTAAAAATTCATATATTCAATTTTATAAAAATTCAACTTAAAAAAAACGGCAAAAAAATCTTAACGGTACTCCGAAATCTTCAAAACTCAAACACACGACTATCACAAAATTTACATAGTGATGCACCAATATAGAAATTATACAAAAAAACCAGTTTCCACACAATCCATTATAATCTTCAAGCAAAATTCCACAATCGTCATCGTACCAGCATATAAAACACATACTTTCACCCCATCACGACCACAAAATCATCAAGAAAAAACTCACCCGTCGAAGTCATGGCCTCCTCGAACGAAACGGTCGCCTTCTGCCTCCTGTCGCCGTCTCCATTTTCACTGATAGTCCCCATTCCGTGGCTCGTCTCCATCTCACTGCTTAGACGATCAGCATGCGGACACATTGCTTAGACGCCATCCGAATTCTGGCATATTTATTTCCATCGTTATCTTGTTTTATCGTATTTCGCGGGCTTAATTTTTGTTTGAGCCGAGTCGTACGCAGCGGGCCGTCCTACGAGTGCGTGTGCAAACAATTCAATTTCGGCGAAAGTTTCACCTGAATAATTATGTAATGGTCTCGTTATATTGTCGTGATTGTTTCGAGGGTACGTGTGAGGACTTGATGGTTTTAAAGGTTGCCATGAATGTTTGTTACAGGTTTATAATTCAAATTCAACTTCTTGAACTACAAATCAACCATCAGAAAGTATTATTAGGACCGTTGTCATAATAACCAATGAAATAATTATTTATTTACTTACTTACTAACTTACTTACTTACTTACTTACTTACTAACTTACTCACTTACTAACTTACTCACTTACTCACTTACTCACTTACGCACTCACTCACCCACTCACTTACTTACTTACTCACTAACTTAACTAACTTACTTCATAACTTACTTACTTACTTACTTACGTATTATTTACTTATAATTATGAAATATTTTGTTGATTACTACGACAACTATCTAACAAAGGTTGAATCTGAACGTTGAAGTTTCAAAGGTTTGATTAGAAGCTTAAAAGCAGGGACGTCATTTGACGTCACGGGGGAGGGGCAGTTGCCCCCCCTAAAATTTTGGGGTTCGAATAATTTTGAGAAGGGTCGAATAATTTTAAAAAGCGTTGACTTGTTTTTAGGAAAAAAAAATTTGGGGTTCGAATAATTTTGAAAAGTATCGATTATGTTTTAGCTTGCTCTCCCTTTGGAAAAAAACTGAAATGACGTCCCTGCTTAAAGGGTTGAATTTGAAGTTTGAAACATTTAATTTGATATTTAAATGGTTGAATTCAAAGTATAAAAAATGTGCCAGAAAATTTAAAGAACGAATTTTGACCCACATATGTAGTTTTCATCCGCGGAAATCGTTTTTCTAGCAATAGCTTTTACAATTAGCAATTCTTTTACAGATTTTGTTAATAGAATTAACGATTTTATGAAATGTTGAATGAAGAATTGTTTAATGTCAGTGTTGGATAATTGTTAAGTATTCGTCACCATTTCACAATCAGTATAAACTATAAATGATCTTATTGAGAAATGTAGTGGCTCAATGTCAATATAATTTCGAATCACACTAAGTATTTTATTTTACTAATCGGATAATTTTATTTTTATTTTTGGCAGTAGTTTAAAGCTCTGCTCGTTACGACAAGGCTAAGGCTAATTTTATATATAAAAAAATTTAAAAGCATGAAAATATTGTATTATTTATTCGTTTAGAAAAGTTGAATTTACTAGTAAACAGTAAACGAGTTTCTAAGAAAACGTTTTCAATGTTCATATGATGATAAAATAATTTATATAACTGGCTTAAATATGTTTCTAAAAATCGCATAGTTAAAAGTGCTATTAAGTGATATTTGATTGAAAATTTTTATAAATTACATACCTAACAAAAATTACGGAAATAGACTGCACATTTTTTTTCCAGTGAAAAAAATTATTTTCGTTATATATTTATAACGCATACGCAATAATGCTGAAACATACATATATTAAAAATATTCCATCACTGTTATTAGATTTAATAACCACCGTTCTTTAGTGAGTATAAAATACGACTGATTTAATAAATGTTGAATAAATGTTGAATAAAAAATTGTAGTAAGAATAAATTACCGAAACGAGATTACGTATATAATATTATATTATCGCAATTTTAGGGTCATTCCGGTCTTTTATTGGTAGTGATTAATATTTGATTTTATTTATCAATGTCGAAATTATTATATTATGTAAATTAGTATTTTATTCGATTTATGCCAAATTTTATTATTGTTATTTCATATTGAAAATAAAAAGAATATACGATGTATAATTACATATAATATAAAAATATTTCTTATAATAAAATCGTGTATATTATATTATATTTATCTAATTGTTTTGATTCAGTGAAATACATATACCGTATATGCATGTCATTGAATCATTGCCGGCAAACTAAAAACTTTTAAAACGAACTTTTAAAAACTAACTTTTTAATCCAGCCCGTGGGCCGGATTAAAAACAGGCAGCGGACCAAATTTGGCCCGCGGGCCTGAGTTTTTTCAATTTTTTTTTCAAAATTGTTTTTATATGAAAAAATTAAAATAAAATAAATTTTGAAAAATAAAATAAATTTAGAAATTCTCATCCTTAATAACTAATTACAGCACATATATTTTCCGAACTTATTTTTAAACTCTTGTTACAAAAACGTTTTTCGGGTCTTGATACAACTGCAAAAAACATTTCCATATTTTAAAATCCATTTAACTATACAATTAAGGAGATTCTGTTAGACCCTCAATTGGAAGTGATTGTTTTTCAAAATTATGTATGTATTTCAGAAAATTTTACGTTGTTATCGATTGTATAGATTTAATCAGTAAAAAAAACGGAAAAAATTGCCTGCAGCGCTATTCATTAATACTCATTTTCTTGATATTATTATACCTACAAATAAAATTTTTTAACAATTGAATTTTCAAATAACTATTTAAAAATTGATTAGTTTCAACTTTTTTTTTAATTTCAAGCCCGTTTTTTATTGCTTTTCGAGTAGTGCCCATATAAATTAATTTGAGTTTTTGATATTCGGCCCGCCGAGTTTCGATCTAGCCCTTTTCAAAAAAAGTTTATCGACCCCTGAATTATACGCGATAAATGTCATCTGATGACAGTAACAACGCGGACGCGAACGGGTCAACAAATAGTTTCCAGACGTTTGCGTAAATGACATTTGCGCACACGACGATAGCGTACGCCAATGCTAGTTCATACCGACACTAGTACTCACCGACGATTGCGTACACCTAGATCTCCGAACCGTATTTTTTTCGTTCCAGTTTTCGGTTAAACTCCGAGTGATAAATTTTTAAACTAACAATAAGTAACCTTGCATTTTAGGTGCATAAATTATTTATATAACCAGTGTTTATCTTAAAATTCTTGACGTATTTCACGCGTAATTCATAAGTGCGTAAATTATTATTTTTTTTAACGAATTTAAACGAAAAAAAAAATAACTCTGTTACACATACCATATAAAGTAATTGTGCATCTTTGGAAATTAATTCAGGTATGTGAAGAAAATTTGAAAATTCGCCCAACCAAAATAAACCGATATTTTTTTCGTTTCTATTTCGGTTTTCTTTCCAGCAAAATTTCAATTTTTACGGGTTTTCAGTTTTTTCAGTAAATTAATAAAACATATTTTATGGTCATAAAATATCGTTTTCAGACAAATGTCAAAAGTGCAGTAAGTTAGCGAGCTGTTGCATTCGGTTTCTAACTTCGTTTATTTTCAAAATGTACGTATCTAGAGTTTAAATACACAAAATGTATTTATACAAAAATGTCGTATTTTTATTTAAAACCCGTGGAGGGAAACATACAATTGCACGTTCTCGAAAAGTGTGTTTATCAACGCTTCGACTACTTAAAGAAACTGCATCACAAGGAAAAAGCGGACTTTTGCGAATACCTCCTGGAAGGTGGAATATACGATAACATAGGACACTTCCTTTTAGGCTTACTCGTTCGCCTGTCAGACCACAAACCGCTGTTGGACTTTGTGAATCGTTCGGAAGCTATTCTGTTCTTCAACCGGTTGGACAAATGTGAATTCAACGATGCGAGGTTGTTGTGCAAAACTATTTTGAAAAGTGTAGATCGCAACGTACCTATTGTCCAGCCTCTGAATGGTCTTTGTAGAAAATTGATAATCAAACAAGTGGCTCAGCACGTTTTCGACAAAAATCATTCGTTTCATTGTAATTCGTATAAATTAGATGTTCATTTTACTCATTGTTTGCCTTTAATTGCTAAAAGGAGAGTAGATTTGTATAATGGCAAAGCGCACATTCCGTGTGGGATTTGGAAGATTTTTTTCAAGATCCTTTTCGACGTACATTTGAACGAAAAATTCCAAAACGTTCACCAAAACGATTTTCTCAAGACTGATCCGAGATTGAGAGAAATAATTTGCAAATTAATTCATTCGTCTCAATTTAGCAATAGTAAAAACGTGATCAAAACCATAAGTCACAAAGACGTAGATAAAGAATCCATATTTTTCCCTCTATGCATGAAAAACTTGCATAACATTCTACGTAAGAAACACCGGCTTTCGCACGATGAGCGATTCCGATACAGCCTTTTTTTAAAAGACATCGGTCTACCTTTACAAGAAGCCATTTACTTCTGGCGAAACGAGTATTCTAAATCATCAAACGGAGGAACGTGTTCTCACACTTGGATCAGAGACGAAAAGAAGTATATTTATGGACTGAGGCACTTGTACGGTCTCGAAGGCGCTAGAAAAAACTATAACATGTCTTCATGCATGCGGATCCAAATAAGGCCGTCGTCTGAAGGAGGATGCGCTTTCAAACATTTCGACGACAATTATTTGCAGAGTCTGGTCGTCGAGGGCTCGTTCACGGAAGATTTCTGGAATTTGCTTCTGTCTAAGAAAAAATCGGGATTGTGCAACGATGCTTGTATGTTGTACAAAAAAGAGATCCGTTCGAAGTTTTCGGATAGTCATTTAAAAATAGATACATCATCGTCGCCTGTTGACTATTATTTAGATTTGAAAAAAGTAACGATCACTTGAAGAGGTGTGAACTTATATGTATTTATTATATTATTTTCCATATCAAAGGATATATCCATTTATGCATAGTATCACAAAAAATATATTTACAACTATTATTTATTGTTATTATAAAATTGATGAATTAAAAAAAAACAAAAGTGAATTGGTTGTTATGTAATCTTTTTTTGGATCTCAAAATATTTGTTATTTAAGTTTTTTTATTGTTACGTTTATATTTAGAAATAATTTTAATGATTTGGCCTCAAATATATATAATATCAATTATGCATAATACTAAAAAAGTCATATTATCAATGAAGACTTTTTATTATCGAGTTTTATCGATTTTTCACTGTAATATAAACTATTATCTATTCTCTATTTTATTTAAAAAGACTACAACTTTTTTTGAGTATATATTAAAATGTATTTATTGCCTGACCAATTGATGAAATGTTTTGTTTTTAAATTAATTGCGTCAATAATTGTTTCAAATATAATTTTAGATAGTGCTTGTATTCTTTACAATTATTTTATAAGTACTCACCGTGAAGTCCAAAATGGTACTAGAAACTCGTTTATTTTTCATTTACATTATTAAAGTGTTTTTGATAGGAACATGTTTCTAGATAAGAAATAATCAAGTACTTTCATGTGAAAAACTAGTAAAATCACACAATATACATTGATTTTCGAGTAAGGAAAATGAAATACAAATATGGTTTTTTTGTTTTTATTATAACAATGATTTTATGAATCAATTTTGCATAATTTAATAATAAGTATTCTTATTTATCTGTAATATTTTACATATGAATTATTTATAACTATTTTATAGAATTGTATTGAATTAAATAGTTTAAAATTAGTGTTTTATGTTATTTTTAAAACTTTTTTATTGAATAATTTTGCAGATTATTCAAGAACAGTTAAGTTTTATTTAAAAATATTTAGAAAGCATTCATTCCATAGTTATAGTATTGATTGATACAAAAAAATAAAATAAAAATATTAGGAATTTTTTTAAAAATGATATTTGTTCATATTTTTTCAGTTTATTTATTCATTTATACAAAACACGAATATTTTTAGTAAAGCGTACTGAAAATCCAACTTATTGGTTAAGTCCTATTGACAATGTTCAAATTTTCAAATACACTAAAATCATCGATTTATTTGTGTAGAAGCATAATAGTATAATTCTTTCATTTATTTAAAAATCGAAAGTTCTTTTTCAATATTATTATTATTATTTTTATTATTATTATTTATATTTTAGCATGTTTTCATGTTTTTGAAATGCAATGTTATTTCTGATTTAAGAAATTAATGATCAAAATATTTCAATGAACCAATATAAAACAGATGAAATAATATTGTAATATTATGTGTAAGTTTTTGAAAATTTTATATTTAACTATTTATTAAATAAATTTTTATTTTTCAAATCTTGTGATGTGCAATACCACCACCTAATAATCACTCTATCCAAAATAAAGTACATTTATTAGATGAAAATATACAACTCATGTGTATCGAATATAATATAAAAGTACTCTGTATATATTATATATTATGTGAATATTGAATACATGATTAATATTTTTTTTAAATCTCGACACTTTTCTTGCTTTCATTGTTTATTTATTTAATAATCTACGCTCTTACTTATGACAAATTGGAAATAAGGTTGTTTTTTAATAGAAATTGTACACAATTTATCGTTTATATAATATTATTTATTACTAACACATCTGTGTGTTTGAATATTTTAGCTAAGTACATTGAAACCAACAGATCTACCATGTTGCAAATAAACGGATTCGTTTACACAAAGAATTCGTCTCTTAACGAAAGAGTCACATATTGGATTTGTCGATCGAAGAGTCGTCCTTATTATTGTTCTGCAAGGGCCACCACGAAAGACGACGAAATTGTCAACTTGAAGAACGTTCACAATCATCAAAAGCCCATTTTCAAGAAGATGCCAAACGGGAAGTATTTATTTTTCAGAGGATCGAAATAGTTAGTAAATGTTATAAAATAATTGTATATTTATAGAAAAATTGTATTTTCCACAAATTTTATTGATTGAATAAGGAGGTTCGTTTTTTGAATTGGTTACATGGATTAAGTATATTTTAATGGATGTTACTTATTTAAGAAAATTATATAATTTATTTTTGAATATTTCTTACTGTATATTTTTGAATATTTCTGAACATTTTTAACTGTATAACATTTTGACAAGTCTCTAAAAACTCTTATTTTTTTTAACTATTTTAACGAAACATGTTGTTCTAAAATACATCATTTATAATTTTTTTTTCCATGGTTCAATAAATATAAGATTTATGTTAAGTCAATATCTCTAATATCATCTAAATGATTTAAAAAATCTTTTTATGTTTATTATTTCACATATTTTTACTCTATAATTACCCCAAAATGTGAATAATACTAAAATACATGATTTATGTTTAAAAAAACAATACTTTTTTCACAATTATCTATTTATAGAAAACTACATTCTTATGAAAATGATTATTTTTCAAATGGAAAATCTACACGTTTTATTATCTATATGATATATTATTGTTTATAGCACTAATTAACACATCCTATATGTTTGCATATTTTAGCCAAATTCATTGATACCGGCAAATCGATCATGCTGCTAATAAACGGATATGCATATTCGAAAATCGTATCATCCAACAAAAGGGTCACATATTGGAGATGTCGATCGAGGCATCCCGCTCACCGTTGTTCTGCAAAAGCCACTACGAAGGATGGCAAAGTCATCAAATTGTATGACAATCACAATCATCAAAAACCCATTTACAAGATGCTCAGCGAGAAGTATTGTTTCTATAATTAATCGTGATAGTTGTGTGAACAATGTAATGGTACGTGTATTGGGAATGCATATTTTATGAAAATTTTGTTGATTGAATAAGCAGGTTAGTATTTGAATTGGTAATTGGAATTGAAAGTATATTCTATTGGTAATTGTGAATCTTGTTATGAGTTCATAAAAAAATACTATTTGATGAATCTTTACCTGAAGTATAATAAATATAAAAGTTCTTATTTTTTTAGCTTTATCAAAAAAGTTTTCATGAAAAAAATCGCATTTGTATTGTTTTTTTTTCATTGTTCAGCAAATAGAATGATAATGTTAAGTTAATTTATCTGTACTATTGCCTCAATAAATTATTTTTTTTTTAATGTCTATTATTTGATTTTATTTATTTAATAATTAAATTATATATTAAGTGAATATTGAATACATGATTTATTTAAAAAAAAAATTGACTTTTTAATTTATTTTTTGAGTAGAGAACTGTACCCTTTCTCATAAAATATTTATATTTATTCATTTAAATGATATTATAAATGACCACTAACAAATATGTCCGTTTATTTGCATATTTTAGCCGCATTTATCGAAATAGCCAAATCGACATTGCTGCTAATAAAAGGTCACACTTACATAAAAGGACAGATTATCCAAAAATAGGGTCTCATGGAGATGTCGATCATATCGTTTGCCTCACCAATGCCATGCGAGGGCCATTACGCAGAACGATACGATTGTTTACATGAAGGGTACTCACTACCATCCTGAGCCCGTTTTATGGAAGCTGCTCAATGGGAAGTATTGTTTCGTCAGATAGTGAGAATCATGATGGTTGTATGAAAAAAGTATTTGTTATTGTCTAAATAAATTTTAAAATGGTGTCTTTTTTGTTTTTGGTTTTGTAAACAAATATAAATCTAAATTTAAAAAAAAATTTTAATTAACCCATGTAATAAAACATACATTAAGCAATATTGTATTATATGTATTATGTATAAATTTTCAACAGTATATGAATATTGAATAAACGATTTGTACCATAAAATATTGATATTTTTATTTATATTTTTTATAGAGACCTGCGCCCTTATTCATCAAAGCATCAGATTTGAAATAATTAAATCTTACAAACGATGGTTAACTAACATGACTGGAATGTTTGTATATTTTAGCCGAATTCATTGAAACCTCCAAATCGATCATGTTGCGAATAAACGGCTATGTTTACACAAGGAACTCATCACTCAACGAAAAGGTCACATATTGGAGATGCCGATCATTTTATTACCCTCATTGTTGTCTTGCGAGGGCCACCACGAATAACAACATGCTTGTCCACATGAAGGGCTCTCACAATCACGAAACGCCTGATTACAAGAAAATGTTGAACGGAAAGTATTTTTTCATCAAAGAAAAGTAACACATTTGTTAATTGAATAAGCAGGTTTGTTATTTAATTTGGTTATGTGAATTAAGTATATTTTAATGGCAATTATTACATTCTCAAAAAATTATCTTTCAGTGAATCTTTACCTGAATCTACAGTGCAATAAATACAGTTTTTCATAAGAAATACTTTGTAATTTTTTTAAATATTTTTCTTGTCTATTTTATCTCCAAAAATTCTTATATTTTAAATGTTTTATCAGAATGTGTTCATCAAAAAATTCATTTGTAATGTTTTTTTTTTCATGGTTCAATAAATATAGAGTTTGTTAGGTCAATTTATCTGTAATATCTAAATGATTTAAGAAATGTTTTTATGTTTATTATTTAACATTTGTTGACTTTGTAACTATCCCGATATATTAATAATTTTAATATTAAATGTATGATTTATGTTAAAAAAAAACTATACTTTTTTCAATTATTTATTTGTAGAAAACTACACTTATATAGAAATGAGTTGTTTTAATGGAATATCTACACATTGTATTATTTATTCCCTCACCGAAATACGACTTGGGCTAGCGCGGTGAGGTATAGCCTAGACTGCCGCATTTGTCTGGCAAGGCCTTGTCCTGCAGTGGATAACTTATAGGCTGCTAATGATGATGATGATGTATTATTTATATGATATTGTTTACGGCCACTTATTAAAATGTCCCATATGTTTGCGTATTTTAGCCGAATTCATTGAAACCTCCAAATCGATTATGTTGCTTATAAACGGCTATGCTTACGTAAAAAGCTCTTCACTCAACAAAAAGGTCATATATTGGAGATGCCGATCGTTTAATCACCCTCACTGTTGTCTTGCAAGGGCCACCACAAATGACAACGAGGTCGTCAAAATGATAAGCTCTCACAATCACCAAATGCCTTATTACAAGAAAACGCTCGACGGGAAGTATTTTTTCATCAGAAATAAGCAATAAATTTGTCGATTGAATAAGCAGGTTTGTTATTTTATTTGGTTGTGTGAATTAAGTATATTTTCATGGTAATTATTACATTCTCAAAAAATTATCTTTTAGTGAATCTTTATCTGTATCAATGGAGTGATTATTACAGTTTTTCATAAGAAAAACTTTGTAATTTTTGGAATGTTCCATCTAAAAATTTGTTTGTAATGTTTTTTTCATTGTTCAATAAATATAAGATTTGTTGAGTCAATTTATCTGTAATATCATCTTAATAATTTAAGAAATCTTTATATGTATGTTCATTATTTAACTTATATTCACTTAATGATTATTATCCCAATATGTGAATAATATCAAATATATGATTTATGTTAAAAAATATGCTTTTTTCAATTGTTTATTTATAGAAAACTACACTCTTATGGAAATGAGTTTTTGTTTAATGGAAAATCTACATATTTTATTATTTATATAATATTGTTTACAGTACTAATTAACATGCCCCATATGTTTATATATTTTAGGCGAATACATTAATACCGGCAGATCGGTCATGCTGTTAATAAATGAATTCGCTTACTCGAAGAACATATCGAACCATGAAGGGATCACATATTGGAGATGTCGATCGAGGCATCCTCCTTACCGTTGTTCTGCGAAGGTTACTACGAAGAATGGTAAAATCGTTAAATTGATTGACATTCACAATCATCCAAAACCCGTTTACCATACGATCGATGGGATTTATTATTTCTCAAAATTGCCGCGACAGTTGTGTGAATAATGTAATGGTACGTGTATAGGAAATGCGTATTTTTTGAAAATTGTATCCATTGAATTAGAAGGTTATTTATTCGAATTGGTTATGTGACTTAAGTATAATCTAATACAATATATTCTAATGGTAATTGTGAGTCACCTTATAAGTTAAAAACTATATATATTTTTATAAATATCTCTCCATACCTATTTTTTCGAAAAATGTTCATGAAAAAAATTCATTTGTATTGTTTTTTTTTCATGGTTTAGCAAATAAATGATTTATGTTAACTTGTAATTTATCTGTATTATTGTCTTAATTTATATAAATAAAAATGAATGTACTTATATATGTATGTATGTATGTATGGCTGTATGTCCGGATGTATGCGTCCTATGCACGCCTTTACCGCTTATTCGATCACGATGAAATTTTGTAAATATGTTGGTTACGCATCCAGGAAGGTTTCTGCATAGGGTGACCCTATTTTCTAGGACCCAAAACGGGACGCTCAGAAAAAAAAATGTCCCCGTCCCTATATAAAAAAAATTTTTACACGTTCGAAAAATTTCCCTCAATTAATATCGTTGAGAAAATACACTACCGATAAAATATATTTGCCCACCGGGACAAATCAAACAATTTTACGAAAACGACGGACGAACGCAAGACACGACGAAAACGGGACTGTCCCGGCGAAAACGGGACGTATGGTCAGCCTATCTGTATGGCCGAGTCGGTAGGCCCGAAAGGCCTACCAGCCTATTCATAAAAATATCGATTGGTTTCGCTTTTTCAGTTTACATTTATCTGTTATCATGACTATTCAGAAAAAAAACAACTAAAAAAATCCATAAAAACCCGGGAAACACTTTCTGACGAAAAAAGCCATTCGTTTGTATAGAAAAAAAATTATTTTCTGAAATCGACTATTTGTCTTTTATTTTGTAGAACCGATTACATATCAATAATAAACGAAAAAAATTTCACCAGTAGCGCTATTTTTTCTAAATATGCGTATTAATAAAAAACTGATTAATAAAAGTTGAAACACTTTCTGACGAAACCGAAAAAAGCCATTCGTTTGTATAAAAAAAAAAATTATTTTCGGATTGAAATCGACAAATGATTTTGAATTTGTCATGGTATTTATTTTGTAGAAACCGATTACGGATAATAATAAACGATCAAAAAAATTTCACCAGTAGCCTTATCCGAATTGCTTAGGAGGATTTTTTTCTTTCTCCTTATTTTTTCTGTCTCCCGCGCACTTGGTCTTTCTACGACCAGAGACTCAGAGACATTTATTAATTGTAAACTGTGTAACACCTGTAATTCATTTCTGCCCAACAAACGCTGTGTTATCGACTCGAGTAACCCTTCATTTAATTGGCGAAACCCCTGAAATCATCTATCCTCACCCTATCACCTATCCTCACACGTGGACAGGTTTTCAAGGCCAAGTTCACCTGTTTCCCTAACAACATATCATCAACATCACTTGAGAATCTGTGACCTAATAATGGGTCGCAGACATCTTCTACTACATCAGTACCTTAGTGTTTCACCTTAAATTCACATCTGACTAATTGTAAGCCGACCGGTTACACAATTAAAAACATAATTTAAAGACACCTTAATAAAAACTTCATTTTTTGGAAAAAAAACCTCTCTACGGCTGTGGCGATAAGGTATAGCTTGACATGTCACATTAGTGATAAGGGCCTGCAGTGGATAACAAACAGGTTGTCAATGATAATTAGCTGATTATATAAATCTACTTGAAATACACGATTTATGTTTAAATCTAGACTTCCTTAATTAATTAATTTATTTATTGAAAACTCTTTCGGAAATGCGTTTTTTTTAATGGAAAGTCTACAGATTTTACTATTTATATAATATTTTATGAGAGGACGGATTGGTCTTATGTTACATGTCCTTTACCGAAATATGACATGGGCTAGCGCGGTAAGATATAGCCTAGACTACCGCATTTTTCTGGTAAGGCCTTGTCTTGCAGTGGGTAACTTATAGGCTGCTAATGATGATGATGATAGATTATTTACGGCCTGTAATTAACATGTTCTATTTTTTTGCATATTTTAGCTGAATACATCAACACCAGCAAAGCGATCATGCTGCTAATAAACGGATTCCCTTACACAAAGTACGTAACGTTCAACGGAAGGATCACATATTGGAGATGTCGATCAAGGTATCCACCTTGCCGTTGTCCTGCGAAGGCCACTATGAAGGACGGCGAAATCGTTAAATTGTATGACATTCACAATCATCAAAAACCCTTATACCGGGAGATCGATGGGATTTATTATTTCATAAAATAATCGTGATGGTTGTATGAATAATGTAATGGTACGTGTGTAAGAAAATTCGTGTTTTTCAAAAATTTTGTCGATTGAATAATAAGATTAGTTGTTTGAATCGATTACGTGACTTAAGAATATTTTGATGGTAACTGTGAATCTTGTTGTAAATGCATAAAAAAAAAAAAATTACGCTTCGGTGAATCTTTATCTAACAAGTATTAATAGTGTAATAAATACAGTTTAAGTAAGAAAAACTATATATGTATGTATTTTTTTTAATATTTCTTCATGGACTTATTTATTTGTGATAAATTAGTTAATTATCAAGATTTTGAATTGTGTAAAAGTTCTAAAAGTTCTTATTTTTTTATTGTTTTATCGAAACATGTACATGAAAAAAAATTGCATTTGTGTTGTTTTTTTATGGTTCAGCAAAAAAAAGTTAATGTTAAGTAAATTTATCTGTATTTTCTTAATGAATATTTTTTTTTAATGTTTATTATAATATTTGATTTTATTTACTTAATAATTTTTGAATTAGTATACATTATATGAATATTGAATACATGATTTTTGTGCTTGAAAAAATTCAACATTTTAGTTTATTTTTTGAATAGAGAATTGCACCCTTTCTCATCTAATCTTCACACTTAATCATTTATATGATATTATAAATATCCATTAATTAATATGTCCAATATGCTTGCATATTTTACCCATATTCATCGAAACATCTTGTGATTTTATTTTCGGTTTTACAAAACAGTGCTTCGAACCGAAACTGATCCGAAAACCGGAAAAATCGTTATTTTTGCCGGAACTGAACCGGAAAAATATCGGTTTATTTCGGTTTGTAGCATTTTCGCAACTCTTCCTACGAGAAAGAAAATTTGGTTTGATTTTTGGGTTGATGTATGTATATGTTTGAGTCAGTTTGACCTTTACCTTCCGGTTTCCTAACGTTTGAGTAAATGACACTGGCGCACATTGACGCAGGCACATACCAACCCTGGCGGACTTTTTCAACAATTCGTTCAAATAAATGTTCATGTTTATATATTTTAGCCGAATTCATTGAAACCTCCCAAACGACCATGTTGCGAATAAACGACTATGCTTACGTAAAGTGCTCATCGCTCAACGAAAAGTTCACATATTGGAAATGCCGATCGTTTAGTATCCCTCACCGTTGTCATGCGAGGGCCACCACGAATAACAATGTGGTCGTCAAAATGATTAGCTCTCATAATCATCCAGAGCCTGTTTTCAAGAGAATGTCCAACGGGAAGTTTTTTTTCTTCAGAGGAATGCAATAGATTTGTAGATTGAATAAGCGGGTACGTTATTTTAGTTGGTTGTGTGAATTAAGTAATGGTAATGTAATGTTTAATGGTAATTATTACATTCTCAAAAAATTATCTTTCGATGAATCTTTACCCGAATCGATAATACGATAATCATCGTTTTTCATAAGAAAAACTATATATATTATACATTTTTTTAAAATATTTTTCCATATCTATTTTTTGGGATAAATTACTTCATTATTGAGATTTTCGAATTATATAAAATTTCGAGGAAACTTCTTCTAAAAATTCCTTTTCTTTACTGTTTCATCGGAAAATGTTCATGAAAAAAAAAATCGTATTTGTAATGTTTTTTTTCACGGTTAAGTGAGCAAAGAACTAACACTTTAAGTCAATTTAGCCAAAATAAACGGATATTTTTATGTATATTATTCGATTTTATCGATTTAACAACTATCGCATTATATTATAAGAACATTGAATATATAATACCATTTGTGTTTGAAAAAAAATCTTGACATTTTTATTTATTTTCATAATAGCAACCCACGCCCTTCCTCATCAAATCTTCTGATTTCATCATTTATGTATATAGGGTATTAGGTAGACTTGTGCAAAGTTTTAAAGGGAATATCTTAAAGTAAAAAAAATACCTTAGTCCAAATTATTTCAAATTTCAAAAAACACTAGTTTCTCTTTATTTCAACAAGTTTGTTATAACTAATCCTGTATTTTTAATAGTTTTGAGTTGATGTAGAATGTAGATGTTCGTATTCATATTTATGGAATAAATACATAACAAACAGACGAAAAAATAAGATTTTTCTACCATGTTACCTTTGATTAGAAAAGTATTAGTACACAAGTGCGAGATTTTTTATTTTTTTCTCAGAAATCGAAAAAATAGTAACTCGAAAACTATAATACTTTGGACTAACGTAATTCAAATTACATGATCTATCTCCCCTTTGAGAATTGGCACAGGTCCACCTAACACCCTGTACAATCTTATAAATGGCCACTAACATGATGGATATGTTTGCACATTTTAGCCGTATTTGTCGAAACCACCAGATCGACCATGCTGGTGATTGACGACTTCGCTCACACGAAGATCAAAATGATGAACGAAAGGGTGGCATATTGGAGATGTCGATCGTGGCGTCGCCCTTATTTTTGTCAAGTAAAGGTCACCACAAAAGACAACGAGGTAGTCCTCAACGTGAAGGGCTCTCACAATCATCCGAAGCCCGTTTTCATGAAGTTGCCCAACGGAACTTATTATATCGTCAAATAACAACAATACATTTTTGATTAAAATAATTCTGTTTTTTTTTTTGTAATTTTATTTTAAAATGTGTAGTTTAATAATATGTTAAATGTGTTATATAAGTCAATAAATATATATTTTTTAAATGAAATAAATTCTTTTAATCTAATGAAAAAATAATAAAGGGGCGACAAATTTATATTTGCCAGAAGGGTATAATTTATTATTTCAAAAAAGATTACAGCAACCATAGTAAGCATATCATAAATAAATAGGACACATAATTATAGAAAAAAACAGCAACATTTATAATACATAAAACGTGTCGTGTATTTTACTGTCATTTGGGCAAACGTCTGGTCACCGTATTTTGATATTCATCATCATCATCATTGTCGACCGGTTTAGTGCCCACTGCAGGACAAGGTCTCCCCATCAAATATTGGGATTTTGATATTATAATATAGAAATGGGTTCCCAGACGCTTAGCAAAAAGATAGTAGCACACAAAACACTATGACACAGAGCGTAGAACACAATCCGCAAAAAAATTCGAAACAGTATAAATTAAAATAAATTATAAAATATTGATATTAATTAGTGTGTGCTACTTAGGGCTTGCAATTCCGGTTTACCGGTTAACCGCCCAAAATGTGCCAAAATGTGTTACCGGTAATTACCGGAAACGATTTTATTGCGAATTAAGGACAGATACAGGTATATTATGACGAAAGATTATTGTTATATGTATGCGGAATGGGAAGTTTTGCTTTTCTATATATACTTATATATGGATTTATATGACATTATTCATTTATAACATATTTGAAATTTGCGTTTGCGTCGTGTGCGCAAGAGTCATGTGCACTTGAGTCGCATGCGCTTGCGTTATTTGTGCAAACGTTACCAAACCTGAAAATATTTAGGTTTCAATCAAGAATACTGTTTTTAGTAAAGGTAGTCACGTGCAGTTATACTTCAATCATCTAATCTACGAACTTTTTTTTTACGGGAAATAACCAGTAAACCGGTAATGAAGTTAATTATTTACCGTTTACCGGTAATCGAATTTTGACGGTAAATTGCAAGCCCTAGACTGCTACTGACGATGTGTGTGCCAGTGTCGTTTGCGCAAACGTGTGATCACCATTGAAATGTTGATGCCCGTGAATTATCGCGTTTTGTCTTTGTAGATTTTGCGCGCGCTCATGACATCATGTTGACAGTGGATCGGCCCAGTGGATTGTTTCGCTAATTTCATTCCACATTTTCGCAAACTCAGATACTTTTTCCTTATCAAAACTAACATTTTATTTTCATTTTATCTAACCGTAGTTGTATATATTTATTTCTGCATGATATTTCGAAATATCTTTCAAAATAATTTTTTTTTTTTTTACTTTTCGACGGTACGTTGTTTTATTTTACTTTTTGTTTTGTCTTTTTTGTTCTGCGCCGGATTGAAAGATCGCCTGTTTCACATTTTCAATTAGGTGTTTTAAATAATGCCTCCAAAACAATTAACTGGATCTCAAAAAGGAAACTTGGAAAAGAGAGCATGACACCCAAAAATGCATGAAATCAATTTTTTTTTTTAAGAAAAACGATTACGACGAGAATAATACTTTAAGCGACAATAATGATTTATTTTAAAACAAGAAAAATACCGTTAGAAGCTGGTTTTCGACGGATTGTACAAGATTACTTGATTTTTAATTGAATAATCTTCCGTTTAGAAGCTCGTTCGACACACTCTTATGAATCCGAACAACAGAAACTTTTTAGGATTCGTAAAAACGATCAGAAAATGGATCGAGCATGTAGGTCGCATGATTTCTGAAAAAATGAACATCGTATTTGAGATGAAATATCGTTGTTAACATCGACTGCAGTTAGGGATGTTATTTTGAACCGCGTTTAAGAATCTAAACATTTCAACGTTATTCTAGATTACATTTGATATCGACGATAATAAATAGTTATCTTTTACAATTCAATATGTGTACATCAGTCCTCGATTGCCAAATAATGATAATGTTTAATGCAGTCATCGGTAACCTATGACCCGCGGGTTCATGATTGACCCATTTGATAATTTCAAGTTATGCAAATAATGTTTCTGGATGAGTAAATACAAGAGATTGTGGAAAGATTTATTGTAAGATATAATCCCTCGATTTACACGGTACTTTTTTTTACACGTTTTCGCTTTTCATGGTTTAAAAATAAAAAAAAAAATAAAAATAAATGTTGAAAATATTCAATAATAATAACATTAATAATTTTAACATTGAATTCTATCACTAACTAAAATAGAAGAGCCACTGTTAGGTAAACAACGAGATGCGTACCCGCACGTTTGTCATTACGTCGTAGTTTGACGTTTCGAGTGTAACCTCAATATGATATGTCGACCATGATATTAAACATTTTTATAAATTGCTTATTAAAATTAGGACTTTGAAAATTGGGATTTCGGACTAAAATTAACCTAACCTAACCTAAGTTAATAAAAAGCTTGAAAAACAACCAAGTTATGCGTTTTTTGTGTACTTTTCGATTAACTCGATTTTATATTAAAAAATATTCAATTTTGATTTACACGTTTTTCTCAGGAACCTATCTAACGTGTAAATCGAGGGATAGGATATAGGTGTATATAGGTGTATATAGATTTGAATATACATATTGTTGGGCAAAAAGCTAAAATTTTGGTCACGTTGACTTATTGTTAAACATGTTGTAAAATTTCTTAAGAAGCTATTTTGGCTTATATTTTTTTAGATCACCTCACACCAAATTATATTAGTGACATCTAGACGTAGCGATAATATTTGAGATGAAATATTGTTGTTAATATCGACTGCAGTTAGGGATGTTTTATTTTGAACCGCGTTTAAGAAACTAAACATTTCAACATTATTCTAGATTACATTTGATACCGGCAATAAAAAATAATTATCTTTTATAATCCGTTATGTGAACATCATCCTTCAATCGCTAAAAGATGATAATTTATTTAATATAATTGAATATTCTGATAGTGTTTTATGAAATCGATTGTATTCTCCTATATTCATTTTTCTCATATTATTATATAACAATCTCATATGAAGATATATTTATAGATTTGATTTGAATATATATATTGTTGGGGATAAGCTAATACTTTGTTCACGTTGATTTAAACAATGTTGTAAAATTTCGTAAAAAGCTAATTTGGGTAATCTTTTACACCAGGTATCGGCAAACTTTGGCCTGCTGCTTGTTTTCAATCCGACCCGCGAATTAATATTGTTTTTACATGAAAAAAATTTAAATTCTCTTTTTATGCGACTTTTTTTTATGCGAATTCAGAGTTATGCGGTTTTTTTTAAATACAATATTTTTTTTTAATATTTTTTTTATGGACTATATGAACGTACAAATGTATGTAAAATGTAATAACTTAACTAAGAGTACATTGTTAATAGAAATACATTTTTTTAATGCGATTTTAGGTATATTTTATATTGCAGTTTCACTTTTTCTATGTAAAATTCTATGTAAAAGTCTCAAAATTTTTATGATCTGACGTTTTCCGAAAAAAGTTTGCTGACCTCTATATTTACATCATCCCACACCAAATTATATTAGCGACACCTAGACGTGTTTCCCTTCCACTTTTTTTTTAGAGAAACTGAACGTGGGGGTTGCTCAGGCAAAGGCCGCATTTCTTACAATCAGTAAAACTAAACGCATTTATTCAATGCTGCATGTATCAGTCAGTCAAAAGTCTGAACGTATTTATTACTGAACGCATGGATGGGTTAAGCTGAACATATCTTACTGAACGTATCTTATTCAATCAGGTATTCAGATCGAAAATATTTTATAGGTGTCGCTATATTGACATGGTGCGGGGTAATGGCAAAGAGGTCCCGCTATTTTAGTTATCGGCTATATTCATCGATATTCTGAAAAGAAAATATGTTTGATTATCCAATTGTATATCTACAGAACTATCATAATTTTAAAAGTTTGCATGCTGTTCTGAGTTTAAATATGATAAGTTATTTTTGTCGCTTAAAATAGGGCGTTAAATTCACTGAAATTTGGTAGGATGATTCCAAATGATTGATTTTTTTAATTTGTTTATTAATTTGGATATGTATTGATTCGAGATAAGATAAGTTGAATAATTCGTTCATTCGGTCCATCTGTCAAAACGGTGACAGAACGAGCGTATACAGTTTGGACATAACACAGTCAATCGTGGGCATCAATTTACATTTTTTTTTTTAATATCATTGAGCGATCGGTTTTTTTTGCTTTGTCTTTATGAGATGATTGATATTGTGGGATTTTCCAATGTAATGATTACGATAACCGTGCATCCTTTATGGTTTTCAGACGTTTGCCCAAACGACAGTAGAACACACGTTTTTTAGACGTTTGCATAAATGACACTTGCGTACACGAAACTGGCGCACACCGATGCTAGCGCACACGGAACTGGCGTATAACGACGCTAGCGCACATTTTTAACAACTCGTTAAATTTACTGTTCACTTTCACTATTTTCGTTCACATAAATTATTATCAATTTGCGATTTGATGTGTTACTTGGATTATTTTTTTAAATTGCTTTTCTTTTGTGAAGTTGGTTAACATATATTATACAAAAAAAATGATTTCCGCGGAAATTATATTGTATTCCCAATGAACAAAATACCAAATAAACGAGAATTGAAGAGACTTTCGATAAAAAAAATAATTAAAGATGTATGGTTTTTATTTTTCGGGTGAAAAATATGTTTAATCGCCAAGTATGTATTTCTTTTTTTTAATTATTCATACTTCTATTCTAATGAAGGGAAGCGTAGAATTTACCGAGAATATAAGTAACAATTTTCGGTTTCTAGACGTTTGTTCAAATCAAATCGGCGTACACATCGCTGGTGCACGTGACGTTGGCGCACACCGACATTAGAACACAATTCCTGAAAATTTTCAAAATAGTGTAACTATTACCATTTTGATAAAATCATTTTCGTATCACCCAAGTTTTTTATATTGTACAAATCAGTGGTGACTGGTGGTGAACCTTATTTAACTTGAAAAAAAAGTTCGTTTCCCAATCATCTTTTTACACGAGATATACGTTCCAGAGATTACCACGTAAAAAAGTATGGTGACCATATAAAAATCGAAGATAGGTTTCATCAGTATACTTGGATATATCTTCAATCCAAATGTACTTTATAAAAAATGTGTAATGTGAAAAATTTCGTCATGTAAAATCATCAAAAAATATCGAAATTTTTTATTTAATAACTATGTTTACATATGTATATATAAATGATTTTATCTGGCTTACTTTGAATCTTACTTTTGTGGCATAATAATACATATACATACATATATTTTCTTATATTGTGTTAAAATGAAAAAATCATCTGAAAAAAAATAATTGGTTCTTTTTAAAACCGTGTCATTTCGGAAAAGACGATTGGGTGTATATGAATATTTAAATACCCGATTTGTGTTTATAAAAAAAAATCTTGTTTTAATTTTTTTTTAATAGAAAACCACGCTCTCATCCATTAAATCTTCACGTTTTGTTGTTTATAATATATAGCGGCTTGTACCGGATATTGCTCGGAACTCTGTGAAAATAAATTTTATACAGATTGTAATTATTGTCACAATCAATCGCGACACTGGCACATTATATTATTATTTGTGTGGCGATCGACATAGAAACAATATTAAAAAAAACTAAATGCTTCTATAGTTTCTCCGGATCTCAAAGCTCATTCTTGCCAAATTTAGAGAAGATTTATTTGTCTATCGATTTAGGAGTTTATTGAATACATACATACATACATACATACAAACATACATAGACCATTTGAGTTTTGTATATATAGATGATGTGAATGGCCACTAACACCTGTATTTTTTTATATTTTAGCCAAATTTATTGAAACCGACAAAACTAATATGCTGCTCATCAACGGTTATGGTTTCACGAAGCAACGAATGCTCAACGGAAGGGGATATTGGAGATGTCGATCGAGGAATAGCCCTCACTTTTGCCCTGTGAAGGTCACCACGGAGGACGACGAGGTGATCGTTAGGATAAACGGCTCTCATAACCATCAACAGCCCGTTTTCAGGAGGATGCTCGACGGGAGGTATTTATTCGCCATCGAAAAAAAAATGCCAAAACATTGAGTTATTAAATAATTTATCGAGATTTTTTAAATGTATCAAATCTTAACACATGCCTCTTTAAAAATTCCTATTTTTTTAAATTGTTTTAATGAAAAATTTTCATGGAAAAAAAATCGTATTTGTAATTTTTTTTCATGGTTCAGTATATAAATGTTATCTAGTCATGACTAGTACATGTAATATGATTTCTGATTTGTATAAATATTGGATTGGATACATATATAATAAATAGATATTTTGGTAGATTAAATTTCAGCATAGGATGAATTTTGTTTCGGCATATTTACATAATAAATGTCCCATAAAATTTTCTGAATGCGTTTTTTTTTGCCGTTTGCGTTGTACGTTTGACAAAATTTTCTAAATGTTTGTCAAAAAATATTCGAATAAATTCTTCATATAATATAAAATTATAATATATAATTTGCCAGCATTACGATTCACGATTCTCGGTGTCACATCAGACAAACAGACAGACAGACAGACATACAGTTTAAGTAAGTTATATACATATATAGATATGATGTTATAAATGTCCTCTAACTTACACGTCCTGTATGTTTGCATATTTAAGCTAAGTTCATCGAAACCGACAAAACTACTATGCTGCTAATCAATGGTTATGGTTACACGAAGGAATCAATATCTAACGAAAGGGTTCAATATTGGAGATGTCGATCACGCAACCCCCCTCAAAATTGTCGTGCAAGGGCCCACACGAAGGGCTACGAGGTGATTGTTAGCACAACGGGTTCTCACAATCATCTTAAGCCCGTTTTCTCGAAGATAGTCAATGGGAAGTATTATTTCTCATACGAACGGTATTAAATGTCGATTGAATGAACAGGTCTGTTTTTTAAATTAATTACGTATTTTGATGGCAATTGTGAATATTGTTGTAAGTCATTAAAATAAAAAAAAGTATTGTTGATTTAGTCTTTACACGAATCGACAGTACAATGAATTTTCATAGGAAAACTATAGTTTTAATTTTTATACTTCATGTCTAATTATTTATTTTGAATTATTAATTTATTTAGGTTTTTAAATGTATTAAATCTTAATAAATGTATGAAAAAATCTATTTTTTAATCGTTTTGATGAAGAAAAATGATCATGAGAAATAATCACGTTTGTAATGATTATTTTTTCTTGATCGAATAAATGAATAGTTAATTTTGAGTAAACTTATTAATATATCTAGGGCCGGCTCGTAGACAGATTGATTTTCAACACGACCCCCCCCCCCCCATAGTTATTTTAATATTTCCTAAAAAAAACCACAACATTTTTCAATAATATTCAAAACGTAATAGTTTCTTTTTTTACCGGAAACTTACAAATCTGTATTCAAAATAAGCACGCTTCATGTTTTAATTATATTAAAAATAAATAATGAGGGTACCTCAAGTACGAGCCTACTTTGCTGCACCCTTGAGCCGGCCCTGTTATATATCTGTAATACCATTTAAATAAATTGAAAAATCTGCGTTTTATATTCTAATATCTATTTTCGTCTTTATTATTTTTTTATTGATTTAATAATTATCCGATTATGTTATATGAATATTGAATACATGATATTTGTTTTTAAAAAACCTGTCCTATTTTCTTTTGTTTTTTTACTTTTTCATTGGAAAATCTACATGTTTTGTCATAATTTATATAATATTCTACACGGCCATTAACTAGTACGTTTGTATGTTTCCGTATTTTAGCCGAAATCATCGGAACCGGAAAACTCTTATGCTGCTAATCAACGGCTTCGGTTTCAGGAAGGAATCAATGTCCAACGATATGGTTCAATATTGGAAATGTAGATCGAAGGATCGCCCTTACCATTGCCTTGCGAGGGCCGTCGTAAAAAACAATGAAGGAGTCAAGATGAACGGCTCTCATAATCATCCAAAGCCCATTTTCAGGAGGATGTCGAACGGGAAGTATTTAGTCTTCAATGAAAGAAAAAAATATAAAAATTGAGTTATTACATTATGGAGATTTTTCGAATGTATCGAATTATGACAAATGTCTCCGAAAATTTCCACTTTTCAATCTTTCTAATGAAAAATGGGCATGAAAAATTTCACATTTATAATGTTTATTTTATCAAGATTCCATAAATAAACAGTTCATGTTGAGTAAACTTATTAACATATCTGTAATACCATTTAAATAAATGGAAAAATCTTTGTGTTAATTATTTTAATTTTTTTTTTGTTTATTATTTTTTTATTGATTTATTAATCATCAGATAATATTGTATTGAATATTGTTAATACCAATTCATGTTGAGTAAACTTGTTAACATATCTGTAATACCATTTAAATAAATGGAATTTTTTAATTTTTTTTAATTGATTTTATAATTATCAGATTATGTTATATGAATATTGAATTCACAATTTCTGTTTAAAAAATCTGTCTTTTTCATTAGGTTATTAAATTTTTCATTGGAAAATTTACATGTTTTGTTATAATTTATATAATATTCTTCACGGCCAGTAACTAGCACGTCTGTATGTTTCTATATTTTAGCCGAAATCATCGAAACCACCAGAACTACTATGTTGCTAATAAATGGTTACGCTTACACAAGGCATAAAATAATCAACGAAAGGGTCCCACATTGGAGATGTAGATCGAAGGATCGCCCTCACCGCTGCCTTGCGAGGGCCGTCGTAAAAAACAACGAAGTGGTCAAGATGCACGGCTCTCATAATCATCCAAAGCCTGTTTTCAGGAGGATGCCCAACGGGATGTATTTAGTCTTCAATGAAAGAAAAAAATATAAAAATTGAGTTATTACATTATCGAGATTTTTCGAATGTATCGAATTATTACAAATGTCTTCGAAAATTCCCACTTTTTAATCTTTTTAATGAAAAATGGACATGAAAAATTTCACATTTGTATTGTTAATTTTATCACGATTTCATAAATAAACAGTTAATGTTGAGTAGACTTATTAATATATCTGTAATACCATATAAATAAATGGAAATTTTGAATTTTTTTTCTTTATTTTTTTAAATTGATTTTATAATTATCAGATTTTGTTATATGAATATTGAAATCACAATTTCTGTTTAAAAATCTGTCTTTTTTTCATTTGGTTATTAAATTTTTCATTGGAAAATCTGCATGTTTTGTTATGATTTATATAATATTCTTCGCGGCCACTAACTAGCATGTCTGTATGTTTCCATATTTTAGCCGAAATCATCGAAACCAACAAAACTACTATGATGTTACTAAACGGTTACGCTTACACAAGGCATCAAATAATGAACGAAAGGGTTACACATTGGAGATGTAGATCGAAGGATCGCCCTTACCATTGCCTTGCAAGGGCCGTCGTAAAAAACAACGAAGTAGTCAAGATGAACGGCTCTCATATTCATCCAAAGCCAGTTTTCAGGAGGATGCCCAATGGGAAGTATTCAGTCTTCAAAGAAAGAAAAATTAAAAAAATTTGAGTTATTACATTATCGAGATTTTTCGAATGTAACGAATTATGACAAATGTCTCAAAAACTCCCATTTTAATCGTTTTAATGAAATATAAATCATGAAAAAAAATCACTTTTGTGATGCATATTTTTTCATTATTCCATACATAAACGGTTAATGTTGAGTAGATTTAAACCCTTTGCGGCCGAATTTATTTTCAAGTTTGTTTTGTTTCCGGCCGCCGTTGATTTTAGGCGTTGTTCGGATTTCATACTCGCGATTTTAAAATGAAAAAAAATGTATTTCGACTTTTTCAAAAAATTTATTCGAAAAAAATAATCATTTAAATTGTAAAAGTGGTGATAATCTTTAATTTTAATTTGAGTATATTCTTAATATATCTGCAATACCATAAATTAAAAATATTTGTGTTTATTATTTTTTTTTATTGATTTAATAACAGGTATCTATATTTAGTAACTGTTGGGTGATAAATTCGAATATTATATTCGTTTTTTTCTGTCACGTAAGCTTTTCTAGATATAAGGAAGATAAAAAAATCCTTTTTTGTAGAAATTTTGAGTTCAAAAAAATTATAACTTATGAACATGGTACCCAATTAAAAAAAATCCCTTGATTGTATATTAGATAATATTATATAGAATATGTTATGTAAATTTTAACAAAAACGACGGAGTAGATCTTGAGATATCTTGTACACCAAATTTTTAAAACCGAGTCCCATTTAATGCCTCATAACTCCGTCATTTTTTATTATTTTTATTCGTTATTATTTTTAATTATTTATAAAACTAATACGTATACAATAAAAATTTATATTATATATGTAAAGCTGCGTCAAAAAAAAAAGTTTATTTTTATACTTAGTTTTTCGATTGGGAAGGTGGTATGACCCCTTAAAGATTTGAAAGAAAAGATTTTGAAACATAAACTACTCTCTTACCGACAAACAAACTACGTTTATTTTATCACGTTCAATTGCTAAATGACATTTTAAATGACAATGATTCACATTTTACTACATATTTTTAATAACAACCCTCAAGTAAAGTAGATGTCGAAAGTGAGAATTTAATAATAGCAGCTTGGTATTTGAATAGCATTTATTAACATTTCGAAAAAACCGTACGTGATAGATGTTTTTTATTATTTTTCCGTTAATTTGCACATCGAAATCTATAAAAAATATTATTCAATTTCAGACAATTTTACCCATGCATACCTGTGTAATTATTAGATAATGTTATATGAAATTTTGAATACACGATTTGTATTATAAGTTAATAAAAAGCTTGAAAAAAAATCTGTCTTTTTCATTTGTTTTTTTATTTTTTCATGAGAAAATTTACACACTTTCTTATTATGTATAAAATATTCACCACGGCCACTAACTAGCATGTCTTGCACATTTCTATATTTTAGCCAAATTCATCGAAACCGACAGAACTACTATGCTGCTGATCAACGGCTTCGGTTTCAGGAAGAAATCAATTTCCAACGAAAGGGTTCAATATTGGAGATGTAGATCGAACGACAGCCCTCACGGCTGCCTTGCGAGGGCCATCGTAAAAAGCAGTGAAGTAGTCAAGATGAACGGCTTTCATAATCATCCAAAGCCCGTTTTCAGGAGGATGCCCAACGGGAAGTATTCAGTCGACAAAGTAACAAAAATTAAAAAAAATTGAGTTATTACATTATCGAGATTTTTTAAATATTTCAAATCATAACATGTGTCTCAAAAATTCCAATTTTTTAATCGTTTAATGAAAAATGGTCATCAAAAAAATCACGCTTGTAATACATTTGTTTTCATGATTCCATAAATAAACAGTTCATGTCGAGTAAACTTATTAACATATCTGTAATACCATTTAAATAAATGGAAAAATCTTTGTTTATTATTTTAATTTTTTTTGTTTATTATTTTTTTATTGATTTAATAATTATCAGATAATGTTATATTGAATATTGTTAATACCAATTCATGTTGAGTAAACTTATTAACATATCTGTAATACCATTTAAATAAATGGAAAAACCTTTGTTTATTTTAATAATTTTTTTTAATAATATTTTTTTTTGTTGATTTAATAATTATCAGATAATGTTATATTGAACATTGTTAATACACGATAAAAAAAAATCTGTCCTTTTTTTCATTTCTTTTTTTTCATTGGAAAATCTGCACATTTTATTATTATGTATTTATAAAATATTCTTTATGGCCACTAACTAGCACGTCTTGCATATTTCCATATTTTAGCCAAAATCATCGAAACCTTCAGATCGACCATGCTGCTAGTAAACGGCTACGCCTACATAAAGAACGGATCGTCCAATGGACGGGTGCAATATTGGGCATGTCGATCGTATCGTCTCCCCTACTGTTGTCTTGCAGGGCCACCACGATGGATGAGGTGGTCATCAACATGAGGGGCTCTCATGAACATCCAAAGCCCATTTTCAGGAGGACGCTCTACGGAAAGTATTTTGTTCCTCGATGTAAGCCAAATTAAAAAATGTAAAATTATTACATTAGTGATGTTTTATTTTTAAATGTATCAAATCTTGATGTATCAAATGTATTATTAAACGTACGATGTGTATGTATGTGATTTCAAATGTGTATATTAAATGTATCAAATGTCTCTAAAAATTCCTATTTTTTAAATTGTATTAATGAAAAATTTTCGTGAAAAAAAAATCGCATTTGTTATGTGTTTTTTGGGAACAATTTAAACGTGTATTAAATAAATTAAATGTGCATTAAACCTGAACATTAAATAAGATAAGTGTGCAGTAAAAAAAATAATGTGTGCATTTTGCATGAGCATTAAAACGTGTGCATTACCTAGCAAAAATATCTATACCTTAAAACGAATAATCCTCGGAAAAGACGAAAGACTTTTTGTCGTACGATAATTTTAATCAACATGGAGATGCATGCAAGTGCGCAAATTATAACGATTCAAACAAAATCAAGATTGACTAAAAAATAGATCAAATTGTTAAAATGTAATTGACAGTTGTATTGTATTGTATTGCATGTAGAGAAATACTTTACTCTGGCGACATTGCCACCTATCTGTTATTTTAATGGACAAACTATTCATTCTGTTGCACATTTCATATTTTTTTAATGCTTACTTTATAATGCACAATTTTTTTTTATTTCACACTGAACAAAATAATGCTCCATGCTAGATTCTTTAATGCACCAAAAATAATGTACATCGTATATTTTTCTAATGCACAAGTAATTCATTTTAAGGCTTAATCTATATTTGTTTAATGAAAAGTTAAATCGCACCCTTTTTAATAATTCTATAAATAAAGGATTATTGTTAAAGAATCAAGAAAAACGGTTAGTTTTTCGAAACGGATATGTATTATAGATTAAGTATTTCTTAATACTTTATTTTAATGGATATTGTAGATCTCGTTATATTATATTTAAATGTTATAATATATTGTCTCGTTATGTTGTATTAATAATGTTGTGAATCGTGGGCCGACTATTTTATGGACAGAATCGGCCGATGATTTTATTTAAGTCTGCAATAAGTAGGGTGACCATAAGTCCCGTTTTCGTCGCGTCTTGCGTTCGTCCCGTCGTTTTCGTAAAATAGTTCGATTTGTCCCGTTTTGCCGGTTTACATATTTTTGTGGACATAAGATGGCTGAATTTTTTTTATATTTATCAAAATTGTATTTTTTAATGTGTTTTCCTTGAATCTTTTTTGGTCAATAATTTAATTGAAGTCTTATTTTTATATTTTGATTTGTATTATTGCTAGATTTTTTAAAGAATCGCTCAAAAATTCAACAGAAAAAACTAATATAGTATTTTCAAAAATGTCATTTAAAGATAGCCTACATTTTTTTAAAACCGAAAAACGCATTATTTTGTTCACTACTAATATCGTGTAATTAAAAAAATTCACTGTTTTTCGCTGAAAACTTTTCCAAAAATAAAAATTATAGATAAAGACATGATGCAAAAAGTGCGAAACTCGAACGGTTTTTTTTTTAATGAAAATGAAAATGAAAATAAATATTCAATGCATTTTTGAATTAAGCATTGTTTCGTCAATATAAAATAATGAAAGAATTCGATTAACTGAAAATAAAAATATGGCATGAAAAAAAAAGATGGATTTTTCAATAGTTCTATTCTTATTAGAAAAAAATCGTAAAAATATTTTCTGTCACTTCTGATCGTGTTTTCTTCTCTAAATATATTTGAAATGATATTATCCATTGTTTAAAAGTTATTTTGAATAATAAATTCGTTAATGAATGTATGATATTGGAAAAAATATGGGTGGGAAAATAAATTTCATCGGTAGTGTACTTCCTTAACGATATTAATTGAGGGAAAATTTTAAAAGTGCAACAATTTTTTTTTATATAGGGGAGGGGGGCATTTTTTTTGGGGAACGTCCCGTTTTGGGTCCTGGGAAATATGGTCACCCTAGCAATAAGGGTTCTCAATCAAATATTCGAATTATTCGCCCATTTTATATCTATTCATAATTCGATCAATCAATGAAATATTCGAATATTATTCGTTTACATTTTTTTAGGTTCGAATATTCGAATATTTCCTCATTTGATATTCATTATTCGAATATTCAAATTCGATGAATATTTGGGAGCTCTACCTGCAATGTCACTATTCTCGTTCGCTTCTGGGTTATTAATATAATTGTTGTAATGTGTGTGTAATATATTAATTTTTTAATAAAGTTTATCAAAATTGTTTTAAATTTAAAAAATAACGCGTTATAACGATGAGACGGTGAATTCTATCTTATTCGTTGTCTGCTGTGTCATTGTTATCATCATTTATTATATGTATGTAATATCATAAAAATAAATTAATAACTCATTTTGAGTTTTTTTTATTTGATTTTATCTACTCAATGATTATCGGATTATATAATCTGTATATATAAAATTCAAACGGCGTATGTATATATGTATTCAATAAACTCCTAAACCGATAGACGAATCTTCACTAAATTTGTCAAAAATGTGCAGTAGTTAGTAACTTAGTCAGTAACTTAAATTCTTCGGATATCAAAATATCCGGAGAAACTAAGTAAGCATTCAGTTTTTTAATATTGTTTCGCATTTCAGTTTTTTTCAGTTTTTTCACCATACAAATTATAATATAATGTGCCGGCGTCGCGATTGATTGTGACAATAATTACCATTGGTACACAATTTATTTTCACAAAGTTCCAAACACGCCGGGTACAATCCACTAGTATAATATAAATATGAATATTTTGAATACACGATTTGTATTATAAGTTAATAAAAAGCTTGAAAAAAAATCTGTCTTTTTCGTTTGTTTTTTTCAACCTTTTTATTATTATTTTTTCATGAGAAAATTTACACACTTTCTTATTATGTATAAAATATTCACCACGGCCACTAAATAGCATGTCTTGCACATTTCTATATTTTAGCCAAATTCATCGAAACCGACAGAACTACTATGCTGCTAATAAACGGCTACGCTTACATACTCGCAAAACACGGAAAGTCCAACAGAATTGCCAAACATTGGGCTTGTCGATCGTATCAACGCCCTTACCATTGTCTTGCGAGGGCCACCACAGTGGATGATGTGGTTATCAACATGAAGGAATCTCATAAACATCCAAAGCCCGTTTTCGATTGGGTGTCCGACGGGAAGTATTTTGTTCCTCGAAGAACTAAAAAATCTTGAATTATTATATCATTGAAATTTTTTATATGTATCAGATTTTGGCAAATCTTTCTATAAAAAATCCTATTTTTTTTTTATTGTTTAAATGAAAATTTTCTTGGAAAAAAATTATGTTTATGTTTTTTTTTTTTTAATAATTCTCTAAATAAAGAGTTATTGTTAACCCTCCGTTACCCGCGTGGCGTCTGTCAGGCACCAGTTGGTGAAAAAAACAAAAATGCCTTTATGACCAGAAAAGTTAAAAATCTCTCTTTTTACTTTTTTATTACAAATCAATGATTCATTAGAATAATATTCACTAGCCAAATGATATTTGTGGAATTTTCAGTAATATGAATATTTGGTCAAACTAAAAACGAATAGGAGTTTTATATCTAAAGTAATCGGTATTGTAGATTTTTTTTTTCAGTTTTCGATTAAGTCAATCTTCGTAATTTAGTTTGCAAAAAATCTTTGCCGGGTGAATTCATTTTTATTTTATAACCGATTTTGTCAACACGTATTTTTGACCTATGCGATTACTAATTTCAATGGCGCGCGAACACCAAATTTAGTTGAAATAAAAAAATAAATAAAAAAAACAGCATCTGAGACTGTTGCAATGCTTAGTTTCAGAAACTTATCCATAAATCCATATTTTATCTCTTGAAATTATTTAATAATAATATTTTTTACGGATTTATCACTGAAATTATATGTACTATAGTCCAGTAGACACCATACGAGTAACCGAGGGTGAAATTGTATTTTTTGAATTGAATTTATTTTGTATTTTCATTATTTTATTGAAATTACATTTATTGGATTATAAAATATGTATATGAATATTAATACACGATTTGTGTTTATTTAAAAAAATCTTTTTAATTATATATTTTTTTAATAGAAAACTACTCCCTCCCTCTCTAAATTTGTCAAGAATGTGCTTTGATATCCGGAGAAACTAAGTAAGCATTCAGTTTTTTTAATATTGTTTCGCATTTCAGTTTTTTCGCCATACAAATTATAATATAATGTACCGGCGTCGCGATTGATTGTGACAATAATTACCATCGGTATACAATTTATTTTCACAGTCCCGAGCATGCCGGATACGAGCTGCTATACTATAATATATAAATATTGAACACAAGATTTGTATTCGTATATTTATTCATTCTTTCAATGGGAAATCTAAAATTTTATCATTTATATTTATATTTTATCATTTATAAATAGCCGTTAACTAACACAACTGATATTTTTTCATATTTCAGTCGAATTTATCGAAACTGGCATTACGACCATGTTGATAATAAATGGTTACGCTTATCACCCAGTGATAGCACCACATATTGGGGTTGTCGATCGAGATATGCTGGCCACTATTGTACTGCGAAGGCCACCACGAAGGGCAAAGAATTGATCAGGATGACGGGCTCTCACAATCATCTGAAGCCCGTTTTCAAGAGGTTTTCCAACGGGATGTATTATTTTCCTCCAAATATATCTTATTAAAACATGTTACATTGGGGGTCACGAAAGTTCACTACCAGTAAGTTCACCTCTGAAAGTTCAACCCGCGAATTTTCACTCCCGCGAAAGTTCAACCCCACGAAAGTTCACACTGCGAATTTCCACCCCCACGAAAGTTCACACCGAGAATTTTCACACCGCGAATTTTCACCTCCTCGAATTTTTACAATTCGAAAACTTACTGGTAGTGAACTTTCGTGGAACCGTTAAATTTTTACATTGTTGAGGTTTTTTTGATTGTATCAAATCTTGACAATCGTCTTTCTGAAAATTATTTTTTTTAAATTGTTTTGACGATAAATGTTCTTGAAAATAAATGGCGTTTGTAATGGTTTTTTATCGTAGTTCAATAAATTAAGGGTTAATGAACACTTTACTGACCGCACGTTTTTGCCCGAAATCCCCCTTTTTGCGCAATTTATTTAAATTGTTGTAACTTTGTTAGCAATTTATAATGTTTTACGAAACTTTCAAAAACTATTCATTATGAATGTATTTGAGTGTTATGAAAAAAAACTAGTATTTTTTTAAATTAATCTAATCTAAAAATTCGTTCAAATAATTATGTACATAGAAAATAATAATAAAGAATGTTGAGAATCACTGGAACAGCACTGATATTCATTTTATCTTTTGCTTGTGAGTATCGCTAATGAATTAATGTATCATTTTACATAAATATATTTTTTTTATATAAAACATAAAAAGAAGATTGCTTCTTTATAACGCAAGGCAATCATTTATCTTTAATAACGGATTCAAAATAAACGGAAATAAAAATTCAAAATATGAGACACTGCTTATTCTCCTACTTATTCTGCGACCGATTATCATTTTTTTTTAATTTAGATTCAATCCTCCGCCAGAAAATCCATGCGACATTGAAAAGGTCTTTGATGACTTCGTAGCCTCCAAAATTATAGAATTTTATAAACATGGAAGATATTCGTTATCAAATCGTTGGTAGAAAACTCTTGGTTTAAATTAATCCTACTTTGATAAATCAGTTTTGAAAACTAAATAAGTTATAGCGTTTTATTTTAACATTATAAATAGCCATTAACTAACACGACCGATATTTTTGCATATTTTAGCCGAATTTGTCGAAACCTCGAAATCGACTATGTTGATAATCGATGGTTTCGCTTACTCGAGGAACAGATCTCGCAGAGAAAGCACCACATATTGGGCTTGTCGATCAAGATATTCAGCTAGCCTGTGTACTGCAAGGGCTACCACGAAGGGCAACGAAGTGATCACCATGAAGGGCTTTCACAATCATCCGAAACCCGTTTACAGGAAGTTATCCAATGGAATGTATTGTTTTCCACATAGAGTATCAAAATAAAACAAGTTAAATTGTGACATTTTTCAGATTTTTTTTAATGTATTAAATCTTGAAAAATTTCTCCCTAAAAATTAATTTTTTAAGTCGTTTTAATGATAAATGTTCTTAAAAAAAATCGCTTTTGTGATAGTTTTTTTTATCTCGATTCTATAAATAAAGGGTAAATGTTAAAGAAGTAGGAAAAACGGTTAGATTTCGAAACCGATACGTGGATTAAGTATTTCTTAATACCTTTTTTTTAATGGCTATTTTGAATCTTATAATATTATATTTAAATTTATAAAAAAAAATATTCTTCCTTTGATATTTACACGAATCGATAGTACGATGATTATAACTTTTTATAAGAAAAATTATAGAAATATATTTTTTTTACCCTTCTCAATTATTTATGTTAAATTACCAAACTATAAAAATTAATGAATTGTATAATACAAAATTGTGTTTTATTTTAATAAATTGAATTTCTTTTATGTTCATATTATTTGGTTTCATTTAATTTTATTATAATTATAGGATTATATAACATGTAAATGAATATAGAATACACAATTAGTGTTTTATAAAAAAAATCTTTTAATAAATTTTTTTAATAAAAAACTACGCCCTCACTTATCAAATCTTCACATATTTATAATGATTATTATTTACATGATTATATATTTTATTTGTATGATTTTATAACCGACCACTAACTAACATGTCCTATATGTTTGTATATTTTAGCCGAATTCATCAAAACCGAGAGAACTACTATGCTGTTAGTCAACGGTTACGCTTACACGAAGCAAAAAATATTAAGCAAAAGGTTCATATATTGGAGATGTCGATCGTGGAGTCGCCCTCACTGTTGTCATGCAAGGGTCCACATGAATGGCAACGAGGAGATCGTCAATGTGAAGGGCTCTCATACACATCCAAAGCCCATTTTCAGGAAGATGTCAAACGGGAAGTGTTATTTATTCAAAGATTGGCAATAAGTTTGTCAATTGAATAAGCAGGTCTGCTTCTTGAATTGGTTGCGAATTTTAATGCCAATTGTGAATCTCGTATGTAATTTGAAAAATAAAAATTTTAGTTAATCATTACACGAATTGACGATATGATGATTGAAGTTTTTGATAGGAAAAACTATAGTTATAATTTTATTTTAATACTTTTCCATGTCTGATTATTTATGTTAAATTTTTAAATTATTGGAATTTTTTAAATGAATCTTACAAATGTCTCATAAAATTCTTTTTTTTTTAATTGTTTAAATGAAAAAGGTTCATGAAAAAAATCACGTTTGTAATGCTTATTTTTTTATGATTCCATACAGAAGCGGCTCAAATAGGGAGCAGAGTAGGCACTTGCGCCAAAGTTAAAGGGGCGCTTTGCGCCGCTCTCTATTTTTTCTTTTTCGGTTATGAAATTGAAATATTATAATTTATATTTTGAAAAGCGTTGATATTTTAAATAATTTTGAAAAGTTTCGAATAATTTTGAAAACTGGCGGCCTTTTTTAAAGAGAAAATGTTTTTGAGATTCAAATAATTTTGAAAGACGTCGACCTCTTTTTTAGGGAAACATTTTTGGTGTTCAAATAATTTTTAAATTCGAAAAATACTTGTAAAAATACGGGAGGGGGGAGGGCGCTGAAAATCAATCTGCCTAGAGCGCCATATATACCTTCGAGCCGGTCCCGATTCCATAAATAAAAAGTTAACGTTGAGTAGACTAATTATATCTGTAATACCATTTTAAAAAATTGAAAAATCTTTGTGTTTATTATTTTCTTTTATTGATTTATTAATTATCAAATAATGTTATATGAATATTGAATACACGATTTGTGTTTAAAAATTATGTCCTTGTTTCATTCGTTTTTTTACCTTTTCATTGGGAAATCTACATGTTTTGTCATAATTTATATACTATTCTTCATGGCCACTAACTAGCACGTCTGTATTTTTTTTTTTTTAAAGTTGATTTTTGTAAGCATACGGTTTCTTGTGAAAAATATTGAACATTTACAAAAAAAATTCTGACTTTCCCAGAGCTGGAATTTCTCTCTACGACCCTGGAATTATAAATTTACAATATTTTTGTACAATTGCAATTAAAATAGAATTATATATATTACTCATTGATCTTATTAAATAAAATGGCAGTTAATGTAAGTAATATCTAAACACAATGTAAATTGTGATGCAAAGCGTCAAATGTTGATTAAAAAAAAATATATATATATATATATGTATATATCGGAGCACCGGAGCATTAAAAAATTTCCTACTCCGGCCCGTTCTTGCTCCGACCAAAAAACCGCTGCTTCGAATGCTCCGCTCCAAAGCCCCGGCTTAAATAAATAAAATTTATTTTATATTCATATTGTTTAGTTTTATTGTTTTTATTATAATTATAGGATTATATAATTTGTAAATGAATATTGAATACACGATTTTTTTTATAAAAAAAACTTTTGATTATTTTTTTTTAATAGAAAACTACGCCCTCACTCATCAAATATTCACATCTTATAATTTATATGTTATAAACGACCATTAATATATATGTTTGCATATTTTAGCTGAATTCATCGACACCGACAGAACTACTATGCTGTTAATCGACGGTTACGCTTACACAAAGCGACAAACGTTCAACGAAAATTTCACACATTGGAGATGTCGATCGTGGAATCGCCCTTACAGTTGTCGTGCGAGGGTCACCCTGAAGGGCAACAAGGTGGTCGTGAGTATGAAGGGCTCTCATAAACACCCAAAGCCCCTTTTCAGGAGGATGGCCGACGGGAAGTATTATTTCTTCAACGAAAGGCGATAAGTTTGTCGATCGAATAAGCAGATCTGCTTTTCGAATTTTAATACCAATTCAGCCGTTCACTGCACGAATTAATTAACTCCACTTTTTGAAATATTTTAAATTTAAGTGTTAAAGCACTTTGTATAGTCATACATTTTTATGTTTATTATAAGTTTCCTGAATAATAAATATTTACTTCAAATTTATTTTTGGTCATTGAATAATAAATAATTTATTTTAGAAGGCGTTTTGATTAATTCCATATTCTGATGTGAATCATTGCAATAATGCAACTCAAATGCACTACATCTGTATTTATGTATTCTACAATATTTATTTGAATTTATATTATAAAGAGAATTTCAAAAAAACAGTGTACATTGTTTCGATTGAGTTAATCGTTGTGTGCAATGAACGGCGCAACTGTGAATCTCATTTTATGTTATTTAAAAAAGAAAGTTAATCTTTAGACGAATGGACAGTACGATGATCAAAGTTTTTCATAGGAAAACTACAGTCATCATTTTTATTTTAAATATAAATATTTTATTTTTATTTATTTTATTTTAAATATTTTATTTTAAATATTTTCTCCATGTATAATTATTTATGTCAAATTATTACATTATTGAAATTTTTTTAAATGTATCGAATGTCTCAAAAAATTCCGATTTTTTTAATCGTTTTGATGAAAATTAGTCATGAGAATATGTAATCACGTTTGTAATGCTTATTTTTTCTTGATTGAATAAATGAATAGTTATTGTTGAGTAGACTTATTAATATATTCAGGGCTGGCTCGTGGGTATATAGCGCTCTAGGTAGATTGATTTTCAGCGCCCCCCCTCATAGTTTTTAAAACCAACTTTTCCAGAAAACCTTTTCCTAAAAACCGGCAAAATTTTTCAATAATATTCAAAACGCAACAGTTTATTTTTTTACCGGAAATTTACAAAACTGTTCAAAATATAATTTTAAAAATAATATTTATTTTTATTCAAAAAAATTTAAATAGGGCGCCTCAAGCACGAGCCTATTTTGCTGCACCCTTGAGCCAACCCTGTTATATATCTGTAATACCATTTTAATAAATTGAAAAATGTCCGTGTTTATTATTTTAATATTTTTTTTGTGTTTATTATTTTTTTTACTGATTTAATAATTATCAGATTATCATATTTGAATATTGAATACACGATTTGTGTTTATAAAATATCTATCCTTTTTTTCATTTCATTTATTATTTTTTCATTGGAAAATCTGTACATTCACAGCAACTAACTAGCACGTCCTGTATGTTTCTATATTTTAGCCGAATTCATCGAAACCGACAAAACTACTATGCTGCTAATAAACGGTTACGCTTACACAAGGTATAAAACAGTCAACGAAAGGGTCTCAAATTGGAGATGTCGATCGCATGGTCGCCCTCGCTATTGCCTTGCGAGGGCTGTCGTAAAAGACAACGAAGTAGTCAAGATGAGGGACTCTCATACACACCCAAAGCCCGTTTTCAGGAGGACGATCAACGGGAAGTGTTGTTTCTTTTCCGAACTACAGTTACGAAAACTACAGTTATAACTTTTATTTTAATACTTCTCTATGTCTAATTATTCATGCTTGATTATTACATTATTAAGACTTTTTAAATGCATCTACATAATTTTGACAAAGGTCTAAAAATTCCTCTATTTTCTATTTTTTTAATTAAATTTTTTTTTTTAAAAAAAAATCGCATTTGTTATTTTTTTTTAATAGCTCTATAAATAAAGCGTTATTCTAAAAACGAGAAACAAGGTTAGCTTTTTGAAACAGATACGTAGATTAAGTATTTCATAATACTTATGTATAATATCTCGTTATAAGTTTTTTTTTTTTTTAAATATTCTTCAGTTAATCGTTACACAAATTAATAATTCTACGAAAAACTATATAGTGTTTGTTTTATTATAATACTTCTCTGTATCTAATTATTAATGTTAATTTACCCAATATCGAGATTTTTGTGTACAAAATTTTGGCGATTACAAAAAATTATATAATGAAAGATAGTCTCGAAAAATAAATCGAATTTGTATTGATTGTTTTTTCATGTTTCAATCAATAAAGAAATTATCTTAAGTCGATTTATTATTATGTCTGTAATATCTTAAAAATAAACTGACAAAACTCTGGGTTTATTATTTATTTATTTAATTTTATTTAATCAATTTAATAATTGTCGGATTATATAATATAATATTTTTATATTGTATAGGGGAGATTTGTCTAATTTCGTGATAGTCGGAATAAAATTGTTTTATAAAAATAATTCCAACGTATTTTAGAGAATTACGTTTACTAAAAGTTTGCCTCTATATATTATACATACATACAATAGTATCGACGAGTATTGTGACCATTTTTTGTTTTTTCACCGTGCGGAGTATACGCGTGATTCAGATGAGTAAAACAAAGTTTTCGAACAACATAATTTTTTTTTACTGTCATCGGATAGAATAGGATTAAAGTAAAAATGTAGAATATTTTTTTATTAAAATATTTACAGGGAAGACTTTGATAGCCTTGATAATCTAAGCATTACTTTAAGCATTTTATATTAAGTTAACGGCTTAAAGTTTTAGGATAAATTACAAATAATTGATGCGCAGATATCTAATAGTCAGTATTGATGAAAAAATTAATTATTAAAATTATTTTTATTAAGAAAAATAGTTTTTTTATTTACTTCTGCTTTTCTTGAAATTGCAAAAGGTATTTTAATTAAATCGTCAGTTATTTTGAAAACATATTGTTAATAATAAATATTTTATAACATTTCAATGCTTATCTTTTTATTATCAAAAAATAATATTACAAAGCTTTTCTCAAAACTTAGTATACTATCACGGAATTTCATGACCACTATCACGGAATTAGACGTCTCAGATTCGATCATTTGAGGAGATGTCATACAAAATTGGTAATAATTACAATATTTAAATAACGGTTCGATTAAAAAGAAGGATGGTGCTTTATGATTGCAAGCTTTGTTTTAATTATTTTACTGTAGAATACAAGATAATGACAAACAAGCGCTTAGTATCTCAAAATTAGACAAGTCTCCCCTAATATATAAATATTGAATACAAGATTTGTTTTTTTTTTTCGTTTATTTATTCATATTTTTAATGGGATATCTAACATTTTATCATTCATACAATATTATAAATGGCCGCCCACTAACATAATCGATATTTTTGAATATTTTAGCCGAGTTTATCGAAACCTCAAAAACGACCATGTTGTTAATAGATGGTTACGTTTACTCGAGGATCGCATCACCTAAAGAATGTACCACATATTGGGGATGTCGATCGAGAAATTCAGCTACCCATTGTACTTCGAGGGCCACCACCAAGGACGACGAAGTAACCAGCATGAAGGGCTCTCACAATCATCCAAAGCCTGTTTTAAAAAGATTGCCCAACGGGAAGTATTTTTTCTTCAGAGAAATGCAATAGATTTGTCGATTGAATAAGCAGGTCTGATTTTTGAATCGGTTACGTGGAACAAGTATATTTTAATGGCTTTTGTGAATCTCGTAATAGGTTTATTTAACAATAAGAAAAAAAAAAACTTCTGTTAATCTTAATGCGCATGAATAGTTCGATGAATACAGTTTATCTTTTGAAAAAATACATAATTTCTATTTTGTTTAATAAAAGCATGTATTATTATTATTATTATGTCAAATTACTACATTATTCGTTGAGGTTTTTTTAAATGTATCAAATCTTGACAAATACCTCTCTAAAAATTCCTACTATCTCATTTTTTTTTTAAATGAAAAATGGTCATGAAAAAAAAATCGTTTTTGTATTGTTAATGATAAATCATTATTCAATAAATAAAAGGTTATTGTTAAAAAAAAAATGAAGAAAACAGTTAGTTTTTCGAACTGTTATGTAGATTAATTATTTCTTAATACTTATTTTAATATGAATTGTGAATCTTCTTATTTTATATTATATTAGGCTATCCCGAAAATAATGTCGTATTTTGAATGATAGATGAAATTTTCAATAAAAACATTATTTTTTTTATTAATTCAAAATATAATTTCTCCCGTTATTTACCACCTCTATCCAAATTTCCGTCAAGTTTTTTATACCCTTTTTATACAATTAAGTTAGTTATGAATCAAAATATTCGGAAAGTCACTTTTTCGTCTTCTTGGCATTTTTTAAAATTTTCCTTTCTAAATAATTTTGTAATGACCCGAAAAGATAGTAATCTGATGGCAGACATCTAATAGTCAGTATTGATGAAAACATTAATTATTAAAATTATTTTTGTTAAGAAAAATAGTTTTTTTCATTTACTTCTGCTTTTCTTGAAATTGCGAAATGTATTTAAATTAAATCGTCAGTTATTTTGAAAACATATTGTTAATCGTAAATCTTTTATAACATTTTAATGCTTACTTTTTTATTATCAAAAAATAATATTACGAAGCTTTTCTCAAAACTTACAATTAGTATACTATCACAGAATTTCACGACCGCTATCACGGAATTAGACGTCTCAGATTCGATCATTTGAGGAGATGTCATACAAAATTGGTAATAATTACAATATTTAAATAACGGTTCGATTAAAAAGAAGGATGGTGCTTTATGATTGCAAGCTTTGTTTTAATTATTTTACTGTAGAATACAAGATAATGACAAACAAGCGCTTAGTATCTCAAAATTAGACAAGTCTCCCCTAATATATAAATATTGAATACAAGATTTGTTTTTTTTTTTCGTTTATTTATTCATATTTTTAATGGGATATCTAACATTTTATCATTCATACAATATTATAAATGGCCGCCCACTAACATAATCGATATTTTTGTATATTTTAGCCGAGTTTATCGAAACCTCGAAAACGACCATGTTGTTAATAAATGGTTACGCTTACTCGAGGATTTCATCACATAAAGAAAGCACTACATATTGGGGATGTCGATCGAGATATCCAGCTACCCATTGTACTTCGAAGGCCACCACGAAGGGCAACGAAGTAACCAGCATGAAAGGCTCTCACAATCATCCAAAGCCTGTTTACAAGAGAATGCCCAACGGGAAGAATGTTTTCTTCAGAGATGCAATAGATTTGTCGATTGAATAAGCAGGTCTGATTTTTGAATCGGTTACGTGGAACAAGTATATTTTAATGGCTTTTGTGAATCTCGTAATAGGTTTATTTAAGAAAAAAAAAACTTCAGTTAATCTGCGCATGAATAATACGATGAATACAGTTTATCTTTTGAAAATATACAGGGGTGGGCGCTCGGAGTGTTACCGATTGAAAATGCTGTAATTTTGTCAATTTTGATTTTTTTTATTTGAAAACTTCACTATATCGTAAAAACATTTCAAATTAAAAAAAAATGTTATTGTTCGATGTAGCCACCTATAGCCCGGATAATAGTATCGAGCCTGTCCGAGAAGTTTTCACGCGGTGCACGAATGTGGTTTGATGGTATTTTGTCCCATTCTCGGCGAAGAGCAATCTTTAAGGCGTCGACTGTCTCATATTTTTTAGTTGATAATTTGGCCTTTAGAATGGACTATATGGAAAAGTCTATTGGGCTTAAGTCCTGAAAATATGGTGGTCATTGTTGTGAAGAAATGAAGCAGGGAATTTTTTCTTGTAAAAACGTTGGGTTTCACGGGCTTTATGGGATGGTGCCGAGTCTTGTTGAAATATCCAATGATTTTTATCAAATAGTTTACGTGCCCAAGGTAACAAAGCATTACTTAAAATGTATTCACGTTAGATTTGTTGATTTACCTTTACGCCCTGTTCAATCAAAACGAGTGGTGAGCGTTTTGTGGCGGTTACCGCGGTCCAAACCATCACTCATGCAGGCGCATGCTTTTTCAGAGCAATTTGTTTATTTAAATTGTCTTTTGATTTGCACTGTAACCCTACTAGATAGTTTTTTTGTTTACATATTGCTGAACCGCAAAAATTTTTCATCAGAAAAGACCAAATTTTCAAGCTCGCTACCAACGTGCAAGTGTTTTAACACATTTGCTCTTGCTAAGCTAACTGACTTTTGTGCAGGTGTTAAATCTTGAAATTTTCATATTTTGTAGGGCTTAAATCGTAGTTTATTTTTTTAAATGCGCCCTTTGCTACGAGCAGACACATTGAGATTTTTCACCAATTGAATTGCGCTTTGTCGTGGATTACGTTGAATTCTGGCCTTTCACCTTTCGAACCATTTCTGTCGATGTTGCTATTTTTGGATGTCCACCTTCATAGCATTTTTTGATGCTGGTAGTATCATTGTAACGTTTAATGGTCCGATACATAAAGATTTTGTTTACATGTAAATATCGTAGCTCATTGAAAATGACTGATTGCAATTTTCCAGCCAAATACAGAGCAATAACACTATTGCGTTTGAACTCCATTTCGACAACTTTTTTTAACTGAAACGTAAAACAATAAGCTTCCGTGGGATTGTAGACAACATAACAGACTATTTTATGTCAAAATATAAGCAATCTATCATTAGCCGTTTGACTGTAAGAGCAGCGTGAAGTTGGTAACACTCAGAGCGCCCACCCCTGTATATAATTTTTGTTTTTGTTTAATACTTCTGCATGTCTTATTTTTATGTCACATTACTATATTATTCATCGAGGTTTTCTTTAAATGTGTCAAATCTTGACAAATACATCTCTAAAAATTCCTATTATCTCATTTTTTTAAAATGAAAAATGGTCATGGAAAAAACATCGTTTTTGTAATGTTTTTTTCATTATTCAATAAATAAAGGATTATTTAAAAAAAAAAATGAAGAAAACAGTTAGTTTTTTGAACTGTTATGTGGATTTATTATTTCTTAATACTTATTTTAATGTGAATTGTCAATCTTCTTATATTATATTATATTAGGCTATCCCGAAAATAATATCGTATTTTGAATGATGGATGAAATTTTCAATAAAAACATTATTTTTTTTATTAATTCAAAATATAATTTCTCCCGTTATTTACCACCTCTATCCAAATTTCGGTCAAGTTTTTTATACCCTTTTTATACTATTAAGTTAGTTATGAATCAAAATATTCGGAAAGTCACTTTTTCGTCTTCTTGGCATTTTTTTAAATTTTCCTTTCTAAATAATTTTGTAATGACCCGAAAAGATAGTAATCTGATGGCAGACATCTAATAGTCAGTATTGATGAAAACATTAATTATTAAAGTTATTTTTATTAAGAAAAATAGTTTTTTTCATTTACTTCTGCTTTTCTTGAAATTGCGATAGGTATTTAAATTAAATCGACAGTTATTTTGAAAACATATTGTTAATCGTAAATCTTTATAACATTTTAATGCTTACCTTTTTATTATCAAAAAATAATATTACGAAGCTTTTCTCAAAACTTACAATTAGTATACTATCACGGAATTTCACGACCACTATCACGGAATTAGACGTCTCAGATTCGATCATTTGAGGAGATGTCATACAAAATTGGTAATAATTACAATATTTAAATAACGGTTTGATTAAAAAGGAGGTTGGTACTTTATGATGGCAAGCTTTTTTTAAATTATTTTACTATAGAATACAAGATAATGACAAAAAAACGCTTAGTATCACAAAATTAGACAAGTCTCCCCTAATAAATATTGAATACTAGATTTGTTTTTTTTCTTCGTTTATTTATTCATTTTTTTAATAGGAAATCTAAAATTTTATCATTCATTTAATATTATAAATGGCCGCTAACTAACATCGATATTTTTGTATATTTTAGCCGAGTTTATCGAAACCTCGAAAACGACCATGTTGTTAATAGATGGTTACGCTTACACGAAGATTTCATCACATAAAGAAAGCACTACATATTGGGGATGTCGGTCGAGATATTCAGCTACCCATTGTACTTCGAGGGCCACCGCAAAGGACAACGAAATAACCAGCATGAAAGGCTCTCACAATCATCCAAAGCCTGTTTACAAGAGAATGCTCAACGGGAAGTATATTTTCTTAAGAGAAATACAATAGATTTGTCGATTGAATAAGCCGGTCTGATTTTTGAATCGGTTATGTGGAATAATTATATTTTAATGGCTTTTGTGAATCTCGTAATAGGTTTATTTAACAATATGAAAAAAAAAAAACTTCAGTTAATCTTAATGCGCATGAATAGTTCGATGAATACAGTTTATCTTTTGAAAAAATACACAATTTTTATTTTGTTTAATAAAAGCATGTCTTATTTTTATGGCAAATTACTACATTATTCGTTGAGGTTTTTTTAAATGTATCAAATCTTGACAAATACCTCTCTAAAAATTCCTACTATCTCATTTTTTTTTAAATGAAAAATGGTCATGAAAAAAAAAAATCGTTTTTGTATTGTTAATGATAAATCATTATTCAATAAATGAAAGGTTATTGTTAAAAAAAAAAATGAAGAAAACAGTTAGTTTTGCGAACTGTTATGTAGATTAATTATTTCTTAATACTTATTTTAATATGAATTGTGAATCTTCTTATTTTATATTATATTAGGCTATCCCGAAAATAATATCGTATTTTGAATGATAGATGAAATTTTCAATAAAAACATTATTTTTTTTATTAATTCAAAATATAATTTCTACCGTTATTTACCACTTCTATCCAACTTTCTGTTAATTTTTTTATACCCTTTTTGTACAATTATGTCAGTTATTAATCAAAATATTGCAAGATCCGGAGAGTACGGAGAATGTCGAATTGTCTCCTACCTTAATACTAAAATTTTATTTTTCGTGATTTTCGAAATTTTGCAATTTGGCAATTTTGAATCTCGTTATAAGTCATTAAAAAAAAAAATATATATATATATGTATATATATATATATATATATATATATATATATATATATGTATATATGTATATATATATGTATATATATATATATATATATATGTATATATATATGTATATATATCATCATCATCATTATCAACATAGACATCCAATGCAGGATGAAGTCTTGTCAACTTGCATTGACAGTCTGGGCGGTACCTCATCACGTGTGCCCACCACGCTTTGATAAGGGCAGGGGAACATAAGAGCCAACTCCTCCCCCATGCCAGCAGAGAAGGCTCTCCGGACCATCGGAACGCGTATCTATGTGTCTGAATCCGGTCGCTGCTCAGTGAGCATATCGCAATGATAGTCAGTGAGGCAGACGAGACAGAGACTGAGCAGATTGCGTCCCTCTGCCTGCTTTTGATCGCGTGGTCTCCGGCTGGCGTCTGAGGCTAGCCCGATGGCCCTACATGGTTCAGACCTCAGTACAGCACACCTCATTGGTCCTCGCCTTTACCAAAGATTTTTGTTTTTGTTTTAGCAGTACTATCTGGTCATGCGGTTAGTTACTTGGTATTTTACTCAGGCAGTCCTTCCTCTGAAGTGTTATGCATGCTATTCGGGGTCTGTTGTTGGTTATTATTTATGGATAGATTTAGGATCGATTACGGTTTAGGTAAGGTTGGGAATTTGATGGTTCGAGCGATGGATTTGACTTTACTTCTCATAAATATTTTAGTTTGTTGTTGTTATTTAGTGTATTTATTAGATGAGTGTAGGGTGAGTGTTTGTCAGACAGGATATCTTGAAGATCTGGATTTAAAATTGTTTGTATTCGCGGAAACCCGTACTCACGTCGCTCGCGGCCGTTCGAGGCCGGGAGCCTGGGGGTCGGCTCGGGGCGCCGGGGTGCGCGTGCGTCTGTATGTGTTTTCCTTGCCGGACGGTGTGTCAGCAGATATTTATCGCGAATCGATCAGTTATTTTTTATTTAATTTAATTTGTACGCGATAAATTCGTTTTGCGTGCCCTGCTTTGAAATTGGATGTTGTCGTGGATAAACAAAGGGCTCTGCACAGCGCAAAGGAATTTTTTTCTAAGTCGGAGACAAAAAAAAGTGTCGGTTTGGTTGTTTCGCTTTGTGCGGCAAGAAGGTTCGCATTCGTTTCGAGAGATTTATTTCTTCCGAGTTTTCGGACCCAGATGCGTTTGATTATGTATTAATTTGTTAATGTTGGGGATTTAATCGCGTACGTTTCGTTTATCGGATTGTTAGTGGTTTTTTTTTTTTTTTTTGGGTTTCTGTTGGCGGGTGTTGATATTAAGTTAGTAGTTTATGTTTCGCGCGCACTTTTGGTAATTAGTCGATGCACTATTGGTTACTATTCGATGTAATATTATTATTAGTTATTGGGTGGTTAGTTTGGGGGTGGGATCCGGGGGGGAGGTCAGAATTGGATTCGATATCGTCTTATCGTTTTAGAACACGGTTCGCGCGATGTGTAGCCGTTGGCGTCCCGAATTGAACTCCATGTATATATATATGTATATGTATATATATATTCTTCAGTCAATTTCTACACAAATCGACGGTATGATGAATATATGTACAAGTAGTTTTTCATAGGAAAAATTATAGTTATAATTTTTATTTTAAGGCTTCTCCTTGTTTAATTATTTATGTTCAATTTTGCATTATTGAAATTTTTCAAATTATCAAATCTCGATATGTGTCTCTAAAATGTCCTATTTTTTAATCGTTTTAATTAAAAATGGTAATGAAAAAATAACGTTTTTAATGCTTATTTTTTCATAATTCGATAAGTAAATAGTTAATGTCGAATAGTCTAATTATACCTGTGATACCATTTAAATAAATTGAAACATATATTTGTGTTTATTATTTGAATATTTTCATAGTGCTTATAATTTTTTTTAATATTTTAATATTTTTAAAATATTTTTTAAGTATTTATTTTTATTTTTTTGTAATGTTATATGATTATTGAATACACGATTTATGTATTAAAAAAATCTGTCCTTTTCCATTTGTTTATTTACTCTTTCATTGGAAAATATACACATTATATCATAATTTATATTATATCATATTCCTCACGATCACTAACTAGCACGTCCTGTATGTTTCCATATTTTAGCCGAATTCATCGAAACCGACAAAACTACCATGCTGCTAGTCAACGGTTACGCTTACACGAAGCACTCAGGTCTCAACGAAAGGGTCACATATTGGAAATGTCGATCGAGGAATCGTCCTTTCTCGTGTTTTGCGAGGGTCAGCACGATGGAAAACATGGTGATCAAGATGAAGGGCATTCACCATCATCCAAAACCCGTTTTCAAGAGGATGTCCAATGGGAAGTATTTTATTCCTCCAACAAAATCAAATTAAAAAAAATGTTAAATTATTACATTATCGATGTTTTTTTAAATGTATCATGTCTTAGCAAATGCCTCTCTAAATATTTCTATTTAAAAAAAAATGTTTTATTGAAAATTTTTCATGAAAAAAATCGCATTTGTTATGTTTTTTTCACAATTCTATAAATAAAGGGTTAATGTTAAAGAATCGAGGAAAACGGTTAGCTTAATATTATGAATTTTTTTTAAATGAAATTTTAGACAACTATCATAACAAATGCATGCGGCATTCCGTTGACTGTTGTATCTTTCACTGACAATAACTTTTCTACTTAAAAAAAATTCATATATTAGTTTTAGATTACGTGCCTCTCTATAATTGAAAAACTCATTTTTTTCATTTTTGTGACTTTGACCACTTTCACAATTAAGTGCATGTACATATGTATACTGAATGATGGTTATGAAAAAAAAAATCGAATTTGTATTGTTTATTTTTTCGTGATTCAATCAATACGGAGTCTGTAATATTATAAAAATAAATTTACAAAACTGAGTTTATTATTTGATTTGATTTTATTAATTTAATGATTGTCGGATTATATAATATAATATTTTTATATTATATAATTTTGTAGAGTGGGGGTAAGTGGGGCTCGAGAGAGAGGGGTTGAAATGCAAACGCCGAAGTCCGTAAAGATGTTTATTGCAGAGACATGTTGCTCGGACGACGGTCGGCATCAGAATGATGTAACAACCGAGTTGCGCCGTATTTATAAACATTCATCGTTCGTGCACGTATGCAGTACGCCACGAACGATTGCGCGCGCCTCGACTGAGTGACGTCATCCGAGCCATACAAAAAACTGTAGCAACGCTACAATATATGATATATAAATTGGCCAATATTTGATGGAGAGACTTGTCCTGCAGTGGACACACAACGGGTCGATAGTGATGATGAATATATAAATAATTGAACACAAGTTTTTTTTTCCGTTCATTTTTTTAATGTAAAATCTAACATTCAATAATTTATACAATATTATATTTAAATGGCGGCTAACTAACACGACCGATACTTTTCATATTTCAGCCGTATTCATCGAAACTTCCAACACGACCGTGTTGATAATAGACGGTTACGCTTACTCAAGGAACACATCAGCCAGAGAAAGCACCACATATTGGGGATGTCGATCGAGATATTCAGTCAGCCATTGTACTGCGAGGGCCACCACGAGGAACAACGAATTGATCAACATGAAGGGCTTTCACAACCATCCAATGCCTGTTATCAAGAGGAAACCTAACGGGAAGTGTTATATTGTTCCTTCAAGGAATAGCAGTAAATTTGTTAATTGAATAAGTACATAGGTCTGCTTTTTGAATCGGTTACGTGGAATAAGTATATTTTAATGACTTTTGTGAATCTTGCAATAAGTTAATTTAATAAAAATCTTCCGCGAATCTTTACATATGATCCGCGTGTTACCGACTGACCCATTTGATAATTTCATGTGATCCACTTGAGTTGACTGATTAAGGAAATTTTTTTATAGTAGTACTAAAAGTATTAAAATTATATAGTATATATTTTTTCAATATTTTATTTAGGAATATGCGAATATGTATGGAAAAATATTGTGCCATGAGCAGGGTTGTCGAGGGAAGTAAATTCCCAGGGCGCGGGCTATTTTGAAAGTTTTTTTGACTTTGGAATAAATAATTATTTAGAAAAATTCAAAAAATATTGTTGAAAAAAAACAAATTGATTTTATAGAAACATTATAAGAAATAGTTTGTTTAGCAATTTGTTGTTTGTTTAAAATATTTGTATATAGAAAGATTGGACTTGTATCCCCCCCCCAGTTTAATATAAAAAAAAATCGGAAGAAAGTTTTTAAGAGAGAGGGGCATAACTATATTTTTGTGAAACTAGGGGGGGGGGTATGCTTGTTTTCAAGCTTTTTTTATCAGTGCTTTGAAATACCCACTGACCGAAAACATCTTCGTAAAAGTTACTTTTTTGTTACTTCTGATCCACTGCCAAAAAAGGTTGCCGATACCTGCTTTACACGAATCGACAGTACGATGAATACAGTATTTTATTTGAAAAAAATGTATTATTTTTGTTTTTGTTTAATACTTCTGAATGTGTTATTTTTATGTCAAATTACTAACATACATTATTCGTTTGGTTTTTTTTAAATGTGTCAAATCTTGACCAATACCTCTCTAAAAATTCCTATTTTTCAAGCTTTTTTTTAATGAAAAATGGTCATGAATAAACAGTTAATGTTGAATAAACTAATTATATCTGTATTATCATTTAAATAAATTGAAAAATATTTGTGTTTATTATTTTAATATTTTTTTTGTGTCTATAATTTATTTTATTGATTTAATAATTATCAGATTATGTCATATGAATATTGAATACACGATCTATATTTAAAAAAAATATGTCCTTTTTCATCCGTTTATTTACCTTTTTATTGGAAAATCTATACATTTTGTCATGTATATATAATATTCTTCACGGCCACTAAATAACACGTCGTGTTTTTTTCCATATTTTAGCCAAAATAATTAAAACCGCCAGATCGACAATGCTGTTAATAAACGGCTACGCTTACACGAAGAACTTATCGCGCAACGGAAAGGTCATATATTGGATATGTCGATCGTATATTCGCCCTCACTATTGCAGGGCAAGGGCCACCACGTCGAACAACATTGTGGTCAACATGAGGAGCATTCACAATCATCCAAAGCCCGTTATCGAAAGGATGTCCAACGGGATGTATTTTTTTCCTGCAAATATATCAAATTATAAAATGTAAAATTATTATTTCATTATTGATTTTTTTTTAAATGTATCATGACTTGGCAAGTGCCTCTAAAAATTCCTATTTTTAAAAATTGTTTTAATAAAAAAATTTCTTGAAAAAAAATCGCATTTATTTTTTATAATTCTATAAATGAAGGGTATAACCGGATTATTTTATTGTTTAAATAATTAGCGAAAACCGTTGTGTTTTTCGTTCGATATCCCAAAATAAACGACCGTTAGATCATCCAACGGTTAAATCATCGTTGGATTAGATCATCGGGTTGTTTTCCTGTCGCGACATGGCCAAATATGGTCCGATCGTGAGTTCATATTTTTACGACTCTACGCGGAAATTTCGTTTCTTGGATGCTGATCTCACCAAAAACTTCTAGAACGGTCGAAACCGAAATATTATTTCGGGATATATATTCGCATGGTGACAAAAGCAATCAATGGTATCTTTTCCCGAGTCCCCACTCCTTCCTAGCCAACGCCCGAAGTCGCGTAGCGGGAGATTGACTATATGTACCCCCGTGCGCCACCGCTACGGCAGAGCGTCATTTGAAGACCCAACAAGAACGTCACTGGAAGACCCAACCAGAACGTGCCTCACCAACCAGACGTTGGAAGACGTTTCTCAAGGCGGATGACCAAGTCCCGCCAACCCTGATCTGGAAGCTTCTACGAGTACGAGCTGATCGTCCGAGAAGCAGATCAACCGAGAATAGGATCAACAGCCGCTAGGTAAAGCGTGAGACCTGTTGCTCATCACAGAGAACGTTGTTACGTTTCTCCACTGGCTGACCACTTTTCTGTTTTCCTGTTGGAACAACCTCTCGCTCAAACCGAGAGAAGCGGACCCTTCGAAGAAAATCTTCAGGACTCCCAGACGTTCAGCAGCAATCAAGCAACGTGAGAAGATTGCAGTTACAAGGGACGCGTGTGGACACCGCCCTCGCATCTTCAAGACCGAGACTCCGGTTGCAGCAGGTGCCGGCGTGTACCTCACCTGGCCGAGTCATTAGCTGATTGTAGTCGACGAGCTACGGCTGCCGACTACGCAGAAAATAGCCACAGAAAGGACATTGAACAGTGTTGTGAAACCTAGTGGGCGTATGCCAGTTGAGATATTGTGCACCCTGACCTTTATCCTCACCTGACCCCACTACCTCACACCCTCCAACCATACCTGGTTGTTTTTATGAGTATTATTGTTTTTATATATCATTGTTTTTGGTTGTTTTTATATATCATTGTTTTTATATATCATTGTTTTTATATATCATTGTTTTGTAGACCATTGCTTATGGTCAAACCATTGTTTTTGGTTGTTTTATGAGTACCATTGTTTTGTAGCTCATTGTTTTCATAGATCATTGTTTATGATCAAACCATTGTTTATGGTTGTTAACCCTTACTGTTAAATATGATTGTTTCGTATTATTATTTTGTATCCTATTGATGTTATATTACAACAAATAGGATTAATTGTTCTATAGGTTAAGAATAAACCTGAATAAACTTACTTGTACTTGACCTCAAATACTTTTATTTTGACAAGAAACCACGACCATACCATCATCGGCCGTTACCAGTTCACCTAAACAACAGCGACTGGGAGATTAGACCATCCTTTTCAACACCATCAGAAAAGGGCTGGCTATAAGGGTTATTTTTAAAGAAGCGAGGAAAACGGTTAGTTTTTTCGAAACGGATACGTGGATGTATTTCATAATATTTGTGAATCTCGTTATAAGTTATTTTATCTAAATACTCTTCAGTTAATCATTATACAAATTAATTATACGATGAAAAACTAAAGGTATAGTTTTTTAATATTTTTTCATATCTAATTATTGATATTAAATTACTACATTATCGAAATTTTTCTGTGTAAAATTTTGAGGTAGGAAATCTTTTTTTTTTATTTTTATAGTCATTATATTAAATATTATACGTATATTATAATATAATGAAAGATGGTCATGAAAAAAAAATCGCATTTGTAAAGCTTATTTTTTTAAGGTTTTCAATCAATGAAGAGTTAATATTAAGTCGATTCGTTTTGTCTGTAATGTCATAAAAATGAATTGAAAAAACTTTATTGGCAAAAAAACTAAATTTGGCAAAGCACATTTTTACCAAATTTAGTGAAGATTCGTCTATCGATTTAGAAGTTTATCGGATTCATACGTACACCGTTTGAATCATATACATATACATATATAGATTATAGATAGATTGTAAATGGCCACTAACTAACACTACCTATATTTTTGCATATTTTAGCCGAATTTATCCAAACCTTCAATACGACCGTGTTGACAATAGATGGTTACGCTTACTCGAGGATCACAGGAAAAAGAGAAAGTACCACATATTGGGGTTGTCGATCGAGATTTTCAAGTAACCGTTGTACTGCGAAGGCCACCACGAAGGACAATGAAGTTATCAGTGCGAAGGGCTTTCACAATCATTCAAAACCCATTATCAAGAGGATGCTCGATGGGAAGTATTGTTTCATCAACGAATTGCCGTAAATTTGTCGAATTAATAAACAGGTCTGCTTTACGAATCGGTTACGTGGAATAAGTATATTTTAATGTGACGTTAAAAATCGAAGTAGCGAGGTACTACAAATTTCCATGCTCCTGTTTCGAGTAAACAACCCTTGTTCCACCTGCTCCGTGCTCTTGCTCTGCTCCGAAGTTCTGTATTATTGAGTTTTTTAAACGTATCAAATCTCGACAAATATATTTTTAATAATTCCTTTTTTTAATTGTTTTAATGAAAAATCGTATTGGTGCTGGTTTTTTTATGATTCAATGAATAAAGGGTAAATGTTAAAAGACGTAGGGAAAACGGTTAGATTCCGAAATAAATACACGGATTGAGTAATTTTTAATACCTTTTTAATGCCAATTGGGAATCTTGTTATATAATATTATTAGCTTTAGTTAATCTTTTCACGAATTGATAGTACGATGATTACAATTTTTCATAAGAAAAACATTGGGTATACATATGTTTATTTTTTTAATTCTTCTCAATTTCTAATTGTTTATTTTATATTACTAAATTTTTTTTTTTTTAATTTCATAATAAATGAAAAAATGTATTGTTTAAATAAATAATTTTTTAAAAATATTTTTGTTATTATTATATATTTTATTGACACTATATTTGCAGGATTATTCAATATGTGTTATATATGAACATTGAATACACGATTTTTCTTTACAAAAAAAATCATATTTGAATTTATTTATTTAATAAAAAACTACGCCCTCACTTAACAAATCTTCACATTTTATCATTTATATGATATTCTTTGCGGCCACTAACTAACACGTCCTTTACTGTTTTATATATTTTAGTCGAATTCGTCAAAACCACCAGAACGACCATGCTGCTAATAAATGGCTACGGTTACACGAAAGACTCGTTTACCAACGAAAGGTTTCATTACTGGTCATGTCGATCAAATCGTCGCCCTAACTTTTGTCGAGCGAGGGCCATCACGTTGGGCAACGAGGTGCTCTGCAAAATGAAGGATGTTCACAGTCACCAAAAGCCCGTTCTCACAAAGCTCTCCAACGGAACGTATTTTATTGTCTAATAATCGCAATAGTTGTATGAATATAGTTAAATGAAGTTGTATGAATAAAGTAATGGTAAGCAATTTGAAAAGGCTTGTATTTAATTGATCAGTAAAAAAATACTATTTTAATCAGTAAAAACAAAGTATTATATGTATATGGTTGTTATTCGGTTCTGTGCACGTGGAAACCTGTTTGAACTTGTTGGATCAAGTCTCAATGTAGTCACACGTAGTAGTAAGCTAATCTAACCTAACCTAAACCCAACCTAACCTAACCTAACCTAACCTAACTTAACCTAACCTAACCTAACCTAACTGATCATTTAACAATTTTTTACTGATCATTTTAGTTATTATTAACCAGCCAAATAATTAGTTACCATTTGAAAATTGCTATTTTTTTTTTTACAAATTTTGACGATTAAAAAAACTGAGAATTTTATTTTATTTTTAACGGTTATGTGGATTGTATATTTTTGGCTTATTTTAATGATAATTGTTAATTTCATTGTAATTTGTTTTCTAAAAAAAAAACCAACAACTGCAGTGAATCTTTACCTTGGTCAATAATATGACAATTACCATTTTTCATAAGAAGAACTTTTTCTGTAATAATATTTATCCCTATTTAAATTTTTTGTAAAGTTAAAATATCATTGATGTTTTAAATCTGTGTAAAATAATAAATGGATGTATTAATAGAATGTTTTTATTGATTTATAAAGTAGACATGTTCAGATTAATTGTGGAATAGGATGTCATTGATATAACCGCCGTGTCTGTGCTGTGATTTTTTTGGTCAAGTTTTTGGTGACTTTTTCTAAGTCAGTTGGCTCAATTTCAGCAATAACGCATTAGATTTATATTTCCCGCTCGGGATTGTTTTTGGTTAGTTAGCATAGACTTTAGACATTACAAAATCCCCAAAAAAATATCGCATGGCGACAAGTCGCAAGATCTGGGCAACTAGTTAACTTCAGCATTTCTAGAAAAAACACAACCAGGAAAACATTGACTATATTGATAGTTTCTCTTGTCATATGGCATGTAGCACCATCCTGTCGAAACTACATTTCTTGAATATCTATATACATAGTTCAATTTAACCCAATTTTTTTTAAATTCATCTTCGAACGGTGAAATTAAGTGAAATATGGAAACCGAAAAGTTCTCGCAAAACTTTCGCCATATTTGTAACGTTTTTTAACAATAACAATACGTTAATCTTTTATAAAGCGATCTATTTATGAAATTATCAAAGGTTTTAGACCACAAATATAAAAATCATGGTTGCCACCTTAAATGTTAAACAAATGATGGGCAATTTAAATCCAGCGGAAGCGATGGGCCAACATGAATGTTTTATGTTTATTAAATACCGATTTGTGTTTATAAAAAAATCTTATTTTAATGTTTTTAATAGAAATTACATCCTCGCCAATCAAATCTTCTCATTTTATCATTATATGATTTTATAAATTGTCACTAATTAACACGTTCCGTATGTTTGCATATTTTAGTCGAATTCGTCGAAACCGGCAGAACTACTATGCTGCTTTACGATGGTTATGCTTACACTAAGCAACGAATGTTAAACGAAGGGCTCACCTATTGGAGATGTCGATCGTATTGTCACCCTCACTGTTGTCGTGCGAAGGCCACCATATATGCCAACAAAGTGGTCGTCACGTTGAAGGGCTCTCATAATCATCCAAAACCCGATTTCAGCAAGATGATCAACGGGAAGTATGTATTCTTCAGAAAAAAAAGTATTAAAAAATGTTGAATCATTATCGATATTTTTTTAAATGTATGTATTAATAAATCTTGATAAATGTCTTTCTAAAAAATTAATTTTTTTTAATCGTTTTAATGAAAAATGTTCATTGGTAATGTTGTTTTTTTCATGATTCAGCAAATAAAGATTTAACGTTAAATCAATTTATGTGTAATATATTGTCTAATTAAATGTAAAATGAAATATTTGTATAATTATTATGTAAAATTAAATTATGTATTGTTTTTACCACTATGGCGATTTGGGGAAATCTTTTATGCTATGGTAGTATATTTATATATTTGTTTGCATATACTCGTACATTATATAAATAAATATAGTAAATAAATTTTTTTGTATTAATTACTTAATTTCAATGACTTAATTATTATTAGATTATATTGTATGAATATAGAATACACGATTTGTGTTTAAAAAAAATCTTGACCTTTTTATTTATTTATTTAATAAAAAACAAACGCCCTCACTCATCAAATCTTTACATTTTATCATTTATATGTTATTATCTGTGGCCACTAATACTTCCTGTATGTTTTCATATATTTTAGCCAAATTCATCCAAACCGCCAGAACTATTATGCTGCTAATCAACGGTTACGCTTACACGAAAGATTCAATACTCAACGAAAGGGTCACATATTGGAGATGTCGATCGTGGTTTCGCATTAACCCTTGTCGTGCGAGGGCCACCACAAATGATAATGCAGTAGTCGTCAAAACAACGGGCTCTCATAATCATTCAATGCCCATTTTTACGCAGATGGCCGACGGGAAGTATGTATTTCTTCCGTGAAAAAGAAATTAAAAATTGTTGAAATATTATCGAGATTTTTTAATGTTATCAAATCTTGATAAATTTCTTTCTAAATATTCGCATTTTTATTTGAATTGTTTTAATGAAAAATGTTCAGGAAAAAAATTTTATTTGTATTTTTTTTTCATGGTTCAGCCAATAAAGGTTTAACGTTAAGTCAATTTATGTGTAATATATTGTCTAATTAACCTCCCTTTACTCGTGTAGCGTCTGTCAGACGCAAATGGGTGAAAAACAAAAATATCAATAAAACCAGAAAAGTTAGAAATTTGTCTTTTTTTGTATCTTTTCGTTATTAATCAATTATTTGTTGGAACATTTTACCAACATTGAATGATATTTGTGGAATTAACAGCAGTATAAAAATTTGACCAAATTGAAAACAGACTTGTTTTTTTTTCCTAAGATAGTGGGTATTTAAAATTATTTTTTTTCATTTTTCTAGTAAGTCAATCTTCATAATGCAGTTTGCAAAAAATATTTATGCAGAATGTATTTGTTTCAATTTTATAACCGATTTTGTGACCACGTATTTTTGCTTCTACGGTTGCGAAGGCAAACGGCGTACGAGCACCAAATATGTTATTGTTTGTAATTGAAAAAAAAAAAATTCATCTGAAACTTTTACAAAGCTTAGTTCTAGAATTATATTCATATATTTCTAAATTTCATCAAATGGAATTATTTAATTCCATTTGATTATTGTATAAAATTGTTTTTGATAACAAAAACAATTTTATACGAATTATTCACTAAAACTATAATATTATATATGCACTGACGTCCAATAGACGCCACGCGAGTCCCCGATGTGAAAATAATGTTTTATTATTCAATTTTATTTACTCTATTTCTTGGCTTATATAATATAATTTTACTATGTATATGAATATTGAATACCATATAGGAAATAAATTTTTTTGTTTTTATTACTTGATTCCATTGATTTTATTACTATCAAATTGTATTATTTGAATATTGAATACACGATTTGTGTTTAAAAAAAAATCTTTACATTTTAATTCATTATTTTAATATAAAATTACGTCCTCACTCATCAAATCTTCACATTTTATCATTTATATGTATGTTATTCTCTGCGGCCACTAACACTTTTTGTGTATTTTTATATATTTTAGCCAAATTCGTTGAAACTGCCAGATCGACTATGCTGTTAATAAATGGCTATGCTTATTCGAAGGCTTCGTTTTCCAATAAAAAGTTCCAATATTGGAGATGTCGATCGCACCATCCTCCTTTCCATTGTCCTGCAAAGGCCAACACGAGGGATGACGAGATCGTCCAGATAAAAGGCATTCACAATCATCAAATGCCCGTTATGAAAATAAATCGCCATGGAAAATATTTTTTTTCTAGATAATCGTGATAATTGTATTATATGTCGAATAAAGTAATGTTACGATTTTAGAAAATTTGCCAATTAGGCATGTTTTTTTTAATCTGTTACGTAAATTAAGTATATTGTAATGTTTTATTTTAATGGCAATTGTACATTACTAAAAAAATGTCCTTTAGTGATTCTTTGCAAGAATCAAATGATTAGAAATTTTCATAAGAAAAACTATTATCCGAAGAATAAAGATGAAACAAAGTCCTATTTTCTAAAAAACATTTTCTCAGAATTTTTTGAGCTCTCTACGTACATACCGCTGCATACAAAATAGTAGAAATTTTATTAATCGAATTATCTCAACAGTTACTCTAACGAATAAATATCATAATATCTTTTTTGTAGGAAATTTTATGAGCTACAAATTTGTCTTACCATATTATTCTTTAAAAGTGACAGTTAACGAAATATTTATGAAAACCGTTTTGAGTAACATTTGACCCCTCGTAAAATCTTAAACTAATCTCATATCGACAGGTCAGTTTTGCAATTTTGTTAAGAACCACAATATCAAGCTTAATTCCAAAATTCAGTTGTACACCAATTTTTGAGAATCGATATGTCTTTATTCCACGGATTACTTTACAGTATTTTAAATATTACTTCACATCTAATTTTGAATGTTAAATTACTATAATATTATACATAATTAAGATTTTTAAATTGTATAGAATTTTTACGATTTTCCCTCTAAAAATTTATGTTTTTTAATACTGTTTTATCAATAAGATGTATACAATAAAAATAGCATTTGTAACGTTTTTTTTTTCATGTTTCAAAAGGTTAATGTTATGTCAATTAAATTTTAATACAATATTATCTACATAAAAATCCTTATGTGCATATTATTTGATTTTATCGACTTTATAATTATCGGTTTATATTATATTTATATGCAACGGCGTAGCTAGGGATTTTGCGTCCAGGGACGAATTATACATATAACATAATAAGCACCTCCCCCCCCTCATTTTCAAGTGTGAAAAAATGAAAAAGATTTTTTAACTTTTGAAGGAAAAAGTGCTAATTAAAAACAAATTATTGATCACATAGCATTGTAAATAGTTGAAAAAAATTAGCGCCGTAGAATTTTTTTTTTTCATTTTTCTTTGATATGCATATGCATATCAAAGAAAAATGAAAAAAAAAAATTCTACGGCGCTAATTTTTTTATATTCCATAATATTATATATATTATGGAATGATATAACAATAAACCAAAAATATGTTTAAAAAAAACCTGCAAAAATTATATGTATTTCTAATCTTCTTTTTCAAATGTTAATTATTAAAATAAATATAATATACATATATATTTTTATGTATATATTTCAAACCTCGTTTTTTTGTCTCTCTCAGTTAGGCTTTCGGGGGTCTTTGTACCCCCTTACCCCCCCCCTAGCTACGCCTCTAAATATACGATATGTGTTACTGTCTAAATAAATGTTAATGTATAATATAATACTATATCATTAAAATTTTTGAATTGTTTAATATTTTCGCGTAAGTTTTTCTGAAAATTCTTGTTTTATTTTCATGTTTCAATAAATAAATGTTTGATGTAATGCCGATTAAATTGTACTATTGTGTAAATAAATTTAATATATTTTATGTGCTTATTATTCGATTTTACCGACATTATAATTATCAGTTTATTTTATATTATATTACATGAATATTGATGAATATACAATGTGTTTAAAATTTTTTTTAAATTTTCATTTTTTTTTCTTCATAAAAAACAACGCCCGCACTCATCAACTCTTCACATTTTATCATTTATAAATATTATTATTTTTAACTGACTTGTCCAATACGTTTATATATATGTATTATAACATTTCAGCCGAATTCATCGAAACCAACAAAACCACCATGTTGCTTATAAACGGCCACGGTTACACGAAGTATTCATTTTCCAACGAAAGGGTCCAATATTGGAGATGTCAATCGAGCAATCGCCCTATCCATTGTCGTGCAAGGGCCATCACGATGGGCAACGAGGTGGTAGTCAAATTGAGGGACACTCACAATCATCCAAAGGCAGCTCTCAGGAGGATTTCCAACGGGACGTATTATTTGTCCAACGAATAGGAGTGAATTTGTCCATTGAATGAGTAGGTTTGGTATTTGAATCGGTTACGTGGAATAAGTATATTTTAATTGGATGTTTCCTACTAGAGGGGTTCAGCAGGGCTCTAAAAATTCCTATTTTTTTTTTTATTGTTTTAATGAAAAATGGTCATGGAAAAATCGTATTTGTAATGGTTTTTTTCATGATTCAATAAATAAAGGGTTTATGTTTTAAAAAAAGTAGGAAAAACGGCTAAATTTCCAAACGGATACGTGGATTAAGTTAATCGTAATGCTTTTTTTTTAATGACAATTGGGAATATTGTTATATAATGTTTTATTTGGATTTATAAAAAGTACTATTCTGTTAATCTTTACACGAATCGTAGTACGATTGTTAAAAATTTTCATAAGAAAAACTATGGGTATACTTTTTTTTAATCCGTCTCAATGTTTATTTATTTAAAAAATATTATTATTATTTGTTTATGTAAAATTATTGACATTTTTGAATTGTGTTATACAAAAATGTATTATCTAATTATGTTGAATTTCTGTTACGTTATTATTATTTTATTTTATTGAAATTATTATATTTATAAGATTATATAACATGTATAAGTATGTATATTGAATACACGAATTTTGTTTATATAAAAAAATCTTGTTTTAATTATTATTATACATGATGTTATAAATGACCATTAAATAACACGTCCTATATGCTTTTTTATATTCTACTAGCGGCAGTACCCGGCGTTGCCCGGGTTTTTTTTTGATTTTTTTTCTGAAAAGTCATGATTAATAAAAGTATCGGCGAGGCCTTTGTCTAGCAGTGGGCGTGAGTGGGCTGCTTATGATGATGATGAAGACATACATACATACATACACCGTTTGAGTTTTATAACGTATATATAGAAGATAATAAATGTCTGTTAACTAACACTACCTATATTTTTGCATATTTTAGCCGAATTTATCCAAACCTTAAATACGACCGTGTTGACAATAGATGGTTACGCTTACTCGAGGATCACAGGACAAAGAGAAAGTACCACATATTGGGGATGTCGATCGAGATTTTCAAGTAACCGTTGTACTGCGAAGGCCACCACGAAGGACAATGAAGTTATCAGTGCGAAGGGCTTTCACAATCATTCAAAACCCTTTATCAAGAGGATGTTCAATGGGAAGCATTATTTCATTAACGAATTGCAGTAAATTTGTCGAATGAATAAACAGGTCTGCTTTACAAATCGGTTACGCGGAATAAGTATATTTTAATGGTAATTGTGACTCTCGTAATAAGTTAATTTTAGATAACAAAAATAGTCTTTAGTGAATCTTTACACGAATCGATAGTATGATGAATACAGTTGTATTCATTAAAAAATTCTCATTTGTGATGGTTTGTTTCATGATTCAATAAATAATGGATTAAAGAAGTATGAAAAACGGTTAGCTTTCGATACGAATACGTGGATTAAGTTTTTCTTAATTTTTTTTTTAATGAGAATTGTGAATCTTTTTATATAAAATAATACATTTAAATATATAATATTATATTTAGATTTATAAAAAAATAGTCATCGGTTAATTTTTACACGAAACGATAGTACGATGATTATAATTTTTCATAAGAAAAGCTATAGGTATATTTTTCTTTAATCCTTCTCAATGACTAATCGTTTATTTTCTAAAAATTTCTTTTCATGAAAAAAAATCGCATTTGTTATGCTTATTTTTTCATAATTCTATTAATAAAGGATGTTAAAGAAGCAGGGATAGCGGTTAGTTTTTCGAAAAGGGTATTTGGATTAAGTATTTCTTAATATTTTAATTTAATGGATATTGTGAATCTCGTTATATTATGATTTAATTTTTAAAAAGATGAAAAAACCTTAGATATAGTTTTTTTATACTTCTCCGTGTCTAAATATTAGTGTTAAATTTCTTATATTATTTCTTATATATTTTATAATATGATGCATTATATGATATGTATGTACATATATGAATATTGAATACACGATTTATGTTTGAAAAGAAATCTTGTTTAAATTAATTTTTTTAATAGAAAACTACTCCCTTACTCATCAAATCTTCACATTATTATTATCTTATCTTATCTTCTAATCTTCTTATTATCATTTATATGATGTTATGATATTATCACTAACTAACACGTCCTATATGTTTGTATATTTTAGTCGAATTGATCGAAACCGATAAAGCGACTATGCTGTTGTTAAACGGCTACATTTACAGGAAGGAAACAATATCAAATGAAATGGTTCAATATTGGAGATGTCGATCGTATCGTAGCCCTAACTATTGTCGTGCAAGGGTCAACATGAAGGGCAACAAGGTGGTTGTCAAATTGAAGGGCTCTCATAAACATCCAAAGCCCATTTTCAGGAGGATGCCTAACGGGAAGTGTTATTTCTTTAACGATCGGCGATAAATTTGTCGATTGAATAAGCAGGTTTGCCTATTGAATTGGTTACGTATTTTAATGGCAATTGTGAATCTTGTTGTAAGTCATTAAAAAAAAAAAAAAAATATACTATTCAGTCAATCATTACACCAAAGATGGCCAACTGAAATCATTTGGTGGGTCAAATAAAGTAATCCATGTCTTTGATGGGCTACACATAAATATTGTAAAACTTGATATTAATATGACAGTTTTAATATTAAAAGAAACTTACAATAAGGGTATTTTATTATAATTAAAATCATACCCCGAAAGGGCTAATCTAAACCTTCAATAGGGCCATTTATGGTCCACGAGCCATATGTTAGCCATGGCTGTTTTACACAAATCGACGTTACGATAATTATAGTTTTTCGTTGGAAAAACTATAGTTATAATTTTTATTTTAATACTTCGCCTTGTCTAATTATTTGTGTTATTCAGATTTTTAAATGTATCAAATCTTAAAAATGTCTTTCTAAAAATTCCTATATTTTAAAACAATAGTTTTAATTAAAAATTTTCTTGAAAAAAATATTGCATTTTTTATGTTTTTTTCCTTTATAATTCGTTAAATAATAATGATAAAATTTACTATTGTTTCGATTGTTCTTATTATTTTTTTTTTTGCAGCACATTATTTAAGGACGTTTACTAGAGGAAGAGAGTCTGTTATTTTGTTTTACGACAATCAAACTTATCATAAAGGCAATTTATGCCTCGATGGAAGACAACGTTGGAGGTGCAGTCAAAATACTCGTTCAAATTGTAATGCATTTGTAACAACACTTGATGATAAGATTTTTAAATTTCATGGAGAACACCATCACGAACCGATGAGAAACCGAAACTTTAAATAATATTTTTAATTAATATTTTCAAAAAATAAATATATATATTTTAATAAATCACGACTATTTTTCCTAGATTTAAGAAGATAGCCTATATTTTTTCAAAGCCGGAAAAAGCTTAATTTTTTTCACTACTAATATCGCGTAATTTAAAAAATTTATTTTTTTTTGCTGAAAACTTTTCCTAAAATCAACTTATCGTTACATAATTTTACATAATCTTATATTATTTATTATTTTAACGTATTTTATAAATAAATTTGAAAAAAAATGTAGCGTGTTTCACATACAATGGATGGAATCGAAGGTTTCCAAGTGCTGTAATTTCATAGACAACTAATTATTTGGCTGGTCAATAATAACTAAAATGATCAGTAAAATTTTTTTAAATGATCAGTTAGGTTTAGGTTAGGTTAGGTTAGGTTAGCTTAGCTTACTACTACGTGTGACTACATTGAGACTTGATCCAACAAGTTCAAACAGGTTTCCACGTGCACAGAACCGAATAACAACCATATACTTTGTTTTTTACTGATCAATTAAATACAGGCCAATTTCATACTGTGTATGAATATTGGGTGCCACTTTGAGTTCAGCTGAACTGCATCTTTTAGGTTGGGTTAGGTTAGGTTAGGTTTTGTAACCGAATATTGAATAAACGATTTATGTTTGTACAAAATATTGACTTTTTAATTAATTAATTAATTTAACCGAAAACTACGCCTTCACTCGTAAAATTTTCATATTTTATCATTTATAATATAAACGACCACTAACTAACACGTCCTATATGTTTGCATATTTTAGTCGAATTCGTCGAAACCGAAAGAACTTCCATGCTGCTAATCAACGGTTACTGTTACACGAAGCAACAAACGTTCAACGGAAAGTTCACATATTGGAGATGTCGATCGTATAGTCGCCCTCACTGCTGCCATGCAAGGGTCAACATGAATCGCAACAATGTGGTCGTCAGTATGAAGGGCTTTCATACACATCCAAATCCCATGTTCAGGAGGATGCCTAACGGGAAAATTCGTTTCTCCAAATTTAAGCAATAAAGTTGTCGATTGAGTAAGCAGGTCTGCTTTTTGAATGGTTATGTATTTTAATGGCAATTGCGAATCTTGATTAAAAAGTCATTAAAAAGAAAATTCTCTTGTTAATCTTTTCACGAATAGACGATACAATGATTATACTTTTTCATAGGAAAAACTATAGTTATAATTTGTATTTTAATACTTTTCCATGTCTAATTATTCATTACAAATTATTACATTATTCAGAATTTTTAAATTTATGAATTCATGACAGATGTCTTTTTAAAAATTCCTATATTTTTATTGTTTTAATGAAAATTTTTCTTGAAAAAAAATTTCGTTTGTTATATTTTTTTTTCTTCATAATTCAATAGATGTATTGTTATTAGAATCGGGGAAAACGGTTCGTTTTTCAAAACGAATACGTGGATTAAGTATTTTTTAATACTTGTTTTTAACTCCTCGGTTAATCTTTATATGTACAAATCTATAGTACGATAATTTTTTTTAATCCTTCTCAATATCTTAATTTTTATATTAAATTACCAAATTATTAATATTTTTAAATTGTATAATTACAAAATGGTATTGTTTAAATTAATTGAATTTCTTTTATGTTCTTATTATTTTGTTGATTTGTAATGGTACTTGTTTAGAAATTTTTTTTTTTTTACAAATTTTGATAATAAAGAAACCCGGAAATTGGTTCGTCTTTTTGAAAAGGTTAATTATATGTTAATATCTAAAAAAAATTCTTCAGTGAATCTTTAAATTAATCAACAGTATGATAATTTCAATTTTTCTTAAGAAGAACGGTATAATTTTTAAAAATATTTCTCTATATCTAAATTAATTTTTAAGTGAAGTTACTATATTATAATGTATTCTTGAAATTTTTGAACTGTATAAATTTTTTTTGAATATTCCTCTAAAAATTCCTATTTTTATGTCGTTTTATCGAAAAAAATTCACATTCATAATGTTTCTTTTTTATTATTCAATAAGTGCCGATAAGTGTAATGTTAATCAAATTGTAATATTTTCTAAATAAATTGAAAAATCTCTATGTGGTTATTAATTGATTTTATAAACTTTATTTAATAAATAATTTTCATTTCAATGGAAAACTTTGCCCTCACTCATCAAATTTTATCATTTACTAGGTATTTAATTTTTTTTCTACTAAGGACAAAGTTTAATTATTTGAAAAGTGACACAGACAAACTTTCATACTTATAACAATATAGATATAATAATATAAATGGTCACTAACTAATGTTTGCATATTTCAGCCGAATTCATCGAAACTAGCAACGCGCTCATGCTGCTAATAAATGGCTATGCTTACGTAAGAAACTTTTCTCGTGACGAAAATGTCAAATATTGGATATGTCGGTCAAAGAATATTATATCGTTGTCGTGCAAGGGCCATCACGAAAGACAACGAAGTGGTCAACATGAAGGGCATTCACAAACATCGATGTCCTGTTTTCATGAAGTTACCCGATGGGAAGTATTTTTTCAATAGGGGATCATAATAGTTGTATGAATTAATTGATGGTGTTTAGAAAATTGGTATTTTTTACAAATCTTGTAGCTTTTATGAGCAGCTTTGTTATTTGAATTAAGTATATTATAATTTTAATTGAGAATCTTGTTTGTTATAAGTTATTAAAACAAAAAAATCTTCAGTTGAACTTTACACAAATCGACAATACGATGATTATAGTTTTGCATAGGAGAAACTAGAGTTACAATTTTTATTTTAATACTTCCCCATGTCTAACAATAAGTATTTAGGTTCTCAAAAGTCAAAGTGACGCCGTTGACCCACTCGAAAACCAACAGTTGGCGAGATAGTTCCTCTACTGCCCTCTAGGTGATTGGTTTTGCTAACGCTCACTAGGTGTCACTTGCAACATGAAGTTTAAATGTCAGCACTGATTGAATAAGATACGTTCAGTAAATGTGACGCAAAAAAACGCTAACCTAACCTAACCTAAACTAAACACGCGTTTAGCAATAAACGCGTTCAGACTTTTGACTGAGACATGCGGCATTAAATAAGTGCGTTTAGTTTTCCCTGACTGAGAAATGCGGCGTTTGGCCGAACCCCCACGTTCAGTTTTTTTTGTAAGGAAAGTGGAATGGCGTCACCTTAACTTTTTTGGACCAGTATTTATTTTAAATTATTACAATATTCAGATTTTCTAAATGTATCAAATCTTGACAAATCTTTTTCCAAAAATTCCCATATTTTTATTGTTTCAATGAAAATTTTTCTTGAAAAAAATAATTAGTTTTTAAAATAGTTTTTCAAAACGAAAAGTAGATGATTATAGTTTTCCATAGGGAAAACTATAGATAGTTATAATTTAAATTTTTCTCCATGTCTATTTATTTTAATTGAAATTATTACATTATTGAGATATTTAAATATGTGTAATCTTGAAAAGTGTCTTTATAAAAATTCCTATTTTTTTATTGTTTCAACAAAAAAAATTTCAAGAAAATATTCGCATTTGTTATGTTGTTTTTCATAATTATTTATAGAATTATAAAGGGACAATCTTTTAAAGAAGCGGGGAAAACGGTTACTTTTTAAAAACCTATATATACATAGATTAGGTAATTCTTAATCTTTCTCAATGTCCATTTATTTACTAATGTTAAATTACTAAATTATTGACAGTTTTGAATTGTATTATTTAAATAAATAGAATTTCTTTTATGTTGTTATTATTTCATTTTATTGACATTATATTTATAAGATTATATTAAATAATATGTATATGAATATTAAATATACGATTTATGTTTATAGAAAAAGATTTTATTTTAATAATATTTTTTTTATTATTATAGAAATTTCGCCCTCACCCACCAATTTTCCGTTTTATCATGTATAATATATGTATGATGTTATAAATGGCCACTAACTAACGTCTGTATATTTCCATATTTTAGCCAAATTCATCGAAACCAACAAAACTACTATGCTGCTAATCGACGGTTATGCTTACACGAAAGAAACATTGCTTAACCGAATGACCACTCATTGGAGATGTCGATCGAGACAACGTCCTTACCATTGCCCTGTGAGGGTCACCATACATGACAAAAAAGTGGTCGTCACGATAAAGGGCTCTCATAATCATCCAAAACCCATTTTCAGGAGGATTTCCAACGGGAAGTATTTATTCTTCAGAGATAAAGAAATTCAAAAATGTTGAATTATTGCATCATCGATTTTTTAAATGTATCAAATCTGGAGAAATTTCTTTCTAAAAATTCTTATTTTTAAATCGTTTTATTGAATTTTTTGTGTTTATTATTTGATTTCAATGACTTAATTATTATCAGATTGTGTTATATGTATGAATAAAGAATACACGATTTGTGTTTAAAAAAATCTTGACATTTTAATTAATTTATTTAATAGAAAACTAAATCCTCACTCATTTCATTTTGAAAATCTGAACTGTCAAAACTCATCTGTCGAGTTGAAAATGCACTTGAGCACCAGTTTTTTTGTCTGTTGAAATATACCTTAACTAGACAATATGTATTCGAATATAAATTATATAAAACATCAGTCAAAATATATTTTAACTGATTATACACTTCGACTATAACACGCCTTTTATAGGCAACTAATTATTTGGCTGGTTAATAATAACTAAAATGATCAGTAAAAAATTGTTAAATGATCAGTTAGGTTAGGTTTAGGTTAGGTTAGGTTAGCTTACTACTACGTGTGACTACATTGAGACTTGATCCAACAAGTTCAAACAGGTTTCCACGTGCACAGAACCGAATAATAACCATATACTTTGTTTTTACTGATCAAAATAGTATTTTTTTACTGATCAATTAAATACAGGCCTATTTTACATAGATTGGACTTATATAGATTATTTACGATCACTAACTAATACGTATTGTATGTTTTTATATATATTAGCCAAATTCATTGAAACCGTCGGAACACCCATACTGCTAATAAATGACTACGGTTACACGAAGAAGATACATATATTCCAACGAAAGGATCCAATATTGGCGGTGTCGATCGCATGGTCGCCCTCACCATTGTCGTGCGAAGGCCAACACGAAGAACGGCGAGGTTGTCAACATGAAGGGCACTCCCAATCATGAAAAGCCTGTTCTCATGAGGCTGTCCAACGGAACGTATTATATGAATAAAGTAAGGGTACGTGTTTAGAAAATTGGTGTTTTGTTTTTTTTTTTTTTAAATTTTGATGATTTAAGTGGCCGAGAAATTGGTTTTTATTATTGTTGAAACGGTTACGTGTATTTGTTTTATTTTAATGTTAGTGGTGAATCTTGTTATATGTTAATTTCTGAAAGAAATTTCTTCAGTGAATCTTTGTATTAAGACGATTATTAAAAATTTTCATAACAAGAAAGATATCATTTTTTTTTTTTAATATTTTTCATATCCAAATTATTTTTTTATGTTAAGTTACTATTATATAATATGTTATATTCTTGAAATTTTTGTATCGTCTAAAATTTTGTCGAATATTCCCATTTTTATAGTTTTATTGTAAAAAGTTCTCTTAAAAAAAAAAATCAAATTTGTAATGTTTTATTTATGATTCTATGAATAAAGTAACAATGTAATGTTAATAAAATTATAATATTTCCTAAATAAATCGAAAAATATGTATATTGTTATTATTTGATTTATCGGATTAAATGAGCTTCGAATACGTGAATTGTTAAAAAAAACTGTCATTTTAATAGAAAACATTGTTTTCACTCATCAAATTTTCAAGTTTGATCATTTATATAATAACATAAATGGTCATTATCTAATCAATATATTTTGATATTTTAGCCGAATTCATCGAAACCCGCAACGCGCTCATGTTGCTAATAAATGGCTACGGTTACGTAAGGAACTATTCGGGTACCCAAAACGTCAAATATTGGATATGTCGATCAAAGAATAACCCTCACCAATGTCGTGCGAGGGCCACCACGAAGGGCAACGAAGTGGTCAGCATGATTGGCATTCACAATCATCGAAGGCCTGTTTTCATGAAGTTATCCAACGGGAAGTATTTTTTCAACAGGGAATCATAATAGTTGTGGGAATTAATTAATGGTACATGTTTAGAAAAGGACAATGACCAAAATTGGTCCAAATTTTCACTACGGTTATGACATGTCATTAAATAGGTAATTAAATATACTATAACTTTTGTCAAGGCGAGAAAAAAAAAGTGTTGTCAGTTAAAAGTTATGACCATTCAAATATTATGCAGCGTCCTTGTCAAACACACGGAAACGCTCGCTCGCTCGTTCGCTCTCTGCACGTCCGCCGTACGCTACGCCGTGCAAATAATTATATGTATTTGATTAATGTTAATTAAAATAAAAACATTAGCATATAACTCTTTTTTGTTTCATTTCTATATTATTTTTATCAAATACTTGACCAGGAGCAAAAGCGCTCGGCCACAGTGAACAGCGTGTTGCGTAGCGTATGGCGGACGTGCAGAGAGCGGTACAGTTCAGGTGGACAACGGTCAACTTGACAACGGTCAGGTGGCCGACCGCAGCTCACCGACGGTCAGGCGGACAACGGTCAGGTGGACAACGGTCAGGTGGACAACGGTCGGGTTGACAACGGTCAGGTCGACAACGATTTATTTAAAATAACGTATAATTCAAAATGTACATACTTGAGCTGCGTGTCATAAATATATATTCAAACGACGAAATACAATTGCAAACGTATGTTTTTATTTGCAAGTTACGTGCATTCCAATGAGAATATTAACCGCGACGAAGAAATATCGATGTACGGATATAATGACCAACGAACGTTCTTTTGCGAACTTTACGTTAATTACTCTGTACCTAGTAGTATCTTCATTTTATTTATGATTCCTTTGGACATACCCAAATTCCATAATGGAAACGTATATATTGTACAACAGAATCGTTTAATTAGATCGTTTTGAACCTCAAGCAATTTTCTATTAGAATCCATCGCCTTGCTATGAATACATTTTTCTTAATTTTATTATAAAGAAAGGGATGTTATACTCATCTCAAATTAACATGCTAGTCATCTAATTAGCGAACTAACTTGTATATCTGTCCATAATCATAGATAATTACTACATAATTTTAAAACACCTACATCATTTCAACTACCATACTTTATAAATGACATATAATAATTTAATAAGAGGTGACCCGCAAAAATGTGCCGGGCGGTTTGTTTCGAGAACAGGAATTATTAGCTAAAACGATACTTGAATAGATCGAAATTAGAGGTACAATAAGAGACCATCGTGTGATTAATTTTAATTGAATTGATTTAAGATATAATTATACTTTTCCTACACAATCCTCATCACCCAATTCACGGCATGCTAGATACAGAGTATTTTGGTTGTTAAAAGTTGATTTAAAATTATAAGGTAATTGTTTTCTCTAATTTTAGTCAGATTTACAAAGTAGTTTTTTTCAAATTCTATTTATTCTACTTTACTTTGTTCGTACGTTCGTCGTTATTAAATTATTATATGTCATTTATAAAGTATGGTAGTTGAAATGATGTAGGTGTTTTAAAATTATGTAGTAATTATCTATGATTATGGACAGATATACAAGTTAGTTCGCTAATTAGATGACTAGCATGTTAATTTGAGATGAGTATAACATCCCTTTCTTTATAATAAAATTAAGAAAAAAATGTATTCATAGCAAGGCGATGGATTCTAATAGAAAATTGCTCGAGGTTCAAAAACGATCTAATTAAACGATTCTGTTGTACAATATATACGTTTCCATTATGGAATTTGGGTATGTCCAAAGGAATCATAAATAAATGAAGATACTACTAGGTACAGAGTAATTAACGTGTAAAAGTTCGCAAAAGAACGTTCGTTGGTCATTATATCCGTACATCGATATTTCTTCGTCGCGGTTAATATTCTCATTGGAATGCACGTAACTTGCAAATAAAAACATACGTTTGCAATTGTATTTCGTCGTTTGAATATATATTTATGACACGCAGCTCAAGTATGTACATTTTGAATTATACGTTATTTTAAATAAATCGTTGTCGACCTGACCGTTGTCAACCCGACCGTTGTCCACCTGACCGTTGTCCACCTGACCGTTGTCCGCCTGACCGTCGGTGAGCTGCGGTCGGCCACCTGACCGTTGTCAAGTTGACCGTTGTCCACCTGACGTGTTTCGTGCAGAGAGCGAACGAGCGATCGAGCGTTTCCATGTGTTTGACAAGGACGCTGCATAATATTTTAATGTTCATAACTTTTAACTGACAACACTTTTTTTTTCTCGCCTTGTAAAATAATTACAAATTTTGACAATTTTTTTTATAAAAATTCATATTTTTTTAAAAATCTTTTTAATGAAAAATGTTAATGGAAAAAAATCGTATTTGTTATGTTTATTTGTATCGCATTTGTAATTTCATGGTTCAGCAAAAAATAGTTTAAGATGCATAAAGTGCGAAACTCAAACGTTGTTTTTTATGAAAACTAAAAGTAAAACAAATATTTAATGAATTTTTGTATTAAGCATAATTTCTTCAATAGAAAATAATAAAAGAATGAAAAAATTCGATTAACTGAAACGGAAAATATCGCATGAAAATAAAAGACGGATTTTTTCTGTAGTTCTATTTTTATTAGGAAAATTCGCAAAAATGTTTTCTATCACTTCCGATCTTGTTTATTTGTCTAAAAATATTTATAATTATATCATCCATTATTTAAAATTTATTTTGAGTGATGAAGTCGTTTTAATAAATGTATGATACTGTAAAAACTATGGGTGGGCAAATATATTTTATCGGTAGTGTACATATGTACCTATATATGTATGAGTAGTAAATCCATTTTTTTGTGTTTATTATTTTATTTTAATGACTTAATTATTTTCAAATTATATTATAAATATTATATGAACATTGATTATACTATTTGTGTTTACGAAAAATCTTGATATTTTAATTTATTTATTTAATAAAAAAACTGCACCCTCACTCATCAAATCCTTACATTTTATCATTTATACGATATTCTAAATGACCACTAACTAACACGCCCTGTATGTTTTTATATATTTTAGTCGAATTCATCGAAACCAACAAAACGACCTTGTTGCTAATAAATGGCTTCGGTTACACAAGAAACTCACCTTCCAACGAAAAGGTCCAATGTTGGTCATGTCAATCGTTTCAACTCCCACACTATTGCCGTGCTAGGGCCACCACGAAGGACGACGAAGTGGTCAACATGAAGGGCATTCACAATCATACAAAGCCCTTTTTCACGAGGATGCCCAACGGAAAGTGTATGTTCTTCAGAGGAAAAAAAAATTAAAATGTTAAATCAGTATCAAGATTTTTTTATGTAATAATAATTGAGAAATAATAATTAATTATTTCAATTATATTTCAATCGTTTTAATGAAAAATGTTCATGAAAAAAAATCGAATTTGTAATTTTGTTTTTTTGTCATGGTTTATCAAATAAAGGTTTAATGTTAAGTCAATTTATATGTCGCTGACAGACGACATGTGAAAAAGGCTGTGAATTCTGCCCCTGATGCAGTAAGCAGGTCGAGGTCTGAGTAACACGGTCAAGAGGAGTACTTCAGTCATGTTTTGGTCAACTGGAGTACTCGGCCATGCTTCGCGAAACGAAAAGTACGGTCTTCTCCAACTTATAATTCAAGGGAAGATCGCGGGTCGTTTGAGTCAGGGATAGCGAAGGACATCATGGTTAAAGAACCTTCGGCAGTGGTTCGGGCTGAGCATGGCATCGTTGTTCTGGGCTACGGCAAACAGGGTTAGGATGGGTCTTCTGGTAGCCAACGTTCTTAGAGGACATGGCACATGAAGAAGAAGAATTTATATGTAATATATTGTCCAATTCATCATCATTAGCAGCCTATTAGTTATCCACTGCAGGACAAGGCCTTGTCAGACAAATGCGGCAGTCTAGGCTATACCTTACCGCGCTAGCCCAAGTCGTATTTCAGTAAGAGACATGTACCATAAGAGCCAGTTCGCCCATGCCAGCAAAGGAGACTCTCAGACCAACGGTACGCATGTCTATATGCTAGACTTTGTGGTCGCTGTCTTCTAAGCAGATCGCAACGCCCATCAGCGGGACAGACGAGTTAAAGACTAAGCAGACTGCGCCCTCGCTGACCACTCTGCGATCGCAATAACCACCAGTCTGACAGACGAGGCGAGACCGTCGGCCCTACGTGGCTAAACGTTAAAAAAAATTGGTGTTATTTAATATTATCGAATATAATTATTTACTTATATATGTAATATATTATTGTTATACTAAATTAATAAAGAATACATGATTTGTGTTTAAAAAAGATCTCAACATTTTAATTTATTTATTTAATAAAAAACTACGCCCGCACATATAAAATTTTCACATTTCATCATTAAAAAAATATTATTTTATATTTTTGCATATTTTAGTCAAATTCATCGAAACCACTAAAACTACAATGCTGCTAATAAACGGTTACGGTTACACGAAGGGCTCGTCGTCCAACGAAAGGGTCCAATACTGGACATGTCGATCGTGGAATCATCCTCACCGATGTCTTGCGAGGGCCATCACGAAGGACAACGAGGTGCTCGTCAGAATGAAAGGTGTTCACAAACATCAAATGCCCGTTTTCACGCAGCTGCCCAATGGAAAGTATCTTATTACTAAATAATCGCTATAGTTGTATGAATAAAGTAATGGTACGTGTTTTTGAATGTTGGTATTTTTTTTTAAATTTTGACGATTTAAAAATGCGAGAAATTGGTTTGTCTTTTTGAAACTACGTGGATTACGTATTTTTGATTTATTTTAATTATAAATGTAAATCTTGTTATTGGTTAATTTCTAAAATAAAATTCTTCAGTGGATATTTACATTAATAAATAGCATGATTATTACAATTTTTCATAGGAAGAATTTTTTTAATGTTTCCCCATATTTATTTTTTTAGGTTAAGTTAAGATATTATTATATATCATTGAAATTTTGAAACTGTAAAATTTTGATGAATGTTCCTTCAAAAATTCTTATTTTGTAATGTTTTTTTTTCATGTTTCAATAAATAAATAAATAAATGCCAATTAAATTGCATTATTATCTAAATAAATTGAAGTCTTTATGACCTTATCATTTGATTTCAACGACTTAATTATATTATTATCAGTTTGTATTATATGAACATTGAATATACGATACGTGTTTAAAAAAATCTAGACATTTTCATTAATTTTTTAAATAGAAAAATACGCCCTCACTCACCGAATCTTCACATTTTATCATTTTTTCATCATTAGCAGCCTATTAGTTATCCACTACAAGACAAGTCCTTGCCAGACAAATGCGCCAGTCTAGGCTATACCTTACCACGCTAACCCTAATCGTATTTCGGTAAGGGACATGTACCATAAAAGAGTCAATCCTCCCATGCCAGCAGAGGAGACTCTCAGACCAACGGTACACGTATCCAGTTTTTATCATTATAAAGGGTCTTCCCCGGGACTTTGATAACTTCTAATCGGATTTAAAGTGACTTACAATTAGAGTCATGATAGAGAAGTGAGAGTGATACCATTCCGAATGAAATCGGCTACAATTTATTTTTCATTTCCCCCCCCCAAATTTTACCGCCCCCCCTCTTCCATCGTCGAATAGCGTACTTCCGTCCACTAATTCGTACAGTTCAAATATTTTTTTTTACCTACCAGTACGCTATTCGACGATGGAAGAGGAGGGGAGAAGTAAAATTTGAGGGGGAGGGGTAAAAAATGAAAAATAAATTGTAGCCGATTTCATTCGGAATGGTATCACTCTCACTTCTCTATCATGACTCTAAGTCACTTTAAATCCGATTAGAAGTTATCAAAGTCCCGGGGAAGACTCTGTACATTAATCAATAGTACGATAATTACAATTTTCCATCAGAACTTCTTTTAATATTTATACATATCTAATTTTTTATGTTAAGTTACTATATCATTAAAACTGTGTATAATTTTGACGAATGCTCCTTCGAAAATTCCTTTTTTTTAACCGTTTTATGGTAAAAAGTCACATTTGTGTGTAATGTGTTTTTTTTCACGTTTCTATAAAGAGATGGTTAATGTAATATCAATTAAATTGTTATATTGTTTAAACAAATTGAAAAGTTTTTATGTGCTTAATATTTGATTATTTTGTTTTAAAATTATCGGGTTATTAATATACATACTACATATATTATATATATGAATATACGATATGTTTTAAAAAACTACACATTTTCATTTATTTTTTTAATAGAAAATTAAGCCCACATTTTATCATTTATATGATATTTTTTACGATCACTAACTAACACGTCCTCTATGTTTGCATATTTTAGCCGAATTCATTCAAACCAATAAAACTACAATGCTGCTAATAAACTATTACGCTTACACGAAGGAGTCATATTCCAACGAAAGGGTCCAATATTGGAGATGTCGATTGTGGAATCGCCCTCACCAATGTCTTGCGAGGGCCATCACGAAGGGCAACAAGGTGATGAACATGAAGGGTATTCATAATCATCAAAAGCCCATTTTTACGCAGCTGCCCAATGGAAAGTATTATATAATTAAGTAATTGCAATTGTTGTATGAATTAAGTTATGTTGATGTTTTAAAACATTGGTAATTTTTTTATAAATTTTGACGATTAAAGAAGTCGAGAAATTGGTTCGTTTTTTTTTTAACTATATGGATTACGTATTATTGCTTTATTTTCATGTTAATTGTTAATCTCGTTATTTTTTAATTTAAGAAAAAATAAATTCTTTAGTGAATACTTACATCAATCAATAGTACGATTGTTAAAATTTTTCATAAGAAGAACTTTTTGTTAATGCTTCCCCACATCTATTTTTTTATGTTAACAATAAGTTAAGATATTATTATATTATATATCATTCAAATTTTGAAACTGTAAAATTTTGATGAATGTTCCTTTAAAAATTCTTGTTTTTTACTGTTTTATGAAAAAAATCACATTTGTACGTAATATTTTTTTTTTGTTTCGATAAATAAATGGTTAACTTTTTGAGGCACCGGATTTTTTGGGGAAGAAAATACCCAGTTTTACCAAGTTTTTTTATTCAAAAAAATGAAAAAAAACATCATAATTATTCACTAGGAACCAAAATTACAAAAAAAAGTTATAAAAGATGACATATATAAAAAATGTTATAAAGAGGGACCAGTAGGATAAATTTCGAGCTGCTGTACATGTGCAGTTTAATTTTTTTGAGGTGATTTAAAAAATAATCCACCTAGCATCCTAAGTATCAAACAAAGTGGGACACATTTAATAACACAATTCCCCAGAAAGTTTTATGTCAATTATATTATATTTATTGTAATATTGTATAAATATTATAAATTGAAAAATCTATGTTACTATTTAATTTTATTGAGTTTGTAATTATCAGTTTATATTTCTTATTATGTATATTATATGAATATTGAATACATGATTTGTGTTCGGAAAAAATCTAGACATTTTTATTCATTTTTTAATAGAAAACTACACTCTCACTCATCAAAACTTCGCATGTTATCATTCATATACGATTTTATTTACTGCCACTTACTCAAACGTCCTCTATGTTTGCATATTTTAGTTGAATTCATCGAAACCACTAATTGTAAAACGAAAATGCTGCTAATAAACAATTACGCTTACACGAAGGAGTCACATTCCAACGAAAGGGTTCAATATTGGAGATGTCGATCTTGGAATCGCCCTCATCGATGTTTTGCTAGGGCTATCACGAAGGGCAACGAGGTGGTCAACATGAAGGGTATTCACAATCATCAAAAGCCCATTTTTAAGCAGCTGCCCAATGGAAAGTATTTTTTTTTAAACCTTCGCAAATATTAAAAAATTATTTTGATTTTCAATAAAATTTCTTCAGTAAATATTTACATTAATCAATAGTACGATAATTACTATTTCTCATAAGTACTTTTTTGTAATATTTCTCCATTCCCCATTTTTCTTATGTTAAGTTACTATATAATTAAAATTTTCGAAATGTAAAATTTTGATGAAATGTTCCATTAAAAATTGTTTTTTATACTTTTTTCATGTTTCAATAAATAAATAAATGGTTAATGTGATGTCAATTTAATTGTAATACATATTCTATAAATAAATTGAAAAATCTTTACGTGCTTATTTACTTGATTCTAATGACTTTATAATTTTTAGTTTATATTTATTATTATATGAATATTGAATACACGATTTTTGTTCGAAAAAAAACTAGACATTTTCATTTATTTTTTTAATAGAAAATTAAGCCCACATTTTATCATTTATATGATATTTTTTACGATCACTAACTAACACGTCCTCTATGTTTGCATATTTTAGCCGAATTCATCCAAACCAATAAAACTACAATGCTGCTAATACAAAATTACGCTTACACGAAGGAGTCATATTCCAACGAAAGGGTCCAATATTGGAGATGTCGATCGTGGAATCGCCCTCACCAATGTCTTGCGAGGGCCATCACGAAGGGCAACGAGGTGGTCAACATGAAGGGTATTCACAATCATCAAAAGCCCATTTTTAAACAGCTGCCCAATGGAAAGTATTATATTATTTAATAATTGCAATTGTTGTATGAATAAAATAATGGTGCGTGTTTTAAAATATTGGTAATTTTTTTTTACAATTTTTGACGATTAAAGAAGTCTAGAAATTGGTTCGTCGTTTTGAAACTATATGGATTACGTATTATTGCTTTATTTTTATGTTAATTGTTAATCTTGTTATTTTTTAATTAAAAAAAAATTTTTTTCAGTGAATACTTACTGATGTAAGTATTGATTGATATCAATAGTACGATAATTAAAATTTTTCATAAGAAGAACTTTTTGTTAATGTTTCCCCATATTTATTTTTTATGTTAACAATAAGTTAAGATATTATTATATTATATATCATCCAAATTTTGAAACTGTAAAATTTTGACGAATGTTCCTTTAAAAAATTTTGTTTTTTACTGTTTTATGAAAATAATCACATTTGTACGTAATTTTTTTTTCTGTTTCGATAAATAAATGGTTAACTTTTTGAGGCACCGAATTTTTTGGAGAAAAAAATACCCAGTTTTACCAAGTTTTTTTATTAAAAAAAAAAAAAAAAAAAAAAAACATAATTATTCACTAGGAACCAAAATTACAAAAAAAAAAGTTATAAAAGAAGACATATGTATATAAAAAATGTTATAAAGAGGGACCAGTAGGATAAATTTTGAGCTGCTGTACATGTGCAGTTTAATTTTTTTGAGGTGATTTAAAAAATAATCCACCTAGCATCCTAAGTATTAAACAAAGTGGGGACACATTAAATACCACAATTCCCCAAAGAGTTTTATGTAAATTATATTAATTGTAATATTGTATAAATATTATAAATTGAAAAATCTATGTTATTATTTAATTTTATTGAGTTTGTAATTATCAGTTTATATTTCCTATTATGTATATTATATGAATATTGAATACATGATTAGTGTTCGAAAAAAATCAAGATATTTTAATTTATTTTTTAATAAAAAACTACACCATCACTGATCAAAACTTCGCATGTTGTCATTCATATACAATTTTATTTACGACCACTTACGAAAACGACCTCTATGTTTGCATATTTTAGCCGAATTCATCGAAACCACTAATTGTAAAACGAAAATGCTGCTAATAAACAGATACGCTTACACGATGGGCTCTTTTTCCAACAAAAGGGTTCAATATTGGAGATGTCGATCGTGGAATCGCCCTCACAGATGTCTTGCGAAGGCCATCACGGCGGAGTACGGCGTGGTCGTCGACATGAAGGGTATTCACAATCATCAAAAGCCAATTTTCATGAAGTTGCCCGACGGAAAGCATCTTATTGTCAAACCTTCCCCAGTAGTTCTATGAAAGTGTTGATACGTGTTTGGAAAATTATTTTATTTTATTTGTTACTAATTATGACGATTAAAGAAGCTGAGAAATTTGTTCGTCATTTTTAAACTACGTGGATTGCGTATTTTTGCTTTATTTTAACGACAATTTTGAATCAAATTATATGTTAATTTTTAAATAATTTTTTTTTCGTAAATAAGTTATGTATTATACATATCAATAGTACGATAATTACTATTTCTCATAAGATATTTTTTGTAATATTTCTCCATACTTAATTTTTTGTGTTAAGTTACTATATCATTGAAATTTTCGAACTGTAAAATTTTGATGAAATGTTCCCTTAAAAATTTTTATTCTGTTTTTTTTTTCATTTTTCAATAAATAAATAAATAAATAAATAAATAAATAAATAAATAAATAAATAAATAAATAAATAAATAAATAAATAAATAAATAAATAAATAAATAAATAAATAAATAAATAAATAAATAAATAAATAAATAAATAAATAAATAAATAAATAAATAAATAAATAAATAAATAAATAAATAAATAAATAAATAAATAAATAAATAAATAAATAAATAAATGAATAATTAATATGATGTCAATTTAATTGTAATATTCTATAAATAAATTGAAAAATCTTTATGTGCTTATTATTTGATTCTAATGACTTTACAATTTTTAATTTATATTTGACATTTTATACGTGAAATTGACCGCAGACGTCAATGTCACGTTCTCGGATACGCTCAACTTTGCTGTTCGAAAAAACCATGATTTTTTACTTAGGCATCGAAACTTTTAAAATCTAATTGATGGATTAATCTTGGAATTAAAACTATGTGATGTTCTTATGTTTGTAAATTGTAATAATAATAAAATTTACGATACTACGAAATCGAATGACACCACCGTTACGAACTAGTATATTACGAATATTTATATGTATTTTTTCAACGTTTATTTATGTAAAATTATATTTTAGTTTATTAGCGACACTCATAAGCAAAAGATGAAAAGAATATGAGTGCTGTGCCAGTGATTCTAAACATTTTTTATTATTATTTTCTATGTAATTATTTGAACGTATTTCTATATTAAATTAATTTAAAATAATTTGTTTTTTTTTTCATTTACACGTAAACACATTCACAATGAATAATTTCTGAAAGTTTCGTAAAAATCAATAAATTGATAATAAAGTTACAACAATAGTAAATTGCGCAAAAAAGGATATTTTTTGTAAAAACGTGCGGTCGTTAAGGTAAGTCCAGCAGTCATTACTCCGATCGGTAATGTATTAAGTCAATTCATTATTTTATTTTTGATTTATCTGCAATATTGCCAAATAAGATATGACGTGTTTTAAAAAATCTAGACTTTTTCATTTATTTTTTTAATAGAAAATTAATCCTTCTCTCATCGAAACATAACATTTTATCATTTATATGATATTCTTTACGACAGTGGTTCTTAACCGGGGCGCCACCGCCCCCTTGTGGGCGTTTTTTGGTCTGGCGGGGCGTTTTTAAAATTTTAATACATAATGTTTATAAAAATAATCATGTTTTTTATTTGTTTTTCTTATATTTTTTTATTTGTAAAGAAAATCATTGCATAAAATACACATATAGAACAGAGAGTAATTTTTTTTGTAGGGGGGGGGGACGCTGGATAATTTTACTGTGGTAAAGAGGGCGATTCTTTAAATATGGTTAAGAAAGACTGCTTTACGATCACTAACTAATACGTCTTATATGTTTGCTTATTTTAGCCGAATTCATCAAAACCAGCCGAACGACCATGCTGTTAATAAACGGCTATGCGTACGCAACGCACGGTAAGCGCAACGAAAGGGTCCAAGATTGGAGATGTCGATCGAATAATTGCCCTTACTATTGTCGTGCGAGGGCCACCACGAAGGACCACGAAGTGATCGTCAGCATGAAGGGCTCTCACAATCATTCAAAGCCCGTTTTCAGGAAGCTGCCCAACGGGGAGCATATTTTCTTCCAGGAGCGGATTGTCACTTCATTAACAGGTGGGGACAAGGTACAAAGGCCTCCCCCACCTAATTTTTTTTGAAATGAAAAAATATTTTTAGTACATTCATATATTATTTGAAAATTACAGAAAAAATTAGAAAAAACTACTTTGAAAATCTGACTAAAATTAGAGAAAATAATTACCTCATTATTTTAAATCGACTTTTAACAACCAAAATACTCTGTATAGAGCATGCCGGGAATTGGGTGGTGAGGAGTGTGTAGTATCCGTTCTCCGTCGCGGTTAATATTCTCATTGGAATGCACGTAACTTGCGAATAAAAACATATGTTTGTAATTGTATTTCGTTGTTTGAATATATATGTATTTATGACACGTAGCTCAAGTATGTACATTTTGAATTATACGTTATTTTAAATAAATCGTTGTCGACCTGACCGTCGGCGGGCTGACGCTTGGCGACCTGACTCTTGTCGATTTGACTGTTGTCGACCTGAACTGTACCGGAAAATACATTTTTTTTTCAATTACCTCGCCTAACTGTTAGTACCATTTGCGAGCGCCAGAAATGCAGATAAACTGGCACATTTCTTTGAATTGTATAAAATTGTGGCTAAATTTCCTCTCAAAATTCATATTATTTAATGTTTTACCGATAGATGATCATGTAAAAAATCACATTTGTATTTTTTTTCAGTTTAATAAATAAAGGTTTAATGTTACGTCGATTTATCTGTAATATTGTCTAATTTTTTTTTTGTGATCTTCATTCGATTTTATTTACATAATTATTATATAATATTATACAATACGATATGAATATTGAATACACAACTTACATAAAAAAATCTTATTTTAATTTTTTTTAAATATAAATTACGCCCTCACCTATCAAACCTTGACGTTTCATCATTTATAATATGTTTATATGTGTTAGTGACCATTTATAAATTAACAGTTAATTTACTAACAGTTAATTAACAGTTAACTAACACGTCCTATTTTTCCATATTTTAGCCGAATTCATCGAAACCGACAAAACTACTATGCTGCTAATCAACGGTTACGCTTACACGAAGCTACGAAAGGTCAACGAAAGTGTCACATATTGGAGATGTCGATCATGGTGTCGCTTTGACCCTTGCCGTGTGAAGGCCACCACAAATGACAACGAAGTGGTCGTTGGCATGGAGGGCTCCCATAATCATCCAATGCCCGTTTACAGGAAGATGCCTAACGGGAAGTATTTATTCTACAGGGAAAAAGAAATTATATAATGTTGAATATTACATTATCGAGATTTTTTTAATGTATCAAATCTTGATTTATCTTTCTGAAAATTCATTTTTTTTAAATGTTCTTGAAAAAATTGTATTTGTAATGTTTTTTTTATGGTTCAGCAAATAAAGGTTTAATGTTTGGTTAATTTATGTGTAATATATTGTCTAATTACTTAAATGTTAAAAAAGGGTTTATTATTTAATTTTATTAACTATAGTTATAGTTATTGTTTTATATGTTTAATTGTATGTAATATTGGGGGGTATTTGTCTAAATTCTTAGAATTAGAAGTTGTAGGCGCGTCTAATTCCGTGATAGTTCTAATTCAGTTGAATTTTGTATTAGTTAATAACTTTAAGTTTTAAAATGAATTACAAATCACTGTTTCGTAGAAATCTAATTGTCAATATTGGTGATAGTATGAATTATTAAAATTAATTTTAATAAGAAAAAAAGTTTGTTTCATTTACTTCTGATTTTGCTTTTTCGTGTTATATAAAAATAATTGGGGGTACACGTAAATGATTTTATCAAAATGATAATAGTCATTCACTTTCAATTTTTTTCGGAAATTGGGTGCCAGTGTTGTGTTCGCCAACATAGTGTTCGTTAAAGTCGTGTGCGCCAGCGTCGTATCCGTCAGTGTTGTGTGTGCTAACGTCGTGCGTGCCAGGATAGTGAGCGCTAACGTCGGTGTGCGCCAGGGTCGTGAGCACCAGCGTCTTGTGTGCCAATGTAAATTGAGCAATCGTCTGGGAACCAGAAATGTCAATCTGACATTAAAAATCAAGACTTCGAAACGTATTTTTTTTCATTCCAGTTTTAGGTTCGGTTCAATAAAAAATATATTTCAGTTCGGTTCCGGTTTTCGGTTTTCGGTTTTCAATAACACTTCACAACGATAACACTTTTCAAATATATTCAAAACACATTTTTTTTGCTGAACCGAAATAAACCGTTATTTTTTTCCTATTCAGTTTCGGTTTTCGTTCCGGCAAAACTTTCACCTTTACCGGTTTTCGGTTACGTTTCAGTTCCGGTTCGAAGCTTTGTAAAAACCATAAAACTATTCGTATGTTTGTGTATGTGGAGGGCTGTCAATAGGGACATCATTTTAGAGTTTTATATGGGGGGACACACCGAAAATTATTCGAGCCCCAAAAATGTTTTCCCTAAAAAATAATCAACGTATTTTAAAACGGCAACAAATTATTTAGTCAGAATTTAATTCATAGTCTGGTCAGAATAAAATTATTTAACGGTCTGAATAAAAATGAGTAAACGGTCAGAATAAAATGTTAAATGGTCAGAATAAAATGTTAAATGGTCAGAATGTGACAGTCGATAAATGTTCAAAATTAAAGAAAATTACAATCCTTACAGAAAAACTGAACGTGGGGGTTGGGCCAAACGCCGCATTTCTGTCAGGGAAAACTAAACGCACTTATTTAATGCTGCATGTCTCAGTCAAAAGTCTGAACGTATTTATTACTAAACGCGTGTTTAGGTTAGGTTAGGTTAGCGTTTTTTGCGTCACATTTACTGAACGAATCTTATTCAATCAGATATTCAGATCGAAAATATTTTATAAGTCTCTATCGTAAAAGTTTCCAACCAGCTGCCAAACTGCGAATAAGTATTGGTGCATGTACGTGTATAAACATGTTTCTGAGATGCCAACTTAAATTCGTATATATGCTAAAGATCACCTTTATCAAATTCTGACCCATGTATTCTGACCAATATAATATAAATTCTGACCAATGTAATAAAAATTCTGACCATTTAATATTTATTCCGACCACAAAATTCTGACCCATGTATTCTGACCAATATAATATAAATTCTGACCAATATAATATAAATTCTGACCAATGTAATAAAAATTCTGATAAATGAATTAAAAATTCTGACCAAAACGTATTAAAATTCTGACCCGAAAAATACACGCCTTTTAAAATTATTAGAATCATAAATTTTATTTCCTTAACACAAAAATCTAGGGGCAATTGAACTGCCCCCCCCCCATGCCCTCCCTCAAACGACATCTCTGACTATCAACTTAATAATTTGCGACGCTAATCGTCACCTTTACCGAAAATTTAACAAATCCACCATTCACAATAGAAGACCACCAGAATTTGCAAGACAGAAGACTCAATCCGAACATTATCATACAACGGTCGGATTTCCTCGTATTATGCGCGTCAGGTTTTGACAGTCGAACTCAGTTTCAGTAATGACATGTCGTTGATCGGAAATTTCCGGGTCCCGCTTGGGCCGCATCACCGTTTTTGAGCCATTTTGATTTTTCAGGTACATTTTCAAACTCGATACGACACGATTTCGAAAATTTCCCGCCACGAGCCTTTTGCGTCCATGTTTCGTCATATTGCATTATTAAACTCGACCTCTGCACTTTCTGCGCTGTACGTACGTGGTCTTGTTTTGATGGTAAATAATCCACGGTACCCGTCGTTTGGTCTGTTCGGTGCAATTGCATAACGAATTGCGCAAAGTTCGGCATGTCTGTGCGTAAAACGTTTGTTTAGCCACGATGTTTTGATCGACGGGTCTCTAAAATATGTTTTGTTGTACTACATGGATCTTTTAAGGTTCTGTTGTCGGTGTATGTTGTATGGTTATGTTTGTGTTTCAGCACGTCGAAAGAAGATGACAATTATTGAAGGGATCGGTGATGAAGTGACCCAATTTTGTCTGATAGTGCTGTGCGGGATTGTCGCGATCTTGGCATGGTGGTCTACTGCTCAAAGGCCTTACCGTTTTAGAACAGCGGTGATTTTAGATAGGAATGTCGGACGTGTTTATAGGTTTTTGCCGAGACCTGCGTTCGGTAAGTTTTCTCGTTGGATAGATAGTTCGAATCGTTCCGTTTTTATTCGTGATGTTCTTATTGCAGGGAGGAGACAAACTCATATGCTTATAATTAGTGAAAACGCTACGCAGAACGATTCTCACATACCAATTAGTGTGTATTTCGATTTAGTTTAACGTTATTTTAAATTGAGTTATTCTAAATGTGTTTTTTTTCTTTTTAGATGAAATGAATGCTGAAAGTTCTGTTCAGAATATAAATGAACCAATTTCTACTGGTATGTTGTGTGTGCATATTTTTTCATTTATTTATTTTTTGTTATCATTTCATTCAATTTTCAGATAATTCTGAAGATAGTAATTCTCTAGATAACATGGAGAACAGTTCGCAAGAACCAATAGTAGAAGATATGGAAATGAATAGTATTGTCAACGCTATGGATTCGGAAGCGTCAGTTTTGAGAAATAGGCGTCTAGCTTTTTTCGAAAGTAGAACCTCAGACATAGGTTCTTATAAAATTTCATCTAATTCCATATAAATAAAATCGTTAAATTTTAATTGTTTAATTGTTTTAGTTGACAATCTTCATAGTGATTCATCAGCAGTAGTTTCTGATGAAACACACATACCTTTGAATGTAAAAAAAGAAGACGACAATATAGAAAATACAAATAAAAATGATGTTAACAATCTAGCGTCGGAAAGTCCCGAAGTGAAGGTCGGAGAAAATAACGACGAACTTAAAACTGACGATTCAATGAAGTCTGACACCGATAGTAAAGACAATATTAGAATACGACTCAAATATTTAAACGACGATTTGAAATTGGTCGAAGGGAGTTTGCACGAACTTTTGGGTGATTTTAAAAGGTACGATTATCAAATTGACCATAGCGTGTGAATAAAATTGAGTGAATTTTTATCCTTTTCGTATAGGAGACACTTTAAAGTTGAACTGAATGCTCGTAAACTTGTACGCCTAATATTTAACGGTCAAGTTCTTCATCGCGAAGCTGCAACATTAGAATCTTGTGGTTTATTTGATAATTGCGTTGTTCATTGTCTGGTCCATCAACCCAGAACTCAACAGCAATTTGCCCAAGTATACTTGTTTTGATATTTCAAATTATATTTTCGTTATTTTGTATTATATATGAGAATTCATTGGAAAATTTGAATAATATAATGCTTTTTGTACTTTAGGTACAACAGCAATTATCTCCAACACACATTCCACTTGTTAATATTAACAATAGTCACATCGGAGAACAAGGTGCAAATCAAATACCACCTGTAATCAATCACGGGATGCAAGAAGATAGAGACTGGGATTTGAGTCATATATTATTTACGTTACTTGCTTCTCTTTTATCCATCGCATGGTACATACAGTAAGTCAATATTAATCTACAAAAATTATTCGATATAAATATTCTCATGATTTTCAATATGAAAATTATCTGTTTCATTTATTGTTTTGAAATCAATTTCAGTATACGGTTTTCCAGTCTGTTTGGAGTACCCGCTAGTCTTGCCATGTTAGGATTGACTGCAATTTACATAGTTGCCGTAATATGTGTTTATTTTTCTGAAACTCAACCCGTCAATAACGCAAATAATGTCCCCGTCGATACAGCTGAAACGAATAATTCAAATTGAATAATTTTTTTCACTGTTGGCATTATGAAATGAAAGATGTTTATTCCAAATTTACTGCTTTTTAGGCTTTTTATTGATTTAGTTTGTATTATAGTAATTGTGTTTCGAGGGGAGTCTTAAAATTATGCCTATGTGCTTTGTAAAAATGTATTGAAAAATATTGTGTGATATATAGCGGTTGGGATATGTGAGATTTTTAGTGTTGATTTTTTATTTAGTCGCCATTTTCAGAATGTGATCAGTTGAGTTTTCATTTGTAAAATTTGATGTTTATTAAATTTTCACATTTGATTGGCTTTCATCAATCACTAAATTGAAAATACGTAACTTTTATAAAGAACCTGTTTGTGTTTATTGAACGAGGATGAAACTCATTCAATTATATGTTTTGTACAATCAAAATTGTTTATTTTGAATATAAAAAATTGAAAACATAAATTTGAGTTTATATATTTCACTAGTTTTTTTAAATTAATCAATAGTTCTTTTTCTTATTCATTTAGATATATTTTGAACTAACACAAATGATAATTGAAACGTTGTTTCAAGTAAACATATTGTCTTATTTTCAGTTATGTATAGTATTCTATTTTTTCACTAATATGCTTTTTTTTTCATTATACTAACCATATAATTATCTAAAATATCTTCGATGTTGCCTTTTAACTTGATATTATTTTTTATATAATTAAAACAATTAGGAGATGTTTTGTATATATTTTTCTTAGTTATTTGATATTTTTAAAATTAAATTATTGTATTTCCTAAAAGTGATAAGAAAGAAGTTATTTTAAAACATAATATATGTTACAGTTTGTAGATTTTTTTAGTTGTATGTATTTGTAAATTTTTAATAAAATGTTATCGATGTGTAACTAGTGGAAAATTGCATTTATTGTCCATTAATATATTTATTCAAAAAAATATATCATTACAATTATCGTGTTTTTTGATTGGTTTGTGAAGATGCATGTATTTCAGTAATATGAAAATATGTGGGTGCACTTATTATTTTTCAATTAAATACAATATTTATCACTGGGCCTATTACTTTGATGATTGTCATATCAACATGAAATCTACAGTATAATTACTTATTGTTAAACCTATTATTATTTTAATAAAGAACCATTAGGATCATAATTTCCATTATTAGCATGAATGGAATTTTTTTTAATTTTAAGATTGAATATTTTGTTATTGATAAAATAATTTATTTAATGTTATGTAAATATATTTTTTAATAAACTTTTCGTTTATTCATGAATATGACTTTTTATTATAGTCAATAATTATTATTAGTATTACCATCTTATTTTAAGTAACAAAATTTGACTAAATTATAGATATAATAATTGTAGCATAATTGCTAATCGACTAATAACAATTAACTCATTTTTGAATAGCATGCAGTGATATATGGGGGTTGAATGCGTGAATAAAGTAGAAAATAATGAATTGTATGAGTATTTAGTTAATTTATTGGGACAAATTTTAAAATTTTCTAGTATATAGTACCGATGGCCTCAGAGCCTTCTCTGTTGGCATGAGACGAGTTGGCTCTTATTTTTCTTGCTCCTTAACAATACGCATTGGGCTAACGCGATAAGATACAACCTAAACCATCATACTAGTTGATGAAACCTTGTCCCGCTGTGGATAACTAATAGGTTGCTCATGATAATGATTATCATCTATTAATGAGCGTTTTCACTTGACTATTTTGTATATTCGATTTCATATTGTAACGATTCAACTTAAAAATTTAAAGAAAAATCAAGCGAAGCGAAATAAATCTATTTGGAAACCATTTACTTAAGAATACTTATCTGTTGTTTGTATTACATATAAAAAATAATCAATACTTTTTAGTTAATGAAAATTTAATTTCCAACTGTTTATGTAACATAACTGATATTAATTTAATTTATATTATAATTAATTTTGTATGTTGTGATTGCTTGAAGTACAAATTCTCTAAAATAATTTCAGTCGACGAACATTAGTCGATTACTCTTAAGGAAAAATGAAATTTTTAAATATAATAAAGTGCATGAATTTATTTTACGTACTATTCGGATTGTGCAATACTTATTTTTATATGGGGAAAATAACCTTTGTTGATATTATTCATAAATTAATAACAATAGTATTATCTAGCTACGCATTTTATTATGATTTTCAATCTATAAAGCATGCAATAGTAGATGAGACGCATTATTCTTTGCAAGAGAGAATCGTGCTTGTAACAATATACGGTCTGATTACATCTACTGCTATAGTATCATGGTTGACTTCGGCATTTATCAATCATAAAAAATCACAAAAATTTGTAATTAATCTAGAAAGAATCAGTTATCTCCTGTACAAAGATGATAGAAAAAATAATGAAATTCATGCAATTAAAATTGCTGGTTTAAATTTGCTCATTATTGCTGTTTTAGTTTCACATTTTGTATACGATTTTATTTTTTCAAATATGAAAACCGTTGCTAAATTGTGGCCGTGCTATTTGGTATTGGTTTTCAACTTCAGTATACTTAGATTTTGCACAGAAATTTATATTTTAAAAGAAGAACAGAAAACGATTGTTTGCAATCTGAAGAGTTTAATTTTTAAACACTATGACCAAAAGAAATTAATAAATACAGTCGATGGATTTTTGAAACTTATTGAAAATATGAAAATTTCTAATGACTGTGCAAACCTTCCTGTAAGTTGATTTCTAACTGAATTTTCACAAATACTTTTATTTTATCTTAAATTTATCTTTTTCAGATACTAGTAGTTCTACTACTAGTTTTCTTCAACTTCACCCTAAATCTTGGCTTATTTTTACAACTTCAAAAATATGGGAACATTTTTGTAAAATGAAATTGAAACTGTTTTCTTTAAACTAAATAAATCGATATAACTGTCACGTTCTATTTCAGAATATACACATGCTTATATCGAGCTCTATGTGGAACGTTCATTTCATTTTAGTGATTGTTATTATGAATATTTGTATTAATGACCTACAAAAAGAAATAAAAAAAATCAAAATATTATTGCTAAAAGGATATTTAGGAACATGTACAGGTAAAAAAAAAAGTTTTATTATTTTCATGATATTTTCCATCTTATTTGAAGCACTTTTAATATATTTCAGAACCCGAAATAAAAATTCATTTTAAAAGATTTCATGAACTGATAAAGAATAATTCTACGGATATAACTGCTTGCAATTTCTTTGTAATAAACAATGAATTTCTCGCATCATATTTGGGTAGCATGATTTCATATACTATAGTTTTATTACAGATGCACAGCTGAAAAATAATCATTCGAATGATAAAAACATCAAACATCAAAAAATATAAACTGTTTGAGTGAATTTTAATGTTTATCTAGATGACAAATATATATCTTTTTCCATATATGTTTTGAGTATTCAAGTTTGCATATCACTTTATATAAAAATAATAGTATATGTCACAATAGTTGCTACAAGTGCACATAAGAACTCATAATTCAAAATAAATGCTATTCTAATTGTAAGACGACTGTCAAAATTTAGTGATAAAAATATTCATACAAAATGACTTAATTGTTTATTGTTTAACTGTTATAAAATAAAAGGATTGAATGTGTACTTAACAAATAAAATACATAATTTACATTAATAAATTACCTTTCACATTGAAAGACCACATTTTCAATATTGAATCGTTTGTCTTTTCAGCAACTCTGTATAATTTTTCACTAATAAAAATTGACAAAAACAATGATATGCTGTAATTTACCATATATTTGCCATGTATTTGCTGAACTAATCAAATCATATATTACTTAATTATGGATCGAAAATGAACAAATTGTGAAAATATATTAACTTATTCATGTACCGTTTTTTTGAAGATTAGGGAAGTGATCGTCATAAAATAAGAAATTATTGTTACAGATCGAAACATCATAAATGATTTTATATTTAAATTTATATAATAAAATCAGTATTGTTATAAACAATTATTACAGGAAAAGCATGAGCAGTTTTGATAATATCAACATTATCGTGCAGTTAGCGTAGCACTTTCATTGCTTTTTTTATTTCAATTTTATCAACACCTTGACGTTTACTATACACAATTTTAATTTAGTGATTTCAAATTTTAAAATATTTAATATGACCCAACCTCATAATATATTCAATATGCAAAACCTATTAGAAGCACACTCGGCTACCAAAACCGTATAGAAACTCCATATAATATAATAATTAGTTAGAAAACTACATATACAGATGAAACACGAGTACAGTCAGAATAACATGCAAAAATATAATCAATAACTAATTAAAGATTTTGATTTTTTCTATTTCGAAAATCGACTTTATCCGATACTTGCACAAAATATCTTTAGAATATCGTTCGACAAAAAAAATCAAATTCAACCAAAAAAGAATGAGGGATGTCATGGAAAAGGTGCTGCTCATAACAATGGTTACTTATTTAATTAATCAGTGTGTATATGTATGTCACTAATAACGTTATTATTATCAAAATAATCATGTATACATTTCCGATTATGGTTGATTTTATTGGTCGTGTTATGTAAGGTGAGCATCCCGTTATGAAGTTTACGATGGTCAAATATTTTAAAATGGTGGGAAATCGTTTGGTTTTTGCTTTTTTTTTTCGTCTTGGTACATTGTGTGTCGTGGACTAATTGAACTATGTATATGTGACCGAATACTAGAAATTATTGATTGAAATTTTTTATTCCTTTTTTCCAAAGTAAACATAATATTTTTATTTTTATCTTGATATAATTTCGCGCTGTAAAAAAAAAATTATATATGTATGAAAACATACACTGAAAATTTCATGAAATATAATCCATCAGCTATTCAATTTATTTTTAACAAAAAAATCCATTTATACGTAATATGTATATCAGCTTTCAAATGAAAAGGTAAAACTGGAAAAATAATCATTCAAATGATAAAACATTAAACCTCAAAAAATATAAACTATTTGAGTGAATTCTAATACATATTTATCTAAATGACTTAAGTATACAGTTTTTTTTCCCTATATATTATATGTTTTAATTATTCATGCTTGCATATCATTTTGTATTAAAATAATAGTAAATGTTACTATAGCTGCTACAAGTGCTTGTAAGAACTCATAATTCAGCATAAATGCTATTCCATGACGACTGTCGAAATTCAATGATAGAGACAACTGTACAAAATGTCTTATTGGTTTTTCTATTATAATTCAAAATAATTGAATGTTGTATTTGACAAATATAATACTTTATTTAAATTATTAATAAATTACCTTTCACATCCAATGTCCACATTTTCAATATTGAATTTTTTGTTTTTGCAGCAGCTCTATACAATTTTTCACTAACAAAAATGGACAAAAACAACGATATGCTGTAATTCACCATAGTTGTTATGTATGCATAAATATAAAATTTGCTGATCTAATCAAATCATATATTAATTTTTTTTTGAAAATGAACAAATTGTAAAAATATATTAATTTATTCATTTACCGTTTTTAAGAAGATCATGTTAATGACCATCATAAAATAAGAAATTATTGTCACAGATCGAAATATCATCTAAAATAAATGATGTTATATTCAATTCGTATTTAAATTTATATAGAAAAATCAGTAATGTTATAAACAATTATTACCGGAAAAGCATGAGCAGTTTTGAAAATATCAACATTATCGTGCAGTCTGTATAGCACTTCCATTACTTCTTTTATTTTAATTTTATCAACACTATGACGCCTACTGTACATAATTTTGATTTTGTGATTCAAAATTTTAAAATATTCTATGTGACCCAACATATTGGTACAAAACCTCATAGAAGCGCACTCAGCTACCAGATTCGTATAGAAACTACATATTACCTGATAATCATTTAGAATTCTATTCATGTACAGATGAAATATAAGTACAACCGGAAGAACATGCAAAAATATAATCAGCAATGAATTGAACATTTTGATTTTTTTTATTTTCAAAATCGACCTAATCTGATAATCGTTCGAAATTTCTCTAGAATATCGTTCGACGAAAAAAATCGAATTTAACCAAAAAGGAATGGTGGATGTCATGGAAGAGAAGCTGCTCATAATAATGGTTACATACTTCATTAATAAGTATGTATGAAGTTTATAAATCCGACGATACGTCATGAAAGATTTGCATGTCACAAATAACGTTAATGTGATCAAAATGATCACGTATACTTTTCTGATTATATTAATTCTGGTTGATTTTATCGGTCGTTTTATGTAAGGTGTGCATCCTGTTATGAAGTTTATGAAGTTCAAATATTTCAAAATGGCAGGAAATCGTTCGATTTTTGTTATTCTTTTGGTTTCGTTTCGGTGCATTGTGTGTCGTGGATTAATCGAACTGTATGTGATGGAATAATTGAAATTATTGATTGATATAAATATTATTAGTTTTGCCCAAATTGATTATAATATTGTTATTTTGATCTTGATTGAATTTTGTGTTGTAAAAAAAAAATATATATACATTAAAACATGCAAACACTGAAAATTTCATAAAATATAATTAATCAGCTATTCAATTAACAAAAAATCCAATTATACATAATACATCAGCTTTCAAATACCAAGGTTAATCTATAAAATAATCATTCCAATGATAAAATCATCAATCATTACAAAATATAAATCATTTGAGTGAATTCTAATGTTTCTAGATCACAAATATAGTTTTTTTTCTATATATACGTTTTGATTATTCAAGCTTACATATCACTTTGTATTAAAATGATAGTATATGTCACTACAGTTGCTACAAGTGCATGTAAGAACTCATAATTCAGCATAAATGCTATTCCATGGCGACCATTGAAATTCAATGATAGAGACAACCGTACAAAATGTCTTATTTGTTTATCTGTTATAAAATAATTAAATGTTGTATTTAGTAAATAAAATAGTATATTTACACTAATAAATCACCTTTCACATTCAATGTCCACATTTTCAATATCGAATCTTTTGTTTTTGTAGCAACATGGTATAATTTTTCACTAAGAAAAATCGACAAAAACAACGATATGCTGTAATTTCCCATAAGTGTTAAATATGCATAAAGTTCAAATTTGCTGAACTAATCAAATCATATATTAATATTGTATCAAAAATGAACAAATTGTGAAAATATATTATTTTATTCACATACCTTCTGTATGAAGATTGTGAAAATGACTATCATAAAATAAGAAATTATTGCCACAGATTGAAGCATCATCTAAAATAAATGACTTTATATTATTTAAATTTATATAGTAAAATCAGTATTCTTACAAACAATTGTTACCGGAAAAGCATGAGCCGTTTTGATAATATCAACATTATCGTGCAATCTGCGTAGTACTTCCATTGCTTCTTTTATATCAATTTTTCCAACACCTTGCTGCCTATTATATTTAATTTTAATTTTGTGATTCAAAATTTTAAAATATTCTGTATGGCCCAACATATTGGTGCAAAACCTCATGGAAGCAAACTCGGCTACCAAAATTATATAGAAACTCCATGCAATATAATAATTAGTTAGAAAACTCTTCATATACAGATTAAACAAGAATAAAATCGGAAGAACATGCAAAAATATAATCAGCAATGAATTGAACATTTTGATTTTTCTTATCTTCAAAATCGATCTAATCCAGTAATCGTTCGAAATTTCTCTAGAATATCGTTCGACGAAAAAAATCGAATTCAACCAAAAAGGAATTGAAGATATCATGGAAAATACGTTGGTTATAACAATGGTTACAAATTTCATTGAAATGTGTATATGAGCTTTATTCATCCAACGATATATCGCAAAAGATTCATATGCCATTAATAACGTTATTATAATCAAAATGATCAGGTATACTTTTCTGATTATATTAATTCTGGTTGATTTTATCGGTCGTTGTATGTAAGGTGAACATCCCGTTATGAAATTTATGATGTTCAAATATTTCAAAATGGCCGGAAATCGTTCGATTTTTGCTATTCTTTTGGTTTCGTTTCGGTGCATTGTGTGTCGTGGACTAATCAAACTGTATGTGATGGAATAATTAAGATTATTGATTAGTATTAATTTTATTTGTTCTATTCAAAGTAAATATAATATTGTTATTATAATCTTGAATGAATTTCATGCTGTCGAAAAAAATAATATTTTGTGTTTGAAAACATTATGCAAATACTCAACATTTCATGAAATATAATCAATCACCAATTCAATTAATGAAAAAAATCCAATTAGACATATACCAATTTTCAAATAACTAAGTAAAACTAAAAAATAATCATTCAAATGATAAAAGCGTCAAACATCAAAAAATATGAACTATTTGAGTGAATTCTAATATTTAACTATATAACAAATATAGCTTTTTTTTCTATATATATTTTGATTATTCAAGCATGCATATCATTTTGTATTAAAATAATAGTATATGTTACAATAGCTGCTACAAGTGCATGTAAGAACTCATTATTCCACATAAACGCTATTCCATGTCGACTGTTGAAATTCAGGGATGAAGACAATCGTTCAAAATGTCTTATTTGTTTATCTGTTATAAAATAATTAAATATTATATTTAGTAAATAGAATAGTTTATTTACATTAATAAATTACCTTTTACGTTCAAAGACCTTATTTTCAATATTGAATTGTTTGTCTTTGCAGCAATTTTGTATAATTTTTCACTAACACAAATCGACAATAACAACGATATGCTATAATTTCCCATAGTTGTTATATATACATAAAGGTAAAATATGCTGAACTAATCAAATCATATATTAATTATGGATCAAAAATGAACAAATTGTGAAAATATATTGACTTATTCATGTACCGTTTTTTTGAAGATTATGGAAGTGATCATCATAAAATAAGAAATTATTGTTACAGATCGAAACATCATCTTAAATAAAAGATTTCATATATAAATTTATATAATAAAATTAGTATTGTTATAAACAATTATTACCGGAAAAGCATGAGCAGCTTTGAAAGTAACAACATTACTGTGCAGTTTGTGTAGCACTTCCATTGCTTCTTTTATTTCAATTTTATCAACACCTTGACGCCCATTATACATAATTTTAATTTTTTGATTCAAAATTTTAAAATATTCTGTATGACCCAACATATTGGTGCAAAACCTCATGGAAGCAAACTCGGCTACCAAAACCATATAGAAACTCCATACAATATGATAACTTTTTAGAAAACTCTTCATGTACAGAGGAAACAAGAGTACAATCGGAAGAAAATGCAAAAATATAATCAGCAAAGAACTGAACATTTTGGTTTTTCCTATTTTCAAAATCGACCTGATCCGATAATCGTTCGAAATTTCTCTAGAATATCGTTTGACGAAAAAAATCGAATTCAACCAAAAAGGAATAATGGATGACATAGAAAAGATGGTACTTATAACATTGGTTATATGATTCATTAAAAAGAGTACATGGGTTTTATAAATCAGACGATGCTTCGCGAAAGATTCGTTTGTCACTAATAAAGTTATTATAATCATAACGATCACGTATACTTTTCTGATTATATTAATTCTGCTTGATTTTATCGGTCGTGTAATGTAAGGCGTGCATCCCGTTATGAAGTTTATAAAGTTCAAATATTTCAAAATGGCGGGAAATCGTTCGATTTTCGCTTTTTTTTGGGTTTCGTTTCGGCACATTATGCGTCCATGGGCCAATCGAATTATTATATTTGTGTCATAGTAATGGAAATTATCGATTGAAATTAATTTTATACTGTTTATCCAATGTCAACATAATATAATATTTTAATTTTTATCTTGATATAATTTCGTACCGTTAAAAACATAATGTTTTGTGTTTGAATACATTATGCAAACACCGAAATTTTTTATAAAATATAATATAATTAATTAGTTTTCAATTAACGAAAGAAAATCCAATTATGTATTAGCTTTTAAATAATAAGGTGAAATTTATAATAAAACAGCGAATCTAATATTATATTGCTTATTGTCGGCTTGAACGCATGTTTAGGATAAACTCAAACATTGGTAACCTTTTTTTACCGTAAATCTTTCGGATCGTTCCCCCATTAAACGTTTTGCGAAAAAAACCAAAATGTTCAATACTCAGATAATTTATTTTACAATCTTTATTTGCATTAATGTAATAATCTGAATATTTATATTTTATTTATAAAGTGAAGAAACAAATAATATATTTTTATTACTTAAGTACTTTTCATTTGTATCATTATAATAATATTTGTGACCACAGATCCCAAAAACGATAACAAAAACATATAATTAAATAAAAGTAAATATATATTCGTGTCATTAGGATTGCGCGAAATCGCAATGTTTCCAAATAATTTTATTTTCCAAACTGAAAAGAAGGAAAATGTATATATATTTTTTTTAATTAACCTATTTGAATCCAATATACATACCTTTCGAATTTTCCATCCACAATTTACAGATTAACCAGTGTGTTTCATGCATTACATTGTTTAAATTTTCAGATACCCAAATCGCGATCACTAAAGTTATTAGGTGATGAATGCACCAAGATATTTTCGAATATATCTGAAATTAGTTGTTATTAAATTTTAAGCAATTAATATTATTAAATTATATATTTTTTATATTTACATAAATATTTTTGAGCGTAAAGCTTGCGACAATAACACAGTAACAAAATGTTGCCAATGTATGAAAAAGGAACTGAAATTTTAAATTAATATAATTATTATTCTTTTTATTTTGAAATATACTCATCATATTATTATATTTACTGGGAAAAATGTGATGTATTTTACTAAATCTGTATTTTCGTTTAGTTTATCGAAAACCGTCATGATTTGTTCTATGTTTGAAGATGGTGTATTTTTAATTTTATACGTATTCTTCAATATGATTTTTAATATTTGAAAATTATTGATGTTTAATAATTCCAGCATTATGTATTTTATTATGAACCAGTCAATAAAAAATATCAACACGTTGTACCATCCATCAGTAAAATCAAATTCTTCAAAATCATGATAACATAAACATAAAGTAAGTCCTAATGCTGTGTTAATAATAAATGTTGATGATAGCATTTTTTTGTTAACCTTCGAAAACTGATTATATTGTTTTGTTAGCAATCCAGCAATTTCCCTATTATTTTCAATAATTTTTAAGTGATATTTTGACATTACAAACGATTCAATCCAACACAAACAAGTCGACATCATTGTTGATATTGTAGCTGTTATTTTCAAAATGAATTCATAATCGCAGCCATAGATCGATCGAGTGAATTTTAGAATAAAGTACTTGTTGTATATCATGAACAATATTGTTAAGACAAATAATAAAGCGACATAAAGCATTCTCGTATTTTTATAGACGATTGTGATTTTTTGTCCCTTTTCACGAAACATTGGTGACGTTCCGGCCATAAAATTTATTATGTTTATTAATTTTATAATAAAAAAAGATCTTTTTCCTCGATGAATCTTTTTATTTTTTGTAGATTTCTTTGTATCTTTCATTTTAGTTGAAATCGAATAGACCAAGATAAAATAGACTTAAATTGTATTTTACTTATGTTAGTCTTTAGTATGTTTTTAATTGATTCGAATTTTCGTTTTTGTAAAACCAAAAGAAAATAAAATATCAATTCAATTTTGAATTAATCAAAATAATTTTTACATTTCGAAAATTTCCATGAACAATATACTAATGAAATAGGTACAACAATATACTATCATATACTAATGAAATAGCTTTTAAAAATGCAAGGGAAAAGGGAACAATTTACCATAAATAAACACTCATTCGTTGTTTGTCAATTTATCATAAACAAACACTCATTGTTAAATTAATCGATATTGAAAATTTATCGAAAATTTTTATGAAATTGAAGTAAATTTTTGAAATTCACAACAAAACTATGTGAACCATTCATCTTTTAAATTAGTCCCGATTGAGTTTAAATTAATAGGACTGCAAAAAATATGAAATAAATTTTCGCCTGATAATTCAAAATCTCTTTATAAGTTAATGTCTTAAAGAATGCTCTTCAATGAATCAATAGTACGATAATTATATATTTTTTATAAGAGTTATAATATATTATATATGTATATATTTTTAAAATATATTTTATGACTAATTCTTTATGATAAGTTACTATATTATTGAAATTCTTGAGCTATGTATGGTAAAATTTTGTTGAATGTTCCTTTAAAAATTCATATATTTTACTATTTTATCGAAAAAAAAAAAAAAAAACACATTTGTGATGTTCTTTCTTCATGTTTTAATAAAAAAAAAGAGTTAATGTTATGTTAACTAAATTGTAATATTTTCTAAATAAATTGAAAAATCTATATGTGCTTTTTATTCGATTTTATCGACTTTATAATTATCAAATTAATATATGAATATTGAATACGCTATTTATGTTTAAAAATCTGTTCTTTTTCATTTATTTTCATAATTTTATGATTTATATGATATTATTTTCGACCACTAACTAACACATCCTATATTTTTGCACATTTTAGCCAAATTCATCAAAACCAGCAGAACCACCATGCTTCTAATAAACGGCTACGCTTACGTAACGCACTTTTTACTCAACGAAAGTGTCAAATATTGGAGATGTCGATCAAGCAATTCTCCTTTCCGATGTCCTGCAAAAGCCACCTCGTTGGACAATGAGGTAGTCAACATAAAGGGCATTCACAATCATTCAAAACCCTTTTTCGAGAGAATGCCCAACGGGGAGTATTTATTCCCCTAATGATAGCAATAAGTTTGACGATTAAATGATTAAGTTTGTGTTTTGAATCCGTTACGTGGATTATGTTATATTTTAATGTTAATTTTGAATTTTATTGTAAGTTCATTTAAAGCAAAACAACTCTTTATTTAATCTTTACATGAACCAATAGTGCGATGGTTACAGTTTTTCGTTGGAAAAACTATTTTTTTTTTCTTTTAATTCTTCTGCATATATAATTTTTATGTTAAATTATTACATTATTGAGATTTTTTGAATGTATCATATCTCGAGAAAAGTCTTTTTTAAAATTTATATTTTTTTTTTTTATCAATGAAAAATTTTCATTAAAACAATCGCATTTGAAATGGCTTTTTTCATGGTTCAATAAATAAAAGAGTTTATTTTAAATAGACTCTTTATAGAGTTTATTTTAAATTGAAAAATATCTATGTGTTTATTATTTAAGTTTTAATGTAATAAAAAAATATATATTGACATTTTATTTACTTAAATTTTTTTAATTGTTAATTACATACACTCTTCTATTTTTAAATATTTTTTTTATTTTACCCAAACAAGTATTAGTTTTTGAGGTATAATTATTTTTATGACTGATCGTCAATAGTCCAAAAAACGCTCTGGCAGCAAACGCCATTTTGCAGGGCTGCAAAAAACGAAAAAGCGCTGCTTAAAATCAGCCAAAATTTTAATTAAGGAACACATCTTCATATTTACAATATAAAGAACGAACTTCCCAAGACTGACGCCAATTTCACTATTTCAGCCAAACTAATATACAATGGAAGAACCACGCTGCTGATGTTGGACGGATACACGTACCACAAATACAACATCACATTGAAGACCGAGTACTGGAACTGCATCAAATACCGACATTTCAAATGCTCGGCCAAAATTCATATAAATAGATCCGACCACACCATCGTGGCTGTCAGAGGATATCACAACCACGAAAGGCCCAGTTATATCGAAACTGGAGGAAAGTACATCCAGAGCAAATGCCAAGGTGCCGTTGAAGCTTTTATGTCTGTACAATGTTAATTGGAGAGGTTCGCAGTTTTTGATTTTTTTTGTAGATGGAATAATGTGTTTGATTGCCAAATGTAAGTGTTGCTTTTTATTGAAATTAATGAATGAAATTAATTATGGGAGTATTGTATTTCTATGTGCTTGTAGAAAACGATTTCGGATAATAATACTGTAATATAGGTTTTAAACTAGGTTTATAATCGCATAAATTGATTTTTAATAAGTTATTTTTTTTTACGAATTAAAAAAAAATCTTAGAATTTTTTGAGCTCTCTATGTACATACCGCTGAGGGAGTATTATTTCTGTTAATCGAATTATCTCCAAAACAGTTTCTTTTACGTATAAGTATTATGGTTGTTTTTTGAAGGAAATTTTGTAAGCTACAAATTTGTCTCCCAATGTCATTCTCTAAAAGTAATAGTTAACGAGATATTCACGAAAAACCGTTTTCGGTACCCTTTGACCCCCCTCGTAAAATATTATATCATTCTCATATCGATGCAAAATTTTTTCATTTTATTAAGAACCACAGTAACAAGCTTCATACAAAAATTCCGTCATTCATGCTTTTTTCCTAAATGAGGCTTTATTTTGTTTTTATTCCCTGGACTATTTGTGGAGATAAATTTTAAAAAGTTTTGTGAATGGAGATGGATTTTGAAGCATATTTATTTAGTGTTTGATTAGCATAATTTATTTTCATAATTATGATTATTTGTGCGTATTTTTGAATTGTAATTTTATTTCTGATTTTAGAAATTTAAATGAAAAAAAATCAATGAACTTGTAAAATGAAAAAATAATAAAATAAAATATGTGAACATTTTTAACTTTTTTATTTTTTACCAAATACAACCAATTGTAGAGCAAAAAAAGATGTTCCCAATTGAGAATCGTGGTAGGATATGGGTTTCAAAATGAAAATTTTGATATAAATAAAATTGATTGATTTTTTTATATGGATTTGATTTACGACCGAGGTTCGGGAACGTATCTCCGACTTTAGTCGAAACCTACCTGTATAAAATATAATCATTGTATGTAGTATGAACATATAAATATAATAAATTACATGAACACTCTATTTGTTTTAAAAAAAAAACTGTCCTTTTTTGTTTATTTTTTTAGTGGAAAATCACACATTTTATCATTTATATTATTTAACTGAAATGCGAAACGATATTAAAAAAACTGAACGCTTACTTATTGTTAGTTTCTCCGGATTTCAAAGCACATTTCAAGCAGATTTCAGAAGATTCGTCTATCGGTTTAGGAGTTTATTGGATACATACATTCATACATACATACATACATACATACATACATACATACATACATTAATTAACATATACATACATAAATACATACATACACCGTTTTATATATATAGAAGATAATTTACGGCCACTAACATGACCTATATGTTTGCATATTTTAGCCGAATTCGTCGTAACCAACAAAGCGACCATGCTACTAGTAAACGGTTACGTTTACACAAAGTGCACATCGTCCAACGAATATGTGCAATATTGGTTATGTCGATCGTATCGTCGCCCTCACTATTGTCGTGCGAGGGTCACCACGAGGGACAACGAGGAGGTCGTTAAGATGATGAACTTTCATAGACACCCAATGCCCGTTTTCAGGAAGATGCCCAACGGGAAAATTTTATTCTTCAAATAATTTCAAATAAAAAAATATAAAATTTTTACATTATCGATATTTTTAAAATGTATTTAAATCTTGAAAAACGTGTTTCTAAAAATTCATATTTTTTTATTGTTTTGATGATAAATGGCCTTGAAAAAAATTGCATTTGTAATATATTTTTTTCATGATTCAGTAATTGAAGGGAAAACGGTTATATTTTAATCAGATTACCTTATCTTTATTTTAACGATCATTGTGTATATTGCTGAGTTAATTTAAATAATATATATTATATATTGTTCAGTTAATCGCTACACATATCGATGCTACGATGATCACAAATTTTCATAGGAAATACTATTATTATTTAGTATACCTACTTTATTTTCATCATTAAGATTATTTTTGCATTGTAATTTTATTTCTATTTTTTTTTCTAAAAATTCAAATGAAAATTTTGAAGAAAAAAAATTTAATTGGACCTGTAAAATAAAAAAAAATTAAATAAGTAAAATGATATTTGTAAATTTTGAACCATTTAATTTAAATATGTGACGTGCTGTTCATTTGCCATACAATTTTTCAACATATCGAGGCATGAAATTAAACAAAAACCCCGATACAGTTATTAGTCCAGGAAATAAAGATATTTGCTTCGCAGAAATCCGTGTGCAACGGGATTTTGGTATGAAGCTTAACTTTGAATTGAGTGAATTCTATAAATTTTCAATTTTTGAATTTTCAATTTGTTCACAAGTAGATATTTCACAGCGCTAATAATAATACCACATAACCCAGATTTCAAAAGGTTTATAATCGCATTAATTGTTTTTTGATAAGTTATTTTGTTTACGAATTAAAAAGATTTTCTTAGATTTTTTTTTAATATTTCTAGGTACATACCACTTAGGGCTGCATATAAAATATTAGCAATTATTTTAATCGAATTATCTCCAAAACAGTTACTCTTACGAATAAATATTATAATGTTTTTTTGTAAGAAATTTTCTAAGCTACAAATTTTACGTACGTTATATTTCTGTATAAGTCACAGTTCACTAGTTATTTACGAAAAACCGTTTTCGTTAACCTTTGACCTTACGTGCAATTTTATGCTCACCTCTAATCGACAGTATGGTTTTGCCATTTTATTATGAACTGCAATATCAAACTTCATACCAAAATTAAGCTTCCCACCAAATTTTACGAAGCGATATGTCTTTATTCCCCGAAAAAATTTAATAACTAAATTATTTAAATCAGATTAAATTAAAATATACAACTTACATGTTTCAAATATAACATATAATAACTGTATGTAGTATGAACGTGCTATAATATTATAATATGAATGTTATATAAATATTGAACAGTACACTAAATAGTATTGTAGCGTTGCTACAGTTTTTGTATGGCTCAGATGACGTCACTCGGGCAAGGCGCGCGGCATCGCTCGTGGCGTACTGCGTACGAGCACGAACGATGAACGTTTATAAATATGGCGCAACTCGTTTGTTAGATCATTCTGGTGCCGACCGTCGTCTGAGCAACATGTCTCTGTAATAAACATCTTCACGGACTTCGGTGTTTTTATTTCAACCCCCTCTTTCGAGCCCCGCTTACCCCTCACTCTACAGTATGTAAGACAAATGTCTTTAAAAAATGTTCTTTTTTCGTTTTTTTTTTTTTTGTGGAAGTTCACATATTTTATCATTTATATAATATTATTATTTATGGCCAATAACTAACGTGACTTATCTGTTTACATATTTTAGCCGAATTCATCGAAACTAACAAAACGACCATGCTGCTAGTAAACGGTTACGCTTACGGGAAGCGTACATTGTCCAACGAAAAGGTCCAATATTGGCGATGTCGATCGTATCGTCACCCTCATTTTTGTTGTGCGAGGGTCATGACGGTGCAAAACGAGACGATCGTCAAAATGGCGAACTCTCATAAACATCCAAAGCCTGTTTTCGAGATGATGCCCGACGGGAAATATTATATTCGTCGAAAAACATAAAATTAAAAAAATGTTAAATTGTTACATTGTTGAAATTTTTTAAATGTATCAAATCTTTTCTCTAAAATTTCATATTTTTTTATTGTTTTAGTGATAAATGTGTTTGAAGAAAAAATCGCATTTACTTCATCGTCTTTGATGATTGATAACTTTTGTAATTGTTGATCTGCGAAATAAAAACTGCACATGTGTATGTATAATACATACCTCGTAAGAACTTGCGTTTTATTCAACCTGGAGAACGACCAACTTCTCACTGACGACCTATCCTTTTCTATCGTATTTGGCGAGAACTCGCTACAACTATCAATTGTAAAATAAAATTTTCTTTTCCGAATCTTGTGATGCATACCAGTTCGCACTACTCAAAGTATAGTGCGTTTATTACATTAAAATATACAACTCACATGCTTCAAATATAACAAATAAATCATATGTATCATGAATGTATGTATTATATATTTTTTTTTAATATTGTATGAATATTGACCAACACACTATTTGTGTTTTAAAAAATCTGTCCTTTTTTCGTTTTTTTTTTTTTTTTTTTGTGGAAAATTACACATTTTATCATTTATATAATACTAGCTGATTTGGTATAGCTACGCCAGCCCTCACCGCTAGTAGTGGTGGTCTCTTCGTCCACCCCTTTCGCCCCATAACATAGAGCAAGAAAAACCAAAACTAATCCAAAAAAAATCCCAGAAAAAAATCAAATCGGGCACCCGAAGATACGAAAAAAATGCCAATGAATTAATTTTTTGCGTAATTTCATTCGGCATTTTTCGAGAATTAAAAGTACTCTATGCACTATAGGAATATTTTTTTAAATATCTGACAAAGTTTGGGCAAGTTTTACTTTAGTTCTTGTGCCTATAAAGGACAAAAATTAATTCCCCAAAAAGCGTCGCATACAGAGAAACTTTCGGTTTTATAATAGTACAGATAGATAGATAGATAGATTATTTACGACGACTAACTAACATGGTCTATATGTTTGCATGTTTTAGCCGAATTCATCGAAACCAACAAAACGACTATGCTGCTAATAAAGGGTTACGCTTACATAAGGAACGGACGGTTCAATGGAAATATGCAATATTGGTTATGCCGATCGCATCGTCACCCTCATTGTTGTCGTGCGAGGGCCACCACGAAGGACAACGATGTGGTTGTCAACTTGAAGGACTGTCATAAACATCCAATGCCCATTTTCGAGAGGTTGCCCAACGGGAAGTATTTTATTCCTCGAACTACATCATATTAAAAAATATAATATTGTTACATTATTGAAATTTGTTAAATGTATCAAATCTTTAGAAAGGTATTTCTATTACTTTTTTTTTTTAATCGTTTTAATGATAAATGTTCTTGAAAAAGGTTTGTAAGGTTTTTTCAATAAATAAAGGGTTATTGCTATGTAAAGAAGCTGGGAAAACGGTTAGTTTTTCGAATCGGATACGTAGATTAATTGTCTTTAATACTTTATTTTAATGACAATTGTGAATTTCGTTATAAGTTCATTTAAAAAAAAATGTCTTCGGTTAATCTTTAATACAAATCAATAGTACGATGAAAACAGTTTTTCATAATAAAAACTATATGCATCATTTTTATTTCAATCCTACACCATGTGTAATTATTAATGTAAAAATTTCTATTCTTTTCATATAATTTTTATGAAAGATGTTAATGAAAAAAATCGCATTTGTAATATTTTTATTTTATGGTTTATTTTACTTTTATGTCAACTAAATTGTAATACTGTCTAAATAAATTGAAATTTTTTTGTGTGATATTTGATTTTATTGATTAAATAATTATCAGATTATATTATAATATATGAATATTGCACAATACACTATTTGTGTCAACAAAAATATGTCCTTTTTTGTTGTTCATACTTTAAATTTATAGTGGGAAATTACACATTCCATCATTTATACAATATAATATTATTTACGTTCACTAACTAACACGTATTATATGTTTGCATATTTTAGCCAAATTCATCGAAACCAACAAAACGACCATGCTGCTAATAAACGGCTACGCTTACACAACGCACATTTTTCTCAAAGAAAGGGTCCAATATTGGAGATGTCGATCATATCGTTATCCTTACAATTGTCGTGCAAGGGCCACTACGAAGGAAAACAAAATCGTCAACATGAAGGGCTTTCACGAACATCCAAATCCCGTTTTTAAGAGGATGCCCAACGGGAAGTATTCATTCCACAAAGAATAGGCATAAGTTTGTCGATTGAATAAGCAGGATTTCTTTTTAATCGGTCACATGAATTTAGTATATTTTAATGATAATTGTGAATATTGTGAAAAGTTAATTTCTAATAAAATTATCTTCACGTATATCAATAGTACAGTTATTATAAGTTTTCATTAGAAGTACTGTATTGTTATTTTTTTTTCAATGTTTTTCTCTGTCTGGTTTTTTATGTTAAGGTACATTGTTGAAATTTTTGAACTTTGTAAAATTTTGACTAATGTTCTTCTATTATAAAAATTTAAACTTTTTTTATTGTTTAAAAATGCATTTGTTATGTTTTTTCTTGGTTCGGTAAATGAAGGGTTTATTATGTCAATTAAATTGTAACATTATCCAAATAAATTAATGAATTTTTATGTGTATATTATTTAATTTTATCAATTTTATAATTATGGGTTTATATCATAATATGAATATTGAATACATTATTTGACATTTCAATAAATTTTTTTAATAAAAAACTACTCCCTCTTAAAATTTTCCTTTTCATCCTTAATATGATATATGTATAATAAATAGCCACTAACATTTCCTTGTTTGCATATTTCAGTCGCATTCATCAAAACCATCAAAATGACCGTGCTGCTAATAAACGGTTACGCTTACACAAAGAACTCATCTTCCAACGATAGGTTTCAATATTGGAGATGTCGGTCGAGCAATCGCCCTCACCAATGTCGTTCAAGGGCCATCACGAAGGGCAACGCAGTGCTCATCAAAATGACGGGTATTCACAGTCATCAAAAGCCCATTCTCATGAAGCTGCCCAACGGGTCGTATTTTTTTGTCAAATAATCGCAATAGTTGTAACATATGTATGAAGTGATGGTATGTGTGGAAATTTTTTATTTTTTACAAATTTTTACAAATTTCTCACGAAGATTTTAAACGACAGTGGTAGAACCCGGTGGAGTAAAATCCTGGTATAATATTGAAATGTGAAAAAATCATTTGTTATTGACAATCAATGACCGCCCTTGATACATTATTTTTAATGTCATTTATTATATTTTCATTATCATCATCACTATCGACCCGTTGTGAATCCACTGCAGGCAGAGGTGTAGCTAGGGGGGTAAGGGGGTAGAGGCCCCTGGGGGCCAAATTGAAAGGGGCGAAAAAGTGCCATTAGAAATACATATAATTTTTAGTTTAGATCATTCCATTATATTAATGAAAAACGAAAAAAAATTTCGCCTGTGGCGCCAATTTTTTCATTTACTTACAATACGTGTTTAAATATGTAGAATACGTAAAAAACGTAGAATATGTGATGTTTTTCATTTTTTTCATTCAAATTTTTTAGATTTTTTTTTATATTTTAAAATTGGGCTGGGGGCGCCAATTATATAATTTGTCCCCGGGCGCATAATATAATACTCTAGCTACGCTACTGACTGCAGGACACGGTCTCCCCATCAAATTTTGGAGGTCTAGGCTATATACCAGGCTTGTCCAAAATTTCAGTACGCAGGGGCCACTTACAAATTTCAAATCTCAAAATTTCAATTGTTGTAAATTCAAAACGTTATAAGTATTAAAATATTGATAAAGTTATTTATTTCCATTATATAGGTAAAACTATTTCGATGAGTATGTTTCGGAATAAATATAGTTTTTTTTTGTGTGAAAAGTGGGGGCCACTTTGGCACCATGGTGGCCCTTTGGACAAGCTTGCTATATTCCTTATCCGAGAGCCAACCTCGTACCGAGATTATATTTTATTTTTCTTTATTTATTTATATAATATATTAATATATTATATATAAAAACACAAATATAAATATACCACCATAGCATAACAGGTTTCCCCAAATTGCTATGGTGGTAAAAACAAATACTTAATTTAGTTTTACTTAATAATTATATCAATTTTTATGCAAGCCCATATTATTTAAGATATTTTTATTTTATCAAATTGTATGCTTTTTGTTGTTTTATGATGAAAATAATAAAATTAAATGAATACTCCTCAAATAAAATTGCTTGGTATTCTGTCGATTAATATTCTCTTGATTGATATTTTTATTAATTATCAGCAACAACGCATAAATCTATTGCAGGAAAAGGTTTTAATGAACTCGTATAATAAAAAAATCATATTTGTAAATTATTTACAATTTTATTTATCTCTTAATTATGAAATAAATTTGTATTCATCAAATCTTGTGATGCGCAACAATTCACACTACTCAAAGCGTAATACGTTTATTAAATTAAAATATATCACTCACATGTTTCAAATATAAGATACTTTCAATATATGTATATTTAATATTATATGAATGTATATGATATTCGAATATTGAATACTACGCTATTTGTGTTTTAAAAATATCTCATTTTTTTGGTTATTTTATTTTAGTTTTTTAGTGGGAAACGACACATTTTGTCATTTATATAATATTATTTACGGCCACTAACTAGCACGTCCTATGTTTCAAGCTTTTTATTTCATATTTTAGTCGAATTCATCGAAACCAACAAAACGACCATGCTGCTAATAAACGGCTACGCCTACACAAAGAACACAATACCCACCGAAGGGGTCGCGTATTGGAGATGTCGATCAAAGAATAACCCTCACCATTGTCGTGCAAGGGCCCACACGAATGATAACGTAGTGGTCACCATTATGGGCCTTCACTATCATCGAAGGCCTGTTTTCTGTAGAATGCCCAACGGGAAGTATAAAGTTTCATAGTTGTATAGTCAACAGAGAATCACAAAAGTTGTACGAATTAATTTATGGTACGTGTACGATAGTATTATTTTTGATTACAACAAAAAAAATTCACTGTTTTTCCTACGTAAAACTGTATACACCTTATCTTCTTTTTATGATGATTTTGCATGGTGAAAATTTTTCATATTACACATTTTTTATAAAGTGAATTTGGATGGAAGTTCTATCCAAATATAGTGATGGAACCTATCTCCAAGTTTTTGAATGGTCACCATACATTTTTTTACACGGTTTTTTATTTACGCGATAGTCTTTGTTACGTATCTTTCGTGTAAAAAGAGGATTGGATGTATGTATGTACATTTTTTTTTTTATTATACTCCATATTTACTTTTTTATGTTAAATTAGTACATTATTGAGATTTTTTAAATGTATTAAATCTTTTAAGAAATACGTTTTACCATTTTTTTTCGATAATTGATATTTTTTGTAATTGCTGATCTGCTAAATAAAAACTGCATGTACATACCTCGTAAGAACTTGCATTTTATTCAACCTGGAGAACGAACAACTTCTCACTGATGACCTCATCCCTTTCTATTGTCTTTGGGAAGAACTCACTGCGTCTATTAATTATGAAATTTTTTTTTCAAGTCTCGTGATGCACAACAGTTTGCACTACCCAAAGTGTATTGCGTTTATTAAATTAAAATATATAACTCATATGCTTCAAATATAACATATAATTGCTGTATGTAGTATGAATGTATTTATTATATTGAACTAGGGACAGGTCCAGAGGGGGGGGGGGGAATCGCCGTCCCCTGCGGATCAAGGTGTAATTTCTAAATTCGTGAGTTTTCGAAATCATCGATCTTTTTCGCAAAATAAACCCAAAAACTCATTTTCGAAAATATTTTTTTGATATTGTAACCAGGGCGTAATTAAAAAATTAGCAATTCTATAGGCTAAATAAAAGTGAAGTAACTAATTCAACTGTACTTGTTATTGTAAAATATTTAGTTAATTTTTATTTCAGAATTTGTTAGCTAACTTAAATATTTTAATAAGGTGGAGGGGAGGGCATAACACAAATAAAGTAAATAACACTGGTATTTATACCAGTGTCTAATGTACCAATTTTTTTTCATGTCATAAGATCTATCTTATGACATGAAAAAAATTTTCGCCCGCGGTGATAATCATTAGAATATTTCCAATAATATTAAATACATAATTTTTTTTATAGAATATTCAAATGATTATTTTGAAACCAATCGGTTTTCTTTTTATTTTTCATTAAGGAAAATTATAATTGGAAAATTGTTAGCACACCACGGAAAATTGTTAGCATGTCAGTCAAAAAAGGTAAGAACCGCTGTTATAGATTTATAAAGACTTTGTATTTAATGAAAAAAAATCTAAATTTAACAAATAAAAAAAAACTGAAACATCGCTCCCTTCCTATGAAAAATTCCTAGATCCGTCCATATATCCAACAACACTATTTTGTTTTTAAAAAATCTGTCGCTTTTTCGATTTTTTTGTTTTTTGTTAATGGAAAATCACTCTTTTTACCATTATATTATTTACGGCCACTAACTAACATGACCTATATGTTTACATATTTTAGCCGAATTCATAGAAACCGACAAAGCGACCATGCTGCTAATAAACGGCTACGCTTACAGAAGGAATGGATTGTCCAACGAAAGGGTCACATATTGGTTATGTCGATCGTATCGTCACCCTCATTATTGTCGTGCGAGGGTCACCACGAGAGACAACGAGGTGATCGTTAAGATGAATGACTCTCACAAACATGCTAAGCCCTTTTTCAGGAGGATGCCCAACGGAAAGTTTTTTATTTCTTAAAGAATGTCATATAAAAAATGTTAAATTGTTACATTATTGAAATTTTTTAAATGTATCAAATTTTTATAAATGAGTTTCTATTGATTTATATATTCTTTAATTGTTTTAACGATAAAGATTCTTGAAAAAAATTGCATTTGTGATGTTTTTTGTCATGATTCAATAAGTAAAAGGTTATTGTTTAAAAAATCGGGTACGTGGATTAAGTATATTTTAATATTTTAATACTTTAATGAAAATTGTGAATCTCGTTATGAGTTAATTTAAAAGAATACTCTTCAGTTATTTATTACACGAATCGATAATTCGATGATGACAGTTTTTCAAAAGAAAAACTATATGTATAATTTTATTATTTTAACACTACTCCATGTCTAATTATTAATATTAACATTATTGAGATTTTTGTTTATATTTTTTTTTAAAGAAAGTCCCTCTAAAAATTTACTTTGTTTTAGAGAAAGATGGTTATAAAAAAATCGCAATTGTAATATTTTTATTTTATGATTCAACAAATAAAGAGTTAATGTTATATCGATTTATTATTCCTGTTATATCATATTACAATATATTACTATATATTTATTATTATTTTGATTGAGTTCAAAAATATATTTTCAAACTTATTTTAAAGGACAATGACCAAAATTGGTCCAAATTTCCACCACGGTTGTGACATATGTCATTAAATAGGTAATTAAATATACTATAACTTTTGTCAAGGCGAGAAAAAAAAAAGTGTTGTCAGTTAAAATTTATGACCATTCAAATATTATGCAACGTCCTTGTCAAACACACGGAAACGCTCGCTTGCTCGTTCGCTCTCTGCACGTCCAACGTACGCTACGCTGTGCAAATAATTATATGTATTTGATTAATGTTAATTAAAATAAAAACATTAGCATATAACTCTTTTTTGTTTCATTTCTATATTATTTTTATCAAATACTTGACCAGGAGCAAAAGCGCTCGGCCACAGTGAACAGCGTTTCCATGTGTTTGACAAGGACGCTGCATAATATTTTAATGGTCATAACTTTTAACTGACTACACTTTTTTTTTCTCGCCTTGACAAAAGTTATTGTGTATTTATTTACCTATTTAATGGCATATATCACAACCGTGGTGGAAATTTGGACCAAATCCCATACATTTTTGGTCATTTTCCTTTAACATTATTTTTTGTTAGACTTTTTTTTAACGCGATTTCCTGAACCAATCTTCCCATTTAGACTTCATGTCTCAATTTACGCGTTTTTTTTTTCCCTGGAACCGATCTCATTTTTTGTATGGTATATATACTTTTTTTTTTACGCGGGTTTTCGCGGAACATTTCTACCGTGTAAATCGGGGGATACCGTAATATTATTTACGGCCACCAACTAACACGTCCTATATGTTTGCGAATTTTAGCCGAATTCATCGAAACTGACAAAACGACCATGCTGCTAATAAACGGCTACGCTTACACAAAGAACACAATGTTCAAACAAGGGGTCATATATTGGAGATGTCGATCGTATCGTTCCCCTCACTACTGTCGTGTGAGGGCCACTACGATTGAGAACGAAATCGTCAACATTAATGGCATTCATCAACATCCAAACCCCGTTTTTAAGAGGATGTTTAACGGGAAGTATTTTTTCATCGACGATGGGCGATGAATTTGCTGATTGAATAAACAGGTTTGTTTTTTGAATCGGTTATATGAATTCAGTATATTTTAATAATTGTGTATCTCGTAATAAGTTAATTTTCTACTGAAATTATCTTCACATTTATCAAGATACGATATTTATAAAAAATTCTATTTTTTTAATGTTTTACTAAAAAAATATTCTACATGTTTCTATAAATTAAGATTTAATGTTTATATCAACTAAATTGTAATATTGTCTAAATAAATTGAAAAATCTTTATGTTCTTTTATTTGATTTTATAACTACAGAATTACATTATATGAATATTGAACTATTTGTTTTTAAAAAGGGGGTGCGATTTAACTATGCATTGAAAAAATATACATAGATTGTGCTTTAAAACGAACTGCTTACGCATTAGTAAAATATACGATGTGTATTATTTTCGGTGCATTAATGAATCTCGTATTGAGCATTATTTTATTTATAGTGGGCAATAAAAAAAAATTGTGCAACACACTATTTGTGTTTAAAAAATCTGTTCTTCTTTCGTTAATTTATTATATTCAAATTTTAATTGGAATAATTAATTAATTAATGGCCTATATTTAATTGATCAGTAAAAAAAATACTATTTTGATCAGTAAAAACAAAGTATATGGTTGTTATTCGGTTCTGTGCACGTGGAAACCTGTTTGAACTTGTTGGATCAAGTCTCAATGTAGTCACACGTAGTAGTAAGTTAACCTAACCTAACCTAACCTAACCTAACTGATCATTTAACAATTTTTTACTGATCATTTTAGTTATTATTAACCAGCCAAATAATTAGTTGCCTTAATTGATTAGTTGGAAATCACAAATTTTATCATTAAAAAATTATTTACGGCCAATAACTAAAACTTCACATCTGTTTGCATATTTTAGCCAAATTCATCGATACTGGCAGATCGATCGGGTTGCTTATAAACGGTTATGTTTACTCGAAACAGTCGACGGACAACGAAGGGCTCACATATTGGAGATGTCGATCGAGTAATTCTCTTTGCCATTGTTGTGCGAAGGTCACGACGAAGGTCAATGTGGTGGTGAGCATGAGGGGCGTTCACAGTCATCGAATACCCGTTACCAGGAGGATGCCCAATGGAAAGTATTATATTGCTCCCATAAATTTTAGAAATCACGACGATAAGTCTGTCGTTATAAGGAAGTTTGATTTTTGAATCGGCTATGTGGTTTAAGTATATTTTAATGACATTTATGAATATTGTTATAAGTTTATTTAAATAAAAATAAAAATTTCTGTTAATCTTTTCACAAAACGATAGCACGTGGGTTATAGTTTTTTTTTAATTTGAAAAACTATCATTTTTTTATATTCTAATACTTCTGCATATATTATATTAGGTTATCCCAAAAGTACTGTCGTATTTTGAATGATAGATGAAATTTTCAATAAAAACTTTATTTTTTTTTAATTTTTCTATTTAAATAATTGTGTAATGACCTGAAAATGTGGTAATCTGATGGTGTAAGATTCGGAGAGTCGAAGATTTCGAATTGTCTCCTACTCTAACGCCATACGGACGTGTTACTTACGGGATTAGCTAATTTATAATATAATTTGTATGTTAAATTACCATAATATTGTAATATTTTTAATGTATCAAATCTTAAAAAAAGTTTGTCTGAAAATTTCTGTTACTTTTATCGTTTTAATAAAAAATGTTGAACACAAATATTTATGTTCGTGTTATTTTATTTTATTGATTTAGTGACTATCGTATTTTACCTATACTTATCATATGAATATTGTACAATACACTTTTTATTTAAAAAATTTAAAATAAAAATATAAAAAAATAAAATTTTATTTAAAAAATCTGTCCATTTTTTTGTTGTTTTTTTTTTTAGTGGCAAATCACACATTTTATTATTTACGTCAGGGATGGCCAACTGAAATCACTTGGTGGGCCAACTAATATAATGCATGTTTTTGAAGGGCCACATATGTTATAAAAATTGTATAACTTAATACTGATATGATAGTTTTTATGTCAAAAATAAAATAAAAAAACCGTTTACAATTGAGTAATTTTATTATATTAAAAATCATACCTCGAAAGGACCAATCGAAACCTTCAATATCTAATTTTTCTATAGCTGATTTGCATAACATTATTTTCGGCCGCAAACTAAAACCTCATATGTATGTGTTTGCATATTTTAGCGGAATTCATCGAAAGGACCAATCGAAACCTTCAATTAGTCCACATATGGCCTACAGACCTTAGAGTTTGTCCTTGACTGATTTGCATAATATTATTTACGGCCACAAACTAAAACCTCCCATGTGTTTGCATATTTTAGCGGAATTCATCGAAAGGACCAATCAAAACTTTCAATTGGTCCACACATGGCCCACAGACCTTAGTTTGTCCATGACTGATTTGCATAATATTATTTACGGCCGCAAACTAAAACCTCCCATGTGTTTGCATATTTTAGCGAAATTCATCGAAACAACCAATACGACCATGCTGCTAATAAATGGTTACGTTTTCGCGATACACTCGAAGCGCAACGAAAGGGTCCATTATTGGAGATGTCGATCACATAATCCGCCTTTGCGTTGTTCTGTGAGGGTCATCACCAAGGACGAAGGGGTGGTCAACATGAAGGGCATTCACAACCATCCAGTGCCCGTTTTCAGGAAGATGCCCAACGGGAAGTATCATATTTATTACTCAAAGAATAGAAATAAATTTGTCTAATAAATAAGCAAGTTTTTTTTTTGAGACGGTTAAGTGGATCAAGTATATTATAATGACAATTGGAAATTTCATTATGAGTTTATTTATATAAAAAAACTTTTCAGTTAACTTTTACACGAACCAATGTTCTATTGGTTGATAAAATTATAACCATCGTACTGATGGTTATAATTTTTCATTTGAAAAAATATCATTTTTTTAATGCTTTTGCGTATATTATTTTCATTTTGTATGTTAAATTATAATACAACAATATTGTGATTTTTTTGAATGTATCAAATCTTGACAAATGTATTTCTAAAAATTTCTATTACTATTATTGTTTTGATGTAAAATGTTGATGAAAACAATCGCATTTGTAATGGTTTTTTTCATGGTTCAATAAATAAAAAGTTAATGTTAACTAGACTTATTATTATATTTGTAATATTATTTGAAAAAAGTGAAACATTTTTATATGTTTATTATTTGATTTTATTGACTTTAATAATTATCGGATCATGTTATATAATATTATAAATATGGGTGTTCACGATGGTGAACACCCGGATGAATCTGGATTCTCAGATAGTATTGTTTACGTGGATAATCATGTAATTAATGAATAATATATTTGGTCATAACACCCAAAAAGTCGTTTTTTTTTTGTAATGAAACGCTATAACTTTTTTAATTTTCAAAATTGATTTATGAAAATTGGATCAATTTATACCAAGAGTCTTCTGCCAAATTTGTATATGTATTTTTTATAAAAAAACTCGAATTAAAATATCAAATTTTATTTTTTTAGAACCATTAAAAATGAATTCGAAAAAATCTGGCGTTTGGACTCATTTTGTCAAAGATAATATGACAGAAACAGCAAAGTGCGGCGAGTGTAGTAAAGTCATCAGATGTAAGGGAGGTTCGACATCAACACTAGCAAACCATTTGAAAGCAATACATGGAATCGATTTGAAGAAAATTTTTTAATAAATTTCTGGTTATTTTATAAAAAAAATATCAATAAAAACTATCTCAATTTAATTTATATACAGCTATTGTTTGCACAACAATACTACATATATAATACATATTTACAATTTTTTTCAAAGCCCTAATTGCAATGCAATAATATCAAAGTCAATATCGATTTGCAGTTCATCCCTTCGTTCGATTATATTGTAATTGTAGAATTAAAATCGATTATGTAAAATTATCGGCGAACGATGATTTCTGCAATTCATACGAACAAAAGTGATAAAATACTCATTATTGAGTATAAATATCAACAAACGAGATTCCGAAACATGTTGAATAAACGATCAGGGATCGTCCAATCATTTTAGATTTTGATTTGTTCTCGAGGATTTCCCATAATTGAGTTTTAAAAAAAACCGGATCAATGTATGAATGTTTTGTATTTTTTGCAGGATAGAGACGGAATCTGCGAAAGACAATTGACCATCTTATTTAAATTTTGTGTAATATATTAATAATATTAATAAATTTATAAAGTTAAAACTCTGCCTAAATGATTTTAATTTTTAAACGAACATATCATATATCGATAAGTCGAAGATAACGGCTTATGCAAGATTATATTATGTTATTATTTGAGTATTGAACTTCACATTATATGTTTAAAAAAACCTGTCCCTTTTTCGCTTATTTATTTATTTTTTGAATGAAAAGTCTACACATTTTTTCATTGTCAATACCATTTAAGGCCACTAACTTACATGAGATATATGTTTGCATATTTTAGCCGAATTCGTCAAAACCGCCCAATCAATCGCACTAATAATAAACGGTTACCCTTATGCAAAGCACTCATCGCTTAACGAAAGGGTTACATATTGGAGATGTCGATCACAGTATCGCCCTCATCATTGCCCTGCGAGGGTCATCACGAAGGACAATGAGATCGCCAACATGAAGGGCATTCACAATCATCAAAAACCCTTATGCATGAAGTTGCCCAACGGGACGTATCATTTCGTCAAATAATCGCGATAGTTGTATGAATAAAGTAATGGTATGTACAGGGCTGTAGAGAGAGATTCCAGTCTTTGGGGAAAAAAAATAAAAATAATTCGAGGCCTTGCCCTCTTCAAATTTTTATTTATTCAATAATTTTAAATTAAAAAAAAAATTTCATAACGCTTTTTAAAATTATTCGAAGCCCAAAATTTTTTTCTTTAAAAAAAGGTCAACGCTTTTTAAAATCATTCTATGATAAAAGTTCGGGGCCCAAAAATTTTTTAAATCGGTCACGGGTCCTCAAAATGGCCCAGACCCTAGGAATTTACCCCTCTCACCCCCCTCTCAACATCCCTGGGTATGTGTATAGTAAATTTGTGTTTTCCATAAATTTTGATGATCAAAGATGTCGGGGAAATGGTTCGTTTTTTTTTAGAACGGTTAAGTGAATTAATTAGGTTTTAATGAAAATTGTGGATATCGTAATTAGTTCATTTCTAAATAAATTATCTTCACTGATACTTTGCATTTATTAATAGTTCGATAATTGTAAGTTTTTATTAGAAGAATTATACTAGGTACTCGTATATATTGGTATATATTTATTTAATATTTCTCTTTATGCAATTTTTTATGTTAAGTAATAATACTACATTGTTGAAATTTTGAACTATGAAAATTTAACGAATGTTCCTCTATTACAAAAATTCCTATATTTTTAAAAATATTTTATTGAAAAAGTTCATGAAAAAATCGCGTTTGTAATGTTTTATTTTTTATTTTTCAATAAATAAAGACTTAGTGTATGTCAACTGAATTGTAATTTTGTCTAAATAAATTGAAAAATCTTCATGTGCTTATTATTTTATTTTATTGACATAATAATTATCGGATTATATTATATACTAGGTACAATACGAATATTGAACAACACACTATTCGTATCTAAAAAAATCTGTCTTTTTCGTTCATTTTTTAATTTTTTTAGTGGAAAATAACACAATTTATCATTACGGCCACTATGACATATCATATGTTTGCTTATTGTACTCGAATTCTTCGAAACCAACAATACGATCAAGCTGCTAATAAACGGCTACGTTTTCACAAAGAATGGGTTGCTCTACAAAGATGTCAAATATTGGAGATGTCGATCGAATAATCCCCCTTGCCGTTGTGTGGCAAGGGTCATCACGAAGGGCAAGGTGGTGATCAACATGAAGGGCTCTCACAATCATCCTAAGCCCATTTTCAAGAAGATGCCCAACGGGGATTATTATATTTCTTCCCCAAAGAGTTACACTAAATCTGACGGCTATGTTTATAAGTTCATTAACAAAAAAAACATTTTAGTTAATTTTTCATTTACTTTTTTTTTCTTTCAATACTCATAAATACAATACTCGAGTATATACTTATATATAATTTTTATGTTAAACTATTACATTATTAAGATTTTTTATAACGTATCGAATCTTGATAAACGTCTTTCTAAACATTTATATATTTTTTTATTTTTTTTATGTAAAATTTCATTAAAACATTCGCATGTATTATATTATGTTTTTTTTCATGGTTCAATAAACAGTTGATCTTTTCTAGGCTTACGACTGTAATATTATCATTCAAATAAATTTAAAAATCTTTATGTGTTTATTATTGAATTATTAATTAAATGTTTCTTATTAAGTTGCATATTAAATTTGTATAAAAAAATATTGATAAATTTCAAATAATTTTTTTTTAGTATTTAAAAAATATAAATCATAATTAATACATAATAAATAATAAATAAATACTCAATAAAATTAAACTAATACGCTACAAAAATAACCAAACACAAATATTACATCAACGTTTTCCACTTTCCAAAAAACAAATAAATTGATATCACACATTTTCATTTATAAATTTCCATATTACACATAATCCTATAATATGTAAGGTAATGCACCAGCGGTTGGCCATAAATTTAAAGTTGGCCTGTCAGAAAAACGCAAAAAAAAATAATATTTCCAAAAATGGTAATTTTGTAATATCTAGTGAAATACAATTTACCAATCGCACCCTATCCAAAAAATTACCATCTTTATAAACATATTTATTGCGATTTTCGAACAGACGGCCAACTTTAGATTCATAGCCGACCACTGGTGCATTATTTAAAAAAAATATTTTTAATAATATTTTAAAAAATATATAAAAAAAATTCTATTATAAATAAAAAAGGCCTGTATTTAATTGATCAGTAAAAAAAATACTATTTTGATCAGTAAAAACAAAGTATATGGTTGTTATTCGGTTCTGTGCACGTGGAAACCTGTTTGAACTTGTTGGATCAAGTCTCAATGTAGTCACACGTAGTATTAATCTAACCTAACCTAACCTAACTGATCATTTAACAATTTTTTACTGATCATTTTAGTTATTATTAACCAGCCAAATAATTAGTTGTCAAGTAAAAAATAGGCAACTAATTATTTGGCTATACTAAAATGATCAGTAAAAAATTGTTAAATGATCAGTTAGGCTAGGTTAGGTTAGGTTAGATTACTACTACGTGTGACTACATTGAGACTTGATCCAACAAGTTCAAACAGGTTTCCACGTGCACAGAACCGAATAACAACCATATACTTTGTTTTCACTAATCAAAATAGTATTTTTTTACTGATCAATTAAATGTAGGCCTAAAAAATACAACAAAAAATTACTCACCATAAAAAATCAACTATTACCTAAAAAAACGACATACCATATCCAGATAAGAGGAGTTAAGTGAGGCTTTTTTTGCTTGGGTAGCATATGCAGCGTGTACCTACCCTCCGCTGCGTATGCTACGCAACAAACCTCCAGGGAAAAGCAGAACCTGGGCTCGACCATGTTGCACAGGGGTGGGTTGCTGCGCGCGCAGCACCCCCACTCAATGTGGGATGGGGTTCTATGGCCCCTATGTGCAAATTTGCCTGTGTACGATTTCAATTCGTATGTGTATGTGATTCAATTTGTGTGTGTATTTTTCTTTTAGATATGTTTGAATTTTCTATTGGGTTTAGTGGGATTGATGGAAATTATTTGTTAATACAGTAGATTCTAGTTGGCAGAAAATGAAAGAAAGGACTTGTTTTCTCGGTTTCCCGACCGTTTGACAATTTCCAATATAGATATGCTGACCATACGTCCCGTTTTCGCCGGGACAGTCCCGTTTTCGTCGCGTCTTGCGTTCGTCCAGTCGTTTTCGTAAAATAGTTTGGTTTGTCCCGTTTTGCCGGTTCACATGTTTTGATGGACATAAAATGACTGAATTTTTTTTATATTTATCAAAATTATATTTTTAATGCATTTTCCTTGGATATTTTTTGCTCAATAATTCAATATAAGTCTTGTTTTTTTGTTTTGATTTGCATTATTGCTAGATTTTTTCGATTTTTTTTAAAGAATCGCTCAAAAATGTTATTTGATGATAGCCTACATTTTTTTGAAACTGAAAAACGCATCATTTTTTTCACTACTAATATCGTGTAGTTTAAAAAATCACTGTTTTTCGCTGAAAACTTTTCCAAAAATAAAAATTATATTATAATATTAAGATTTTTTTATGAAAACTAAAAGTAAAATAAATATCTAATGCATTTTCGTCAATAGAAAAAAATAAAAAAATGAAAGAATTCGATTAACTGAAACGAAAAATACATATATCATGAAAATAAAAGATGGATTTTTCTATAGTTCTATTCTTATTAGAAAAAAATCCTAATAATATTTTCTGTCACTTCTGATCGTGTTTATTTCTCTAAATATATTTAAAATGATATTATCAATTGTTTAAAAGTTATGTTGAGTAACAAATTCGTTAATAAATGTACGATATTGGAAAAAATATGGGTGGGCAAATAAATTTTATCGGTAGTGTAATGTAATGTAGTGTAGTGTAATGTAATGTAATATGAATTGAGGGAAAATTTTTAAACATTGAACAGCATATTATACGTGTTTAAAAAAATTATCCCGTTTTCGTTTATTAATTTTTTTTTTTAACAGAAAATCTACAAATCTTATCATTTATAATATCATTTAAGATCACAAACTAACACGAGTTATATATTTGCTTATTTTAGTCGAATTCGTCAACACCGCCCAATCAATTGTGCTACTAATAAATGGCTACTCTTATACGAAGCACTCATCGCCCAATGAAAGGATGGTATATTGGAGATGTCGATCACAGTATCGCCCTTATCATTGCACTGCAAGGGCCACCACGAAGGACAACGTGGTCTCCTGCATGAAGGGCGTTCACAATCATCAAAAACCCTTTTGTATGAAGCTGCCTAACGGGACATATTATTTCATCAAATAATTGCGATAATTGTATTGATTAAGTAATGGTGTGTGTTTAGAAAATTTGTATTTTTCAAAAATTTTGATGATTAAAAATTATGGGGAAATGGAAATTATTTTTTTTAAACTTGTTAGTTCATTATATTTTGATGATAATTGTGAATCTCGTAATTAGTTAATATCTAAATAAATTGTTTGAATCTTACGTTTATTAATAATACGATAATTATAAGTTTTCATTAGAAGAATGATATTATTTTTTTTTCTTCATCTATTTTTTTATATTAATTTATAATACTATATTGTTGATATTTTTTAACTGTGTGAAATTTCGACGAATTATTCTCAATTACAAAAATGCCTATTTTTTTTTACTGTTTTATTGAAAAATAATCGTCAATAAATCTCATTTTTTTTATAAATAAAGAGTTAATGCTGTGTTGATTTAATTGTAATATTTACTAAATAATAAATAGAAAAATCTTTACGTGTGTTATTTTATTTTATTGATTGAATAATTATCAGATTATAGGATAATATGAAACCACTCATAAAAATTTCACATTTTACCATTGATATGATACAAATGGCCACTTACTAACAAGGGCTATATGTTTTTATATTTTAGTCGAATTCATCAAAATCGACAAAATCATCAGGCTGCTAATAGACGGTTACGCTTACACGAAGTGCTCAACGTCCACTGAAATGGTCCAATATTGGAGATGTCGATCGAGCAATCGCCCTAAGCATTGTCGTGCAAGGGCCATCACGAAGGGCCACGAGGTGGTCGTCAGAATGACGGGTTTTCACATTCATGAGAAGCCCGTTTTCATGAAATTGCCCGATGGGACATATGCTTTTGTCAAATGATCGCAATAGTTGTATGAATAAAGCGATGGTGCGTGTTTTGAAAATTTGTACTTTTTACAAATTTTGACGATTAGAAGTCGGGAAAACGGTTTGTTTTTTTTGTTTTTTTTTTTATGTTACGTGGATTACGTATTTTTGCTTTATTTTAATACTAATTGTGAATATCTGAAAAATACTCTTCAATGAATCTTTGCAAGAATCGATAGTATTGGTATAATAAGTACAGTTTTACAAAAGATATATTATACTAAAGTTATAAAATATATGTGTATATTTATATAATATATATTTTTTTCATTATTCCTTGTTTTTTATGTTAAATTAAAGATTATTGAAATTTTACAGCTATGTAAAATTTGAATTAATGTTCTTTTAAAAATTTCTTTTTTCATAGTTTTATCGAAAATTTTTTTTGAAAAAACCGCATTTGTTTTTTTTTTCATGGTTTAATAAAAAATATATTAATATTATGACAATTTATCTGTAACAAAAAAAATAAAAAAATTTGTAATAAATTAAAAAATCTTTGTGTTTATTATTTAATTTATCTTCACTATACGGGGGGGGATTTACCCCCTCCCTCCTCTCAATAGTCCTGAACATGTCTAATTAACTATATGCTGTTTTTCTCTTAATTTTTTTATGTAGGTATGTATTTAAGTTCTTGGGAAAATACTATACCACTTTTTATATTTTATCATTTTTTCCTTATTTTCTCCCGCTCCACGCTAATAGATAATAATAGTTATATTATTAGTTTCTAATATGGATTTTTAGATTATATTATTTTTTGTATAAATTTATAAGTATATCAAAGAAAATAAATACATAAATATAATTTTTATTTAAATATTTTAATTGGAACACTAAGCGGAGCAGAGCAAGTACTTGGGTGCCGAAGCGGGGCAGAATCCGAGCAACTCAAAAAAGTGCTCGCACCAAAGTCCTGATTTATATAGTATATTCTATGTAATTCTATTTATATAATATATAATATGTCCTGATTTATAAATGTCTGGCTTTGCCAACCCGAACCCACTAGCTCGGCCCTTCGGGAACACCCCCCTCCACCCCTTAACCTACCGCCCCCCGCTTCCAGACTCGCTAATATTGATTAACTTACACGCCCTATGTTTGCATATTTTAGCCGAAATCATTGAAACCGACAAAACGACCATGCTGCTAGTAAACGGTTTCGCTTACACGAGGAACTTTTCGCGTAACGGAAGGGTCGTATATTGGATATGTCGATCGTGGAATCGCCCTCACCGATGTCTTGGGAGGGCCACCACGAAGGACAGTAAGGTGATCAAAATGAATGGCATTCACAATCATCAAAGGCCTGTTTTAACTAGGTTACCCGACGGGAAGTATTGCATTTTTAAACAGAATCAAAATTAGTTCGAACTAATTAATGGTATACGAGAATCGATAGTATTATATATTATGTATAATTTTTTTTAAATTTTACTATACCCCATATCTAATTTTTTATTTTAAGTTACTATAATATATTATTGCGACTTTTTAAATGTATTAAATCTTTTAAGAAAGTCCTTCTAAAAAATTTTATTCTTTTATAGTTTTAATGAAAGATGGTCACGAAAAAAAAAATCGCATTTGTAATGTTTTTATTTTATGACTTAATAAATGAAGACTTAATATCAAGTCGATTTATTATACCTATAATATTATATTTAAATAAATTGAAAAAATATTTGTGTTTATATGACACACCTGCCTTAAAAAAACGAGGGGAACAATCCGAAGTCGATAAGTCTATCAATATTTCATCACTACGTCTGTGTCTTAACGAATAAATAATGAACAACGCCAGAAGGTTATCGACCCTGAAAAGTGATCATTATCAATATGTCATCACCAAGTCTTCATTTTGCTACGGACAAAGGAATTGTCGTAGAAAGTCCCGAATAGTGGGATCAAAACAACTTGGAGAGGATAACCTTCAATAAGGAATGCATAGTCGGGAAATTAGCATTATTCTCCAGAATATCTTGAGTATGCTTCGCTGCTGTGTAGTATAACGATTAATTTTATTTTAACTACAAAGTCTTTGTAATTGAATGTAACTTTTGTATAATAAAACTGAATTATCGAATCGAGTAACCCATAGTTTTCTTTACGAAACCCTTGAGATTATTCCATCAATTCTTATACACTATAGTGCCTAACATCATCATCCAACACTATTTGGAGGTCGCAAACCAAGAGGATGCTATCTACGAAACTGCGATTGATCCAGACATTGAGGAGAGTTAGGCCGGTTTTAGAGTCACGCTGACGGTCGGCGCTGACAGGCCAATATGTATGTTTTAGGAAGGTTTTAGAATCGACCGCTCAGCGCTGACAGTCGTCAGCGCTGAGCCATACGCGACGATCGAGCTCCAGTTATCGTTACTGTGTCTCTAAAACCGGCCTTAGTTTAATGTTTCTGAATGAAAACTAACTGTTCGGAAAGTGTGAGTTCACTTTAGTGAATGAGTGCTTTTAAACTGCACTCGCCTTTACGAACACCCTATATTATAAATGGCCAAAATAAAAATCGATATGTTTGCATATTTCAGCTGAATTCATCGAAACCAACAGAACGATCATGCTGTTGATAGATGGCTATGCTTACACGAAGCACACAATACTCAACGAAAGGGTCACATATTGGAGGTGTCGATCGTGGTGTCGCAATTTTTGTCCTTGTCGTGTGAAGGCCACCACGAAAGACAATATGGTGGTCAACGTGCAGGGAATTCACAGTCATCGAAAGCCCGTTTACAAGAGAATGAAAAACGGAAAGTATTTTTTTTTCAGAGAATTGCAATAGTTATATTAAGTGATGAAGAACTTGTATCAAATGATTTTATAGTAACGATGGGATGAAGGCAAATCTCGACAAAATGGGGACTGTCCTAGCCAAAAAGGACATAAGATCATCTTACTTGTAATATATGTCTAATATAATATATAACAAGATAACCAAAAAAATTTTTTTTTTTTTCAAATTATTCTAATATTATTTTATTTTGTTGTTTAATGGTTTTTTTATTATTTGTGTTTTATTTATTTATTTGTTAGATGTGGCAGTATTCGAATCTATGCTGTCATCTTTAATTATAAACTTTATAGCAGTAAATGATAAATGTATTTTCAATAGCATGGTTTATATTAATTTTTGCCCCATTTGTATCGCAATTATTGTATACGAAATGGTGAGAAAGAAAATAATCCTGTGTCTAAAATTGAATAATAATATCTGAAATTCAGAAGAATCAATCGACCTATCGAAAATTGAAAGCCATGACTATCAGAGAACTTTTTTTAATAAACTGAATTGGTATTCAGCGTTGTTATCTGCTCAAAATAAATATAAAATTAATTTAATTGTTAAAATAATGTATATAAAATACATTTTTATTTATACCCCTATTTTGCATGATCAATAATTTTTCAACTATTACATCCTCTTCATTATATAATATTATATATTATACATATGTGTGTTTTTTCCTAAAACCGAAATAGTCAACATAATAATAAGCACTTGCCTCTTCCCGAAACATGACAGAAAATTTCGAAGTGACAGAAGTGCACTGATTTTTTTTAAATTAGAAAACATTTAATATTAAAATACGTACACTCATATCGAACATTACTTGAATTTAAGATTTTACAAAAATATTGATTCCTATCACCAAATACAAAATAGAATGAAGCGATAAAACTCAACTGAAAATAAAAGTAAATAATGTTTTGCAAGCTATTCTTAGAATTTTTGTGTGGAAGGGACGATTTCGAATAGTATGTGTATTCATATAATTTTCAAATTAAACAATAGGGTTTTCTTTGGATTAACGAAAAAAGACAAAAGGGCGAATGAGTTCGGAATATATGTAATACGAACTCATTTTTCGTTAACTATCGGCTATAAATCCGCGTGAATACTCTGATATTGTCTCAGAATTAATTTAATGTACTATGTATATTTGAATTTAAATGTTAAATAACCAATAATTGAATGTTGAAAATTAGGTATGTATACTATAAAGATTTATGATTTTACTAATGAAATATGATCAGTAAGTTTGACTTCGCAATCTTCAAATAGGTTCTTTTGAATGAATTAAAAAAGATAAAAGTTTATGTTTTAATTATAATTAGATTAAAAATTTAGAGAAGAGATAGGAGCCTTTGAACATATTATATTTATTACTAAATTGGAAATAAAACTAACCTGAAAACAATTATTATTATATCTTCAACAGCAAATTATTTTACTAAAAATAATTTATGTTGTTATACAAATATTGTATAATTATTGATGTTATTATTGATTGTGATATTATATAATATTATAAATGGCTACTGACTAACATGATCGATATTTTTAATCATAAGTTTCTCTATTTTAGCCGAATTCATCGAAACCACAAAAACCACCATGCTGCTAGTAGACGGCTACGCTTACACGAGGTACGTATCGACCACCGACAGGACCACACATTGGAGGTGTCGGTCGAAGAACATACCTCACAACTGTCTTGCTATGGTCACCACGATGGACGAGAAGATGATCACCAAATTCAAGGGCTCTCACAATCATCCAAAGCCCAAATTCAAGATGTTGCCGGACGGGAAGTATTTGTTCGCCAGAGAATATCGATAACCTTATGTCAATAGTCTGCCGCTAGGGTATCCACTTGGAGTTTGGTGCTGAAAAATTTGTGTTGAAAAGTATTCGCTAATGTGACTAGTTATTTGGTATTCGGATTATCGATTGATGTTCTTTATTAGAATCAATGAATAAAATATTGAAAATAAGGGGGTCGAAATCAACTGTGGCCTATCAACCATGGCCACTCATGTATCCACCTATAGTAACTCATTTATTCTGAATTTTGAAGTTTAAGTGTTAAAATATTAATAAAGTATGATAAATAATATAAAATATTTAATATACAATAGTTGAAAAGTGTTAAATAATATATTTTAAAAAACAAACTCATAACGAGATCGATCATTTATTTGTCTTATTTTTTTTATAAAAATAATAGCAAATAATACTTAAAATACAATTGGAAATATATTATCGAGAATATCAGAAAATACGTAAATTTCGTCGATTTATTATTTTATATTCAATTAACAGTCACAATACTTGATTTGTCATGTCAATACCAATTTTTGCAATACTATTATATAATATGTACATATGTAGTATTAAATAAATTTGAAATAAATATTTATACTATTAAAGACAGGGATAACTATAACCGTAGTATTTATCATTATAATTTTCATATATATTTTTTTAATTTTCGTATTAAAATAACATAATATCGACACTTGAAATATAAATATTGATGAAAATTTTCCAAGAGGGCCACCTAGTAAATACACTAATGGCCATACTATTCGTGTTACGGAGCAAAGTTGGGTATTGACATAAGGGTCAAAAAATAAACGTTAAATGATTACATATATCATTAAGATTTTTTAAATGTATCAAAACTTGAAAAATGTTTCTAAAAATTCCTATTTTTTTTATAATAAATAAATGTTCATGAAAATAAAATCGCATTTGTAATATGTACTTATTTTTTTAATGGTTAATCATTTATAATAAATAAATTGAAAAACCTTTATGTGTTTATTTTTTGATTTTATTAAATAAATAAATAAATAAATAAATAAATATATAATTTGATATTTATTTATTATGCTCGATTTATCTCTGTAGCTCTCTTTTTTTCTTTTTTATTATCTCTGTATCTAAATATCTTAACAATAAAATAACTTTTTTTTATTTCCCTACATATTGTGAAAGTAACATATGTACATATGTGAACTGCATTCTATAATACAAGGCGTGCATGGGTTCTATGTGTTACCAACCGTTTTCCGTTCCCGCAGCGATACTTATCTGTCACAATTTCTAATACGTAAACCAAAAACAAAATAGCGTATGTTGAATATTTTGGGTTTCTCGTATTTCCCTAAAATAAAATATACCCTTCCATATTTCCTACTTGCGATTTATTTATTTCGTTAGCACGCTATCTACATCGGAATAGATGACTCATAAATTCTCTAGTTAACATGTTTATTCATACTTCGTGTATGTTTTCTCTGAGCGATTTAAACAAAGTATTCATTTGCGAGAGAATGCATGTGTTAACGGGCTTGACGCTATGCCTGTAATATATACATACATACATACATACATACACCGTTTGAGTTTTATATATTATATATAGACTTATGACCATTAGCTAACACCACCTATATGTTTGCATATTTCAGCCGAATTTGTCGAAACCGCCAGAACAACTGTACTACTAATAAACGGCTACGCTTACTCAAAGAGGAGATCACTCAACGAAAGGGTCACATATTGGGGGTGTCGATCGAAGAACCCCCCTTGCGTCTGTCGTGCAAAGGCCACCACGAAGGATGACGAGGTCGTCAATATGAAGGGCGTTCACAATCATCGACAGCCTCGTTTCAAGAAGTTGCCAGATGGAAAGTATTTATTCTCCAGAGAATATCGACCACCTTATGTCAGTAGTCTGCCGCTAGGGTAACCACTTGGAGTTTGAAGCTAAAAAAAAATTTGTTAAAAAGTATTCACTAATACGAATAGTTATTTGAGTTATCCACCTATAGTAACATCATTTATTTTTAATTTCGAAGTTAAAGTGTTAAAATATTAATAAATTATGATCATCATCATCATCATCATCATCATTAGCAGCCTATAAGTTATCCACTGCAGGACAAAACCTTACCAGACAAATGCGGGAGACTAGGCTTACCGCGCTAGCCCAAGTCGTATTTCGGTAAGGAACATGTAACATAAGAGCTAATCCGCCCATGCCAACGGAGGAGGCTCTTAGACCAACGATACGCATATATATGTATGTGCTAGAATATGTGGTCGCTGTCTTCTAATCAGATCGTAATGTCCACCAGCGGGACAGACGAGTTAAAGACTAAGCAGACTGCACCCTCGCTGACCACTTTGCGATCGTAACGACCACCAATTTGACAGACAATGCGAGATCGTTGGTCCTACATGGCTCAGACCTCGGTAGAACGCACATAATTGTCCTTTACCATTACCAAAGAGGTTGTTGTTTTTTTTTAATTAACTAAATGAACATGCACGTTATTTTCATTCTTAATTTTTTCATGCGTTCATCCCACTAGGTAAATCTCTGTATGACATTTGAAATTGAGTTAGTTAATGTTAGTTGATTCTTATTTATGTCGCAATTATTTCAATTTAGATTAATCAAAAAGAGCATGCGGTTAATTTTAATTAGTTTGACTTAAGGCATGATAATAACTAAATATGTTAGTTGATGTTAGTCGATTTAAAAATAAGCGGAGATTACCTAAAATTTTAGACGGGATTGGATGGTCGTTACTTAAATGGTTAGTATGTTGGTTTGCATTAAGTGTACCATTCCTTACTTTACAATAGAATCATGGTTGAGTAATTACTCCTGTCCTGTGATAGTTAATATTATATTATATAATTGTTTAGGGTTATAAAATAATTGATATAATAGAAAGGGTCAATTCACGAAAAAAGAAAGGTGATTGGAACACGGTGATATATAAAAAATACACAAAAACGCGGGTTAAAGTTAGTCGAAGAAGCCCATCGTGCGAGATGTTTCTCCAACGAGAGACCGAACATAACTCCAATAAAGTACCAGTATGATAAATAAAATACAATAGTTGAAAAGTGTTAAATAATATATTTTAAAAAACAAACTCATAACGAGATCGATCATTTATTTGTCTTATTTTTTTTATAAATATAATAGCAAATAATACTTAAAATACAATTGGAAATATATTATCGAGAATATCATAAAATACGTAATTTTCATCGATTTATTATTTTATATTCAATTAACAGTCACAATACTTGATTCATCATGTCAATACCAATTTTTGCAATACTATTATAGCATTAAATAAATTCATAATTAATATTTTTACTATTAAAAATGGCGATAACTATAACCGTAGTATAATATTTATCATTATAATTTCCATATATATTTTTTAAATTTTCGTATTATTATAAAATAACATTGTATCGACACTTGAAATATAAATATTGATGAAATTTCTCCAAGAGGGCCACCTATTAAATACACTAGTGGCCACACTATTCGTGTTACGGAGCAAAGCTGGGTATTGACATAAGGGTCAAAAAATAAACGTTAAATGATTACATATATCATTAAGATTTTTTAAATGTATCAAAACTTGAAAAATGCTCAAAAAATTCTTATTTTTTTAATAATAAATAATAAATGGTCATGAAAATGAAATTGCATTTGTAATATGTACTTATTTTTTTAATGGTTAATCATTTATAATAAATAAATTGAAAAATCTTAATGTGTTTATTTTTTGATTTTATTAAATAAATAAATATCAAATTATATTATATGTGTATTGAACATCACACTATTTGTGTTAAAAAGGTTTGTTTCTTTTTTATGCAAAATCTACATGTTTATGATTTATATTTTATACAATACTAGCGGCTTGTACCCGGCGTGTTGGGGACTAAGAAAATAATTTGTGTACCGATTGTAATTATTGTCACAATCAATCGCGACACCGGCACATTATACTATAATTTGTATGGCGATCGATAGAAAAAAAACTGAAAAACGAAACGATATTTAAAAACTGAATGCTTACTTAATTTCTCCGGATAAAGCACATTCTTGCACCAAACTTAGTAAAGATTCCTCTATCGGTTTAGGAGTTTATTGGATACATACATACACCGTTTGAGTTTTATATATTTTATATAGAATTACGACCATTAATTAACACGTCCTATAACATATATTTGCATATTTCAGCCAAATTTGTCGAAACCGCCAGAACAACTGTACTACTAATAAACGGCTACGCTTACTCAAAGAGGAGATCACTCAACGAAAGGGTCACATATTGGGGGTGTCGATCGAAGAACCCCCCTTGTGTTTGTCCTGCAAAGGCCACCACGAAGGACGACGAGGTCGTCAACATGAGGGGCGTTCACAATCATCGACAGCCTAATTTCAAGAAGTTGTCGGATGGGAGGTATTGTTTCGAGAATGGATTGTCTTTCAAATAAGCAGGAAAAATGGTTCATTATTCCATTCGGTTACTTTAATTTAGTATATTTTAGTGATAATTGTGAATCTCGTTATAATTTGATTTCTAAAAAAATACTCTTCAGTGATTCTTCACATGTGTGCAATAGTTACAAGTTTTTATTGGAAGAATTATATTATTATTATTATTTATTTTTTCTCTTTACTTGCGTTGTTAAAATTTTTGAACTGTGTAAAATTTTATAAAGTTCCTCTAAAATTTTTCATTTTTATATATTAAATAATATCGAAAAAAAATCATGAAAGAAAATCGTATTTTTAAGATTCTTTGACAATTTAATGAATATTAAATTAATGTTATCAATTTAATATCTGTAATGTCATCCAAATAAAATAAAAATGTGTTTATTGTGAATTTAACTTTTATTAATTTTATAATTGTCTGATTATATTCTATGATATGAATATTGAATACATGATTTATATTTGAAAAACATCTCGAATTTTTTTTTTACTTTTTAAAAAAGAAAACCTACGTCCTTACTCATAAAGTATTCACATTCAGATTGGCTACAGAAAACTGAAGTTTCGGAAAAATCATAACCTGTTCGTTTTCAATCTTCTTTTTATCTTCAGTTTTCTTTCACAAACTCCACTTATTATATTTGTTCTCTTATATCTTCCCATTTACAATGTCGAGAACCAAAATCACAAAACTGATTCCGATTTTTCTATTTCCAGCTAAATTCATACATAACGGAAGAACCGTGCTGCTAATGATGGACGGATACATGTACCGGAAATACAACATAACATCAAAAACCGAATACTGGAACTGCATCAAATACCGACACTTCGAATGCTCCGCCAAAATCCACGTGAATAAATCTAACTACACCATCATGGCTGTCAAAGGATATCATAACCACGAAAGGCCCACATATAAGGGAAGTGAAGGAAGGTACGTTCAGAACAAGTGCCACGGTGTCCTCGAACTTGTTGTCCCTTCGCGAAGTTAATTGGAAAGGTGTGCGTTTTTGAGTTTCTGTAGATGTAAAATATGTTTAGTCGCTAAATAATGTGTTGCTTTGTTTAATTAAACTTCTATATCAAAGGAAGTGTATGAATAATTTGATGATTTTATTTCTGATTTTAAAAATAAATGCTAATTCAAAAAAAAGGTATTTTAATGAAACCATGTAATAGATCATAATTTGAATATTGTATTGTATTATGTGTATGCTTTTGAAAATTTTATTAAACTATTAGTTATTAATTATAATTTTGTTTTTAAATTTTATGTTGTGTATTGTGATAATGTATTAGAATTAACTATGCAGTCGTTGGCAACCTATATCCGCGAGTCACCGGTTAACTCATTTGACAATATCAAGTGACTCTACTTGAATCTACTGGTTAAGGCAATTTTTATGGGTATTTTTTTTACAGTTTTCCTCGGTTTTAATTCAATATTTAATTTACCGGTAAATCGGTAATTAGTAAAATAAATACCGGATTACCGGTAAATGAAAAGTATGGCAAATTTGGCCTCCGTAATTGATAATGAAGAAAATAATCATTAATTTATGAATTGATACATGACAGTTATATTTATTTTTGTAATAATTATTATTACAATTTTATTTATATTTTTATTATTTAACGCAGTAATTATTTTCTCGATAAAATTTATATTGATGTTCACTAAAAACTGTTTTAAAACCCATGTAAATATACCCATTGACCCAAAATATTTTCATTAATCACATTTTGGTTGCTTCTGACTCACAACCTAAAAAGGTTGCCGACGCCCGAAGCATAGTAAGTTTATCAAATTAAAATACATTACTCACATGTTTCAAATGTAAAATATACTTATCAAATATATGTATATAAAATATGAATATTGAATACACGATCTATGTTTTAAAATATATTGTATTTTTTTTTTAATATATAACCTACATTTTTTTTCATTTATTAATTTAATAAAAAACAACACTCTTACTCATAAAGTCGTAACTAATTGGATATAAGTTTTTTTTTAATGGAAAATCTGCACATGTATTTTATCATGTATGTATATATTACTAGCGGCTTGTATCCGACTTTGCTCGGGACTCTGTGAATTAAATTATGTACCGATTGTAATTGTTGTCACTATCAATCGCGACGCCGGAAAATTATATTATAATTTGTATGGCGAAAAAAACTGAAAAAAATTGAAACGTGAATCTGTAATATCATCCAAATAAATTTAAAAAAAATGTTTATATTATTTAATTTTGATTGATATTATAATCGTCAGATTATATTATATGATATGAATATTGATACATGATTTATATTTGAAAAACATCTCGAAAAATTTTTTTTTTCAAAAGAAACCTACGCCCTTACTCAATCCTCACATTCAGGTTGACTACAGAAAACTGAAGGTTTGGAAAAATCATAACTTGTTCGTTTTCAATTTTATTTATATCCCATTTTTACATGTTGCTCCTAGTTAATTTTACTTCTTTCACAAACTCCACTTACTTGTAATCTTCCTTTTACAATATCTAGAACCAAAATCACAAGACTGATTCCGACATTTCTATTTCCAGCTAAATTCATACATTTGTGTTTTAAAAAATCTAGGCATTTTCTTTTATTTTTTTTACAGGTTTAAAACTGCATTCTTACTCATCAAATATTAACATTTCATCACTTACATAACATTATTTAAGGCCACTAACACGTTCTACATGTTTGCATATTTTAGCCGAATTCGTCAAAACCTCTAATTCAACTCTATTACTAATAAACGGCCACCCTTACTCGAAGAGGAAATCGGACAAAAATGGATTGTCATATTGGGGATGTCGATCGAAGAATCCCCCTTGTTTTTGTCCTGCGAAGGTCACCACGAAGGACAACCTCATCGTCAACATGGAGGGCATTCACAATCATCGAAAGCCTATGTTTGTGAAGATGCCGAATGGAAAGTATTATTTCGAAAATGGATTATCCGCCGAATAAGAAGAAAAAATGGTTCGTTATTCAATTCGGTTACATAAACTTACGTATGTTTTAATTATAAATGTGAATCTCGTTATACGTTAGTTTCTAAAAAAAAACTTTTCGGTGGTTCTTCATATTTATTTTTTATCTACTTTTTAATGTTAAGGTACTGATTGTTAAACATTTTTATCTGTGTAAAATTTTGACGAACTTTTTTTTTTAATTTCCATTTTCGTATAGTTTTATCGAAAAAAGTTCACACGAAGAAAAACGTATTTATATGTTTTTTCACGGTGTAATAAAAACTAAATTAATATTGTCAGTTTAATATCTGTAATATTATCCAAATAAATTTAAACAATTTTGTGTTTATTCTTTAACTTTTTTGATTTTATAATTGTCGAATTATATTATATGATATGAATATTAAATACACAATTTGTGTTTGAAAAAAATCTCGACATTTTAAAAAAATTTTTGAATTTATCAAAACATCTTCACATTTTATCATAATACAGTTGGCCACAGAAAAATTGAAGGTTTCGGAAAAGTTATAGTGTGTTCATTATCGATCTTTTTCATTTATTTTTTTACAGGTTACACCTCATTAATTTTACTTCTTTCACAAACTCCACTTGCTCGAATCCCATTTACAATTTCGAGTACCAACATCACAAGACTGAAGCCGATTTCTCTATTTCCAGCCAAATTCATACACAACTGAAGAGCCCTGCTGCGTATTCGCGTATAGCGAACACGCGAAAAGTATCTTACAATTAGTCGCTATAGGAATATTTTTTAAGATATCTGACAAAGCACGAACACCCTAGGATCTTTCGTCACTTTTTGTATAAAGGAGAAACTTTAATTTTTCAAAAAGCGTAGCAGACAGATAAACAGACGGACATTCGGTTTTATAATAGTATAGATCAGGGGTCGGCAAACTTTTTTTGGAAAGGGCCGGATTGTAAAAATTTGAGACTCGGCGGGCCGGATAACGAATTTGTTGATTTTATATGGGTAATTCTACTCAAAGAGCAACAAAAAACAGGCTCAAAATTTTAAAAAGTTAAATCTAGTCGATCTCAAAATAGTTATTTGAATTTCTAAATTTCTAAATTTTTTGAAAACAATATTAGCCCGGATTGAAAACAGCAGGCCAGGTTCGTCCCGCGGGCCGGAGTTTGCCGATACCTGGTATAGATAGATAGATAGATAATATTATTCACAGCCAGTATCTAACACGTATTATGTTTGCATATTTCAGCTGAATTCATACGAACCGACAAAGCGCTCATGCTTCTAATAAACGGCTACCCTTACACGAGGCATACATCGCGCGACGGATTGGTCATATATTGGAGGTGTCGATTGAACGGTCGTCCTCACCAATGTATTGCGAGGGCCACCACCGAGAATAACGAGGTGATCAGTATGAGAGGTATTCACAATCATTCAATGCCCGTTAGCAGGAAGTTGCCCAATGGAAAGTATTTGTTCTTCAAAGAATTTCAATAGTATGGTACATGGTTATTGTTCAGTAATGATATTATACTATGTTGCTGGTTGGGAAAATTTGTATTTTTCACTTTTTTTTAATAAGGATTGTTTTTTTATTCGGATACGTAGATTAAGTATTTTTTCATGTTTTATTTTAATGGCAATTGTGAATTCCGTTATAATAATATGTTGATTTAAAAAAAAAACTTTTCAATTAATCTTTATCCGAATTCATAATACGATATACCTATTTTTTATATTAAATTACATTACTGAAAATTGTAAATGTATAACATTTTGACAAATATTTTTCTAAAAATTTCTTATTTTAATATTTTATTGTAAAATGTTCACGTCATAATCTTATGTGAGTATGTATTTTTTCCTTGTTTAATAAAGCAATGTTAAATTAATTGATTTGTATTATTAAAAAATAAATTGAAAAATCTCTGTGTTCATTATTCAATTTTCATTAACTAATTTAATTGCATTGTCTAAATAATTTTAATTTCTTTCATTTTATCGACTTTTTACATATTATATTTATAAGGGAATATTATGTATAAATTGAATTCATGATTTGTGTTTCGAAAAAAACACATTTTAATTAATTTTTTTAATTGAAAACTACGCTCTCATCCATAAAATTTTCACGTTTTATCATTTATTGATATTCAGTGCTACGTAACCTTTTTCTTTCCGCGGCACACTAACGACATCTCCGAAATTTTGCACACACCTCCAAGGTGACCTTATTTCCTAGGACTTAAAACTGAATGCTCCTTAAAAACAAATAAAAATAATACCTTTCCTCTGTATAAAAAATATTGTTACAAAATTAACAATTTTTACTTTGAAGAACTATCAATTTTGTTAAAAAAAATTTTTCAAGATGCACATTTGTATAAAAGAAAAAATTAAAAGAGACAAAAAAATTAATATTTCGTGTTTATATAAAAATAATTATAGTGCTGCAGTCGATTTTTTTTCTTAAATGTTTAAAATGAACCATAGACTAACAACAATTTTTTTCAAATGGTTTTGGTTTCTTTTGATTACAAAAATTATGTGAAACGAAAAATTTTGTTTTCTTTATTTTCGTATCTTTTTTTTAAAGGTATCATATTTTTTTCTAACAATAAGTACATCGTAACGTTACAAAAACTACGGAATAACCTAAAACACGGAAAAAATAGGACCATCCCGCCCATAATTGGGCATTTGGTTACTACACTACAAATAACTATATTTATGTTAAAGTCAATATGTTTTGCAGTCAGTATGTTTCGTGAAGAAAATATGTAATAATATATTTTCATGATATAGGATTTAATGCTTATATTTGAATCCGTGGTAACACCCAAAGTATTTTGTTAGCAGTATTTTTGAAGCGCCAATATTAGCCTTAAATCGTATGACATAAGGCGCTCTCAAAAATTAATATTTTTCGGCTGTCGGATTCGTAATACAAACTAACTACAAAACATATTGACTATAACATTTATAAAAATTTGCATTTTTTTTATAAACATTATGCATTGATTTTTATATTATTAGTGAGTAGTTTTATATTATTATTTGATTTTATATGTAAGTTTTTTTTTGTATTGGAGAAATGAGCCGCAACACAGCAGTTGCAGATCACTATATAAGTAAGCAAGTAACACGTCCTGTGTTTGCATATTTTAGCCGAAATCATTGAAACCAGCAGAACCACCATGCTGCTAATAAACGGCTATGCTTACACAAAGCAAGTGATGCTTAACGAAAGGGTCATATATTGGAGATGTCGATTGTATAATCGCCCTCACTATTGTCTTGGGAGGGCCATCACAAAGGACAATGAAGTGGTCACCATGAAGGGCTTTCACAATCATCCAATGCCCGTTTTCAAGAGAAATATCGACGGGAAGTATATTTTCGTCAGATAATCGTGATAGTTGTATGAATAAAGTAATGTTGCGTTTTTTGAAAATTAGTATTTTTCACAAAATTTGTCGATTGAATAAATAGATTTGTTTTTTAAATCGATTACAAGAATTAAGTATTATATATTATAGAGTTTTATAATAATTTATTAAAAAAATAATACTCATCAGTAAATATTTGCGATTCGGAAGCCACACCGAGCGGAAAGTAATCATGAAGATCATTTCCCATACTCATCATTCGCTTTGTCTTGGTCAATTAAGACCCTAGCCACATCCCATCTCTCTGGCAGGAGAGATGGGATGTGGCTGTGACTGGTCGGCACACTTACTTTTTCTTTCCGGATATCAGGCGACGTCTGAGTTACACGTGGGTCGTGCCCGATCACTTTGTCTCGCAATATTTGACGGGTCACGGCGCGTTCGCTGCCAAGCTCACGTATTTTGGTTTGCAAAATGACCCTCAATGTGCCTGCGGAGAAATTCAGGACCCGGATCATATCCTGTGGTCCTGTTCTCTGGCAGAAAATGAAAGAAAGGACTTGTTTTCCGGGTTTCCCGACCGTTTGCCAACTTCCAATATAGATTTCGTTTCCTCGAAATTCGCCTTTCGTGCATTCTGCACCTTCGCCAAGAGGGTCAGTTCGCGGAAAGACATATTTCGTTAAATTTTCCTCGCCTGGCATTCCGTATGCCCCCCGGAAAGCAGTCCTTCGCGATTGCTTAGTTAAATTAAATGTAGAGTTCCCAATAAATGTAAATGTGGCGCCCGTAGTTTCGCCTAGTGTTGCTGGTACCCAGCTAAGCCGGCTCAGGAAGCTGGCATAGAGTGGGGTGCATGTAACAGGCGGGATCGTGGGCTCTTATCGAGTTGTATATGTTTATATGCTTATGCAGAGCTGTATATATAAATAGTATTTATTTTAATGCTCCATATTTAATATTTATTGTTAAATTACTGTATTGAAGGGATCTTTGAAACGTATTGAATTTTTACAAATGTCCTTTTAAAAATTTCCATTTTTTTTTACTGTTTTATCAAAAAACGTTTATGATAAAAATCGCATTTGTAACAGTTTTTTTTTCAATAATAAATAAATGATTTATTTAAAAAAATTTATTCGTAATATTGTCTGAATGAATTTAACAAAATACGAATTGAGTTAATATATCATGTGTAAATTTTTTCTAATAAATAATTATTGAATACACAATTTGATTTAAAAAATCTTGATATTTTTTATTCATTTACTTTTTTTTAATAGAAAACTATGCCTTTGCTTCCAAAAAAATAGAAACCAGTTTTATTTTTAATAGAAAATACATTTTATCATTTGTATAGTATTATTTACGACCAATCACTAACATTTTATATATTCTTCTATATTTTAGCCGAATTCATCGAAACCACTCTAACGACCATGCTGCTGATAGACGGCTATGCTTACACGAAGCACTCTAAGCGCAACGAAAAGGTCACATATTGGAGATGTCGATCAAAGAATGGCCCTCACTATTGCCCTACGAGGGCCACCACAAAGAACGATGAGGTAGTCAGCGTGAAAGGCATTCACACTCATCAAAGGCCAGTTCCTAGGTTAATGTCGGATGGAAAGTATTGTTTCGAGAATAAGTTACCTAGCGAATAAGTAGCAATTTTTTTTTCGTTATTTGAATCGGTTTTGTGGATTAAGTATATTTTCATGATAATTTATATAAGTTATTAAAAAAAAAAAACTCTTCAGTGAATCTTTCAGTCAATAGAACGATAATTACTATTTTTCATAAAAAAATCATTGATATATATATTTATATACATAAGTACAGTAGTGTAGCAACTCATCGGTAATTGGATAAAAGTAAAGGGTGCCCGATTCGAAGGGCGTTTTTAGCGCCCCTTTCCCTTTTTTTTTTAAATAAAACGGATGTGAAAATTAAAATAATATTTAATTTTTTTTTATAAACAAGCACTTGTTTTCATTATAAAACTTTCAAAATATTTACATTTTTCCCATATTTTAAAATTGTGGAATAAATAAAAATCTAAAAGCGGGAGATCCCCCACAGTAACAATTTGAGGGGCGCCAAAAACATTGCTGCAGCTCTGCATAAGCATATAAACATATACAACTGTACAGTATATAAATATATATATTTTCAAATATTTCTCTTATCTTTTTTTTATGTTATGTTACGACATCATTAAAATTTTTGAACTGTAAAATTTTAATAAATGTTTCATTAAAAATTTTATTATTTTATCAAAAAATGATCATAACAAAAATTTTATTTGTAATGTTTTTTTTCGTAGACCAATAAATAAAAGGTTAAATTTATCTGCGATGTTGTCTAAATAAATTGAAAAATCTTGTGGATTTTATTTTTGATTTTAAAAATAAATGAAAACCTTATATTGAAAAAAGGTATTTTAACGAACCCGTATGATATAATAATAATTTGAATAATATCATAACATTTATGTATATTTTTGACAGTTTTATTTACCTATTAATTATGAATTTTTTTTTCTTTTCTAATCTAGTGATGGACAACAGTTCACACTACTCAAAATGGAGTATGTTTATTAAATTAAAATATACCATTCATATGCTTTATAAGATATTCTCACTGTCTGTATTATAGTATGAATGTATATAATATTTGAGTATTAAATACACGATTTTTATTTTTTTAAATCTTGTTTTTTTTTCATTTATTTATTTAATACTATGCAAAATAACATTCTTACTCATAAAAAATTGGAAATCAGTTTTATTTTAATAGAAAATCTGCACACGTATTTTCTCGTTTATATAATATTATATTCGGCCACTAACACTTTACGTACTTGATTATTTTAGCCGAATTCATCGAAACCAACAAAGCGCTCATGCTGCTAATAGACGGCTACGCTTACATAAGGAGCTTTTCGCGTGACGAAAAAAATATCACATATTGGAAATGTCGATCAAGCAATAACCCTCACAACTGTCATGCAATTGCCACTACAAAGGACAACGAATTGGTCAAAACGAAGGCCATTCACAATCATCAAAGGCCTGTTTTCCGTAGGTTGCCCAACGGGAAGTATTTGTTCAAGAGAGAATCGAAATACAATAGTTAAACGAATTTAATGATACATTTTTAAGAAATTTGTATAATATTTTTCGCATGTTTTTTTATTGAATAAGTAGGATATTTTTTTATTTAGTTATGTGGATTTAAGTATTTTTAAATTCTTTAATGGCAATTTTGATTCTCGTTACTATGTTTATTTCTAAAAATATACTCGAATGATAGATATTATGTATTATGACAGACTCGTATATACTAATCTAATTTTTATATTAAATTACCAGGGGCGCCGCTAGAGTATTGTGCGCCCGGGGACAAATTATATAATGTCACCAACCATTTTCAAATTAAAAAAAAAACCAAAAAAGTTAGAAAATTTTCCAAGGAAATTTATCTTTAAAATAAATATATAATATATTTCAAACCTCATTTTTTCGCCCCTCTCAGTTTAACACCCGGGGGTCTTTGTACCCCCTTGCTACGTCTCTGATTGCTACATTACTGAAATTTTTAAATGTATAATATTTTGACAATTGTTTCCTTAAAAATTCCTGTTTTTAATGTTTCATTGAAAAATGTTTTTGTGGCTTAATAAATAAATGAATATCAAGTCGATTGATCTGTAATATTATCTAAATAAATTTGAAAATCTCTATGTGATTATTATTTAATTTTTATAGACTACAATTTTCGAATTACCTTGTTAATTATTGAAAGTACGTAATTAACAAGACTTAAAACAATACTAAAAGAAATGTTATTGAATTGCATATTAATAGAGCCGTAGCAATGTTTTTAACGCCTTTGGTGGTTTTTGAAATTTAAAGTTTATGCTATTAAGCCCATGACCACCCACACCTTGAAGGAGAAAATTGAGCCCTATATCAACAAAATTCAGCAACATGTATGGAAAAAATTGATAGAAAATTTCAACAAAAAAATGTGTATATACCAGTAAATCCATTTACCCGATATGCTATTCCACACGTAACCCTATAATATATACTGTATGAATCAATAAAAAAATTACAATTTTTAAGTAGAAATCCGTGTTTTCTATCAAAATTACATCTTGCGTTAATTTTGGGACACCTTTTAGGTATATAAATATTTAACAACACACAATTTGTGTTTAAAAATATTTTTCTTTTTTGTTTATTTTTAATAGAAATTCTGCAAATTTTATGATTTATGACCACCAACTAACACGTCCTACATGTTTGCATATTTTAGCCGAATTCGTCAAAACCTCCAAATCAATAATACTGATAATAAACGGCTACCCCTACTCGAAGAAGAGTTCGGTCAATGAAAGGATCACATATTGGGGGTGTCGATCGAAGAATCCCCCTTGCCTTTGTCCTGCAAGGGCCACCACGAAGGACGGCGAAGTCGTCAACATAAAGGGCTTTCACAATCATCGAAAGCCGTTTATTGCGAAGAAATCGGATGGAAAGTATTGTTTCGAGAATAACTTACCTAACGAATAAGAAAGAAAAATTATTCATTATTTGAATCGGTTTCGTGAATTCAATATATTTTAATGATGATTGTGTATGTTATTATAAGTTAATTTCATATGGTTTTTTCAGTGATTCTTTACATGTATAAATAGTACAATAATTACAAATTTTCATTAGAACAATGTATGTATACATAAATACATATATTTTTTTTAAATATTTCTCTTCATCTATTTTTTACTGTTAAGTTTCTACATTGTTGAGATTTTCGAACTGTGTAAAATTTTGACGAATGTTCCTCTAAAAATTTATATTTTTATTCAGTTTTATCGAAAAAGGTTCATGAAAAAAAAACGTACTTTCGAGGTTTGATAAATAATTACTTATTGTTATGTCAATTTATCTGTAATAACATCTAAATAAATTGAAAAATCACTATGTTTATTTGACTTTTATTGATTTTATAATTATCAGATTGTATTTTTATGAATAATGAATACACGATTTGTTTAAATTTTTTTTTCATTTATTTATTTAATAGAAAGCAACACTTTTACTAATAACAAATTGTAAATCAGTTGTTTTCAATATAAAATCTGCACATGCATTTTATCATTTATATAATACTAGCGGCTTGTACCCGGCGTTGCTCGGGACTCTGTGAAAATAGATTGTGTACCGATTGTCGACGACCGATTGTAATTATTGTCACAATCAATCGTTACGCCGGCAAATTATATTATAATTTATATGGCGATCGATAAAAAAACTGAATGCTTACTTATTTTTTCCGGATTTCAAAGCACATCCTTGCCAAATTTAGTGAACATTCGTCTATCGGCTTAGGAATTTATTGGATACATACACCATTTGAATTTTATATATTATATATATTTACAGCCGTTAACTAATACATTCTATTCTTTTGCATATTTTAGCCGAATTCATCGAAACCACCAAAACGACCATGTTGCTAATAAACGGCTATGCTTACACGAAGAGCGTATCGCTCAACGAATGGGTCACATATTGGAGATGTCGATCATATAGTTACCCTTATCGTTGTTCTGCAAGGGCCACCACGAATGACAACGTGCTTGTCAACATGAAGGGTATTCACAATCATCAAAAGCCCGTTCCCAAGAAAATGATGAATGGGAAGTATATTTTCGTCAAAGAATTTCAACATTTGACATATATTAATTAAGCGATGGTATATGTTTAGAAAATTTGTATTTTTCATATTTTTTATTGAATACATAGAATAGTTATTTGATTTAAATATATTTTAATGGCAATCGATAATGCTTTATGAATTAAATGAATTGAAAAATAGTTTTGGATATGGATTAACTTTTATTGATTTTATAATTATCGGATTATAATTTATTATTGTATTATATATTATATGAATATTGAATACACGATTTGTATTTGAAAAATGTTTCGACATTTTGATTTATTTTTTTACTTTTCCATAAAAAACCTACGTCCTTATTCATAAAATTTTCACATTTTATTATTATACAGAAAGTCCATTAGAAAACTGAAGTGTTCAGAAAAGTTATAACTTAATCATTTTCTTTTTTTTTTCACAGGTTTCTCCCAATTAATTTAACTTATTTCACAAACCTCCCTAGCCCATATCTTCACATTTATAATTTAGAGAACCTACTTCACCAATTTCTCTATTTTCAGCCAAATTCATACACAACGGAAGAGCCGTGCTGCTGATGTTGGACGGGTACATGTACCGAAAAAACAGCATAACATCAAAAACAGAATACTGGAACTGCAATGAATTCCTAATTGGAAATTGCTCCGCCAAAATCCACCTAAATAAATCCAACTATACCATCACGACCATTAAAGGATATCATAACCACGAAAAGCCCAAATATAGCAGAAGTGAAGGAAAGTACATTCAAAGCAAGTGCTATGGTTCCCTCGAACTTTTTGTAAATTTATCAAGTTAATTGAAAGTGTGCGGCTTTTTTTTTTGGAAGACGAAAAATATGTTTGTTCTCTAAATATTTTTTATTCGTTTTTAATTAAACTTCAATATGAAGGAAGCGTATAATATTCTAAAAATTTTATTTCTGATTTTAAAAATAAATGTAAATGTTCATGAAATAATTATAGGTACTTTCATTTACCCATATTGAATAATATTGTTTATTATATTATGTGCATGCTTTTGATACTTTTATTTGACTATTAAATATGGAATAATTTTTTCTTTTTGAAATTTTGTGTTGTGCAATATATTGGTACTAATCCAAAGTTTAGCACATTTATAAAATCCAAATATATGACTCACATGTTTTAAATATAAATACAATATTTTCATTTTTTTAACAGTTTTAAAACTACACCTTACACTCCTTACAGGCAACGGCAACCTATTTTGGTCGTAGGTCGAAATCAGCCAAAATATTTTTTAAGAAGAAATTTTTGGTCAGTAGATATTTTCTTTTTAAAACGATTTATTATAGAATAATATGTTGAATTTCATTGAAAAATAAGAAAAATATATGTACTTTAAAACCTCAAACATAAAAAAGCAAAATAATGTTATTAATTATCATAAAATCAAATTAAATTATCAATGGCACCCTTTGTAATGAATTTTTGATGTCAACTTAGTCACTTTGGTTCATATTATATTATAGTTAGTTATCTTAAGACGAATACAAGCGTCTGAATCTTTGATAGTTAATTTATTTCTGTTCATACTTAAAATAAATTTCGTGTGAAAAAATTTATTGACATTTATAAGTAGAACCGAACGCAAACAAAATTTCAGTCAATTTTTTTAAAAGACGAAAGTTTTATAGGAAGTCATATCCAACACGTTGATGTGAAAATTACTTTTTTTTTTAAATCTTTTCGCAATGTCTTGAATTTATCCGTCCACAACCTTTACTTGCGGAACTAAAGTGAGCAACTTAAAATTATCAAATGGACCACTTGGTGACCCGCGGGTCTTAGGTTGCCGATGACTGGCCTTAACCCATCAAATCATCACATTTTATCATTTATATAATATTATTTACAGCTACTAACTATAATTTTTGCATATTTCAGCCGAATACATCGAAACCGATAAAACGACGATGCTGCTAATAAACGGCTACGCTTACACAAGGCACACAATAGGATCCCACTATAGTATTACAAAATGGAGGTGTCGATCTTATAATAGACCTTTCCATTGTCTTGCGAAGGTCACTACGAAGGATAATGAGGTGGTCAACTTAAGGGGCACCCACAATCATCAAAAGCCCTTTATGTGTAAATCGGCCGACGGGAAGTATTTTATCAATAGACAGAATTCGCTGAAGTAATGGCACGTATTTGAAAAAAAATCGATTTTTCGCAAAATATATTTAATTAAGAAGGTTCGTTTATTTAATCAGTTACGTGAATTACGTATATTTTAATGATAATTGTGAATCTCGTCATAAGTTAATTTCTAAAAACGGGAAGTATTTTTTCTTCAATTAAATGAAAAAATGATATTAGTAAATGTACATATTTAGAAAATTTGTATTTTTCTTTTTTTTTCTTTTAAATTTGTATTTGTAATTTGGATTAAGTCATGGATCATCATTAGCATCCTATTAGTAATCCATTGCAGGACAAGGCCTTACCAGACAAATGCGGATTAAGTATATTTTAATGGAAATTGTTAATTCAAAAAAATATACTCTTCAGTGAATCTTTACACGAATCGATAGAATGATGATTAAGTACAATTTATTATAGGAAAAATAATAACTTTTTTTTTGTAATATTTCTCTATATCTAAATTTTTATGTTAAGTTACTACATTCATGGAATTTTTGAACTGTATAAAATTTTGATGAATACTCCTCTAAAAATTTCTGTTTTTACAGTTTTATCAAAAAAAAAAAAAACACATTTGTAATGTTTTTTTTTATGGTTCAATAAACGAGAAGTCAATTATATTGTAATATTTTCAAAATTAATTGAAAATTTCTTGTCATAATTATTTGATTTTATTGACCTTATTATTATCGGATTAAATGAGTATTGAATACACGATTTTTTTTTTAAATTAATTTAAATATATTTAAACTATGTTCTCACTCATCAAATTTTCACATTTTATCATTCACATGATAATACAAATGCCCACTAACCGATATATTTATATATTTCAGCTAAATTCATCGAAACCGACAAAGCTCTCATGCTGCTAATAAACGGCTACGCTTACACAAAGAACTTTAAGCGTGGCTCAAATGTCACTTATTGGAAATGTCGATCAAACAATAACCCTAACTTTTGTCGTGCAAGGGCCACCACGAAGGACAACGAAGTGATCAAAATGGTGGGAATTCACCATCATCCAAGGCCCATTTTCAGAAAGCTGCTCAACGGGAAGTATTATGTCAAAAGAGTATTTCAATAGTTGTACGAACTAATTAATGGTTCGTGTTTAGAAAATTTGTATTTTTTACAAATCTTGTTGATTAAATAAACGAGTTCGTTATTTGAATCAGTTACGTAGATTAAGTATATTTTAATGGAAATTGTGAATCTCGTTACAAGTTGATTTCAAAAAAATTTGCTCTTCAATGAATTTTTAGATTAATCAATAGTGTGATAATATAAGAATAACTATATCATTTTATTTTTAAAAATTCTCCATATCTAATATATAATATATGTTAAGTTACTATATCATTGAAATTTTGAACTGTGTAAAATTTTGGCAAATTTTCGTTTATATTCCTATTTTTACAGTTTCAATAAAAAAATCGCATTTCTAATGTTTTTTTTTCGTGTTACAATAAACAAAGTGTGAATTTTATCTTAATTAAATTATAATATTATCTAAATAAATTAAAAAGTCTTTATGTGCTTATTATTTGTTTTTATTGACTTTATAATTTTCGGATAATATATAATAATAATATAATATAATATATGAATACTAAAATACACAATTTGTGTTCGAAAAAATCTTGGAATTTTCATTTATAATTTAATAGTCTTAAAATTACCCATTAACAGATCAAATCTTCATATTTCATCATTTATATAATGTTATTTAAGGCTAATTACCAACGCGTCATATATGTTTGCATATTTCCGCTAAATTCATCAAAACCTTCAGATCGACCAAACTATTAATAAACGGTTATGTTTACACGAAGAACTTAACGCGCAACGGAACTTATTGGAGATGTCGATCGTATATTGGCCATGATTATTAATAAAATAAAATAAAGGGCATTCATAATCATCAATGCCCCGATATCGGGAGGTTACCTAGCGGAGAGTATTATTTCATCTGAGAATCGGTGAATAAAATATATTTTATAAAAAAAACTATATAATTTTTCAAAAATATTTCTCTATATCTAATTTTTTTATTAAATTATTAAGATTTTAAAAGCATTTAAAATTCTAACAAATACCCCTTTAAAAATTCTTTTTTTTCTATTTTTTGTGAGAAATATTTATGTTAAAATCGTATTTTTTACGTTTTTCGTTTAATAAAGGCCTGAAGTTTAACCAATTTATCTGATTGTGAAATATTGTCAAAAAATCTTGTGATTTTAGAAATTAATGAAAATCTTATATTGAAAAAAGGTATTTCAATGAACCCGTGCAATAAAAAAAAAACGAAATAAATAATATACATATCATATGTATCTTAATTTTTGACAATTTTATTAACTATTAATTATGATATAATTTTTTTGTTTCCTAATCTAGTGATACGCTACAGTTTTCACTACCAAAAACGTTATTTGATTATTAAATTAAAATATACCACTCATATGTTTTAAATATAAAATGTTATCAATGTCCGTATTTTAGTATTATGAATGTACGTATTTGGATAAAACTGTCTCTTTTTTTTATGGAAAATCTACACATTTTATCATTTATATAATGTTATTTACGGCCACTAGGGATGATAGATTTCCCGAAAATTTCATTTACTGGCAATCCGGTAAAAAAATATTATTACCGGTAAAAAAAATTTTGAAAAAAAAATAATGAGAATCCGAAAAAACCAAAAATACTTTCCTAAAGAAAAACCCGACTTTTCCAAAAATTCAGAAAAATATTTTCTAAAAAAACAATAACTCTTTCCAAAAACTATTTGAAACCCAAAAAAAGCATTTTTTTTGCGGTAAATATTAAAAAATACCGGTAAATTATTCAACTGTTTTTTTTTTACTCTCTTACCGGTAATGACATCCCTAACGGCCACTAACTAACACGTCCTGTATATTTGCATATTTTAGCCGAATTCATCGAAACCGACAAAACTACTATGCTTGTAATCAACGGCTACGGTTTGGTACGGGACAGAATACTCTACAACGATACGGTTATAACATGGAGATGTCGATCAAGGAATAACCCTATTAATTGTCGTGTGAGGGCCACCACGACGGAAAATAAGGTGGTCAAATTCAAAGGCATTCACAATCATCCAAAGCCCGTCATCATGAGATGGCCCAACGGAAAGTATTATGTCCGTACAGGTGAATAGGGTGATTGTATGATAAAATTATGACGTCTTTAGAAATATGTATATGTTTCAAAAATTTTATAGATTAGTGACAGGTTCGTTTTTGTAATCAGTTACGTGTTTGGGTATGTTTTAATTATAATTTTGAATCTAGTTACATGCTAATTTTAAAATAAATACTTTTCGGTGAATCATTTAATATATCATTTGTTTGATAACTACAATTTTTTATAAGAAAAACAATATATATTTTTTTTTAAATATTTCTTTATGTTTAAATTTTTAATATACATATTAAAAATGTGTGTTTTATTTAAAATGTCATGTTTGATAAATTTTTATTTTTTGTATATTAAGTTACTACATTCTAGGAAATTTTGAACTGTATAAAATTGTGATGAATATTCCTCTAAAAAATATTTTTTTTAATACAGTTTTATCAAAAAAAAAAATTCACATGTGTGACGTGTTTAATTAAAGTTTAAATATAATGTCAATTAAATTGTAATATTTTCTGAACGAATTGAAAAATGTATATGTGACTGTTATTTGATTTTATTAACATTATAATTATTGGAGTATGTTTTATGAATATAGAATACACAATTTGTGTTCAGTATAAATCTCGGCATTTTCATTTTTTTTAACAGTTTTAAAACTATTCCTTTAAACATTAAACCTTCACATTTTATCATTTATGTGTTATTTACGGCCACTATCACGTCCTGTACGTTGGCATATTTCAGCCGAATTCATCGAAACATCAATACGACCATGCTGCTAGTAAACGGCTACGTTTTCATAAAGCACACATTAGGATACAACAATTGTATTACAAATTGGAGACGTCGATCTTTTCAAAATTAAGTTTCCAAAAAAAAAAAACAACAACAAAATTTTTCGAAAGTATTCAAAGTTACGGGTCCTCAAAATTGCTCGGGCCTTGGGAATTTACCCCTTCTCTCCCATTTCAACTGTCCTGTATATATCTAATTAACTATATACTGTTTTTCTCTTAATGTTTTTATGTTGATATGTATTTTAGTTGGAACGTATTTAATATTTGACTATTGAATACACTGTTCGTATTTTAATAAAAGTTTGCTAATTCATTTATTTTTTAATGGAAAATTTACATATTTCATTATTTATATAATGTTACAATATTTACGGCCACTGACTGAATGTTTGCATATTTTAGCCAAATTCATCAAAACCAACAAAACGACCATGCTGCTAGTAAACGACTACGCTTTCTTATTGCACAGATCATCACACAATGATACGATTAGAAAATGGAGATGCCGATCAACGAATGCTCCTTACTATTGTCATGCGAAAGCCACCGCGACGGACAATGATGTGGTCGAAGTCAACGGCATTCACAATCATCGGAAGCCCGTTATCATGAGATTGCCCAACGGGGAGTATTTTGTCACGAAATGCGTTGATTGACTTTTATGTCAATACCCGAGAACTCGTGTATAGGGTTTCTGAAAACCCGCGTTTTCAAAACCCGTCGTGTCCGGGTTCAATATTTTGGAAATTCTACGGATCCGGGTCCAAAATCAAGTATATTGTAAACATCGAAATTTAATTTTAATAAATTATTTTTTAAAAGTTATTGTGTTTATGAATTAAAAAAATTCTTAGAATTTTTTAGCTCCCTTTGAATATATGATACATACCGCTAAATTTTCAAATGTTTATAAAGTTATAAATAGATATTTCCCAGCACTGACAATAATACCATATGAACCATGTATGGAAAGTTTTATAATTACATTAATTATTTTTCAATAAGTTATTCTCTTTACGAACTAAAAACATTTTTTTTTTTTACGATTTTTTTTGGGCTCTCTTCGTATATACCGCTGAGGACTGCATACAAAATAGTACTATTTCTGTTAATCGAATTATCTCCAAAACAGTTCATCTCGCGTATAAGTATCGTGTTATTTTTTGTAGGAAATTTTGTGAGCTACATATAATATTTGACTTGCAATATTTTTCTGTAAAAATAACAGTTAACGACATGTCAACGAAAAATCGTTTTCAGTAACCTTTGAACTCCCGTAGAATTTTTTTACTGACATCCAATCGACCGGGAGGTTTTGCAATTATTTTAAGAACTATTTCTCTATGTATAAATATTTATCTCAATTTACTACGTTTTTGATATTTTTAAATTGTGTGAAAAATTACAAATGTTCCTCTAAAAAATTCCTATTTTTTTTTCAGTTTTATCTAATAAAATTAATATAAGAAAATCACATTTGAAATACATATGTATATATTTTTTCTCGTTCAATACATAAAGGGTTATTGTAATATCAATTTATTTGTAATATTTTCTAATCAAATTGAAGAATCTTTATATGTAATATTATTTTATTTTATTGAATTTATTTATATCAGATGAAATAAGTATTGAATACATATTGAATACATTTGATTTTAAAATCTTTTTGCGTTTTTATATAATATATTTTTTTTAATAGAAAATTAATCTCTCACTCATCAAATTTTCCATTCTATAAGATAATATAGGCCACTAACTAACCGATACGTTTGTATGTTTTAGCCGAATTCATCGAAACCGAGAAAACGACCATGCTGCTAGTTAACGGCTTCGCTTTCATAAAGAACAAAACAACCTACAACGATATGGTTAAAACATGGAGATGCCGATCAATAAATAACCCTCACAATTGTCGTGCAAAGGTCACCACATCTGACAACGAGGTGGTCAAAGTTAACGGCATTCACAATCATCGGAAGCCCGTTATCATGAGATTACCCAACGGGAAGTATTTTGTCTGTAGAGGGAATCGGATAATTGTGTGACCAAAGTATTGACACGCCTTTAAAAATATATTTTTCACAAATTTTGTCGATTAGTGAAACAGGTTCTTTTTTTAATCAGTTACGTGTTTACGTATATTTTAATTATAATTTTGAATGTAGTTGTATAATATGTTAGTTTTTGAATAAATGCTCTTCGGTGAATCTTTAAATATAATATATCAGTAGTTTAATAACTACAGTTATTCATAGGAAGAACAATATAATGTTTTTTAATGTTTCTCTATGTTTAAGTTTTTATGTTAAGTTACTATATTCTGGAAATTTTTGAACTGTATAAAGTTTTGATGAATATTCATCCAAAATTTCTTTTTTCATATTGTTTTGTCCAAAAAAATTCATGTACAAAATCACATTTGTAATTTTTTATGTTCATTAGATAAAGGTCAATGTAATGTCAATTAAATTGTAATAATTTCTAAACAAATTTGAAGTCTTTATGTGATTATTATAATATTTGATTTTATTGACTTTATTTATATCGGATCAAATAACTATTGAATACATAATTCGGTTGAAAATTTTTTTTGCGTTTTTAATACTTTTTTTTAATAGAAAATTACTCCCTCACTCATCAATTTTCCCATTCTATAAGATAATATAGGGCACTAACTAACCAATACGTTTGTATGTTTTAGCCGAATTCATCGAAACCGAGAAAACGACCATGCTGCTAGTTAACGGCTTCGCTTTCATAAAGAACAAAACAACCTACAACGAAAGAATTAGAACATGGAGATGCCGATCAATAAATAACCCTCACAATTGTCGTGCGAAAGTCACCACGTCGGACAACGAGGTGGTCAAAGTCAACGGCATTCACAATCATCGGAAGCCCGTTATCATGAGATTGCCCAACGGGAAGTGTTTTATCAATAGAGGTGAAACGGATAATTGTATGACAAAAGTATTGACACGCCTTTAAAAATATATTTTTCACAAATTTTGTCGATTTGTGAAACAGGTTCTTTTTTTTTAATCAGTTACGTGTTTACGTATATTTTAATTATAATTTTGAACGTAGTTGTATGTTTATTTTTGAATAAATGCTCTTCGGTGAATCTTTAAATATATCAGTAGTTTAATAACTACAGTTATTCTTAGGAAGAACAATATAATGTTTTTAAGGTGGCCATATACGCTACGAGAAATCGTTACGATCAGACTGTACAGTTCGAACGGTACCGATAAATCGCTACATGTATTTTATAAAACTGTACAGTTTCGTCCGATTTTTTAAGACTGTGCAGTCGAACGGAACTATACGAAAATTTCAATTGATTAAAGGAATCGAATGAACTGTGCCGACTGATCGTAACGTGTATGCGCTCGTTCAGTTTCACCCTTATGCCATCGCTGACACGTGTGCGTCGGCACTGTTTATTGTACCGTCTGATCGTAACGATTTCTCGTAGCGTATATAGCTTGTATGCCATGTACGATAAACTGTACAGTCTGATCGTAACGATTTCTCGTAGCGTATATGGCCATCATTAAATGTTTCTCTATGTTTAAATTTTTATGTTAAGTTACTATATTCTGGAAATTTTTGAACTGTATAGAATTTTGATGAATGTTCATGCAAAATTCCTTTTTACATATTGTTTTATCAAAAAAAAATTACCTAAAAAAATCACATTTGTAATTTTTTTATGTTCATTAGATAAAGGTCAATATAATGTCAATTAAATTGTAATATTTTCTAAACAATTTGAAAAAACTTTATGTTATTATTATAATATTTGATTGTATTAACTTTATGTATGTCGGATAAAATAAGTATTGAATACATAATTCGATTGAAAAGTTTTTTTGCGTTTTTAATATATTTTTTAAAATTGAAAATCACGTCCTCATTTATCAAATTTTCCCATTCTATAAGATAATATAGGGCACAAACTAATCGATACGTTTGTATGTTTCAGCCGAATTGATCGAAACCGAGAAAACGATCATGCTGCTAGTAAACGGCTACGCGTTCACAAAGAACAAAATATCCCACAACGAAAGAATTAGAACATGGAGATGTCGATCAATTAATAACCCTCACTTTTGTCGTGCGAGGGCCACCACGTCGGACAACGAGGTGGTCAAAGTCAGCGGCATTCACAATCATCGAAAGCCCGTCATCAGTAGAATGCCCAACGGGAAGTGTTTTATCAGTAGAGGTGAAACGGATAATTGTAGGATACAAGTAATGGCACGCCCTTAAAAGAATTCTTTTTTTCCCGATATTTGTTGATTGACCCTTATGTCAATACCCGGACACCCGTGTATCCAGTTATGCTTTGACGCTAAAAAAAATTATGTTCCCATCAAAATATATGTGAATTCCGACCGGTTATTAGGATTATTCTCTATCGATTGCCATATTCATTTTTGAAATCGGTGCAAAAAAACATCGAAAATGAGGGGGTTGAAGTCGTCTGCGCTCCACCAACACCCGTGTATATGTTACCTGTGTATCATGGTATTGCCTATGGTAACTCATTATTTATACTGAATTTCTATGTTGAAAAATTAAAATATCTATTAAATAAGGTAAAAAATACATGGTAATTAGTAATTATTAATATATAATAGTTTAAAAGTATTAATTATTTAAAAAAAATCTAGCTTATGACAAATTTTATTCGAGCGGTTGTCACGAAGATTATAGTTATCTTTGTTTAATTTTTTCACAAATATTATATATTATTTAAGTAGCAAATAATACTTTAAATAAAATTAAACATATTGAAAATATCAGGAAATAGGTTAAATAATTAAATGTATTTTTTAATTAGTTAAATGGGTTAATTAATTATTACATTTTCAATTAATATTCACAATTTATAATTTTTCACATTAAAACCAATTTTCACATTATTATAACATTAAATAAATCTAGATTCAATCATTTTTTAAAGTGATCTTCGATTATATTTGCATGCGCCATGAGAATTTCCGTGAATTGTCACAGGTACGTTTAATTAATTTTAACCGGCAAAGAGGAAAAGTGTTTTATGACTAAAATTCGACTTCTTTTGAAATAAACAAACGATAATAAAAAAATAAGTGTTTTACACTAAAAAAAAATGTCATTTCAAACATGTTCGTTTTATTTTAATCAGTTACGTATTTTTATGTATATTTTGAATACAAATTTTAAATGTATCAATGGTTCGATAACTATAGGTATAATTTTTCATAAGAAGAACAATATAATTTTTTTTTATATTTCTCTATAAATTTTTATATTAAGTTAATTAATACATTCTTGAAATTTTTGAACTGTAAACAATTTTTATAAAAATTCTTCTAAAATTTTCTGTTTTTATACAGTTTTATCGAAAAATGTTCATGATAAAAATCATATTTGTAATGTTTTTTTGTCACGATTCTATATAAATTGTAAAATCTCATGATTTTAGAAATAAATGAAAATTTTAAAATGAAAAGGAGACATTTTAATGAACCCGAATATAAAATAACAAATTGAATAATATCATTTATTATGAGCACATTTTTGACAATTTTATTTAAGTATAAATTTTGAAATAAATGTTTCCTTTTCTAATCTAGTGATGTATAAAAGCTCACGCTACCCAAAGTGTAGTATGTTTATTAAATTAAAATATCCCACTCATTTCTTTTTAATATAAGATATTCTCAATATCTGTATTTTAGTGTGAATGTATATAATATTAGAATAATAAATACACTATTTGTCTTTTTAAATAAAACCGTCCTTATTTATTTATTTTTAATGGAAAATCTACTTATTTTATTATTTATATAATTTTATAATTTATTTATTTATTTTATTTTACCCATACATAATTATATAAATACATTACTGTATGAGTACACATATACCACCATAGCCTAACAGGTCACCCTACATCGCTATGATGGCCAAAAGAAAAATATAACCATCAATAAAAATTTGAAAAAATATATATACAAAATATCGTTAATAAATATAATTTAATTAAATTTAAATCAACTAACCTACGGCAATTTGACATTGCAACAAAACTTTAAACAATTAATTAATTCCAAATATTTAATATTAAACAAATCCACATCAAGGCTAATCAAATTAAAATACATAATGGTCAGCGAAAGAGGAGAGTTGGCAAATACGGCCAATACGGTATAATATTTACGGCCACTGACTAACACGTCCTGTTTTTTTATATTTTAGCCGAATTCATCGAAACCGAGAAAACGACCATGCTGCTAATAAAAGGCTACGGCTACACTAGGTACAGAACGTCCCACAACGACAGGATAAGAAAATGGAGATGCCGATCAATGAATTCCCCTCACTATTGTCATGCGAGGGCCACCACGACGGACAACGAGGTGATTGAAGTCAACGGCATTCATAATCATCGAAAGCCCGTCTTCAGTCGATTGCCCAACGGGAAGTATTTTATCAGTAGAGGTGAATCGGATAGTTGTATGATAAAAGTAATACAACGTCCTTAAAAATATTATATTATATTTTTCACGAAATGTGTTGATTGGCTTTTATGGCAATACCCGGGAACTCGTGTATAGGGTTTCTGAAAAGCTGGGTTTTTAAAACCTGTCGGGTCCGGGTTCAGTATTTTGGAAACCAGACGGGTCCGGGTCCAAAATCAAATATTATATATTGAAAACATCGAGATTTAATTTTAATTAATTGTTTTTTTTTTAATAAGTTAATTTGTTAAACGAATTCAGTTTCAGTTTCAGAATTCAGAACAATTAATCTGTTAATCTGTTAAACGAATTAAAAACATTTTCTTAGAATTTTTTGAGCTCTCTACCTACATACCACTGAGGACTGCCGACATACATATTATAATATTATAGTACTAATTGTAAATCTGATAATCTAATTATCTTTAAAAAGTTTGCTCTTACGAGGAAATATTATATTAGAATAATTTATTGTAGGAAATTTTTTAAGCTAAAAATTTGATTTGCAATATTTTTGTGTAAAATTAAAATTTAACGAAATATTTATGAAAAACCGTTTTCCGTAACCTTTGACCTCCCGTAAAAATTTTTATTGACAGGAAGGTGTTGCAATTTTTTTAAGAACATTTTTCTATGTCTACATTTTTATGTCAAATTACTAAAATATACATATTCTTGAAATTTTTAAACTATGTATGTATATAAAATTTTGACGAATGTTACTCTAAAAATTTCTTTTTTTTCTGTTTTATCGAAAAAAATTCATGTAAAAAAAAATCATATTTTAAATGTATTTTTTGTGGTTCAATAAATAAAGAGTATTATAATATCAATTAGTTAATAATATAGTCTAATTATAAGCAAATTGAAAAATCTTTATGTGCAATATTATTTTATTGACTTTATTATTATCGAGTTTAATTAGTATTACATGATTTTGTTTTAAAATAAAATTGTCGTTTTAATATATTTTTTTAATAAAAAAACTACGCTGTCACTCATAAAATGTCCACGTTTTATAATTTATATGACAATATAGGCCACGAACTGACCGATACGCTTGTATGTTTTAGCCGAATTCATCGAAACCGAAAAAACGACCATGCTTCTAATAAACGGCTACGTTTTCACGAAGCAAAAAACATCCCACAAAGATAGGATTGGGAATTGGAGATGTCGATCAGCGAGTAACCCTCACTATTGTCGTGTGAGGGCAACCACAACGGATAACGAGGTGATTAATGTCAACAATGTTCACAATCATCGAAAGCCCGTTCTCAGTAGATTGTCCAACGGAAAGTATTTTATCAGTAGAGGTGAATCGGATGCGTGTATGATAAAAGTAATACAATATCCTTAAAAAAAATTATATTTTTCACAAAATTTGTTGATTAACCCTTATGTCAATACCCGGGTATTCGTGTATCCAGTTATAAATGACGCAAAAAAAAATTTGTGTTCCCATTTGAATATATGCGAATTGCGACTGGTTATCAGGATCATTGTCTATCGATTGCCATATTCATTTTTAAAATCGGTGGAAAAAAGCATCGAAAAAAAGGGAGTTGAAGTCAACTATTATACATATGTTCCACCAACACCAGTGGATACCCGTGTATTCACCTATAGTAACTGATTATTTATACTGAATTTCGATGATAAACTTTACAATACCAATCAGATATGGTAAACAGTATATGACAATTATGTATGATAGTTAAATAATAAGTGTTGAATATTTAAAAAAAAAAAAATGAAAATGATGACCAAATTTATTCGAGCGATTGTCATGAAAATGATGGATATTTGTTTGCTTAATTTTTTCACAAATATATTAGTTAAATAGCAAATAATTCTTAAAATTAAATTAAACATATTAAGAATATCAGAAAACAAATAAATTGATTAATTAAATAAATAAAAAATTGTTATAATTTATTATATGGGTTCATTAATTTATAGATTAATTATTTTATATTCATTTAAGATTTGTCACGTTAAAACCAATTTTGACATTAAATAAATCCAGAATCAATCATTTACTAAAGCGGTCTTCAATTATATTTGCATACGGCATAAGAATTTCCGTAAATCGTCACAGGTACGTTTAATTAACTTTAATCAGCAAAGAGGAAACGTTTTTTTATTACAAAAACCTACTTCTTTCGATTTAACTAACAGACGATAGTAAAAAAAATAAGCGTTTTACACTAAAAAATGTCATTTCAAACATTTCGTTTTTTAATAAGTTAGTTGTGAATCTTGTTATATTAAATTATATTATAATATGTTAATTTTTGAATAAATTCTCTTCAATGAATCTTTAAATGTATCAATTGTATGATATTTACATTTTTTAATAAGATAAACATTATAATTTTTTTTATATTTCTCTATATTTATATTTTTGTCAGGTTACTACATTCTAGGAATTTTTGAACTGTATAAAATTTTGATGAATATTCTTCCTTAAATTCCTATTTTTAATATATTAAAAATGTATGTTTTGTTTAAAATGTTATGTTTGATATGTTTTAATTTTTTGTATAACATATTAAGTTACTACAATTTTTGAACTGTATAAAACTGTGGAGAATATTCTTATAAAAATTTCAATTCTTATACAGTTTTATCAAAACAAAATTATGGTAAAAAATCACATTGGTAATATTTTTTATGGTTTAATAAATAAAAAATCATTATAATGTCAAATTGTAATATTTTCTAAATAAATAGAAAAATCTTTATGTGACTTTTATTTGATTTTAAGTATTAAAATTATTGGATTATATTTTATGAATATTGAATACACAATTTTTGCTTCATAAAAATCTCTGCATTTTAATATTTTTAACAGTTTTAAAACTATACTTTTAAACATCAAATCTTCATACTTTATCACTTACTTCAGGGGTGGGCAATTGTTTCAGATAGCGAACTGGATTGAAATTATTTTGGACAGTCGCGGGTCAAAGCCGTATCTAATAAAAAATAATAAACTATTTTCAATTTTTTTTTTTAAAATCTGCTTGTAGTCAAAAATATGTAAAATATAATTTTAGAAATCTTTCATACTGGAATCTTCAAAACATTTTTACATAGTAAGAAAATTATCGACTTTTTTTCCCTAATGTAAGATTTTTCAAAAAAAATATTATAATTTGGCCATTAATATTCCTAATAAAATTGAATACTTTAAATACAATTATTTCATTGTAACATAAAATTTAATTCATTTAAATATTATAATTCGGAATATTGATCGAAAAACTAAAATCGTATTGTCAAGAAGTCCGTTTCAGTTCAGGAAAATCATTTATTTTCTGTTCCATTACCAAAAATTTGATGGATATCCTCTTTTAATTCTCATACTCCACTCACTTGTTTTTATTTTATTTAGATTATTTATTAACTTTTTTTAATTGACTTCGTATGATTTCAAATTTTCATTTTGATTAAATTATAAGCAAAAAATAGCTGCGGGCCAAATAAAATCAGCCCGCGGGCCACCTTTTGCCTTTTACTCATATAATGTTATTTACATCCATTAACTAACACGTCCTTTATGTTTCCTTATTTTAGCCGAATTCATCGAAACCGCCAAAACGACCATGCTCTTTTTAAACGGCTATGCTTACACGAAAGACACGATGCAGAAAAAAAATAGGATCATATATTGGAGATGTCGATCATTTCAACTTCCTCATTCTTGTCTTGCAAGGGCCACTACGAAGGACGGTGACGTAGTCAAAATCAAGGGCAATCATAATCATCAAAAGCCCGTTATTGAAAAATTGGACGACGGGAAGTATTCCATCAGTAGAGTGAATCCGAATAATTAATGATCCGTGTTTTGAAAAAAATCGATATTTCACAAAATGTGTCGATTAATTGAGCAGGTTCGTTTTTTTAATCATTTACCTGAATTTTTTATATTTTAATGATAATTGTGAATTTCGCTATAAGTTAATTTCTAAAAAAATGTTCTTCAATGAATCTTTAAATAGTATGATATTACGTATGTTTTTTAATTGTACAATATGATAATTACAATTTTTCATAAGAAGAGAGACATATATATGTATATATATTTTTTAAATATTTCTCTATACTTAAATTATTTTTTATCTTGAGTTATTAAATTCTCGAAATTTTCGAATTGTAAACAATTTTAACGAATATACTCTAAGAATTCATGTTTTTTACAGTTTTATCGAAAAAAAATTCACGTAAAAAATCACATTCGAAATGTATTTTTTTATCGTTCAATAAATAAAGGGTTAATGTAATACCAATTAATTTGTAATATTGTGTAAGCAAATCGAAAAATCTTTATGTATTATGTTTGTTGTTTGATTTTATTGACTTTATTATTATCAGATTAAATGAGTATTAAATACATAATTTTATTTTTAAAAAATGTTGTCATTCAACCTTTTTTATTTTATATATTTTTTAATAGAAAACTATGCTCTCACTCGTCAAATTATCACATTTTATAATTTATATGATTATACACCCGATCCTCTTTTATACGGTTTTTTTACTAAAATGTATTATTATGCCACAATGGTAAGATTCGGTGCAGGTCAGTCAACTGTTACAATTATATGTATAGGTATATAATTATGTTACTAAATAAAAAATTTCGATATTTTTACTTTGCGAATTTTTTTATAAAGTACATTTGGATTACATCAGTATATCCAAATATACTGATGAAACCTATCTCCAATTTTTATATGGTTACCATATTTTTTTACGGTAGTCTCTGGAACATATCCCCGTATAAAAAGAGGATCGGGTGTATATGGCCACTAAGTAACCTATATGTTTGCAAATTTTAGCCGAATACATCGAAACCGATAAAACTACCATGCTGCTGGTAAACGGCTACGCTTTCACAATGGAGAGAACATCTTACTTCGATAGGATTGGAAAATGGAGATGTCGATCAAGGAATAGCCCTCACCATTGTCGTGTAAGGGTCACTACGAAGGACAATAAAGTGTTCCAACTGAAGGGTGTTCACAATCATCGAAAGCCTGTTTTCAGTAGGCTGTCCAACGGGCAGTATTTTGTCAACAGAGAATCACAATAGTTATACAAGTTACTTAATGGTACGTGTTTAAAAAAAATTAATTTTTCACAAATCTCGTAGATGTAATAAACGGGTTTGTTATTTGTATCGGTTATGTGGTTTAAGTATATTTTAATGACAATTATGAATCTCGTTATAAGCTGTTTTCTGAAAAAATAATCTTCAGTGAATCTTTACACGAACTGATAAAACGATGATTTACAGACAGATTTAACGATGATGACAGACTTACAGTTTTTCGTTAGAAATACTATTTTTTTTTAATAAATCTTCATATCTATTTTTTTATTTTATGTTAAGTTATTGTATCATTGAAATTTTTGAACTGTGTAAAATTTAGGGTTTCTGAAAACCCGGGTTTTCAAAACCCGTCGGATCCGGGTCCAATATTTTAGATACCCGACGAGTTCGGGTCGGGTCCGGGTCCAAAATAATTTTTTTTTAAATTTGAAAAATAAAAATACATACTGCAGACGGAAGATCGCAACTGTGAACCTTCCGTGAAACGAAAGCACTTAGGCAGGTATTTCTCAAATTGAAATACATGACGCATTCGAAAATGCATTGTATTTCGGAAGACGGACTTGCATCCATATATGCCCCATTGAATTTTATTATCCTTAGCGGTATTCTGAGAAGAAATTATTTGCGTACGAAAATAACGTTTTACGTATGTACGAGTATGTACTTTAAAAGGCAAAAAAAATTAAACTTCAAATATTTCGAATTGCCTATTCCATTTTTGTTTTTCGCCTATATTTTGTTAAAAAATTAAATTTTATAACGCATTTTAATTTAAAAAAAATATTAATAATTAAAAAAAAAAATTATTTCTTGTTACCCGGACCCGATGGTTTTTAGTCTCGGGTCCGGGTTTTAGGTCCATTACCCGTCGGGTTCGGGTCCGGGTCGGGTCGAGTCCAGAAACCCCAGACTAAAATTTCGACCAATTTTCTTTAAAATTCCTATTTTCACAATTTTACCAAAAAATTGCATTAATAACGCTTTTTTTTAACGTTTCAACAAACAAAAAGTTATTGTTATATTATTAAATCATCGTATATTATTTAAATATAGTCTATATGTGGTTATTATTTGTTGTTGTTACATTTATAATTATTGGATTATATTTTATGAAGATTGAATACATGATTTGTATTTAATAAAAATCTTTGCATTTTAATTTTTTTAACAGTTTTAAAAATACACTTATAACCATCAAATTTTTTACATTTTACCATTTATATAATATTATTTGAGGCCACTAATCACCGCATCCTATATTTTTGCACATTTCAGTCAAATTCATCAAAACCTTGAGATCGACCAAACTGTTAATAAACGGCTACACTTACATAAAGAACTCGCAGAACGAAAGGGTCCAATATTGGGGATGTCGATCAAAGCATCCTCCTTGGCGTTGCCCTGCGAAGGCCACCACGAAGGACAAAGAGGTCATCAGCATAAGGGGCACTCACAATCACCAAAAGCCTGATATCAGGAGGTTGCCCAACGGGGAATATTATTTCCCTTGAGAATCGCTGGATTGAGTGTTGTTTATTTTAATGGCAGAATCTCGTTTCAAAAATTATATGCATGGCCCCACTAGGGTTCAGCAGGGCTTTAGTCCAAGGCCTGAGGTGGCAGAAGAGCCCGGCATAGAAAAAAATTATAAAATTATTTTTAAATAGAATCTATCAATTCTGTTCGTCTTTATATTATAGATAATTCGACTTGGTGGTACCTACTAAAAAACTATGTAATAAAATAAAAATCGGTGTGACGAGGGGCCCCGATAAAGTCTCTGGCCCTAGGCCCGATTTCAGGATGTGGGGGCCATGATTATATTATATGTATCTTGTTTAAAAAAAAAAAACTATATACTGAATGGTGAATCCTTAATACGTTAATTACAGTTTCAAGAAAGACTATTTAATTTTTTTATAATATTTCTCCATATTTATTTATTTTTTGTTAAATGACTAAATTTTTGGGATTTTCGAACCATATAAAATTTTATCGAATATCCTTTTAAAAATTACATTTTTTTTTGTTTTTGCGAAAAATATTCACGTAAAAATGGCATTTCTAACGTTTACAATAAAAAAACGGTCATTATTAAGTAAGTTTATCTGTAATATTATATTTTCTAAATACAATAAATTGAAAAATCGTGATTTTGTTTTTGTTTTTAAAAATACATGAAAACCTCAAAACTCATTCGTTCATACCTCAAAATCCAACGGCAACTTTGGCTTATCAGAAGAAACTAAAGAGGTGGGAAATAATTTTATAGAGGAGACAAAGGATACGATCACGTATCATGTTATTCCACAAAAAAATAGATTTTGAAAAAATGTTATTTACCACATTATTTACGGCACGCATCCAATTATCAAAAAATACAAAATATTTTTAAATAGGACGTAAAGTACAGTTTAAATATGATGCGAAACAATATAAAATTCAAGAATCGATTATCATAAAAGCATTTCAGCAATAATTATACTATGAAATTTCAGCGTAGCGTTAAATTTTCTAGGAATTACAACATTAAAACGATTGGTATTTTTTTGAAACAAAAAACAAAATTTTAACTCTTTGTCAGTCAAAAATGATTCATCACGCGAAAATGTACCGCGAGCGTAGCGTTTATGCAATACTATCGTTCATGGAACGTGTCTATGCAGTTTTCGGTTTGCAAATGGTGAATTATAAGACGTTATGTTTGAATGTGACCAAAATCAGAAAAGTCTACTGCTGCATCATCATCATAATAACATTTTGTATTTCTATGAAAAAAACAATTTCCGATCTTCAAGTTGATCGTTTAGGATTGTACTCCGCGTTTTTAGAAGTAGTCGAATGTGCGTTTGGAATAGTCGCCCTAATCACCGAATCGCTCTTCAAAATCGAAGAAAAATCAGAAGTTTACAGAAATTTGCGAAGAATCGACAAAGTCTTGAACATAAACCCGATTGTAGTGACTTCAACGATTGCCGTGATGCATTGCGTTGCGTTGATTTACGAAATTATTTTATACGTTCACAATTATTTTGTGGGGAATTATGCCATTCACGAGATTTTATCGTTAATAAAAACACTCTACATAGACTTCATAGTGCTGCAGTTTGTAGCTGAAATGCATTCAAATATGGTACGTTTGAAAATTATAAACGATTATATGAAAAATTTGCTATGTGACCCGCATTTAGTGAACGCTGAACGGTGCGAGTTTTTGACATCGTGGAAGTTGATGCCCGAAGAGGAAAAGTTTTTCACGAAGAAGAAGTTGAAGGTGCTTGAGTTGGCGAAAGTTTATGAAAAGTTGACCGATAATATTGTCGTAATCTTAAAACGGCTCAAGACACCGGTTATTATTAATGTTATTATAAGAGTATAATTTTTAATCTTGTATAGAAATGTATAATTTTTTTTTGTTCATTCAGTTTTCGTTACTGATCATCGAAACGGTTTGTATCGTGATAATAATCGTCCAGGTCATGATGACAGAAAAACTACAAGGAAATGAGGTATAAAATATTATTTAAATACCTATTTCTAAATATAACAAATTTTTATTAAATACAAAAATCATGATCAAAAACAAAAATTTTAACTTTTTTTTTTAGAATACTTTATTTGAACGACCTCTATCTGTATGGGCTATGCATTATTTTGTACAAATAACAGGAACGATAGCGGCGATTGAGGCATTAAAAGCCGAAACTAATTGGACTAAAGAAATCTTATCAAAAAGCTTAATTGTCGACAAACATGGTAACTTTATGACGAATTTGGCAATAATATCAAATATATTTTAAATAAAATTTTATTGATAATATCAGATGCAAATATTTGCAAAGATTTGTCATCATTCGTTACTTTTACTACAAATCGGAATATAGATCTGACTATAAGAAATTGCATTCCGATGGACATTTCATTATATTATGCGTTGGTGAGTATCATCGCGTCGTACACAATAATTTTTACACAACTTACTGAGTGAATATTTACATTGTCTCACTATCAATTGTTTTTTTTTTGTAAATTTAAATAAAGATTTATTGTAAATTAACGAAGATTTTTTTTGTCCGTATCTATCCATCTAACATATCTATCTATACTATTATAAGTATGAAAGTTTGTTTGTCATACTGAGTCACTTCTGAAATAATTAATTTTTGTACTTAATAGAAAAAGTAACCAGGTAGGACTCCAAAAATTCCCGAATTCCAATCAGATATCTTAAAAAATATTCCAGTAGCGACAGACGACAGTCTCAATAATTGTAAATCTAGTTATACGTTGATTTCTTAAAAAAAATACTCTTCAGCGAATCTTCAAATCAGGGATGGCCAACTGAAATAACTTGGTGGGCCAAATGAAATAAAGCACGTCTTTGAAGGGCCACCCATAAATTTTGTGAAACTTAATAATAATATGATAGTTTTTATATTCTATTAAAAATAAAAAAAAAACAGCTTATTAAGATATTTACTTATTATTAAGATATTTTATTATTATTAAGATATTTTATTATATTTAACCCTTATGTCAATAGCCGGGTACCCGGGTACCCTTTTGGACTTTGACGCTAAAAATTTAAATTGTAATTTCTAACCGTAACAAAAAATATAAACCAAGAATGAAAACCGTGGATAAATATTTTATAAATAAAAATAAAATGAAAGATTCTAACCATAATAGAAAGTATAAATTAAAATTTAACAAAAACCTGACTTAAAACTACCGAAATCGACAGATTATCCTTGGAGAAAAATTATTTATATTATATTGTCTAAATAAATTGAATAATCGTTATCTTTTATTATTAAATTTTTATTGACATCATAATAATCAGATTACTTATTACGTAACAAATAAATTAAAATTTTTTACTAATATTATTATATAAAATTTTATAAACCGTCTACAAACACTTTTTTTGATTTGTAATATCTTCTCCAAAAGCCGAATCGATGGTTAATATGACCTTTGTTGTGTTGTGTTAATTTGAACTCACACAAACAAATGACACGCAAATCTCTTATCGACAGCATATCTTTTACGGTCAAAAAATAAATATTAACAAGTCAACCTACAAATTAAAAATAATTAAGGAACATGATTCTCTTCTAATACTAAAAACAAAAAAAAATTGTTTACTATTCACGTCTTGTTCCCAGGACGATCTGTTTTTGACCGAGCGAATTTCCGTCCTGTGATACGTTACAACCTAATATAATACATAATAGGTATACCTATCATTTTTTTTGCCTAAATATTTAATTAAAAAAAAATTGTACGTATAAAAATCGTGAAACAATTTAATTCATCAAATATTATATTGTACAATCAGAAACCCAGGATCATTGAGAGGGGCGGGTTAGAGGGGGGAGAGGGGTAAATTCCCAGGGCTCGGGTCTATTTTGAGAACCCGTGACCGATTTTGAAATTTTTTGGGTCCAACTATGTTTTTGCGAAAATATTGGACACAGTGGTGGGTTGAACGGTACGGGGATAAAGTGGTCGCTTAGAGCCCCCGATTCGTATGAGCTAATTAATAATAGGCCCCGAATTTTCATTTTATGTTTTGAATAATTTTTAAAAGCGTTATGAATTTTTGTTTTTTGAGAATCAAAAATTATGGAATAAATAAAAATTTTGAAGGGAACAGGGCCCTGAAATATTTTTTATTTTTTTCCCATGACCCGGAATTTCTCTTTACATCCCTACAAAAACTATTTAACTCACCAAAAATCCGAACATTGTATTCAAATAAGTTATAATTTTCAGTATTTTTCATACCGACGAAAAAACGGAACATCCTCATAGTGAACGGCTACAAATTACACATGAACGGCATCAAGAGCAACAGCGGCAAATCCTATTGGAGATGTTCAACTATTTTTGCCAACAAATGCACTGCGACAGCCATCACCTGCGACAACGTGTTGATGGCCTACAAAGGAGTGCACAATCACGAACCATCTCTTGATCGTGAATGGCTTGAGTTGGTCAGTAAATTTATTTTGAGCGACGGTGCTCAATTGCATAACAATACAGTGGTATGATGTTATGTTATAATCCGCATTATTGATTTGGATGTTTTCTTTGAGCGGGTGGTCAGTTCCAATTAGGGCTTGCAATTCCGGTATTTCTTGAGAGGCGCCATTATGGTTTTGTGAACCTGGGGGGGGGATGGTAATTATTTATTCTTTTTACATTTATACATTTTTATACTATTTATACATTTTTTAACATATGATGGATTTCCCATGGATTTGCATACATATATTTTATACAATGTGACTTTCACTGAAACTAGAAAAAATGGATTACTACCCCTCCCCCCCCACGGATTTGTATACACATATTTCATATAATTTTTAGGTTTCAATCAAAGATACTGTTTTTTTTAGTAAAAGTAGCCATATACAGTCATAATTTAATCTACATACATTTATTTTTTTTATTTACCGGTAATCGAAATTTGACGGTAAATTGCAAGCCCTAGTTCCAATACGAACAGTTGGATTTGTATTGTTTTGATTTTTTAATGTTGAAATGTTTTGAGAAAATTATCTGTGATTGACAAATCAAAGACTGTCTGTAATGTTTTTTTTTTAATGTCATTTATGTATGTTTTTTGTTGTCTTGTTATGAAAATAATAAAATTATATGAATACCCCTAAAATAAAAATCCTCGGTGTTCTATTAATTGATAAGTTTATTGATATTAAAATGTACTTAGTACAAACTAGTATTATATATTCGTCCTAAAGAAAAACTGTTGTACATGAAAAATTAAAAATATATATATTTTTCAAATGCTCCTATGAGCTATTTTCGAAATCCCATATATTTTCATTGGAAATCAATGTGTGATAATTTCCAGTATTATTAAAAAAAAAGTTATATGTATTATAGTTATATGTTATATGTATTTTAAAATTGTTTTAATAAAATTTAATGTTATTATTTGCTTTTAAATATGACAATACTCGAATCTACATATATTATCTGCCTCAATTATTATCATTCTAGCAATAAAATATTAATGTATTATTCAATAGCATGGTTAATATTAATATAATATCTGTCCATTTGTAACCCAATTATTGTACACGAAATAGTAATTCCTGTAATTGAATAACAATATCTAAAATCAGAGTTGGTATGCGACATTGTCGTTATATGTTCGAAATAAATGCAAAATTTATTTGATTATAAAAATAATGTAAACAAATTTTTTTTTTTGTAACTCACCCTTATTTTGCATGATTAATAATTTTCCAACTATTCCATCCTCTTCATTATATGATTTCTCCCAAAATCGAAATTGTCAACATAATAAGCTTTCTTTTCTTCCAAAAAGTGACAGAAACTTTTAAAGGTTCTGAGAATATTTTTCTTTAAAAATAAAACATTTAATATCAATATACACACACTACATCGAACAATACTTGAATATTAGATTTCACAAAAATATTGATTCCTATCTCCAAAACAAGATCAAATGATGTGACAAAACTCAACTGGAAATGAAAGTATTATAAATAATATTCTGCAAGCTGTTTCTAGAATTTTTTGTAGAAGGGATGATTTCGAAGTGTACATGAATTCAAATAATTTTCAAATGAATAAATAGGGTTTCTATTGGGTTCACGGTAAAGACGAAAGGCAGATGAGTTCAAAATATAATATGAACTCATTTTCTTTAACTATTGACTATAAATCAGTATAAATACTCTCAAATAGTCGCAAAACTAATTGTAAGAACTGGAAAAATATGTTCATTTTTATTAAATCTATATTAAAAAATAAATAAAATAATATCATATTCCTATAATTGAATAAAAATATCTAAACCGAATCAATTCAACGTCAATGTGTCAATGTGCGACAGTATCGGCGTGCTCCAGTGTCGTGTGCGCAATTGTCATTTACGCAAACGTCTGGTGACCTACTAGGCGATGTTTTCGAGATTCAGATTATGCGTAGATGGTCGATTTTAAATGTGTTATAGCGAGGCTCACATAACCTATGCACTGACAGATGTACGCGCGTCTGTTTTGCGCGGGCTTAACTGTCAACTGTCAGTTGTGTGTGCTGATGTGAAGTTCGTAAAAGTAACGTATTTTTTTAGTATTTAATTATTTACATCTTTATGAAAGTACGTATTATACACCTAACTCTCTTTTTACACGGAGGAATTACTTTCCAGAGATTATGTGTAAACTTTTTCTTTGGTTAACATATAAAATTGGAGATAGGTTCCATCAATATATTCGGATAGGACTTCTATCCAGATATACTTCATAAAAATTGTCGCTAAATTATTTATTGACAAATTTGTAATGAAAATGCATTGTATGTGCTTAAATTGAGATTCTTAACGTATTTCACTTGTAATTCGTGAGTTATAAGTTTGTAAATTAAGTTTTTAACGAATTTTACGTGTAGTTTGGAGGTTATATTAATCAATTTTTAATCATATTGTAACGAGTTTTGGGTTTACATGTTGTGTAGTAGCTCATTTTGCCATCCGAACTATTAGTGTGCAAATTACGCCGATTTAATGGGAAATGTCCTATAAAAACTGTAAAATATAACCTCCCAACAGCATGCACACATACGAAATTCGTTAAAAAACTTAATTTGCGTACTATGAATTACAATTCATAAATTTCGCTTGAAATACATTAAGAAATTTAATTTTATACACCTATAGTGCATTTTTATCTGTTAAAATACAAATCTGTTGATAAATAACTTATGCACCTTAAACGAAGTATTACCAAAATGTATAATTTTTAATCCGCATTACAGTAAAATAATATCGATTATCTTTCTTGAAAATTTCGAAACAACATTAAAAAAAACCCATATAAAAAGTAATTTAGTGGATTTTCAAGTTAAATATTTTATTTGATTTTTAGAAAAAAAATCGATATCGAATAATCAAAGAATTATTGGGAAGAAATAACTTGCATACACTTACATAAGCTTACAATAAGTGATACTACATTTTGTTCTTACAATTAGCAAACAGGCCGAGCAGCAATACTCACAATAAATGATGTTCTTTAGCAGAAACATCTAAATATCAGTTAATCTTGGCTCTTTGGGAATGATCAAGGATGTCAAACTACAAGATATATGTGTTTCCGTAGTAAATTTGTTTGTCACAATGCCAGAAGTTACAAAAATTGTAATTAGTATTTTAGATCAAGCCAATTTTTGTCATTTATAATTTTATTATAGTTCAAAATTTTTCCATTATTATTTTAATGTAAATAATAAGTATTTTAATTTGTAAATTTAAAATAAAATGTTCTTAATTTTATTTTTCCATAAAAAATTTGTTTTATTTTAATTCCCTCTAATTTAAATAATGTAATGGCTAGATATCATTAGGCTGCAGATGATTTGATCTGTAAATTACATTATTGCAACGCCTTGATGTTAAATGTTGTGTGTCTCCATCAGCCAATTACACAAGCCTAGAGAAGAGTCAGTAATACATTTAAATAAAATAAAAAGCAACATATTGTTAAAACAGTACTCCCACATGAACATGTGTAATAAAATAATTAGTGTTTATTTATAAAATCATCATAAGCAACCTATTAGTTTTTCAAAATCTCATCAACTAATGTTGACGATCTGGTCTTTATCATACTTTTACTTTTTACCATATTGCATTAGCCCAAAACATATTGATAAGTAGCAGGAAAAATAAGAGTCAACCCAGGAAACCCACAATCTCGCCTGTTGCATACATTCCATTCTATGTCAGCTTCCTGAGTACCAATTTAAAAATTATAAATGTTTATTTAATTAAAACAAGTTGACTAACATGTCCAATATGTTTGCATATTTTAGCCGAATTCATCGAAACCGCCAGATCGACCAATCTGTTAATAAACGGCTATGCTTACTGGAGGAACAGTTCGTTCAGAGAAAGGATTGTTTATTGGAAATGTCGATCAAAGAATCATCCTCACCGTTGTCCTGCGAGGGTCACCACGATGGATAACAAAATCTTCACTATGAAAGACAATCACAATCATCAAAAGCCCGTTATCAAAAGGATGCCTGATGGGAAGTGTATTTTCGAAAATGTATGACAATAGTTATGTTAATAATGTAATGGTAAAATAAAATTTTCATAAAAGCATAAAAATATAATTTGTTATTTTATTTAACAGTCAAAAGTTTCTTTTCAGGATATGAAATCTTATATGATTATGAAATCTTTCATTTTAAATTTCCAATATTAGAACAGGCACCCCGAGCAGTCACCGAGAACATTTTAAAGCCAAAATATATGTAATTATAAAAATTGCGATAATTTCTTTTAAAAAAATCAAATAATATTAGTAAAAAAATATTTATTGTTTTTATACTATTTATTGAGACGAATAAAAAAGAAATACTGGTCTTATGAATTGATTAGGTACTTGAATTTGTGTACATATATGTAGAGATGAATTTTACAAATGTTTTGTAGTAGTTTTTTTAGTATTCACTCTATTTCCAATATTATTTTGAGTGTTTTCATATTTTTGTAATGCAATTTTATTTAAGAAATAAATAAATAAAAATTTTAAAGACTAAAGTATTTTAATTAACCCATGTAATGAAACAGATGCATTAATGTGCAAATTTTTGAGAACTTTATTTAACTATTTATAAAATAAAATTTTCTTTTTCAAATCATTTTATGTGCAATCCCACTACCCAAAAGTTTGCACTATCCAAAAAGTAGTATGTTTATTAAATTAAAATATACAACTCCCTTGCATTGAATATACCATACAAATACTTGTCATAATATATATGAACAGAATAAAAAAATATATATGAACGGAATGTGTTTGTGAATAATATGTGAACACAATTTGTGCTCCGGAAAAATCTTAACACTTTTATTTATTTATAATAGAAAATAGGAAACTAACAATAAGCTCTTACCCGTAACAAATTTAAAATAAAGTTTTTTCAATACAAAATGTACATATTTTATCGTTTATATATTATCTACTACTAACACGTCTTGTTTGTTTGCATATTTTAGGCGAACTCATCGAAACCACCCAAACGACTATGCTGCTGTTGAATGGCTATGCTTACACAAAGCACACAACATCACGCAACGATAGGATTGCATATTGGAGATGTCGATCATTTAATCTTCCTCATTATTGCCGTGCGAGGGTCACTATGAGGGACAACAAAATCGCCAAGTTGACCGGCTTTCACCATCATCAAAGGCCCATTTTCAAGCAGGAGCTCAACGGGAAGTATTTATTTTTTAAAGAAACACCATAGTTATATTTTATGTTTATTTATAAAGTGATACATGCATCATGGGAACATGCACAAGTTTTAAGTTTACGTTTTTAGAAAATTTGTATTTTTCCCAAATTTTGTCTATTACATAAATAGGTTCGTTTTTCAAGCTTTTTATTAGCTTGCTCTGATTTAATGAATCGGTTACATGGATTAAGTATATATTAATTGCGATTTTTAATTACTTAAAAATACTCTTTAGTGAACAAAAAAATAATTAAACCTCTCAATACCCTGCAAATTTTCGATAACTTGGAAAAAATGCCCTAGAAATTATCTGATTTTGAGGATACTCATATTTTTCCCAACACTGCTAAAATCTAGTATATTGTCATTTTTTTTTAATATTCTATCGAGAAATTCTATTGTCATTTTTCGAATATAATTTAAAAAAAATTCTAATTACATTTCGTTACATGTATCAATATTCCTTACGTGCAAAAACAAGCAAAAGAATACAAACAAAAATAAAATTTCGATAATTCCATATTTATAATCATCATCATCATTATCAACATATACATCCAATGCAGGATGAAGTCTTGTCAACTTGCGTTGGCAGTTTGGGCGGTACCTTATCACGTGTGCCCACCACGCTTCGATAAGGGGCAGGGAACATAAGAGCCAACTCCTCCCCATGCCAGCAGAGAAGGCTCTCGGACCATCGGAACGCGTATCTATGTGTCTGAATCCGGTCGCTGCTCAGTGAACATATCGCAATGATAGCCAGTGAGGCAGACGAGACAGAGACTGAGCAGATTGCGTCCTCTCTGCCCGCTTTTGATCGCGTGGTCTCCAGCTGGCATCTGAGGCTAGCCCGATGGCCCTACATGGTCCAGACCTCAGTACAGCACACCTCATTGGTCCTCGCCGTTACCAAAGATTTTTGTTTTTGTTTTAGCGTTACTGTCTGGTCATGCGGTTAGTTATTTGGTACTTTACTCAGGCAATCCTTCCTCTAACAATAAGTGTTATGCATGCTATTCGGAGTCCGCATGCATACACATACCCACACACACATACATATACACACATACATGTATACATATACATGTATATACATACACATACACACACGTACACATGCATACACACATACATGCATACAAACATACACGCATTCATATATACGTATTTTTCCTTTATTAAAGTTAATGAATATTCAAATTACAACTAACAATAAGTGAGTGAAATTATCTCGGAAAGCGTCTCGAGGATGCATATAATAGTGATTGTAAAAGTTTCTTCCAAAGATAGAAATATTGAAGTATACGAAAGTATATACAATTTTATTCGATTTTACGCTATTGCGAACGCCACGTAGATATGCCGCGACGAGCATTTCACAAGTATTTATCGTGATTCGATCTATGGGTTTAATTGTAAGTATGGATTTAGATTTACGCGGGAAGTACGCACCGACACTTTTGGAATTTACTCGCGGCAGAAAAAATTCGCGGTTCAAATAGATTTTTTTTTTTTTTTTTCAGGAGTTTGGCAGTCGCGTATGAATAATAAAGATTTAGAAACACTTGTAATTTAATATAAAGTTGGAAAGCGCTGGAAACACTGCAAGAAAAGAAAAAAAATGTGTAAAGGGACACGTCGAACGATTCCGGGATGTGTCGATCGATGCCAGATGTTTGAGCGTGTATTAGTTATCGCTCGTGTGAAATTACCGGCATTTTTTGATATTGGCGATTTAGTTAGTATGCGATTAGTGGGTACTACATGGATAGTGTGTTAGAGGAGGGGGGGGCTATCAAAATTCTAAATAAGGTCTATAGGGAAGTACAAATACTAAAAAAGATATTACTATAATACAAAGTTCACAAAAAGAACATTAATTGTTAAATCATGTCACCGATATTCCGTGAGGTGTCTAATTAATTAACACGCATATATTTCCCATGCGTCTTTGAAGGACGTGGTTATTTAATTTGCAGACGATAGCAAGACATTATGATTATGTGATTTCGTCGGTAATTCATTTTCAGTAATAATAGTAATAACACATGGTGGGCCCTTAACGAAAACTGCATGCGGGCCAAGTTTTCTAGATTCGTCCCTGCTCGATGTAAACCACCCTGCACAAATGCGAAAACACCAATAGGGAGACAAACAGATGATCTCGAAGGACATATCATACAAGGAACCGACCGTTTCCGAAGATTTTGAGTAATTCGACCCTTACCGACATCTGTCAGTGTTGTCTGTGTTATTTTTTTGAGCTATAATATTTGAACTTTTTTGTCGCAGGGGTTGCCGATCGGCGGGTCGATTGATCAAACCTTTAAAAGAATCGGATAATTTATTGAAAAATTCCAGTTTAATAGATCCCTTTAATCAAAGGACTGGGTCTCAATGTACGATCAGGCAAACTATATCGAGCAGAGCAGAAAACAAGACAAAGACAAAACAGATGTCAATACATATAGATTTCTGCGTATTTCAGCAGCCGCTCACGAGGAATTATAATACATCAATTGTCAGAATTACGTACCGTTCCGTAAGTCGTTTGTCGCGGAATATAGTTTTAGCTAATGTAGTGTTAGTTTAATTATTTATACTGGCAAATTTGTGAGACAAAATACTAATTATTAGGTTCTACTACAAATTTTTTTTTTTTTTTTTTTTAGGTTCTACTACTAATTATTAGGTCCTACTGTTATTTTACGACTATTCTATTATATATTAATTTGTCAATTTATCAGTTCAGATGTGCTGTGTCCATGTGAGCAGCTACATAGTTTGCGTCCTTTCTTTGTTCCCGGCCTTAGCTTGTGTCTCTTTCTATCTGCTCAGGTATAGGAGTTTCGCACCCTACTCGTCTTCTTCGCGATGTTTGCAACACTCGAATTTGTAAGATTTGAAATGTGAATACGTGATTTGCGGTTGATTTATTGGTTAACATGCTACTTTGAAACACTATAATATAGTCCATCAATCGAGTGGACATTGCTAACAAGTTAGATGCAAATAGAAAGATTAAGGGTTGAAAAAACTCGAAAACTCTGGGATCGTACCCCACACACACGTCTTTCCCGGTCGGCGGTCTGACCCGGAATCCCATATTTATAATATGTGCGAGAAAAATTTTCATTTCTCCGATTGATATTCAAAATAACGTAAATCACTAGGTTGTTTACAATAATTAATTATTAATCAATATAAGAATATTATATTCTAATATGAAATTTTTTTTTTTTGCTCAAAATATCTTTAAAATCAGGAAATAAATATGTTTTTTTTTAAAAGGTCATGGGTATTAAGAGAATATATTTTCAAATTTTTTTTATTAAAAATTAATATGTTATAAGATTATAAATTAATTCAATCCATTAAATATATACAAAACCATTTCACTTTCAAAAATTCCGAATATACAAATAAGTTTTTAAATTATTTAGAATAATATAATTAAAATTATTATTTAAGATTTTTTATTTTATTTTTTCAATCGGCACTTTCACTATTTCATAAATGAAAAAATGCATTGGTGTATTTAAATATTCAATTAAATTATCTAGACATATACGATGATCCAACCCAACAAAAGCAAATCGATAAAAGTACACATTAGGCATGATTCGTATTCCGAATTAATTGATATGTCGATTATTCGGTGTTATTTTAGTGACATTCAATATTTTCTATTGTTGTTCATTTTATATACTCGTAATCGATTAAATTTTCACTTTATTATGGATTAAAATGGTTGGTGATTCAATTAAAATTTCAATCAAATTGTAATAGTGTTTGCATTTCAGATATTTAAAAAAGTAACAATATTGTATAAGTAATTATCGCTCCTGAAAATGACAATAAAAAGGAATAATTTAACACAAATAAAAAACCATTTGTATCCATTGAATTACTCGAAATTACAAATTTCCCAAAAGCGCGAATCTTAGTAACTGTAATCAGAAAAAAATAGTAAAAGTACATTATTAAATTAATGAAAATTTCAAAAAAATCGTTATTTCCAAACCTTCACCATTTAAATTAGCCATCCATATTTTGCAAATCAATTGTATAGTTTCTTGCAATGTATTATTTGAACATTCAGTTATATAAATTGGAATAAATAAAATAACACTATAATGAATACACCAAAAAATGCTTGGGTATAACTGAAAAATTTAATTATATGAAATTTTCAAGAATAATACACATTTAATATTATAAACATCGTTATACTGACAATTATATTTTGGTACTTTAAGCTTACAATCGTGACGAAGTAACAAAACGAAGCCATTGCTTGAAAAATTAGCTAAAAATCTCAATTAATATAATGACTTTATTTCTTCGTAATTTTCATAAATTTACTAAAATACTTACCGGAAAACTCGTTATATATTTTGATAAAGTATAATTTTCGAATAATTTACCGAAAACTACGATTATATCATTGATATTCAACGACGGTAATCGGTTCACTTTGATCATATCATTCAGTATAGTATTAGTTAAATTTAAATGATGTATATTAATTTTTTGATGCATTAAGTATGTTATTATGAACCAATCGTTTGTAAATATCAATATATGATACCAGATATTTGAAAAATCAAATTTTTTCAAATATTTGGAAGCATAATACATAGTTGATACGAAATTAGCGATCACAAAAATTATTAATAGAATCAATATATCGTTTAGAAATGGAATCCTTTGATTCTTGTTATTTTTTATTAATAATTCATTTATTTTTGAATTATTATTAATAATTTTCATGTGATATTTTGATAATGTAAATGATATGATCCAACAAGAATATGTCGTCAATACTATTGATATTATAGGTGTTGTTTTCAAAATAAATACCATGTCAAATCCGTTTTTGATGTCGCGGAATTTTGAAATAATTAATTTATTGTGAAACAAACAAATAATAGTTATAAAGAATAATGATGCGATATATAATTTTCTGATGTTCTTGTATACGACGATGATTTTTTTGTTATTGTTTTGAAATGTAGGAAGTGTACCCAATAAAAAATTCACCGCGTATATCAATTTTACAATGATAGGAAAGTCTTTCATTTTATATATTTTTTTTTATATTTCATTGTTGTCTTGATTGTGGTTTACTGTATAATAAAGAAGTCGTTTTAATTTTCTTTAGTGATTGTATATTAATTTTTGCTTTTTACATTATCTATAATTAATCATAAACATGTACTTCCCTAACAAGTTATTTTTGATCAATATTATAATATGATTAGAAATATTTCCATAATATATGTTTTATTATGATAAATGTATAAGGTAAATAATAAATGAATTAAAATCTACATAAGTGTTAATATAATTGTATAAGTAACCAAAGATCCCAAAAATGATAATAAGAAGGAATAGTTCAGCACAAATAAACATCCACTTGTATCTATAAAGTAACTCGAAATTGCGAGATTTCCAAAAGCCCGAATTTTATCAACTGCAAATAGAAAAAAGTTAAAAAAGTATTAAATTGATGAAAAATTAAAAAAAAAAAACAGTTCACCCTTTAAATTAGACATCCATATTTTACAAATAAGCTGGATAGATTCTTGCAATGTACTATTTAAACATTCGGATATGTAAATTGGAACAAATAAAATAATCCCGTGATGAGTACTCCATAAGAGGCTCGGAAATACCTGGAAACAAAAATTAGTTTAATCTTTCGAAAAATAGTACGCATACAACAATTTTGTACTAACAAATTTGTCCAAAAAAAGAAAGTTCACTATCATGATGCAATAACAGCACGTAGCCATTGCATGGAAAATCAACTATTTAATAAACACAAATATAATATTTTATATATATTTTTATTTTAAAACAAATTTATATAAATATTCACCGGATAACTTATAATATACTTCGATAAAATATTGTTTTCGTGTATTTTTTCAAAAACAATCATAATTGTATGGATATTCAATGAAGATTTCGAATTCATTTTAAGCATGGAGTTTAGTTCAATATTGATTACTTCAAAATTATGAATGTTCAATTTTTGCTGCATTAAATACGTTATTACAAACCAATCGAATATAAATATTATCAAATGAAACCACAAATCGGTAAAATTGAACATTTCCAAATACGAGAAAGAAAAATATACACCACTTGCAAAATTCGTACTTACAAATATTATGGATACAAATATGCTTTCATTAAAAAATGGAATTCTCTTTTTTCCTATTTTTTTAATTAGTAACTCGTTTATCGTTAAATTATTATGAATTATTTTCATTTGATATTTTGATAATTTTAACGATCCGATCCAACACAAACTTATTGACAAGATTGTTGATATTACAGATGTTGTTTTCAAAATGAAATTCAAATTAAACCCATTTTTGAAGCCGGAAAATTTCAAAACAACTTGTTTGTTGAGGCATAAACAAAGTATTGTAATTGTAAGCAACAATGAAGCGTAAAATTGTCGGAATTTTTTGTTTACAACTCTGATTTTTTTATCGTTTTTTCGAAATATCGGTATTGTACCTATTAAAAAGTTTACTGTATATATCAATTTTACATGAAATGAAAAGATTTTCTTTTCAAATTCTTTAAATTTCGTAGTTATCGCCATTATGATTTTTATACAGTGACGAACATTTCAATTTTCGATAGTCAATACAATTTTCCAATTATGTTATTGATTGTTATAAATATGTTATACTTCGATAACATCTTTAATGAAAATGTTCATTAATTAAATCAAAAACTATATTACTATCATAAACACTATATTTTTTTTATAGAAAATTCATCTTTATTTTAAATAAACAATTTTTATGTGAGAATCGGAATCTTTTTTCATATTACATAAATTTACATTGACATTAATATTATTGTATAAGTAACCAATGCTCCTAAAAACGATAATAAGAAAGAATAGTTTAATATAAATAAACATCCACTTGTATCTGTAGAATTACTTGAAACCGCAAATTTCCCAAAGGCATGAATCTGTTTCACTAGAATGAAAAAAGTAAGTATATTTTAAAGAAAATTTCTAAAAATTCCTGAAACTTATTCCAAACCAATCACCTTTTAAATTAGACAGCCATATTTTACAAATAAGTCTGACGGTTTCTTGCAACGTGTTGTTCAAACATTCAGATATGTAAATCGGAATTAATAAAACAATACCGTGATGAGTACACCAAAAAAGACTCGTATATATCTAAAAATAAAAATAATTTGAATTTTCAAAAAAAAAAAAAAACAAACCTTGTCATTTTACTAACAGGTATATCTAAGAACTGTACGCTAACAATCATGATGAAATAACAGCATGTTGACATGGTGTGACAAATCAACTGAAAATATTATGTAAATTAAGTCAATAATTTTTTCTGCTAAATTTAGTATGTTTATTAGAATATTTACCGGAAAACTTATTATATATTTTGCCAAAACATTGTTTTCGTATAGTTTATGAAAAACCATAATAATTTTATTAGTATTCGATAAAAGTGGTGAATTAACTTTGAGAGTATCATTCAAAACAATATTAATCAATTTAAAATTGTGAATATTCAATTTTTGTTGCATTAAATATGTCATTATGAACCAATCGTTTGTAAATATCATTATATGGAACCATATATCAGTGAAATCAGTATTTTTTATATATTTAAACGAAACAAATAATGTAAAGAAAACATTTGAGATCGCGAACAATATAGCTAAAAACATCGTTTCGTTCATCAACGGAATCCTATTTTTTTTGCCATCTACTATTAACAGTTCATCGATTTTCGAATCATTACAAATAATCTTCAAATGACATTTTGACAATGTCAATGATACGATCCAACAAAAACACGTCGACAAAATTGTCGATATTAGAGCCGTTATTTTCAAAATAAATTTCAAATCAAACCCATTTTGGAAGTCGGAGAAATATAATTTGACTTGTTTATTCAGGCACATGCAAATCATTGTATTGGTTAACAATAATGCAATATAAAATTTTCTTTCTTTCTTGTATACTGAAATGATTTTTTTACCTTTCTTACGAAATATGGGTATCGTGCCTAATACGAAATTTACCATGTATATTAATCTAAAAATTATCGGAAGTTTTCTCTTTTCATATTTTTTATGTATCGTAGTAATTGTCATCGTGACTTTTTCATAATGAAGATATTCTAATTTCTATATCGCTTAGTTTGATTTTTCCAATAACACTATCTGATAATTAACTACATTAATATTTCGGTAGAGTAATATACGAATAATTATGCTAGTTCGAATTTACCATTATCTAATGGTCATAATGTTGATACAATCATAAGTTTTCAAATTATTTCTTTGTCAATAGAAATTGGTCGCTCGATTATTTAATGAACAATGATGAAAAGAAAGATTTTTTTTATTCTTTATAATGAAATTACATAACCATTAATATAATCGTATAATTAACCAATGTTCCTAAAAACGACAGTAAAAAGGAATAATTTAACAAAAATAAACACCCACTTGTATCTACAGAATTACTTGAAACGGCAAAATTCCCAAAAGCTTGAATTTTACTTCCTGAAATAAGAAAAATCGGAAATATCGTTATGAGCAAAGAAAAATTCCTAGCTTAACAAGCAATTACTTTTTATATTATTCATCCATATTTTGCAAACAAGTTGAATAGTTTCGCGCCATATACTATTTGAACATTCAGATATATAAATTGGTATGAATAAAAAAATCCCATGATGTACACACCAAAAAAAACTTGAATATTTCTGGAAAAAATAATAATTGTGATTCATCAAAGGAAAAACATTATCATATCGTTTTACTTACGACTAAATCGATGAAACGAAAGCTGACAATCATAACGAAATAACAACACGTAGCCATTGTATGACAAATCATCTGAAAATATATTATAATATAAACGATGTTAATAATCTTCTCTATTAAATTTGTGTATTATATTGTGTAAAAATATATAATAATTACCGGAAAACTTATTATGTATTTTGCCAAAACATTGTTTTCGTGTAATTTAACAAAAATTATCCTGATTTTGTTGATGTTCAATGAAGATCGATGATTAACATTAAGCATATCTTTCAAGGCGGTATTAATTAATTTTATGTTATAAATATTTAACTTTTGTTGCATCAAGTATGTTATTATGAACCAATCGTTCAAAAATATCAATATATGAAACCACACATCGGTTAAATCAGTTTCTTTTAAATATTCGAAAGAAACATACAAAGCCATAATAAAATTAAAAATCATATAAACTATAAATATAAACATTGTTTCGTTTAGCAACGGAATCCCTTTTTTCTTGTAATTTATCATCAATAACTTGTTAATTTTCATATTATTATAAATAATTTTTTTATAATATTTTGACAATGTGAACGATACAATCCAACACAAACTTGCCGATAAAATCGTTGATATTATGGCTGTTATCATCAAAATAAATTTGAAGTCAAAATCATTTTGCAAATTGGTTAAAATTGAAATGATATCTTTAGCGTGACATAAACAAATTATTGTGACGATGAGCAATGACGCAATATAAAGTTTTCTAATATTTTTGCAAACAACTTCAATTTTTTTATTATTTATACAAAATATAGGTATTGTACCCATTATAATGTTCACCCTGTATACTAATCCCACAATAATTGGAAATTTTTGCTTTTCATCTTTATCGTGTTTCATTTTCGTTGTCATCATGGTTGCTGTATAATGAAGACTATTTCGATTATTATTGATCAGTGTTATATTTTCGATTACATTATATCATATATGTAGTAATTAGCTTTAAATGTGTTGTGATAATATATTTAAAAAAAAGTTTCATTAATTTGTGTTTTGAATTAGAACATTATTGTAAAGTGGAATACGTTTATTGATTCATCGAAAAAACATATGTAACATAAGTATTCTTAATAGTCAATAGTTATTAAATTGTATATTTTAATAACAAACTAAAATAAATTAATAATTTACATAAACTTTAATATAATCGTATATGTTGTTAGTGCTCCTAAAAATGATAATAAAAATGAATAATTTAACACAAATAAACATCCACTTGTATCCGTTGAATTACTCGAAATTGCAAACTTTCCAAAAGCTTTAATTTTATCGACTACAAAAAATATATTTTTAATAATCATATCATAAAAAATATTGCTTCACCAAAACTATTATACATATTTACCTTTCATATGAGTCATCCATATTTTACAAATAAGTTGAGTAGTTTCACATAATCTACTGTTTAAACATTCAGATATATAAATTGGGAGAAAAAATATCATACCATGATGAGTACACCAAAGCATGCTTGAATACATCTTAAAATAATAATCGTTTAAATATTTCGATAAATATATTTATACAATATAAATACAATAAGTATACTAACATATATGTCTGCATACTTAAAATTCACTATCATGACAGAATAACAACACGTAGCCATTGTATGGAAAATCAACTAAAAATATAAATAATTCAACAAAAAAAAATCTTATTTAATACTATAACATATTATTCAAAAAATTACCGGAAAACTGGTTAAATATTTTGCCAACGAAATATTTTCGTGCAATTTTCCAAAAACAACTATGATTGTATCGATATTCAACGAAAGCGATTGATTCACATTGCACATAGCTTTTAAGTTGCTATTAATCAATTTGTAATAATAAATATTCAATTTTTGGTGCATTAAGTATGTGATTATAAACCAGTCTTTTGCAGATATCAAAATATGTAACCACATATCGGTAAAACTAAAGTCTTTCAAGTTTTTAAAGGGGAAATAAAACGATAAAACTATATTCGTGATCGCGAATATTATAGATAAAGTCATGGTTCCATTTAGCAAAGGGATTCTCTTTTTCTTGCGATTTACCATCAATAACTTATTAATCTTTGAATTATTATTAATAATTTTTATATGATAATCAGATAATGTTAACGATACGATCCAACACAAACATGTGGATAAAATTATCGATATTATCGCTGTTATTTGCAAAATATACCTCAAATTAAAACCTTTTTTATATTCGGAGAATTTCGAAATCATACCTTTGTTCCGAAACATACATATAATCGTAATGACGAACAATGATATTATATATAGTTTTCTAAAATTCTTGAAAACGACCGTGGTTTTTATTTTATTTTTGTAAAATATGGGCATTGTGCCCATCAGAATGTTAACCGTGTATATTAATTTCAAAATAATTGGAAAGTTTTCGCTTTCGCGTTTTTTGGGTTTCATCATTGTTCTTTTGAAGTCTACTTTTAACAATCGGCATTCTTCAATTACATTATCTGATATGTAATTAGCAATAAGTGTATTGTGGTAATATGAACACTTATATTAATCGAATATTTAATGGTATCATTATGTTACAGTACTTAAATGTTTAATAATACATACTTTGAAAATACTAATTTTTATATCTATGTATATCTATCTATCTATCTATACTTACTATTATAAAACTGAAAGTTTGTCTGTCATGGGCGGACAATTTTAAAATAATTAATTTTTGTCCTTTATAGAAAAATAAACTATAGCACCTAGACAGCTGAAAGTTTCTCAAATATCTTAAAAAATATTCCTATAGCTTCGCGCGTACTTTAGAATCTCGAAAAATGCCGAATAAAATTACGCAAAAAATTAATTAATCTCAAATTATTAGGCGCCCCTTTTGATTTTTTTCGACTTTTTTTTACGGCCGGGGGTTATTTTAGGGGCGGTTTATCTTGCTATGGATCCCTGTGTGACGATCTATTTCAAATTTCGGACGGGAGTGCGGTATTTATTGAAATATATGAAACTGAATGCGTAAAAACTCGAAATTTACGATGTTTTGGACGCCGCCATCTTGGTTTTTCGAACGTACGCTGTCATTTCGAAATCTGTCTCAAAGAAAACATTCAGGTGTTTCAATATGCCAAAACGGTATCTATTCACATATCAATAAGTCCTACATTCGATCGCGCATATATAATATAACCAATATGGCCGTGTTGAGCGAAATACGTATCTATTGGCTACATTCCTACAGTCCTGCATTCCATACAATAAAAATATTACGATACGATTCATAAAAAGGGTGCGGTACTCAAATTTTTAATGATTTTTTTTATTTCTATATTTAAGGGTGTGGTTCTGAAACTTTTTAATAAAGTTTTAATTATTTTTTTTTTATTTCTATATTTTTGCAATACGTAGTCTAATATCGATTTATTTTTAGATTTCGTTTCAATAAATGATAATAAAATAATAAATGTTTTCAAAATACGTTTTTTTCGATAAATCATTTTTTTAAAATTTTAAATAGATATTTATTTCTACAACTGAATATAACTGGATTTGGGTGTGTAGCCAGGGGCAGGGGAGGACAACGCGCGAAGCCCGCAGGGCAAGCCGTGTCCTAGCGTTAAGGACTGGCGAAGCCAGTCCGCATACGCTAGTAATATAATAATCATAAGTATTCTAAAAAAAGCTTGAAAAAGCAATCTCTTTTATGTATAAAAACATTAGTTATTAAATTGTATATTTTAAAAATAAAAATATAATGTGGTAATTTCAAATAACATTATTATCATTTTTATCTTCATAATAATAATAATAATAATAATAATAATAATAATAATAATAATAATAATAATAATAATAATAATTATGATTATTATTATTATTATTATTATTATTATTATTATCTTCATTTTGTATTGAACTGCACCCTTACGTGAGTTGAAATAAATTTCTCACAATTGTTTTCAGTATTTATACGAAATATTTGTTAGCATTTGAATTACTGGTTATCACCAGTTTGAATAAGAAAAAAATTAATGCAGTAAAACCTCATTTTTATTACATTATTGAAGGTGCAGACAAAAGTTATTAGATGGAAAAAGTACACGAGGGTTTAAAATATAAAAAAAATCAAATAAATATTCTTTATCGTAAAAACCACATATTTAGCTTCTTATTGTAAGCCGAAATAACACAACCATCCATTCAGCTGACCTCACACTAAATTATATGAAGAAAAAAATTAAGGAATTTAAAAGTCAAATAGCAGTTGAATTACTTGAAAATGTGGAGAAACGGTTAAACGATAGAACGGACTCGAATTTAATCAATCTATTCAAATCGCTCAAAGAATCCAATATTGTTCCTACGAAACAAGCGCTAAATTTGGCTACACATTTTATGAATAGACTCTTTGGAAATTCGGTTTCTGAAGAAGTCAATTCTACGGATGATTTACAGGAATTAATTTTAATTGATAACGAAGATGAATGTGAAATGACTATGGAGGAAGAATTGAGACAAATTTTGACAAATGCCGAAAAACCGGAAAGTGGTGAATTGGGACTGTTCGGAAATTTAAAACAAGAGTTTGTACTTTTTAAAAATACGAAAAAGCGAAAAATTAATCTGGAGAGGCTCCATGAAGCTCTTTGCACAATAAAACCTACCTAAAACAGACAACGAAAGGAAATTCTCGGTGTCAGCAAATTTTTGCACTAAAATTAGATCGGCAAAATGGACCAATTCATTAGAAATAATAGTAAACAGATCAAGACGTCACATTTAAAAATCGGATAGCACTATACACTAGGTTCTCTTTTTATGCGGTAGATGCGTTCCGTTCCGCATAAAAAAAATATATGATTTTACATAGAAAAAGTGAAACTGCTATATAAAATATACCTAAAATCACATAAAAAAAATGTATTTCTATTAACAATGTACTCTTATTGTTAGTTAAGTTATTACATTGTACATACATTTGTACGTTCATATAGTCCAAAAAAAAAATGTATTTAAAAAAAACCACATAACTCTGAATTCGCATAAAAAAAAGTCGCATAAAAAGAGAACCTAGTGTACTGACTATACATATATCGAATGTTTTTAAAAAAAAATATTTTGGACCCGGACCCGACCCGGACTCGTCGAGTATCTAAAATATTGGACCCGGACCCGACGGGTTTTGAAAACCCGGGTTTTCAGAAACCCTAGTCAAAACACACCTGCATCCTAAATCATTTTTATTTGTACAGCGCAATTACAAAAAAATACCAATTCATTTGAGAAACTGACAAAATATATTTTTTTAATTTATGTACTTGTCTTTGTTCACAAAGTAGTACTATATTATATAATAATAGTCACATGAAATTTCATTAAATTAACTCTTCAGCGCAAAAATACCACTTCATCTTATAAAAAGTCGTCGAAAAAATTTTCGCGCTTTCTTGCTAAGAGAATGCAACGTGGTCACAAAACTAAATTCACATAAATACAAATCGCCAATTGTTAATCGCTGATTTACAGTGAAATTATAAAGTGCACATACATACATTATGTTACCATTATTGTGTCTGCGGAGAGATTCAGAATCCGGATCTTATTCTGTAGTCTTGTCCCTGGTAGAAAATGAAAGAAAGGACATGTTTTCCGAGAAATAAGAAATGCGATATATTTCAAATTAATTTATATTTGATATATTTGTTAATATTTTGTAAGACATGTTCGTCAATTAAATAAATTGTGATTAAGTTTAAAAAAAAAGTATTTCTAACCAATTTTACATTGAACGTATTATGTAAAATATGATTTTTCATAGTTATTAAAGTTGATTGTATATTCGATTTTTTTTTTCTACTCGTTAATTCTTCATCAAAAGTAAAAAAGTAGAATAAGTAAGTAAACTTCCTAAAAACGAAAGAAAAAACGAAAATTCAAATACAAACAAATATCCATTAAAATTTTTTGATTGGTATGAAATTGCAATTTTTCCCAATATTTCAATTTGACGAACTGAAAATGTAATGAAACATTAAATATTATATAAAATATATACGTAATAAGTATTTTTAAAGTCACCTTTAAAATTGTTTAACCATAATTTACAAATTAATTGATTGCTTTTACATAATAAATTGTTCATAGTTTCAGATAAATATACTGGCAAACTTAATAATATTATGTGATGAGTACACCAACAGACACTTGATAAATTCTAAAAAAAAAAATGTTCAAATTTTACCAGATATTGGCAAAAATGGATTGATATTTTTACTCACATATATTTGGGCGAAAGTCGAACTGACAATCAATACACAATAACAAAAAGTTGCTAATGCATGAAAAATTAACTGAAAATGCAATTGTCTTTTAATTATTTAATTATATACAAATTTATTTCAGACCAGCATTATATTATATTTACCTGAAAACATGTGATATATTTGGATAAAATAAAATTTTCATTTAGTTTGTGGAAAACTTTAACAATTTTTTCAATATCATTTTTAGAATACGTTTCAGAAATACGTTTTATTTTTTTAATTAACATTTTAAGATTTTCGATATTCACCAACAGTTCTATTACAAATTTTAAAATAGCCCAGTCGACAATGAATATTAACACATGATACCAAGTATCGTAAAAATGAAAATTATTCACTTTATTGAAATTCACACATATGCAAAATCCCGTACAAATAATAGACGTTACTAAAAACATTTTAGTGTTCAACACAACAAAACTTTTTTCTCTATAAAATTCACACAGTATTTTGTGGATTTTCACATTGTTAGATATAATTTTCGAATGATATTTCGACATTGTTGATGTTTTAATCCATGATAAAAAAGCAGATAAAAATGTCGCTAAAGTCGCCGTCACATATAAAATGTATTTCAAATTGAAACCGTTACATTGTTCCAAATATTTTTCGAAAACATCTAAATTTGAATAAATGTAAAATAACGTAATAATCCAAATAAAACCCAAATAGCATGTTCTAACATTTTTGTGAATCCTCAAAACTTTTTTTGTATGTTTATAAAATATTGGTGAAGTACCCGTAATTAAATTAATAATATAAATCACTCTCATCACAAAAGGAAGATGATTTTTCAAGTCGTTCCCGGATTTTTTCATTGCCTTCATTGTCGCAACATTGATATGTTTTCCGGATTAGAATGATTTTTAATTAAATTCAATGATTATGTTGTTATTTATAACTGTATACAAAATTGTATTAGTAATGATTAATTTCTCGCTAATATATAATTGCTTATTATGGGACAACCAATACAATTAATTGAAAAAAGTATTTATTATTCTATGACATTATCATTCTTTTTTAATTTGTACCTATAATATCTTTTATATGGTACTAATTAAAAACAATTGATATATTCATCGAATAATAAATATTTTGTATTGGCAATTAGTAAATTATATTCCGATTCATCGATCATGTATAATTGAAAAATAATATTTTGAAACAATATGAATAAAGTAAAATATTTTCATTAAAAAATCTAATTAGGTTTTTTTGTTATATAGTATCCAATAAATACATACCTCTATATGTTATTGTACCTATAATTATAGCACTATTTACACTGTCCGATATCTATTATACAATGAATTTTTAAAACCATCCATCATTTGACACAAATTTGAAGAGTGCAACCATTTTATGATAAGCACTCACATCACTACAAAATAAGCGAAAAATCGACATACCAGTACAAATCGAAAATGTCAACTAAAACCGATGGGAAAATAATCGAAAATTTTTTGAAATACTTTTACAAATTCCACATATTCGTCGCCTTGTCGCCGATTTACCATAACAGCCGCGGCGAGTTCAAATCCGCCGGAATATTTTTCAAATTTTACATTTTCGTGTTGTGTTTTATTAATGTTGTTATAGAATGGTTCCATCGATTTCTATAACGAAGAATAAGGAAAACCTTTTGATAAACACCATCAACAAACTGGTGACTTTCACGATGACGATGGCCGCTACATCGTCGTGGATCACTTGTTTAATAAACGAGTTCCAAATCCGCGAAACTCTTTCGAATTATAACACAATCGAAGGGCATTTGAATGTGAAAAATAAATCTAAATATGTGAAAGGTTTGCTTCAATTGATGATACCAATTCATATGGTTTTGATTGCCCTCATGGTCGGGTTAACTCTTGGTGATCCGAAAACAAAGGGCGGAGAACTTAAATACGCTTGGAGTTCTTTTATTGTTTTTGTTGCTGATTTGATTATTTTGAAGTACGTTTTTGAAATCGTTATATCGATAAGATTGTTGAAGGATGTCAATCATTTTCTGATCAGGTTGTTTTTTGACCTTGCATTTGCGTGATGATTTGCAAAAAAAATTGAAAATTGTTAAAAAAGCTGTTGAGTTTGCGTATTACAAAAAATTGCAAAATATCGTAGAAGTTTATGATAGATTGGTTGATAATCTTTGTATTATCAATGCTTTGATTACATGGCCTGTGAGTTATTTCATATATAATACTTTTGAATGTTGAAATTTAAAAATGATTGATGTTCATAAAATTTAGTATCGCACGCCATCGTTATTTTTGAAAATGTAAATAGATGTGTTTCTTTTATACGTTATTAATTGTTTGATATATTGAATGATTTTATTAACGATTATTTTTCAAATATTTAATGATAAATGGCTTTATAAATATGATCACATACATACATCAATAATAAAAGTCAATGTGTTTTCAGTTAGTTTTTTCTATAACGAGCGCATTTACTCTATTCGTTTTAATAACAGCTGTAATAATTGGAGGAAAAGAAAACGTACGCAAATTTTCCGATAAAATTATATTTACCAAAACTTTTATATAATTTTTCAACTTAATTTAATATATTATTCAGGTAGATTTTTGCCAATGATTATGAATGTTATATGGTGCATACATCACACTTGGTATTTGATCGTTCCCATATATTTTTATGAGAAATTTCTGTCAACAAATCAAATAACTACAGAAGTCACTTTGAAATTGTACATAAACAGTAAAAGAGGTAATTTAAGATACCTGTTTTTATTTATTTTTTCACAAAATATTTTTAAAATAAATTTCATTTTCAGGATCGTTGTTAGATTTTGAGTTAATGAGATTGAAACAATTGGTGTTAAGGAGAAATATCAATTTTTGTGTTGGGAATATGTTCTTCCTTAACTATTCATTATTGCATTCTATAGTTAGTGCTTTGGCCACTTATGTTATAATATTGATTCAAATGCAAGCGTAAAAAAATATCAAGGATAGTAATCTAACTGTTATTTAGTTTGGTTATTTTGCCGATTGACAAACATTTTCAAAAAAATTTTTTTTTAAACTTTTAAATATAAAATTTTGTACATTTACATTTTGTGGACTCAAAAATAACCTTTAATCACATAGTATGTTTTTTCACCGTAGCACTTACAATATTCTCAATGCAACATAATTAATTATTCAGTTCACTAATGGAAGGATAAGAGTCAACAATTAACTGTTATGGATTGAAATACTCCCTCAATTTTCCCATTGACATTTGATATTATCGTTTCCAACTAACAATAATCGATATGAAACACGCACGAAAACAATATAAAGATCCCAAAAATCTCCCTTTTATTCTCAAAATAATTTACATAATAAATTTTATCACAGGAACTTCACCCTTGATATTTTTCAGACAGAAAATTTGGTCTAGAATTCAAATTATTTTCGTTTTAATATATTTTCCAATTTCGTGTCGTGTAATTTATACACAATTTAAAGTGGCTTCGTACAATTTAGTTGCAGGATACTATTTTAAATACATTTTGTTCCTTTTGAGTATGGTTTCCATGAGTATGGGTACTGTTGTGTGTTGGATAGTTCGTTGGCAATTTTCCGAATTGTTTTTCAAAATTGTTTCTATAACTCTCAAAGTAAGACGCATACTATTGAATGGTCTTGAGCATAACACGATTTCGATGTATTCCAAAATGTTTATTTATATACTAACGGTAAATTTGGCCTTTGCTTTCGCTTTTTTTGTAACTCAATCTATTGCTTATTATATTTGGGTGATTTTGTTTTTGATCATAATCTGGTTTTGGGACTGGGTTGTCATTTGTTTTGTACTAAACTTTTTTTTCATCGATCATTATTTCGTTTTGTTGAACAAAACATTGAAATTGATTTTTCACGATATGAAATTTTGCAAAGGTAATTCTAAATTCAAACAAAAAGATAAAATTGAAAAACGAATGAAAGTCTTTTGTATATTACATGAAAATGTACAAAATTTCAAAACTTTAATCGAATATCCGGTATTAAAATATAATCATTATATTTTGGTGAATTTATTGTATTTGAATTTTTATGATTTTCAAACATTTTTTTCAGATGATTTTCGTAGCAATATCAAGTTTGAGTCTTTTGATATTAAATATAGCTAAATTTCATGACATATTATCGGTAAATAATTTTGAATATATCTTTTTGCTTATATTTATATTAAATTAATTTATCGAAATTATTTTTTTTCAAACATACTTTATTTTTAATATGTATACCTATATATACAGTTCAATTTTCGATCAACGATAATTGATTTATCATGGTCTTTCCATCAGAGTTTTATATTGATTTCAATTATCGTTATATGCGAGAATGTAAATGAAAAAGCAGAATATTCAAAAAATCTTATACTCAAACTATGGACATGCAATCCGAAAGGTAAATATATATTAATCGGAATAAAAACAATTAGAAAATCATAATTTTTTTTACGAAAAAATATTTACCTGTTTTAGATCAACAATTAAAACAGTTTTCAAAAATAGCACTTTCCCAGAATTTCAATAATTCAAATGGATTTTTATTCATATTCACATACGATTTTTTACAATCGTTTTTGGGAGCATTAATTACTTTTGCTATTATTTTGACACAAATGGAACGGCTTACAGTTTGGTTATAAATCAAGAAATTTTCAATATACCTATTAAATTTTTAATTTTAAGTAAATTATAAATATTTATAATTGATGTTAAATTGTTTAATTATAATGTACCTATTTGCTTTTTGATAGTGAAATATTATGAAAAAAAATTAAATATTATTTTCATTCGCATTTCGTTCAAATATTATATGAAATTTACCAAACGTAAAATGTGTTTGTCCATATTAGAGTCTTTATGGACAAATAAATTATAAGCTAGAGTAAGCTGCCTATGTATGTATATTATATGTATACAAACTACGGTTCTACCTAAAAAAATACCTATAATTTGGATTTAATTTCATCAAACAATTTATATAAATTACTTCGTTAATGGCATTAACTCGTTTCAGATTTTTTTTTATTCTCTTTCAATCTAATCAATCAGTACTTACGAACTGAACAAAGGTCTCGGAAAATTTACTTTAAAATAAAATGGAAAACTATAATAAAAAACTTACCAATCCCAAAAAATTTCCTTTAGTTTTCAAAATCATTAACGGAATAAATTTTATATTGGGGTTAAACCCTTTCATATCCAAACAAAGCAAGTCTAGAATGATTATTTTTCTCAGAAACGCATATGCAATGTTTATGATGACCACGACATTGTTCATAAGCTATTTAAATTTGAAACACGTTTGGAAAGCATCGAAATCTGCCGATCATCTTTTCTTGTGGCTATTATCTAGTGTCGGCGGAATTTTCGAAACGATGACAACCATAATTTTATGGCTCAATTCTCTGTTGATATCCGAGAAATATTCGAAAATTAATTCAAACAATATTCGAATAAAGAAACTATTGAAAATCAAACGTCACAAGACGTTACGCTCATCGATAATGGTCGTTTTCTTTTTAGCGCGTATCGGTTTTGTTTTTTACAAAAATAAACGCGCAATATTTATGAAATTCGGAATTTTCTGGTACTACTTTATATTTTTTATAAATGGCTGTAGTTCTGTAAAGTTTTGCGTAGATCAACAATTAGTGGTGGATTGTTATCGTATTCTTAAAAATGAATATGCGATAATTTTTCATGAAAGAGGATCGTCTGCGAAAAATATGGATGGTGTCATTGAAGCTCTCTGTATGTTGAAAGACAATGCGAAAAATTTGAAATCTATCCATTATTTTCCGGTTATTATTTTTGGAAAATTATTCAATATGAATACAAATAAGTTGTTATATAATATTTGAAAATTTTGTAGTTCATTTTCCAAACGTTGTCGGCAGTTATCATATATGTCTCGATTGTAAACATCATCATCAAATATTATTTGGTATTTTAAAATAAAATGAATAATTTAGAACGTTTAAAATGTATTTGAATTTTTTTTTTCGCTTATAGATATCTCTTGGTACAATAGCAATTATGTTTAATTATATTCTCACATTGCTAATTACAATATTTCTTAGTGAAACACTCAACGATCTAGAAAACGATACGAATGATTTAATTTTGAAAATACAGATGAACAACTTGAAAGGTAAATCATATGTGTATAGGGAAAGTGTGTTATCAGTGAATCTCTATTTTTGTTCTTCATAAAAAAAAATGAGTTAGGTTAGATTTTTTTTAATAAAGTGTTAAATTAAATAAAGAATATTTCAAGAAGGAAATCTTAATTTTTGTAAAGATTCTTTATATTAGAAATACAGATTCACTGATGATACGGATTTCCTTACATTAAAAAATATTTAGAAAATAAAATTATAACTTTATAATGTTCCAAATTGATTCTTTGCAGATAAAAAAATAAAAATGCTCTCAAAATTTGCCATATCTCGTCGTTCAAATGAAGATGAATTTGAAATCTTCGATTACAAATTTTTACATTCATTTTTAAGTTGCATTGTTACATATTCTGTTATCTTAATACAAATGGATTAAAAATAATATAATATATGACGTTTTAGAAAATTTTATACATATTAAATTTCATGTTAAACAATAACAACGATCATAAGATGTAAAAAAAAATTTTATTATAACTAAAAATTTAGCTTAAGAAACATAATCAAATATTCATTATATCGGTATGAGTGTGATATTTAAAAACTATTCAACCAATTAATTCAAATTACTTAATCGATATGCTTTACTCTTGGCTTACCTACGCAATTCATAAATATATAATCAAAAATTTAGTGACGGCTACAAAACAATAATTCAATTATAACACTTATCTGATGTATGAAAAAAAATCAAAACATTATATTAATGGACAAAACCTGCTATTTCCTATTGTTCAGTGTTTTGATCTAAAATAATTGAAACAGTCAATTTGCATTAGAATATAAAACGTATTGAATATTCGATTTGTTGCATAAAAAAATAGAAATACTTTTTAACATTTGAAATGGTTTTGTATAACAAAATTGATAAAAAGCATATTCAAAATCTTCCCATTTCTATAAGATTAATTAATGCAATAAATTATTTAAACGGAACTTCACACATATTTTGGAATTACAACGGAAAATTGAAAAATGCTCTGAACAAATTTAGATGCATATATATTGGCATTTTGTGTACAATTGCTTTTATTTCTGCAACTGTATATTTAATTCACGTGACAAAATTTTGGCGTACATATTCAATATTGAAATTTATGTTGGTTTCTATATCTCTATGTGCGTCGATCATGAATCCGATAATTTGTTGGTTTGATTCATTACTCTTTCATGATTTACAAATTAAAATAATATCTAACAATATAAAAATAAATTCATTCTTAAACAATGAAAAATCGAAAAATTTTGAATTGGTGGATCTAAAAATGTTAATTTCAATTATTGTCATTCAAATTATGTTTGTTATTCCCGTATATGTCACTTTTAGTACAAATTTAAGCCCTGTGTTGTTGTGGGGTTATTATCTGATCTTTACCAGTGACTGGGTAGTTATCAAGTACAGCGGAGAATTTTTTTTAAATATTGAAAATTTCAAATGTATGAATAAGAAATTAAAATGTATGTACGGTTCAGATGATTTTTCTTTGGTAGAATTAGAAGAAATAATGTTTTTTTTTGAAAAACTTTATGAAAACATATCGATGTCTAAATGTATAATGCTTCGCCCGGTAAGTGAAATGATGTTATTATAAGTATGAAAGTTTGTCGTAGTCGATTCTGAATGAGTTAAACTTTGTCCGTTATATTAAAAGTAAGTAGGACTCCAAAAATTTCAAAATTCTGCAAAATTCAAAAATAATAAAATCTGCATAGCGAAAATAAACCATTCCCAGTTTGTATACAGATATAATACAAGCAGGTAGAAAGCGGACGGCTATAAATACATAAATAAATACTTACGATAAATACTTTTTAAACGAAAAAAAATCCGAGAAAATTTGTTCAAGGCATTAATTTGTATTTTGACTTCGTCTTTATTGCTAAAAATAGAAATAAATAAATAATTAATGAAATAATAAACTTCCTTCTTAAATGCAAATTATTTTCAAAATTTTACTTCGCCATTCAAAAATCATGATTTTATTATAAAAATGATTCAATAATGTTGTTTAAAATTGTACAATGTACATATTATATGTATTTCCCATACAGTTTTTTTTCTACAATTAAAATAATCAAAGTCTCGAGACCCGAGAATTCCCAGGAATTTACAAATTTGTGTCTCGATACCCGGGAATTTCCGGGAATTCAAAAATTTGGGTCTCTAGTTCCGGGAATTTGCAAACCTCGTGACTTCAGAATCTCTAGCATGTACACATGAATAGCTTTTCAACTGAAAAAGGAAAATAATTTAGCGAAAATCTATGTGAGTACAAATTTTTTTGATATTTATCACTAATTTCATCTATTTTCAGGTCATAATTCATATTTTGTCTACATTTTGTTATTGCACATTAATTGCGGGTATGGCGATTATGCGTGAACCTGTGAGATTCTAGCATTAATTGGAATATATAAATTCCAATTAAATATCTAATATTATATATACATTTTTTTTTTTAGAAACTGGTGAGCTTATTTTGGTGCTTTCATCATTTTATACTATTAATATTTATAATTTGCATATCTGAAAAGATGAATGAAATAACTGATAAAACAGCCCAACTTATATATAAATTACAGTTGAAAAATGTGAAAGGTATTGTTCAACAATTATTCAATTCAATTATATTATTCTACTCTGTTAAAGAAAACTTTATTAGCTGAAATTGTATTTTGCTTTCAGTTCATCGAATTCAAGTGTATAGTAAAATAGCTATTTCTCATTGTTTAAATAGCTCCGATGGAAATTTGTTCTTATTTAATTATGTATTTTTACATACATTCTTAGGAGCATTGGTCACTCATACTATCATTATTATTCAAATGCACAATCAATAAAAATGAATTAAACTCGCTTTACACTTTTTGATCTCATTGAAATTAGGGTTTAAAATTTTAATAACATAATTATAGAAATATATCTGAATTAATGTTGAATAAAAATTAAAAATAAATTGATGACACTCATATGAAACTTCTATATTATTTCCGTATTTGATAATGCTAAAAATAATTTCAATATTTATACAACACATACATATATTGTACTTATTATAGATATACTATTAACAGAGGCGTAGCTAAGGGGTTCTTAATGATAAATATTTGAAAAAATGCCATAAATCCATATAATTTTTTTTTTCAATATACATATTTATGATTTAGAATTAGATCATTCCATAATGTATCAATGAAAAACGAGAAAAAAATTTTGGCTGCGGCGCTAATTTTTTTCAATTGCTTAATATATGATTCAATATATGATCAATATTTTTTTTTACAAGGAGAAGCTCTCAGGTTCGGAACGAATTTCTCAATGAAATCTTTTTTTTTCAATAGATTACCTTTATTGTATCGATATGGTAAAGTATAAAAGCGCACTATCGAGCCAATTTAATTAAAAACTACTTCAAAGTTTCGATATATTGACGTATCGCTTATATGTGTGTTTGAATAAACGCTGTACAACAAACAAATGATGGTGTTTGTTCAAACACGCATATAAGCGATACGTCAATATATCAAAACTTTGAAGTAGTTTTTAATTAAATTGGCTCGATAGTGCGCTTTTATACTTTACCATATCGATACAATAAAGGTAATCTATTGAAAAAAAAGATTTCATTGAGAAATTCGTTCCGAACCTGAGAGCTTCTCCTTGTTAGACACTTTTTTCACTCAAAAATTTTTAAACTTTTTTTATAAATTTGAAAATAGGGGGGGGGGGCGCCGATTATAAATTTGACTATTAATAAGTAATTAGCAAATTGATTAGATATTAAAATACACTTACAATTAGTCATTTTCTAATTCATTAAGAGTATTCAATTTAAGTGTTCCTTATTAGATTGACATACATATTACTTTATTTCAAATTTCTTAATTTAATCTAATCAAATAATACATAAAGCAATTTCTTTCAAATATATAAAAGTGTGGATAATTTATTTTATTATTTCTATGTTTTTCGCTTTATTGTGTAGTTAAATTATTTATTTGATATTGGAAATAAAGCAAGATAAGAAAATATGGATGTGAATTTTCCCAAAATTTTAAAAGTTGTCAATTTAATCAATATAATACTCGGAAGTTCTCATCCAATATATAATAATAATAAGTTTGTACGACAACTGAACAAATGTAGAAAACTATATAAAACCATTCTATTTTTCATTTTGTTCGTTGCATTATTACAACAAATACAAATGATTTATGGAATGATCAATAAACACGGTTCATTTAAATTTATATTGAACACTACAATTTTTATATCAACTGCTTTTACACCAATATCAATATGGATTTCTACCGAACTCAAGAAAAACCTCATTTTAAAAATGAACAACAACTTTTTCATAATTAATAAAAAGCTCGGGTCATATGACAATGATAGAAGTTATCGTTCAATTAATATTCAGTCTTTCATTTTTATATTTGTAGTTATTTTTATGATTATTTTCACATGGGTGATGAATATTTTTCCAATAAAATTTTGGTTTATTGTTTATGTAATATCCAATTATATTACTGATTGTATGACTATTAGATTTGTGATTGAATGTTTTCTGAATATTAAATATTTAAAAATGTTGAAAAAGGAATTACAAAAAAATTCAAAAGAAACTAAAAACAGGAAAATTCTCATAGAAGATGCCGTTATTGTTTTCAAAAAATTACATGAAAATGTATCTTATTCAAAGTCTATTATTAGTTATCAGGTATTTTTTTTTTTTTACAAATAAATGTAAATAGTTTTATTTTGATAATTTCAACCGATACGAATTTCAGTTGATGCTTCATGCAGTGAGTACATTTTGTTTATTCATTTTGGTGATAGGACATCTGCCTATTAATGATTTTATGGTACGTTCATCGAATTTGATCATAAAAAGTAAAATAAACCAATGACTTTGATTTATATACAGTTCTTCTTTCTATTTTCTTTATTCTGTTATAATGAAAGAAAATTTATCATAATTTATTTATTCAAACAAAACTTGGCTATACACATGTAATAAATCTGCTTATTTGCTTTTCGCATTTAATAATTCCAAATATTTCTTAGAATCTGATGGAAATTAGTTCTTATACAATTCACTTTATTTGGTGTGTTCATCATTTTATTGTGCTCTTCATGCCGATTCATATGTGTGAAATAATGGACAGAGCTTCTAATGAAACTATTGAGATAATACATAAATTATGGATTAATAATCCAAAAGGTAATATTTGTAAATAATGATATTCAAGGTCAACGAATAAACTCACTTTAAATTGGTTGTTTCAGATTCTCTTATCAAACAGTTTGGAAAGTTTTCCTTATCTCAAAAAATGAACAATTCTGGAGAGTTTTCATTTTTATTAAGTTATACATTTTTACAATCGTTCGTAGCAAGTATAGTCACAAACGCGATTATTATATTTCAAATGGAAGAAAATCTAAAACATTGAATCGAAACTGATATTTCTTGAATATTATTGACTGTTAAATTAAGAAATTTTTCTCGCCAAAAATAAGTGTGTTGTGGAGTTTGGAAAAAAATAAATGATTGTGCAATATTTTTATTGGAAATTTATTTAACCCTTCATTGCACTGCATTGCAAATTTACTATAATATTGTGTTTATTTTTCTATATAGCTTTAAAAATCGAAGGATTTTATAATTTATCAAATTGGCTACATTCTGTTTGTACTGAAAAATTAAAATATGGTCAACTGAGGCACCAAGCTTCACAAAAATACATATTAAACTAACACAAATAATTTTTTCTTATCATAACCTTTTTTCATTCGAAAAAAGGCTCACCATCGCTGATCAGTGGTGTATAAAGAAATTTAGGTATATAGTCATATATGTATGTATTTCCAGAAAATATAATGTGTAATAAACTTTTGAAGCTTTTTAAAATTTCTCGCCTGCATTGGTTCAAATATTATACATGGTACTTATGTTAAATAAAAATCAAATAAAGATACTCATGTTAAACTAGCACGTTGTTTTAGTAACTGAAAATGCTAAGAAAATGATTAAAATTTATACAAGATATGTACAATATTATATTGTACATACCTACATTTAATATCAACACGTAATTAGCAAATTAAATAGATATTAAAATATACCTTATCATTTCCTAATTCATTAAGAGTACTAAATTCTAAGTGTTCCATAACAAGTTGATTAATTCAAATTTCTTAATTTGATCAAATACATAAAGCAATTAATTTCAATTACATAAAAAGTGTAGAGAAATTATTACAGTGTTTTTCTGTTTATTGTGTGCTTACATTATTTATTTGAAAACTATTACAAATAACAAATTAGAAATAAAACAAGACAAATAAATATGGATGCAAATTTTCCAAAAATTTTGAAAGTGGTCAATTTGATCAATATAATATTTGGAACATCTCATCCAATATATAACAACAATAAGTTCGTACAAGAGCTAAACAAATGTCGAAATCTATATAGAACTATTCTATTTTTTATTGTGTTGTTTGTATTAATCCAACAAATACAATTAATTTATGAATTACCCAAAAGTTATTCTCAATTCAAAACAATATTGAACATTATAATTTTTACATCAACTGCTCTCATACCAATATCAATATGGATATCTACTGAGTTCTTGAAAAATATCATTTTGAAAATGAACGACAACTTTTTCACAACACATGAGAAACTTAAGTCGTTTGACAATGATAGAAGTTATCGATTAATTAATATTCAATCTTTTATTTTTATATTTGTAGTTCATTTTATAATTTTTCTCATATGTAAGATAAATATTTTTCCATTGGAATTTTGGTATTTTGTTTATTGTGTGTGTATTTATATTACTGATTGGGCGACAATTAGATTCGTAATTGAATGTTTTCTGAATATAAAAAATTTCAACATTTTGAAAAAAGAATTACAAGAAAATTTGAAAGAAATTAAAAACAGAAAAATTTCTATAAACGATGGTGTTAGTGTTTTCAAAAAATTGCATGAAAATGCAACTTATTCAAAGTCTATCTTTAGTTATCAAGTAAATAGTATTTATTTTAAAATTAAATGCAAACAAATTTATTTTATTTACTACAATCTGTTCAAATTTTAGATGATATTTCAAGCAACGAATACATTTTGTTTATTCATTTTGGTGATAGGATCATCTACTATAAACGATTTTTCGGTAAGATCATCAATTTTGATCATTATACGTATGAATATTTGAAAAAAATTATTAAATTGAGCAAAATGCAATATAATATAATCAGTGATGTACATAGTGCTAAAAAGAGTAATGCCGGAACGCTCAATTTTTACAGCCCCCCCAACACAAATTATTTTTAAAGTTATTTTAAATAGCTAATAATGATTTTTATTTTAGACATCAAACAAAATTACAGTTTTTTTGATAACATTTCATATATTATGTATATGTATAAATAATCCAACAAGAGGTTATAAAGAAACAAAATTATTATTATTGTATATTATATAAACGTAGATTTTTTTTATTAGATTCAAAATTGATAATTTGTATTACGTAAAACAAGCCAAAAAAGCGTTGCAGGCGAAATTTTTTTCCAAATGTTTTACTTAATCAAATTGTATCACCAAAAACCATCAATTTACTTAATTTCTACTAAAAGTCTTTTTTCTTCGGTTAACAGTATCAATATTTCTACTTCAAGCGATAAAAATGGCGTCGTATGCTAAAATTTTTTTCAAACGTCTAATTGTTAGTTAATCAAATTGTATCATCATAAAATTATCGATTTACTTTATTGCTACTGACAATGAGATTTTTTTTCTTTAGCTGATTTTTTAAAAAACAATTACAGTCAACACCTTGAAAAATTGACATAATCATAAATTACTAGCGGATAGTACCCGGGGTGCGCAAGCCTCATTTTGTGGGCCCTTTTGCGTAATTTAATTCGGCATTTTTTGAGCTTTAAAAATACCCTAGTCGCTATAGGTATATTTTTCAAGATATATGACGAAGTTTGAGCTCTCCAAAAACAAGTTTTTGTATAAAGGACAAAGATTAATTTCCAAAAAGCGTGGCAAACAGACAGACAGACAGATAGAGAAACTTTCGGTTTTATAATAGGATAGATAGATAGATAAAAAGACAGACAGATGTAGATGTAGATGTAACTCGAGATATTTAATTTCATGATATAAAAAAAACCTATCTATCTACCTACCTATCGTTTGAACATTACTGTTATTTTAATTTGGTTGTTTTATTTTTTTTTACTTATTTAATAAGTAAATTATAATTTATTTTTCAAGTATTGTCGGAGTAATAATTTGTCTAGTCTCGTCATAGTAGTTTTTACCGGTCTAGATCACCTACGAGGTTCCCAATTGCTAGATTTTTCGAATTTTTAAAGAATCGGTCAAAAATTAAACGGACTAAGCTAATATTTTCAAAAACTTTATGTGAAAATAGCTTATATTTTTTTAAAGCCGAAAAACGCTTCATTTTTTTTCACTACTAATATTGCGTAATTCAAAAAATTTATTGATTTTCGCTGAAAACTTTTCCAAAAATCAACTTATCGTTACAAAATTTTACACGATATTAGATTATTTATTGTTTTAACGTTTTTGATAAATAATTTTGAAAAAAGATGTAGCGTATTTCATATACAACGGATGGAATTGAAGGTTTTCAGGTGTTATAATTTCATTGATTGCTACTGTATAAAGGCGCCGCAGGCAAAATTTTTTTCCAAATGGTTTAGTCAATCAAACTGCATCACCATAAAACTATCAATTTACTCATTTTTTTGGTTTATATTTTAAAATTTTCACAAAAATTTTTCGCATATTTAGAAAAGTACCGAAAACGTTCCGGCTTAGAAAAAAAGTGCCGGAACAACATTCCGGCCCCAATACACCACTAAATATAATAAATATGTATATGCAGTATAATGAATACATGTTACTTATATTAAACTTATTTATATGTACTTACTTCTTTCTATCAATTTTATTTTTTTTTCTGTTTTAATAAGTAATCACTTTGTAATACAAATTTAAAATATTTAAAATATTAACTGCCTCATTCCTTGAAAAGAGATTTGACTGTAACATACATAAATGTGACATTTGTTATTTTTTTATACTATTTTAAAATTCTTTATATTTCATAGACGATAACGAGTTTTTACATAGCTCAATTAATTTGGTGTGTTCATCATTTTATTGTGCTCTTCATGCCGATTCACATGTGTGAAATTATGGATAGAGCTTCTAATGAAACTATTGAGATAATACAAAAATTATGGATTAATAATCCAAAAGGTAATATTTGTAAATAATGATATTCAAGGTCAACGAATAAACTCACTTTAAATCGGTTGTTTCAGATTCTCTTATTGAACAGTTTGGAAAGTTTTCCTTATCTCAAAAAATGAACAATTCTGGAGAGTTTTCATTTTTGTTAAACTATACATTTTTACATTCGTTCATAGCAGGCATTGTTACATACACGATTATTATGTTTCAAATGGAAGAAAATCCAAAACATTGAATAGAAACTGAAATTTCCCAAATTTTATTGACTATTAAATTAAATAATTGTTTTGCCAAATTTAAATGTGTGTTGTGGAGTTTTGAAAAAGATAAATTATCGTAATTTATTTTATTGGAAAATCATTTTACCCTTAATTGTATTATGTTGAAAATTTGCTATAATGTCTGAATGTGATTATATTCAAGCTTTTATTTTAATCTTATATGTAGCTTCAAAAGTTCAAGTACATTTTGTTTGTGTTGAAAAATAAAAATATGGTCAATTTAGATCCTATGCTTTACAAAAATTCCTTTTAAAATTAAACCTATTTTATTTTTCATTATTCTTTCATCATAAATACGGACACTCCTGTGTGTCCTAATATCATGTATTCAATTAAAATACAACTTTAAACAAATATTAACATCCAAATCCAAACACCTCACATAATAACAATAGATATTTCAAGATTTTTCCATTTTTTTAAACCAACACTGGTCATATACACAGCTATTACGTTCGAGGACATGGCCGAGTTTCATCGTCACATAAACCGTGTTATGCTGTCATACTCGCGAACTCCAAATGACGCGTCGTGAAAATTTCGCGGTTTTTCTATAAAATCTTAATTATTTTTTAAAATAATCTTTTTTATTTTGTAACCACCCATCTTATCGAGTGGTTAAACTCGCCGTTTCGTCGCCCGGTCATCGTTATTACTGTGAAAGTTAACCGTGTTTGTTACTAATTCGTATAACTTGCTTTATTTTACTATCTATAACTTAAGTGAGTGATTGTTTTCATCCGTTATCATCAAATTTCAAGAAAGTCATCTGAATTTGATACGAAACAAGCCTGGATGGTTGTTGTATATGGTTTTTTGCTTTCGCTACTTTTGAGGTTATATGTCATTTTTGATCATTTCTTTGTCAAATCACATCTTATAGTTTTATTCTTTCAAATTTTTCTTTAATTTAAACAATTTTTTTTACTTAATAGATGTAGTTTGAATTTTAATAGTTATTTTCATTCATATCAATGTTCAAGCATACACAAAGTTGTTTTTATAACTTTTGTGCTATTAAAGCTAAAGTAACCATTCATATTAGTTTTAGTAGTGCAGTATTAGATTTCAGAATCTTTTTCTTAATGTTAGTTATTTAATCTCCTCAGTCCTGATTTTTTTTTCATAAAAAATTTTTATTTTCGTATTTATAGTATTGAAGAAGCATGAAAAGATTTTTTTATGACTTTTCATCTATCTAAATCATATAATAACAAGTATTTATTTGAAAATAACAAATACTAAACTGACAAGAACACCCCTTCAGACCAAATTTACGTTCTGATGTACATTCATGTTTGATGTCAAATTATGATATGATAGTTGCAACATTCAATAAAATTTTGGTTTCGATCGTTAAAAGCAGTCTTCTTTTTTAAGATTGTACCATAATAATTTTATGTGAGTGAATTTTTAATTAAAAAATATTGAAAATAAAACGTGACTTATCGCAACATCGTTGAGATGTCAAGCAAATTGCCGTATAACAAAAATTTCGCGCCCTATATGGTAAAATAGACAAAATTAAGCGAAATAACATAATGTACACTATAATTTACAAAAAGTCTAGTCTAGTCTAGTCTGCCTTTTACTAACTGTAGGTTGAAGTTATATTTCTTTGTAATTACTGTTCTTCTTATTGGATATTATTTTAAAAATTATAAATTATAAAATACATTTACTTATCGTTGTAATCGGGACATTATTTTCATAAACGATGCATTTTTTATTTTAGAAAAAATGTCCTGGTTTTGATTTTGAAAAATATGGTCATCTTAAACGATCCGGTAGTATTGAACTTTAAGTATATGTTTATGTTATGCATATGTTATCAAATTATGCTTGAGATGTTGCTTTAATTGGCACAAAAGCGTCATGTATTGAAACAGATTATTAATTTACTACATTTATTTTTCTGATAATGACCATTAAATGAAACAATTTTTTTTAATTCAGCTATATCGTCTTATTTCAGATTATTTTTTATATAAAAGTAAAATTTCGATAAGAGAAACTTGATGTGATTATGTTTTGAAACTGCTATTTTTGTGATTGTAAAAATTTATTACTTACCTATTTGGATCTAATTACTTACTAAATGCATCATGCTGTTGAATTTCTGTTGAAATTGTAGATTTCTTGATGTTTAAATATGATCGTTTAATTTTTTTTTTAGGCCATTGTATGGTAGGTATGACTAATATGTCAATTAAATTAGTTAAATCATTGCCTCTTTTCTAGGTAAATAAATTTAGAATATGTGAATAATTTTGAAGAAATTAATTAATTTTTTCGATGTATAAATTTGTAAATAACAAAAAAAATCTTTATTGCTATTCTTAATGAATTTAACTAATTTTTTTTTCCATTATTATCATATAAAGTTTTTTAAAGTATTTATTATATAGATGAAAAATTAAAAATTTTTTGTAAATATTTTTTGAATAAAAATTTTGCAAATTAATATTTATACTGTGTATTTTACATTCCCAAAATAGTTAAGGTGTGTCAAAAAGCATTTTATGAATGTACAAGATAAGATAATTTAGTTTTCACGTGTAAAATTAATTTTGTTAAACATTGATGTTTGAGAAATCTCCCTCCGTGTATCCAATTTGTGAACAATGTTTAAAGGGAAAAATATTACAAGACAAGTTTATTGAAAAAATAAATTTCGAGATTATAATTTACAGAGAAATTGGTTACTTCACTGCTGAATACAAAAGTTGAAATCATGAACTCATCACGCTACACATTTTATTTCTAAAATTCCAGGAGATAATAGCTCGTAATCATGCAATGAGTGTTACAGAAAAACAACAAGCGTAAATGTATCACAAACTGCATGCAAAACAAGTAAATACTAAACATATGACTTATCACAAATGCTTTTGTATTTAATGCTTTCAGATTCATAAAAAATAGTATTTTATTATTAAACCATGTTTTTGTTTCATATGAATATGTATTTTATATAATTTTATAAATAAAGATGAAAAAAAACATTTATTTCAATGATACTTTTATTCAATTTATGGGAAGTTCCCTAATCATATTTGATTCAAAATATTTCATATTCACATGCAACTCACAGAAGATATTATATTATAAGGTCATTGAGATCAATCGAGTATAAATAATCAAAACAAATTCTAATTTTATCGCAATAGTTATAATGAAAAAAATATTATACTTGTTTGTTTTCAAATGTAAACAGATTTAATTAATCTTTTGTGAGCTTGGATGTGTTCAAAAGTAATCGATGTTTTTGCTTAAAAAATGTGAGTAAATGAAAATTTCAGTAATAAAAAAATTGTAATATATAATACATAATTATTTTTTTCTTTCAGCAGGATTTATCAAAGAATATAACTTACATTTATTTTATTTGCAATGTATAAAATTGTAAATTATTTTTCCGACTGCTGCAAAAATTCGACTCCCATTTTATTTCTTCCTACATTTTATATTTGTTTTATAACAGATCGAATAATTGGAAACAAAAATATTTCCTTTAATATATTTTTATATAAAATCAAAGATAAAAATTCTATAATTTACTGTATCACAATTTTTTATATCTAAATTGACCAAAATAAAGACTTAACTTTTCTTTTATTTATTTCCTTGTAAAATTAATTTTACAGCAACAATCAAGATATTTATATAAATGCAATCAGTCAATAATGACTTCGTTATTATCTTCATTGTCAAATTCTTCATCGTAAACTTGAAACATAAATCTTGTGGCGTTGTAATATTTCCATTTTGTTCTGTACGGTTTTCCTTTCTTTTTGAATTCCCTAGCACTCCGACGAATGCGTTTATAATGCGAACGTAGTGTGTTAATTTTATTTTTCAACTCATAAAGTGAAGTACCCAAAGTTTCACTGATGTTCTTCATAGCCTCTTGTCTCTCCGCATGACTCCAATACTCCGGAGTACAAACATCCCAGAGACATTTATTTTCTTTTATAAGTTCAATCAAACAATCTGTTTTTTTGATGCTCCATTTACGTTTTTTTGAACCTGAAAATAGAGCATTTCTTTAGATACTTTCTTACTTTTTATGAAGTTTGTTAGTAATAAAAATGTGTATCTATTAATATGAAAATACTTATGTGTCTATTTTTTATAAGAATCATAACGTAAACTTTAACTTTTTCAATGAATATGAATTTTAATTGCAGCTATGTTTAATTTTAGGAATTGATTATTCACACCTTATAATTCTTTAATGATTTGAAGATCATTCGTAATAGTTAAATCAGTTATATAAGTTATCATAGATTTATGCAGTCTCATTTGATCAAAAATAAAGGAAGACTTTTTCTATAATTAGTTCAATAAGTTATTGTAAGGAAAAAAAATAGTATTTAAATTATAATTAGAGTTTAAATAAGTTTTATATTTGAAATTAGTGTTGATTAAACTCATGAGTTTGATTTTTTTTTTACAGCTACCTACATTAGAACTAGAAAAGGCATATTATTAGTACAAGACGGTTTCACGTTTCATAAAAACAGTCAGACTGCCAGAAAAAAGTGTTTTTGGAAGTGTTCCTCGTATAAAAAATTTCACTGTTCTAGTTTTGTTGTTACCTGGTATAATCGAATATTAAAATGTACTAATGATCACAATCATCCCCCACCACATTATATGTATTAAATAATTGTGAGAAATAAAAAAATAAAAATACTTATTGAATATTCGTATGATGTAATAGATTTTTGTAGTTCATTTAGATATTTCAATAACTTTCAATATGATTAATAGTTATATTACTAGTATTATTCAGATATTTCTCATTAAAGTTTAATATAGAATGTTTGCTATCTGTACTAAAATATTATTTCCTTACGAAGCTAGTCATTATTTAAATTGTAATAAATAATATTTATAATATACCTCAATTTTTCGAAAATCATATGTAGATCAATTGTTTTTCTTGTCGTATTTTATCTAGTACAAATATTTTAATTTTTCCCCACATTAATACAATAAAATGTTTCAAATCGAATAATTTCAATCATCATTACATTTTCAGTTTCGATCGTTAATGAACAAAAACGCCGATTGTTAAAACACGACGGATACGAATATTATCAAAACATGCTATTGACCAGAAATAAAATCAGATGGCAATGTCTGTCTAAAAACTGCAGAGCCGCCATTCACACACTCGAAGGAAGAATCGTGTTCATTAAAGGCAGCCACACGCATTCGCCGCCATGATTATAATTGTTAACGTTGTTTGAATTATGTAAATAAAGATTTTATGCGTTCGAAGTTCATTTGTATTCCAGATGTTAATGATTTTTGTATGTGTGAATATGTGCTTTGCATCGTCTACTTTTGCAGGCGGTATAATACCATCTTATCTTTTCGGTTGAGTTAAGATTGTGTTATATTTTGCAAATGCATATATGTTTATATGCATCGACGAATTCGGTTGTTTCGTAAAACTGTTATATCTGGAATCACAATTGATTATTATTGTAATAATATTTTTACTGTTAAACTTTTAAAAACTTGACAGTAATTATATTATTTTTGTTATAATAGAACAGTGCTAAGGAGTATTATAAAAACTTACAGTATTGTATTACTTGCTCTTTATAAAAAAATAAATAAATCATGCTATTACTAACCATAAGCTTTATGCGACGACTCATTATTTTATGACGTTACTAAAGTACAATTATCTCTCCTGTTTCCTGTTTTATTTATTATACTTTCAAAAGTGTTTATTTATTTTATGTATTAATAAAAGTCAGTAATATATTTAGGTAAAAAAATCTGGTATGTTTGTAAATTTACAATTAATGTTTAGAAGACTAATTGGTAAAGTTGGTATTAATTTTATCATCTTATGTTCGTTTGTTAGACAAAATATTATATATGAATATTTATTCAATCTATTTATAATTTTTATGTTATTTAAATATAAAAATATGGATAAAGAATCGAACTGTTCATATATTATAATTTACTTTTATCAACAATATTTATTTATTTAGTAATTATTAAAGGTTTCTTGAAGGTTTAAAATATCTTTAAATTAATATTTTTTCAGGTGTTTTGATTTTAACAAATTACAAACTACATATGATGGTTCTAAAATTTCAATCAAAACAATAATTCAACATTAAATTTTATTAATGCAATAAAATCTTTTAGAACAAGGCTTATCTTAAAACTAAATAAACTGTTCACATACATGTTACATTATTAAATAACTTTGATAATTTTATCGATTATAAAAATATACACATATTAATTTTCGTAACAGGAAATATAAAAAATTTAACAATCAAAGCATTGTTTTCATTCACTTAACCAACATTAATTGTAAGTCAAATTTTAATACCCCACCTTAAAAACGTATATTATATAATATAATACATCATAAAAAATGGTAATTGTTACTTAGACTTAACATATAAAATAACTTGTTTTCAACTGTTATTCATTTTTGAAGTGGATCCCTCTTCGGACTTTCTTCGTTTTTTGAAATCGTTGAACCATTTTTCGACCACTCTGAAACTCGGTGGATTCTGACCGCACAGTATCGCCATTCTGCTCCACATTTCGTATATTTGGTGTGCACTGCGTCCATCTTCATACATAAATTGTAAGGCTGTCTGATAACCTGCATTCCGCAGGTTGATTCTCGGCGAGATGCTTAGATCGATACCTTTTTTCGATAAATTGAAAATATAAAAAAAAAATGTTATTAAATTGTTCTAAATACTGGGGAATATTTTTCAGGTGAGTTTTCAAAATGTCTATATTTTATAATTTTATTAATGTTTATATTTTTGCAAATACTGGCTTCTTTTGTATTTCATTTTGAAAACTCTTGAAAAGGTTATTTAAATGAAACTAAGATTTAATTAATTTTATAATATACCTTTAATATTTTTACATTCAACGTTACAATTATAACATTATATAATTTATTTTTGAATATTTCAATATCTTATCAATAATTTTATAGCAAAAATATTTTTTTTAACTATATGTACATATATTATACTTGTTTTAACTTAAATATCGTTTATTTTACATAAATTATTCAATTCCGGCTTAATACAATAAAATATTAATAGAGTATTAAATACATAATTTCAATATATATTTGAAATCATTAATGTAACATATTATAATTAAGTTTTAATTCTAAAATGCCGTTTTAATTCTAAAATACCATTTCAGTTGAGTATTTATTAGATATATCCAAATTACGATTGTGAATATGATCAGATATTATTATATTTATTATTATGATTATGGACATTAAAAATGCTGACAATTTGATTTTCTATTGTGTGTACGACAGCTTTACATCCTTGATTGTGACCGGAGGAACACCACCATCGTGTCTTTTCCCCTCTAGCAGAATGTTTACTGAACACATAATTGTCTATTATGATGCAAGGATTTCCTCTTTTCGATGTGCCGAAATATGCTGCAAAATTACATATACTTTGTCAATTTAGGAAGACATATGTAAATATATTTGTCTCGTTCATTATACTTCCCACTGTTGATAATCGATTTAACAATAAATTGCAAAAATATATCGAATATGTCTTACGAATTCTATTTATTTAATGTTTGATACATAAAGCGCCTTAAAAATAACTAAATTATATAAAAAATAATTTTTCCAAAAAGATACGTTCAATGATTGTGCACATTTTTGAAATAAACAACTTTGCCTTCGAGCGTATGTGCAACGGCTCTACAACCATATTTACTTCTTATTGAACACTGCCATCTTACTTTCTTAGAAGTTTCACTATGTCTGCTAAAATGATAATTGTCAATCACTAACATAGTGTTTCCGCGATTGGAAAGAATAAGTTTCCCTGAAAGAAAAAAAAAACAATTATTATAGATATGGAAATCGGAAACTTTTAAAAATAATTTTTGCTTAAATTAATAATCAAGACCTTACTTCTTAACCTCATTCTAAATACATATTGGATATCGATAAAAATAAAATGATTTTTATATGAATTATTGGATGAAAAAAATAACGACTTAATATTTTCATGTATTTTATTGATAAAAAAATTATGTCATCCATGATTGTGATTGTTATTATAAAATATAATTTCGTCTTCTATTGTATGAACTGTAGCTTTACAGGAAGAGTTGTGTCCAGCGGAACATTGCCATCTCGTTTTGCGCGTGTTTGCATTATAATAGTGTTTGCAGAATGATCGGTTTTGAAATTTTAGAAGTACATTTCCACGGTTGCTTATCTCGTATTTTGCTGAAAAAAAAGGTACCAGTTAGATATTATTTGATTTTTCGAATTAAATCATCATTGTTACTGTAAACCTGTAAATGTAAAATGTAAATTTAGGCTTTTTCCTTGCAACATGTATCTAATTTATAATAAAAATTATGAAATAATTCTTATTGTGTAAAATTTACTATAACAATCTTTTAAAATTAACTATAAAATCCATTTCCTTAAAAAAATATATAACAATCCTTGGAGAAAACAGAAAAGTTAATAGTCAAGTGATGGATACACTGACTTATAAAATAACAAAGTTTATAAACTGACATTTTTTCTGATGAATAAATTTCTCATCTCTGTTATTAAAGAACTAAGTATGTAAATAAAACTGACCAAATAATTGATTTAATATTTTTATTAATGGACACATTGTTCATTTTCAGCTAATTTCATTACGTCGTTGCAAGGAAAACCGTTGGTGCAGATAGGAGGATATACTTTCTGTCGCTCTAGAACGGTACAATTGAGTTCGAAGCAAACGTGGAAATGTTCCACGAGTTGTCATCGTGGATGTAAAGCACGGCTTCACACGTTTGAAGATAAAATAGTTTATTTGAAAAACATTCATAATCATCCTCCGAAACAAAACAAATTGATGATTCCCATCAGTTAATATTAAATTTTAATTGATTGTTATTAAATAATTTTAATAATTTTTTTTTGTTTTATGTGTATTTATTAATTTTTATTTATTTCCTGGCACTATAAGGAAATCTGTAATGCCAAGGTGATATATTTGTATTAAAATACTTAAATAAATAATGCGTTTTAATTGAATAAATATAATTTAAAGGTTTCTTCGGTCAAGTAAAAAAAAAACTTATTTTATGCTATTATTTCAGTTATATTTCAAGTTAAAGAAAATTGGTAGTATAAATTATGATGAAAAGAAAAACAAATGACAATAAACAAGTGTGGAGATGGACAAAAATTAATTAATATTCTTTAAGAGCATTCGCAATTGACAATATTAATTATCATTAAAATTAAATTCATGAAGATTAAAACAACCGCTATATTTACAGAAAGGTTGTTTTAACTTAACCCACGTATTTTTATTTTGAAATAACATACACTAAATGTAACATTTCATTTAAATTTCAATACAATTAACATATCTATAACCATTTTTTTCTAAACGGTGCCGAAATGCAATTCGAATTTCACACCCCAATTCCTTGAACTATAATATGTAATGCTCACTTGTGAAATTGCTACGTTTGCGTACAAAACAAAAAGTTTTATGTCGTATGCGAACTTATAGTGGAAAAGTGTTTTGTTGACGTTTTTCAAAACTAATCGCCTTTATTTTCCGAAATTTGAACTCCTTTTTCATTGCCTTATTTTCCAACTTATGTAACTTTAGCCTTGTAGATAACATTTAGAGCATAAAACTAAAAAAAAAATCAAACAACCATTAACACTTCATGATCATGAATAAGAAGGGGTGTGGAAACGAACAACGAAAAGAAAAAAGATCAAATCTTGATGAAAAAACATGAGAAAAGCACTATACATTGTACGCAAACGTAACAATTTCACAAACGGAGCGTAATATAACATATACATTTAAAAATAAATAATACTCATCAATAATACGATTATATTAATTAAAAAAACGGTACAATCACACAAACAGATCGATCGTTCAAACATAATAATCGTCCTCTCGGTGATTGTGCAGGCCGTTCACGTTTTGTATAAAATCGTTCTTTACGAACAACGACGCTTTGCAATCTGTCTTTTTCCTCATTGTGCACCTCCAATGTGTTCTTCCCATCCCGTATACGACATGCCTGTAATATTTGTAATTTTCGTAGATCAAATTTAACGTTTGTCTGCCTCTGGAGGTGATGTGAACGTATTGTGCTGTTGAATGAAAGAAATCGGTTAGAGTCGAAATCATACCGATTTAAATGCAAATATAGTATAATTTATCGCCCAGCGAATTAAAACGACATGTTCATTTTCGAAAAGTATATTTTTTATTCAAATCGAATTTAAAAATTGTTGGTTTTTAATGATTTTCGGTTCGTGATTGTGTTTTTCGTGAACGTTGATAATAGTATCGTCAACTGTGTATAGAGCTACTTTACAATTACAACGCCTCTGTGCACTGCATCTCCAATAATTTTTTCCGTTGCTGTAACTTTTACTCTTGTAATAAGTGTGATTTTTGTATAACAACATGGTTAACTCTTTCTGATTTTTTATTTTTTTAAAATAGTAAGCTGAAAAAAAATTAACGTATATATTAGAAAAATATTCGGATTATATTATATTGAAAATAATACAATCGTGAAAACAATTTTCACTAAACAAACCGATCAAATACTTAATTATTGTTTTTTTTTATATATAATTGATTATTTTTTATATAACTTGTCCTCGTATTGCATCTTCGTATCTCATTTAATCTGTACAATTATACAAATAATAAATATGTTGAGTCATTCTATACTATAGTCATACTATTTAAAAATATTCATATGTTTCGTTCAAATATAACACACATGTGCAAACAAAATATTGATTTTTAACGATGATTGTGTTATTTGTGGATATCGATAATAATATCGTCCAATGTGTATAGAGTGACTTTACATTTTTTTTTATGTTTTTGTTTATTTTATCTCCAATAAATTCATTTATCCAGGTTACTTTTATTTCCACCCTTGCGATAAATGTAATTACTGTAAGCAAAAATGGTACTTTTTTTCACGTTATTATTGTACATATAACGTACTGAAAAAAATCTATGTATCAAAAAAACTATATTTGAAGATCAAGTGGACTACGGTTGTAGTCAGGATTTTTTAAGAGGGACCAACATTTTATACATGGACGAATGAAAATAAAAAGGAGTGTGATTGAAAATTATTTAAGATGGACAAAAGTGAAAAAGGATTGCAGAAATCTTCATTCAGTAGTAGATGGGAAAAATTAAAAATACTCACGAAGAAGTAATTAAATGCGATGAATTTTTGATTAAAATAAAACAAAATTATATTATAGTGCTTAATATTATATTATTAGTTGTACATTATTCATTATTCTTTGCATTATTAACATTCGGTGTTGTCTGCATGATTGTGTATGCCGTTCACATTTCTTATTTCATCGTTCGATACGAATAAAGATGCTTTGCAATCTAAATGTCTATATTTTGAGCATTTCCAGTACGCTTTTCCCGTTGAATAAGTTTTATTTTTAAGAAAACTGTTGTTTTCGTATATCAAAACTATCATTTTCCTCCCATTATATTGTGAAACTGCGCTTTCATAGCGTGGTGCTGTGGAAGAAAAGAAAAAAATAATCGGTGTTATAAAATATTAAATTTTATTTCATTAAATAAAAATCCTACAGGGGAGACTTATCTAATTCCGTGATAGTTCGAATAAAGTTAAATGTTTTTTAATAATACCAACGTATTTTTAAGAATTATATTTACTGAAAACTGACCAGTAAATATACGAATACATACTGACGTAATTTAGTAATAACCGTCCAAGTGTGATGCTAATATAGAATTTTTTGTGACGATTACTTTTTTTTCGGGTGAGGAAAACAAAGCTTTCATATTATGTCAATAGATAAAATAGGAGTATATGTAAAATTGTATAGCATTTTTTCATAAAAATATAATATTTACAAGGATGAGTATGTTAGCCTTAAAAATCTGAGCATTACTTTAGCATTTTATATCATGTTATCAACAGTAAGTTTTAAGATAAATTACAAATAATTGTTTTGCAGATATCTAATAGTCAATATTAGTGAAAATATTCATTATCAAAATTATTTTTACTAATAAAAATGGTTTGTTTCATTTGCTTCTGCTGTTCTTGACACTGCGAAAAGTATTTAAATAAAATCACCCGTTATTTAAAAAAAAATATTATTAATGACAAATATTTTAAAAAATTTCAATACTAGTCATTTTATTATCGAAAAAATAATATTACGAAGCTTTCTCAAATTCCAATATACTGTCACGGAATTAGCTGCAGTATTACGAAATTAGACGTCTCAGATTCGATCGTTTTAGGAGACGTCATACAACATTGGCAATGAATAACAACATCTAAATAGTGGTTCGACAGAAAAGAAGGTTTATGCTTTGTGATTACTTTTTTTTTTAATTATTTTACAATAGAATACAAAACAATGATAAACGAGCACTTGATATCACGGAATTTGACAAGTCTCCCCTATATAATATTACATGCAAAATATTGAAATTCGTTCAATAAATTAAAACAAGATTATCTATCAATTGATTGTATATATATTTGTCGTTCAAATATTATATCACAATAATATTCCGTACTTTTAAATTGACAATAAATAAAACACAATTATACAAAAAAATTATACACAAAGTTGTGAAAAATTGTAAAGAAAGTTATCAAAGGACAATAATATTTTAAGTGTTGTTGGTAGCGACGTTTATATGAAAAATTTATTTATTTTCGTATTCATTATCGATTGTATTGTTTACGAACAAAGATAAAAACAGTAAGCAATAAAAAAAACCGACATTACAAAAATATTCGAATCACATAAATTATAAATGCTTTATTATATCATATTGAAAAATGATACAATTTTTAACTAACAAACCATTCGATTATTTTTCAATTGACTTTCCCTCGTATTTTCCTATGGGTTATTTTTATCCCATTTAATCTTAAAATCATACAGATGATAAAATAAGACATTCAGTAAAATAAAACGAAATCATACTATTTAAAAATATTTATGCGTTTCGTTCAAATATAATACACAGCCTTGTACGTAACAAGCAGGACTCTAAAAAAATACAAAAAAAAATGTATAATACACATGTGCAAACATTATAACAATAATTTTATCGGCTAATGCGTGTGTTCTTTGCGGATATCGATAATAACATCGTCCAATGTGTATAGAGCGACTTTACAATTTTTACGAATTTGTTTGCTGCATCTCCAATAAACCTTTCTATCCAGGTTGCTTTTACTTCTACCCTTGCGATAAGTGTAATTGCCATAAGCCAAAATGGTACTCTCTTTTCCATCTCGTATACTTGTTATATAACGTGCTGAAAAGAAATCTATGTATCAGAAAACTATATATTTGAAAATCAATTGGACCGCGGTTGTAGCCGGGATTTTTCACGGGGGGCCAAAATACAACTTTTTATATGTATTGGATACAAATATGCTAATGTAATTTAAGTAATTATGTAAATTCAAGGCATTCAAAAATTTTTTCAATAATTCTCATAATTAAGCAAAATTTATTTTTGAAATTTGTGAGGGGGGGGCATGAATCCCTCTTTGGCTACACCCGTGAAATGGACAATGGACAAATGAAAACAAAAAGGAAACAAAGAGAAAATTATTTCAGATGGACAAAAGTGAAAAAGGATTGCAGAAATCTTCAATCAGTGAAAAATTAGTGATGGTGGAAAATCAAAAATACTCAAAAAAAATTAATTAAATGCGATGAATCGTTGAATAAAATAAAACGAAGTTATATTACAGTGCTTAATACTATATTATTAGTTGTACATTAATCATTCAAATTCTATTTTGTTTATATGATTGTGTTCACCGTTCACATTAAGTATTGCATCGTTACATACTAATAACGATGCTCTGCAACCTAAAAGTTTACTTTTAGAGCATTTCCAATACGTTTTTCCCAAAGTATATATTTCATTTATCTGAAAACTGTTGTTGTCGTATACCAAAGCTAACGTTGCTAACGTGTTCTTTCTTGCATGATATAAAAATACGCGTTCAAAGTGCGCTGTTGAAAAAAATTTATATTATAAATTATTACATTTTATTTCATTAAATAAAAGAGCTTGTGTATTATCTAACATATAAAATATTGAAAGTCGTTCAACAAATTAAAACAAGATTGATTAAATTGTATATATTTTTCGTTCAAATATTATTTCACAGCTAATATTCCATACTTAAATTGACAATACAAAAAAAAAACACAATTGGAAAATACAATAAACTAGGAACTTGTACTCGGCGTTGCTCGGGACCCTATGAAAAAAATTGTGTACCGGTTGTAATTATTGTCACAATCAATCGCGACGCCGGTATTTTTTTTATTTGAATATAATTTATTAAAACAATATCTAAAAAAATCGATATTTTGTGATAAATGAATTGGCCGTAATTTGTCGTGTTATATTCGCGAGTTCAGGCCGCGCGTTGCTTTGTCGTATTGGTCCAGCGTCAACCAATGGCGAGCTTGCAAGCGTTTGACAGCTTTATTCGTTCGGAGCTGGTCATAACAACAAATTCGGTGTCCAATTTTGATTCTTCACGCATTCGATTTCGTATATTTCGATGAAAATCGCACTCCCGTCGAAATATTACGATAAATCGATGCAAGGAATCGATATCGAAAAATGCCGACCTAAAAATCACTTCCGTCAGTGAAAAAATCTCCGAAAAAATCAAATGGGGCGTGTGATAATTTCTATAAAATCGTCAATTGATTCATATTTTACGTAATTTTATTCAGAAATTTTCGAGCTTTAAAATTACACGGTCGCTGTAGAAATATTTTTTGAGATATCTGACAGAATTTGGGTTTTGAAAAGCCGTAGTTTTCTTCTATCGAGGGCAAAAAATAATTTTTCGAAAATGGATTCAGAAAGAAAAACTTTCATACATGCATCAGTATAGATTCATCTCGTTTTCAATTAAAAATAAAATACCATAATAGCATATCAGGTTTTGTCATAACGTCTTAATAAGTCAAAAAAAATAAGTCAATACAGAATAGAAAAAAATACTAAACGAAATAAATTATACATAACGTTGTGAAAATTTGTAAAGAGATGTTACCAAAAAACAATAAAGAATAATATATTAAGTGTTTTAAGTTAGTAGCGACAATTTCTTTGAAAAATTAGCCGATTTCATTATTTTTCGTGTCATTAATGATTGTGTTGTTTTTGAATATTGATAATATTATCATTTAATGTATATAAAACGACTTGACAATTGCTACGCCTTTGCCAGCTGCATCTCCATGTTATTTTATTGTCTCTGTGAACTATACTTTTGTAAAAAACGTAATCGCCGTAATACAAAATAAAATTTTCTTTTCCGTTCCGAATTTTTCTTACGTAGTGCGCTGAAAAAGAAAGATATATTAGAAAAAATAAATGAAATAAATGAACTGATTAAGACTTTAATAAATATTACAAGTCTTACGCGTTGCATTATATTTCTTTATTATTTAAAAAAATTCATCGTTGAATGAAAATATAATGAAATTTGGTAAAATCATACAGCAAATTAAAACGATCATATTTTAAAAAATAAATTTAATAAAATAAATTTCACATTTAAATTACTTTGAACATTCATTTAAATATATTAAACACGCTCACTCACACACAAACATGTACGCAAATATTATAATTACTATGACAAGCGCGAAGTTGAAAAATATATAGATAAACCGATAAATAGATTAATAAATAAATAAACTGATTTAAAATTATCTCCTAACATAATAATCTACACACTAATAAATAAACGATTAGAGTTTTGTACTAACAAACATGTTTTAAAACAATAATAAAAAAAATGATTTACGTAAAACAAAACGGAAGTCTCTTTTCTATTTCGAGAATTTTTTGTACTATAAAAAATAAAAACTACATACATATAAAACATTGGAATGTGTTATTAATTATAATGTGCAGTCAATTTAATACATGTATGATTAAGTTAAACAATGTCGTTTAAATGAGAGTGTTTTCCGTTTACATTTTGTATGAAATCATCCTTTACACACACTGATGCGTTACAATGGAATTTCATATTTTTTCTGCATCTCCAATTAGTACTACCCGTCCTGTATGTTTTGTGTTTATAATAACTATAATTTCCGTATATCAAAGTTTTAGTTATTCTGCCATTATAAAATCCATAGATATAATGCGCTACAAAATAAAAATAAAATGGTTAGAATACAATTCTACAAATAACATAACCACTAAAAAACCATCAGCGAAATAAAACGAAATCGTACTATTTGTAAATTAATATATTTGTTATACAAATATATGTTAATACAATACACATAAAATCCCGATAAATTTGTCGGTTAATGATTGTGTTGTTGTTCTTTGCGGATATTGATGATGACATCGTCCAATGTGTATATACCGACTTTACAATTGCTACGCCTTTGTGCACTACATCTCCAGAAAATTTTTCTATCCTGGGTACATCTACCCTTGTGAAAAGTGTGATTGCCGTAAGCCAAAGTGATCGACTCTTTCCCGTTTCGTATCGATCTTATATAATGTGCTGAAAATAAAATCGATATATTAGAAAATCGAATGAATATTAAATGTATGAAGTAAGTTAAGTGAGAATTGTTCTAGACGGTTAAGAGTGGAAGAGAATTGTAGAAGATTGTAGAAGTGAATCTTTTCGTGAAAAATTTGTCAAATATGATGAATGGTACAGTAAAATAAAACGAAATTATATTTTATAAAATAGTATATATTATGCAATAAAATATATATTGTAATATTATAAAAAACCTGTATTAGAAAAATATTAATCCCCCAAAATATTAGTGCTCTATCTTATTTCTATATTATACAGTGAAAAACGTTTAACACAAATCTGAAAAACCGAAATATTTTTCCGTTTTAAACTTCGTAATAAACGTACTTAGTATTTTGTAAAGACCGCAATATTATTTCTTATAAATCATTTTCGTGTAAAACGATGTCCACTGTATTAAAAACAACAATTACTTATGAATTAAAAAAATATTATTCACTATTCAATACGCTTAAACTTTAAGCGCTCTCGTGATTATGTTGGCCGTTCACATTTTGTATGAAATCGTTCTTCACAAATAAAGATGATTTGCATTTGTATTTTTTCCTTTTGCTGCATCTCCAATAAGTTCTTCCAGCGCCATAAATCGCGTGTTTGTGATATTTGAATCTGTTGAAGAGCAAAGTCACCGTTTTTCTACCTTTGAAGAAGCCGTGGACATAATGCGCTACGAAATAATAGTAAAAAAAATAGATTAAAATCAAAATTGTATATAATAAGGTAACGACACCAATGGTCGACCACTTCTCAGAAAAACGTAAAAATTAAGGTTTTTAAAAACGATAATCTTTCGGAAAGGATGCGATAGATAATATGTAATAAACAGTTAATTTATAGCACCCAATCCGAAAGATTATCGTCTTTAAAAACCTTAATTTTTACGTTTTTTTGAGAAGTGATCAATTACTGGTATATGATCAACCACTGGTGCATTAATTACCTTATATTTATTATAATACAATGTGAAATATCAAAAATTCAGGAAATAAAAAAAAGGGGAATATTAAAAAAAAATATAATGTTTATTCAAAATATTACATATTCAGATTTTTTAGAGGTTCGTGATTTTTTTTTTCATTAAATTTGATAATAACATCGTTAACTTTGTGTATAGTGGCTCTACATTTGAAATGCTTTTGTGCACTGCACCTCCAATGGCATCTTCCAAAATATGACATAATGGCTGTTGAAATGTATTATGAGTATTAGTTTGATTTTTGACAAATAGAATTTGAGTAGTTAATTTCTGATGGGATATCCGCCAAATTATTATTAATATTTATTATTTGTTTCAGCTATGTTTATAACATCTTTAAAAAATAAACCACTGCTAGTTTTGAAACGATATACATTTCATCTTGAAAGAACAAAAGGTTTGAAACGGCTTTGGAGATGTTCCTTAAACAAATCTCATAGATGCAAAGTTAGAATTCACACATTCCAAGATGAAATTATACTTGTTTTAGAAGAACACAATCATCCTCCAAATTTTCAATACATTTCCAATTAATTATTATATTATAAAATAGAATATTAACTTTACTTACTTTATATTTTTGCTAAATAAATGTTTTCAATTTACAATTTTAGTTTTATTTTCAGACATTAAAATTTGAGATTTTTTCAGAGATATTTTCGATCAATGGCGGCTTCGGAATCTGAATTCGGTACCATTTCAAGAAATCTTCTCATCTAATGAGCGATTTAGATCTCATTTATTAGATCAAATGATTAAATACCCATTTCACAACACTCAAATCCTGTAAATAAAAAAACATGCCATATTTAAAAAATATAACCTTTATTCAAAATATTACATATTCAGTTTTTTTATAGGTTCGTGATTGTGTTTTTCATTAAATTTGACAATGATATCGTTAAGTGTGTGTATAGCGGCTTTACAATTGAAACGCTTTTGTGCACTGCACCTCCAATGGCATCTTCCACTTTTGAATTCTATGCTTTTATGAAAAGTGTAATTGTCATACGCCAAAATGGTAGATCCTTTTTTAGCTCCTTTTAAATAAAACGCTGCAAAAATAAAATGTGAGATTTGAAAAATAATTACGATCAAGATATAACAGGATTGCTGCTGAAATGTATTATAAATATCAGTTTGTTTTTTAACAAACAAAATTTGATATTCGGAGATCTTTTTCTGATCGGATAGCCGCTAAATTATTATTAATATTTATTATTTGTTTCAGCTATGTTTGTAACATCTTTAAAAAATAAACCAGTGCTAGTTTTGGATGGATATTCATTTTATCATGATAGAACAAATGGTTTGAAACGGTCCTGGAGATGTTCCTCATACAGTTCTAAAAAATGCAAAGTTAGAGTTTACACGTTCCAAGATGAAATTATACAAGTTATTGAAGAACACAAGCATTCTCCAAATTTTGATTCGAATTAATTATCGTATTATAGAATAGAATATTAATAATGAGCATTACTTGCTTTATATTTTTACTTAATAAATGTATTCAATTTGCAATTTTTGTTTTATTTTCCGACATTAAAATTTGAAATTTTTTCAGAGATATTTTTATCGATCACTGACGGATGCGGAATTTGATTTCAGAACCGTTTCAAGAAATCGTCTTATCTAATGAGAGATTTAGACCTCATTAATTCGATCAAATGACCAAATACCCATTTCACAACACTAAAATCTTGTAAATAAAAAACATCATACCATATTAAAAAATATAACCTTTATTCAAAATATTACATATTCAGTTTTTTTTTATAGGTTCATGATTGTGTTCTTCATTAAACTTGACAATAGTATCGTCAATTGTGTGTATAGCGGCTTTACAATTGAATCGGATTTGTCCACTGCATCTCCAACGGCATCTTCCACCTTTGAATTCTTTGCTTTTATAAAAAGTGTGTTCGTCATACACCAAAATAGTAGCTCCTCTTCTTTCCCCTTTTTGATAAAATGCTGTGAAAATAAAAAGTACGATTTGAAGAATAATTACAATTAAGATATGACAAGATTACTGCTGAAATGTATAATGAATATCAATACGTTTTTAACAAATAAAATTTGATATTGAGAGGTCGTTTTCTGATCGGATAGCCGCTAAATTATTATTAATATTTATTATTTGTTTCAGCTATGTTTGTAAAATCTTTAAAAAATAAACCACTGCTAGTTTTGGATGGATATTCATTTCATCATGTTAGAACAAATGGTTTGAAACGGTCCTGGAGATGTTCCTCATACAGATCTCAAAAATGCAAAGTTAGAGTTTGCACGTTCCAAGATGAAATTATACAAGTTTTTGAAAAACACAAACATTCTCCAAATTTTGATTCGAATTAATTATTGTATTATAGAATATAGTATTAACAATGAGCATTACTTGCTCTATATTTTTACTAAATAAAATGTTAAAAGTTTACAATTTTGTTTTATTTTCTGGCATTAAAATTTGAGATTTTTTTCAGAGTTATGTTTATCGATCAATGGCGACTGTGGAATCTGAATTCGGAACCGCTTCAAGGAATCGTCTCATCGAATGAGATATTTAAATCCTTTTATTGGATCAAATGGTTAAATATCCATTTTTATAACACTCAAATACAGGAAATAAAAGTGCTAAATTACAACTATCGTATAGGTATTAAGATAAATAAGAAAAATTGAAACGCATCAACAAGCCTTTTATTATATATTTTCAAGAATAAATGACAATACAATTTTATTTCAATATACAATTAGAAAAATCCAAATTGGGTCAGATGACAATATACGAACGTGGACAAACGATGTAAAGTTGTTCACTGTTAAGACAGAATTTTATATTATTACAATCATTAATTTTTTTTTTCATTTATCTATGGTTTGAAATGTGATTGTTCATTCGTTGTCTTCTGTCTGTCTCATTTCATTATTAAATTTTCAGTAAAACAAACCACAACAGAAGCGAAAAACCTTTTATTATATAAATAATAAATTAACGAAAAAAAATTATGAATTAATTTATAATTTCCGATTTGTTTCAGCTTGGTTTTTGACGTCTGACAAAAACAAACCGATAGTCGTATTGAACGGTTTTACGTATCATTTTCATATGTTGATAAACCAAAAACGGCGATGGAGATGTTATGGAAAGAATTGTAATGCTCGATTATATACAGTCGGTGAAGAAATTATTGGGGGAAGTATTACACACAATCACCCTCCCAATTATTTTCATTATTCTAACTAATTTTCGCTTGTCATTAGGTTAACATTTACTGTCGTTTATTGTAACTATTGTCATTATTACAAAAAAAATAATTAAAACAACGGTAAATTCTATCATTATCACCATCAGTCTTCAGTACTATTATAAAAATGAATGTTCCTGTCGCGAGCGGAATAAAAACTATAATCATTATATTGTCAGCTGGCCCCTTAGTATATTATTTTTTTAATATACATTGTATATGTATTATTATTTTTTATTTTATTAAAAAAAATTATACAGATTAAAAAACATGTAAGTACTTATATGATAAAATATCTCATACCCAGGAAAATTACACTACACATATTAAAAAAAAATTATATTTAAAATACATACATACATATATATATATATATATGTATATACATACATATATATATTTATTACATATTAAATTTTTTGAAATCCGGTTTTTTATAAAGATAATGATTGTGGTTTTTTTTATTACGTTCGACAATAATATCGTCCATAATGACTACACTGGCATGGCAGTTTCTCCCATTTCGACGTTTTCTCGCATTGCACTTCCATACCCATCTTCCATCTTTTAATTGTCTTTCTTTGTAATACACCTAAAGACAAAAAAAAGTTCCGGTCCCGATGCGTTGCATTCAAACCAATTTTTTTCCTAGAAATATGCTCCGATTTTTGACCTTTTTTTTTTGTATTATGAGGAAATGCAATATGCACACATGTGAACAACTTTCGTTATTTTTGAAATCCCGGCGGTGTTTTGCCAACCGTCTTCGTGTAAACGTCCAGTGAACTATGGAAAGAACAAAACAAATGTCCGTTGCGACAAAATCGAAAATCGTCGTTTTGTTGGAAGAAAAAAAATCTTTCGCGGAAATTTCTAGAAGAGTTGGATATTCTTCACGTGCTGTGAGTAATTTTGTCAGGAAATTCAGAGAAAGTGGCTCTTTAGAGCGAAAAAAAGGAAGCGGAAGAGGAAGGTCGACAACTGCTCGCGATGACCGTCGATTAAAAAATATTTTGATGAAGGATCGATTTCAAACTTCACAAGAAATTTATCAGGAATTTGCGTCAACCAGTGAAGTAAAAATTTCGAGCAAAACAGTACATAGGAGGCTCAAGAATATGGATTCCGATCAAGACGATCGGCGAAAAACCTCTATTGACCCTAAAATGAGGAAAACTCGATTAGAGTGGGCCAAAGAATATCAAAACTGGTCTTTAAATGACTGGAGGAGTGTAATCTATTCAGATGAATCAAAGATTAATTTATTTGCTCGGGATGGACAGAGATGTGTGCGTCGAAAGTCTGGTGAAAGATTCCACGCGCATTGTGTCACACCGACGGTGAAGTTTTCCCCTTCGGTGATGATATGGGGCTGCATGACGCGTTCGGTTTGGGGCCTTAAATAATTGTCGAAGGTACAGTGAATGCAAAAAAATATAAAAAAAATTAAAAAGAAAACGTTTTGCCGGCAATTGGGGATATTACTCAATATACCGATCACCCGATTTTCCAAAACGACTCTGCGCCTTGTCATCGAGCTCAAGCCGTTTGATAAATCCTTATTATTATTTTTTTATATTTTTATAAAGCGATTCCTGATACTATATTTTAATTACAAATTACAAAATACAAGGACAAAATCGGAATTTCGTCTTTAAAATGGCCTGGGAACAGTCGGACCTCAATCCCATCGAGCATTTGTGGGCCATTATAAAGACGAAATTAGCTAGAAAAACAGTCGAAAAATATTTTCCAATTGAAAAAAAAAACATCGAAGAGATTTGGAGTAATGAAATAAATGAAGATATTATTAATAATTTGTATAAATCAATTCCAAATAGAATATTAGAAATAATTAAAAATAAGGGTGGTAATACCAAATATTAAATAGATTTAACACTTTTTTTTTGTTTTATTTACTAAATTCTTAAACCATAATATAAACAAGAGTCTATAATTCTGAAACATGCAAAAAAAACCGTCACATTAATAAATCATGGACATTTCACGCTTTTGTATCATCATTGTAATTCGATACGGATGCCTTTCATCCCTTGTGGTCGAAGGTTCCCGACATATTTGTCTTTTTTTTTAATGTTAAATGAAAGATCAGTTGTCTAGCTTCGTAAATTTATGAACCTTGAAAAATTTCGTCGTAAATTAGTGACTAAACGGAACATTAAAGGTGCGTATTAGGGACCCGGAACTTTTTTTTGTCTTTAGGTGTAAGTGTGGTTGTCGTAGAACAAAACAACAAAACTTCCCCTTTTATTTGATGTTTTTAAATAATACGCTGCAAAAAAAAAGTTATATTAGAATAAAAATAATTAAAACATTGATAAATTTTACCATTATAATTATTAAATTACGTCGTGCGTACAGCTTTTACACTCCAAATTTAACCTTTTGCTAATCAAATTCAATCATTCGAAATTTATTTTCTTCATTTTTTAATATGATTTCATGGAAAATATGAAAGAAACGTTTGGTATAATATATAATAATATCCAATAATATAAATATCCATGGTATATTTTTCAGATAAAAAAAAAGTAATTAATTGTGTATGTAAAAATTTATAAAAATCACCATCTGACATTATCAAAGTCATATTAAAGAATAGATTGTGTTTAATTAATTGTCAGTAAATGAATTTTTCTTGGTTGAATTTGAAATGTAAAAATTGTATTATTAAAGTACTTTTTTTTATGAAAATATGGTTTATTATATAAAAAAAAAATCGAAAATATACAGATCAATCCATCTATCTATAAATACACAAAAAAAATCTCAAATCTAAGAAATAAAAAAACTAGAAATAAAAAAAATTTATTATTCAAAATATTACCAATTCTTTTTTTTTAACGGTTCGTGATTGTGTTCTCTTTGACATTTAACAATTTTATTGTTAAGTATGAACACAGAAGCATTGCATTTGAGACGAGATTGTGCACTGCACCTCCATTGCCAACTTCCATCTTTAACTTTTCTGGCTTGACGATAAGTGAATTTTTTGTAGTACAAAACGATAGCCGCTTTCCCTCTATTAAACGTCCTCAAATAACGCACTGTAAAAAAAAATGTTATGTTAATATAAGGACAATTAAAAAATAAGCAAATTTTATATAATAATCATCATTATGGACCGTAAACTGTCCACTGCAGGACAAAGTTTTATCGTATGTTATTATTACGTTGTATGTATGTATTATTGTAGTGTTTAAGTTTTTTTTTTGTGAAAATACGAATTCACTTAAAATAAAAACTAATACAGTCCAAAAAACATAGGCACAATAAAATATCTCAAATTTAGGAAATAAATAAAAAATCTTGCTATATTAAAAATATGTATATTGTGCTCAAAATATTACAGATTCGGTTCGTGATTGTGTATTTTATGAAATTTGACAATCATATCATTAAATACAGCGACACTGGCATGGCATTTTAAACTATCTTTTTTACTGCACCTCCATTGCCATTTTCCATCCATTAATTTTGCACCTTTGTGGTAAGTGTGATTCTCGTAGGACAAAACGATTGCCGGTTTTCCTCTTCTAATAATCTTTATGTAACAAGCTGCAAAAAAAAGTTATATCAAAATAAGAATAATGAAAACATCGGTAAATTTCATCATTATAATATAATATGTTTTTATTGTGTCATATGTATTATAGTAGTGTGTTAGATTTTTTGTGAAAATATGATTTCATTAAAAAAAAACGAAATTATAAATAAAAAATATATTGACATATCACAACAAAACATTTTAAATCCAAGAATAAAAAAATAATCACGTTATACTAAATAAGTGTATTATTCAAAATTTTACAAATTCTCTTATTCCATCGGTTTATGATTATGATTACGACGAAATTTGACAATAACATCGTTAATTGTGAATACAGAGGCATTGCATTTCAAACGCGCATTTTTACTGCATCTCCAATGTCGACTTCCATCTTTAACTATTTTGGCTTTGTGGTATATATTATTGTTGTAGAACAAAACGACAGCCGTTTTCCCTTTATGAAACGTCTCTAAGTAATGCGCTGCAAAAAAAAGTTATATTAGATTAAAATAATTAAAACATTAGTAAATTTTATATCAAAAATAATATCGTCAAGTATGATTACAAAAGCTTCCTTCCATCCCTGAATTTTTTGCCTTTATAATTAATACAGGTATTTCTTTTATTATGCATGTAATAATTATATTTTTTTTTTGTTTTAGCTGTGTTTGGATTATTTGTAAAAGGAAAACCAATACTAATCTCGGATAAATATAGATTTTGTCTTGACAAGGCAAACGGTTTTAAACGGTTCTGGAAATGTTCTACACACAGTAATCGAAGATGCAAAGCTAGAATTTACACTATCCAAAATCGAATTGCTTATATTCGAAAACAACACAATCATCCTCCTCCAAGTTCTTAATATATAATATTTTAAATACTGCATGATCTACAAAAAACTGAATTTCATTTGGAACCAACTTTTCACTGACGACGTCTTCTTTTTTCGTATCATAAATTTATTTATTTGAAAAGTTTTCCGCTTGACCGAAAAATAAAGGTTTATAGCAGGGATGGCCAAATGAAATCACTTGGTGAGCCAAATAAAATAATGCATGTCTTTGAAGGGCCACACATAAATATTGTTAAACTTAATGATAATATGATAGTTTTTATATTAAAAATAAATAAAAAAGCTTACAATAAGGATGTTTAATTATATTAAAAATCATACCTCGAAAGGGCCAATCAAAACCTTCAATCGGGCCACATGTGGCCCACTGGCTTTAGTTTGACCATGGCTGGTTTAGATGAAAGATTAATTTGGTTTCGAAATTTAAAAAAATGGTTACATTTGTAAAAATGTTTTATTTTTATTCAACGTCGAAATACGTTTTTCCTTATTATATCAATATTTTTTTTTTTAGCTGCCTATATTAATTCGGCCAAAAATAGAACGTTAATTAAACTGGGCAATTATACATATAGTAGAGAAGGAGTAACAAAAATAAAACAACGATGGAGATGTTCAATTAGCAGAACATGTAGAGCCCGATTACACACATTTGAAGATGAAATTATTTATGCAATTACTACACACAATCACCCTCCTCCCACTTAATTTTAATATTGATGATTGTAATTTTTCGGTAAGATATTGCGCTTATGTTAATTTTAATGATAGCATTTTTTTAACATTTGAAAAGAAAAAAAAACGAAAAATAATCAAAAATTTTGTGAATTTATTCATTATAATTTAATATATTTAACTTACATTATTATATTATTACAATATTTTAGTTATTTTTTTTACATTTTTAACACGGTGTAGGTGTGTTTTATAATTTCGGTGTAAATTAGCGATTTTGTCAGTTTGCAATTTGTATGCGTGTAAATAAGCCGTAATGTTAAAGGTAACAATAAAAAAGAATCATGCTGTATTTAAAAAATGTATACAGTTCAAAATATTATAAATAAGGATTTTATAAATAAGGTTTATGATTGTGTTTTTTATGAAATTGAACAATCATATCGTCAATTGTGAATACAGAGGCTTTGCATTTTGAACTATTTTTGAAACTGCACCTCCATTGCCATCTTCCACCTTTTCCTATTGCACCTTTGTGATAAATGTGATTGTTGCAAGACAAAATTAATGTCTCTTTCCCTCTTCTAAACGTCGTAATATAGCACGCTACAAAAATAAAGTTATATTAAAATAAGAATAATGAAAACATTAGTGAGGTCTATCATCGTATTATATTACAAGTTTTTGTTACGCTGTATATTTTATTATAGTGTTTTGATTTTTATTTGTGAAATGATTTCACTCAAAAAAAAAAACGAATTATACAGACCAAATGCATATTAGAATATTTCAAATTCGGGAAATTAAAAAAAAGTCTTGTTGTATTAATACATACATACATATATTTTTTTTGAAAATATTATTTAAATTTTCCGATTTTTCATCGGTTCGTGACTGTGTTCTCCATAAAATTCAATAATCATATTGTTAAATGTGGTTATAGATGCATAGCATTTTGAACGATTATTTTGACTGCACCTCCAACGTTGTCTTCCATCGTGACATACAATGCCTTTGTGATAAGTGTGTTTGTTGTAAGACAAAATGATAGACTCTCTCACTTTATTAAACGCCTTTAAATAACGTGCTGTAAAAAACATTGTATTAAAATAAGAAAAATCGAAAAAAATAGTAAATTTTATCATTATAATGTAACATTATGTTTCTATTACGTCGTATGTATTATTGAAGTTTTTGTTTTTTTTTAATATTTTAATTTAAAAAAAATCGTGCTGTATTCAAAAATATATTTTATTCAGATTTTATAAATTCGGATTTACGTAATGGGGTGTGGTTATGATTTTCATGAAATTTAACAATCACATCGTCAATTGTGAATACAGAGGCTTGGCATTTGTAACGACTTTTGAAACTGCACCTCCATTGCCATATTTTTGCTTTTGCGCCTTTGTGATAGGTGTACTTGTCGTAAGACAAAATGATAGCCGGTTTCCCTTTTTTTAATGTCATAATAACAAGCTGCAAAAAAAGTTGTATTAAAATAAGAAAAATGAAAATATTAATAAATTTTATCGTTATATAGTGTTTTTATTACGTTGTACATATGTATTATTGTAGTGTTTTGTGTTTTTGTGAAAATATGGTTTCATTAAAAAACAATCGAAATTATAAATAAAAAATATATACACAACAAAATATCTCAAATCAATGAATAAAACAAAAAATCATGTTATACTAAAATAAGTTTATTATTCAATATGTTACTAGTTTTCTTGTTCCGTCGGTTTAAAGTTATGAATTTGACGAACTTCGATAATAATATCGTTAATTGTAAATACACAGAGGCTTTACATTTTAAACGGTTTTTTTGACTACACCTCCATTGGCATCTTCCATCTTTGTAATAGGTGTAATTTTCGTAGAATACAAGTTGAAAATAATTAAAAAAAAATATAAATTTATTATTGTAATATTACAATATATATTTTTTAATTACGTCTTACGTACTATTGCGTAATTTTTTTTTTTTTTTTAAGAAAATATGATTTCATGGAAAAAATCAAAATACATAATAAAAAATAATGTGTTTCAAATCGAGGAAATCAAAAGAATCATGTTATACTAAAACAGGTATATTATTAAAAATATTACAAGTTCTTTTTTACATCGGTTTATGATTGTGTTTTTCGTGAAACCTGACAATAACATCGTCAATTATGAATACAGAGGCATTGCATTTGAAACATGCATTTTTACTGCACCTCTATTGCCGACTTCCATCTCTAAATTTTTTGCCTTTGTAATAAATATTATATAATTGTGCTACAAAACAAAGCCGCTTTTCTTTTATTAGATGTCTCTAAGTACAGCGCTGCAAAAAAGTTATATCAGATTAAAATAATTAAAAAATTAGTAAATTTTGTCATTATAATATTTTTAAATTACACGGAATGCATTATTAGTGTTTTAGTTTTTTTTATGAAAAAAAAAATGATTTCATTAAAAAAATTTAAATTATACAGATCTAAAAACATATACATTATAAAATAACTCGAACCCAGGAAATAAAAATCATGCTATGTTCGAAAAATTAAAAGGTAAATATCGAAAATTCTGTTTTATTACCGGTTCATGGTTGTGTTTTTCGTGAACTTTGACAATAATATCGTCAATTGTGTATAAAGAGGCTTTACAATTGAAACCCGTTTGTGCTCTGCACCTCCAATGTTGTCTTCCATATTTGAATGTTTTCCCTTTGTGATAAGTGTGATTGTTGTAATACAAAAGGACAGTCTCTCTCCCTCTATTAAACGACTTTATATAACATGCTGCAAAAAATTAAAATAAGAATAATTAATAAATTGGTAAATTTTATCATTATCATATTACATTTTTAACATCATGTATTTTTTTTGTGAAAACATAATTTTATTAAAAAAATTAAAAGAATACAGATCAACTCACATTAAAATATCTCAAATCTAGGAAATAAAAGATCATGTTATATTAATAAATCATTATATTAAAAAAATTACATATTAATTTTTTTCATCGGTTCATGATTGTGTTCTTCATGAAATTTGACAATAATATCGTTAATTGTGTATAAAGCGGCTTTACAATTGAATCGCATTTGTCCACTGCACCTCCAATGTCGTCTTCCATCGTTGTACTGTCTGTTTTTGTGATATGTGTGATTGTTGTAGAACAAAACGATAGAATCTTTCCCTTTACGAAACGATCTTAAATAAACCGCTGCAAAGACAAAAAGAAAGTTATATTAAAATAAAAATATGATTCGCAACGTGTATGAATGTGTACAAGAATGTATAATTGTTGTGTTCATTGTAAAAAATAAAATTTTATATTATCACAATCATTGATTTTTTTTCATATATTGTATATAATACGATGTAAATTTTTTTCGTAGTATATTCAACATTTTAATCATTTTTTTTATTATACTTTTAGTCGAAAACCTTTTCGAAATACGAACAAAGAATTATGTGATTTATAAAATTAACTTGTCGTTTTGTTTCAGCTCAATTTTTAATGTCTTCAAAAAACAAGCCGATTGTTATATTGGATGATTTTACTTATCATTTACATCTGGAAGTGAACATGAAACAGCATTGGAGATGTGGTAGAAAAAATTGCAAAGCTCGATTACACTCAGTCAAAAATAACATTATTTATGCAAATACTATACATAATCACCCTCCCAATTATTTGCTTCCATATTAGTAATTTTCATTTATCTCATACTGTTTCGGTTAATATTTATTAACACTGCTATTACATTTTTTCGTTCCGATTATTATATTGTAATTCATTGAATAAAAGTAATTAAAACATTGGTAAATTTTATCATTATAAAATATTATATTTCATTAAAAAGAAAAGAAATTATACAAATCAAAGAACAAACAAACAAAATCATTCTAATTGTAAGTGTAATATAACATTATATTATAAATTAAAAATAAACGTTCACGCTCTTTTTACCGATTCGTGATTGTGTGGTTGGTTTAACTTGACAATATTATCGTCAACTGTGTGTAGACAGGCTTTACATTTGAAGCGCAATTTTGCACTGCACCTCCATTCTTGCGTTCCATTGAGGAATTTTCTGGTTTTGTGAAAAGTGAATTTATCGTAGAGCAAAACGGTAGAAGATTTCCCTCCACGATACTTTTTTAAATAACACGCTGAAAAATAAAAAAAAGGTAATAAAAAAATCGAAACGCATCATCATATTATAAAATTATAATCTTCCAATTAAAATTTAGCGGTTTTACTTTCAATTTTCACTCGGAAACAATCATGAAACGGCGATGGAGGTATTGTAAAAAAAATGTAAATAGATGACATAATTCGATGAAAAAATAATTTGTACAAATACATATAATCTTCTAATTTTTTTGCTTTAGTATAAGTAATTTTCGTATTTTGCATGTTATTACGTTAATATGTCGTATTTTCAGTTTTAATTATAATATATCAATCGCCATTTCTTAAATAAATAAGAAAACGGAAAATGATCAATACATTTTTTTTATTTAAATAAAATGCATTTACTTCTTATGCACTAACATTTTAAATATTAGACATCAATATTTTTAGAGATAAAAACAATGATTTCATATTTTTTAGAAATCAAAATCTTATACATAATAAATACATACAACACACACTTAAACATACTCAAATCTAGAAAACAAAAACAAAGAATAAAAAAAAACATTTATTCATAATAATCGGTTAAATTCTTTCTTTTTATCGGTTCGTGGTTGTGTTTTTCGTGTATTTTGATAATATTATTGTTCAATGTGTATGCGGAGGCTTTACAATTGAAACGCATTTTTCCACTGCACCTCCAACGGCACCTTCCATCTTTGCATCTTCTACTTATGTGGTAAGTGTGATTTTCGAAGATCAAAATCACAGAATTTTTTCCTCCACGAAACGTTTGTATGTAACAAGCGCCTAAAACAAAAAAATATATTAATAAATATATTTAAAAAAAAAATAGAAACGTATCATTGACAAGAGTTTTTTTTTCAGAGCCATTGTGTTTTTTCCAATGTGGACGTACGGGAAATATTATGTTGAAAATAGGAAAATACAAATTTTCAGCATCTTATAAAAAGGAAACAGGAATCGTCAGATGGCGGTGTACGAATGTGAATAAAGGATGCAAAGTTACTGTGTTCACTTTCAATAATCAAATTTTACGATACAATCACCATTATCACAATCATTAATCTTTTTTATGTGTAATGTATGGAATGAAATACGATTTTGGTTTTTGTAACGTTTATTCATTGTTGTAGTGGTTTTTTTCATTAAATTTTCAGTGAGAAGCAAGAAAATGTTTGTTGAAATAGAATGATTGTACCTTTTATCAGTTCGTTGCTAGAATTGAAACCCGTATGGACATGTGAGACAAATTGGACGATAAAATGCATTGTGCGTTTACATAGGAGATGATAATATATTTTATTGAAAGGAAAATTATATGATGATTCTTATTATAATAGAATGAATACTGAAATGAAATATTAATTGAATAAATTGAATTTGATATTGAAAGGTTGTTTTCTGATAATAGCCCTGAATGTGTTTTCATTTGCTAAATTATAATTAATACACGTATTAATTTTATTATACATGTGATCATAATGTATTAATTGTTTGTTTTAGCTGTGTTTGGAGTATCTTTAAAAGGAAAACCATTGATATTCTTGGAAAAATATAGATATTGTCTTGACATGATAAAGGATTTGAAACGGACCTGGAAATGTTCTACACACAGTACTAAAAGATGCAAAGCTAGAATTCATACATACAAAAATCGAATTGTTTATATTCGAAAAGAACACAACCATCCTCCAAGTTTTTAATATATTTCGAAGTACAAGGAATAGACTAGAGTAGTATTCAATTCTAAAAATAAGTATTATTAACTTTATATTATACATAATGTTAATTAAACGAATTTTCAGTCGTCAATTTTAGTTTTATTTTCTGAAATTAAAAATACATAAGATTGTATAACAGGATATTTTTATCGCAATATAAATATAACCCTAAAAATACATGATGAACCATCAAATTAAAAGAGAGGTTAATTGCACTGTACTTGCATAACACATTGTGATTACACGATCTATATAAAAAACCCATTTCATTGGGAACCAACTTTTCACTGACGGCGTCTTCTTTTTTGGTGTCATAAATTTATTTATATATATATTGTATGTATATATAAATAAATTTATGACAAGTCTGAAAAGTCTTCCACTTGACCAAAAAATGAAGGTGAATGTTTTAATTTTTTTGAAAATACAAAGATTTCATTTAAAAAATTACACTATTCAACCATGAAAGAATCATTCGCCGATGAAATTTAGTGTTTTTATTTATTGTACTTTTTATTAATTTATAGCTTTCATTTTGATTTCAGCCCGGTTCGTAATGTCTAATAAAAACAAGCTGTTAATTAAACTGGGCGATTTTACTTATTATAAAAAAGGAGAAACAGAAATGAAACAACGATGGAGATGCTCAATTGGCAAAACATGTAAAGCCCGATTACACACGTTTGAAGATAGAATTATTTGTGCTAATACTACACACAATCACCCTCCTCCTCCCATTCAAATTTAGTATTGATGATTGTATTTTTTCTATAAGATATTGTGTTTATGTTAATTTTAAGAATAACAATTGTTAATATAGTATTTTAAAGATGTAGGTAAATTATCATCATTTAGCCACCATGGCGACTTTGGGGTAAAACCTGTTATGTCATGGTGGTGTGATTGTATTTGTGTGTACACAAATAAAAAAAAAAATTATGCCACATAATTTTTCTTTATTTATGTTATTACTTATTAAAGTTTGTATGTTAATTTGTAATAATTATTATTCTTATAAATAAAAATAATCAAAACAATAGCAAGTTTTATCATTACAATATTTTATTTTTAATCTACATCGTATTATTACAATGTTTTAATTATTTTGAAAATACAGATTTCATTTAAAAAATTACAATATTCAACCATGAAAGAATCGTTCGCCGATGAAATTTAATGTTTTTTTTTTTTTTACTTTTTGTCAATTTATAGTTTTCATTTTGGTTTCAGCCCGGTTTGTAAGGTCTATGAGAAACAAGCCGTTAATTAAACTGGGCGATTTTACTTACTGTTTCGCCGGAGAATCGCACAACAAAAAGTGGTGGAGATGTTCGAGTTTTACCAAAAATTGCAAAGCACGAATACACACAATGGGCGACGTCATTATTTATGCAAACAGCGAACACAACCATCTACCCAGATACCAACAATACGAAAATGTTTACGATGAAATAAATATTCAGCCCACCCATATGAACAATTTGTAATTTATTCCAAAATTATTTTAATAAATATTTATGTCTAAATATTGTTTCATTTTTACATCAATCATTTTTTTTTCAAATACGACAAAATCAAAAGTACTAATCGTGCATTCTCTTCTTCAGTATACTTCATTCCATCGAGGACAGGAAGTAAACTACTGATGTGTAACGGTTATACGTTTTGTAATCATTACAAATTGAAAGAAAAGCAAAGGTGGAAATGTACATCGAGCAGTTATCATGGCTGCACAGCCAGAGTTTATTCAAAGGATGATTTTATCATTGACATGTACAATGTTCATAACCATCCTAAAACCAGAAAAGAGCTTAATAAACACAAAAAAAATAATGATGGATAATTTTTAATGATTAATTTATTTTGAAAATATTTTTTTTATTCGCTTCAAATTAATCCATATCGATATGTAAAAAAAATCGTAATTTTTCAAATTGAATAAAAGCTTGGTTAATGAAATTTTGCGTGTTTTATTTAAATTTTCCAATTAACAGGTGGACTCATCGAAAAGATTCAGAATGAACATTTGATACAGTAAAAATATTTCGTGAATAACATAGAGCCGTTTTACTTTTGCAGCTATTTTCGTTCGGTCGAGAAGAGGAAAACCTTTAGTAAAATTCGAAGGTTTCACTTATTGTTTTCATACTATAAACGGACTGAAAAAAAGATGGATATGTTCTACGCATAATCATCGTGGATGTGCTGCACGTCTTTTCACCATAAGAGATCGAATTATTTATATGAAAACACAACATAGTCATCCTCCGAAGTATTGAACTCGAAATGTTTCCTTGTATCATAATGTCATTGTCTAATGTAGTGTATTGTCTTTGTAAATTGTTGATAAATAAACATTATACTTTTATAAATGTGTTTCTCATGATTTTAGATTTGAAAAAATATTTGTACAATTTTTATGCATTCAATAGTTTAAAAGATAGAAATGCAAACTGTTGATGTTATTATTCATATAACAAATTGGCGTAATCATCAATCTAGATTTGAAATTTAAAAATGTTTCGTGATTATTTTATTATTAAAACTGATTTTTTCTTCAAAAGAGGTTGTTTTTTTTTATATTTCACTAAAGAAAATTGTGTTTTCAGTGAGATTTGCTATGTCGAAAAGAGGAACACCACTGCTAATGTTTGGAAATTACACATATTGTCTTCACAGAGAAAATGGGATAAAAAGAAGATGGAAATGTTCTTCCCACAACAACCGCGGTTGCAATGCATACCTCATCACTATTCAAGATGAAATTTTCAACGCAATAAATAATCACAATCATAGTTACCGATATTAAATTCTAGTATACCTATTATATAATTTCACATATTTGCATAAATGAATTTAACAAATAATATATTAATTTATTTAAAATAGCGTTTCATTGAAAAGAAAAACCTACATTGAAGTCGAACGACTACACTATCCCATATATCTGAAAATTTACACATTTGTAATACAAATTTTATGAATACACAAATAGGTAACGATCTAATTATTATTTTTTGACATTTCAGCAGTTTTCGCAGTTTCGTTACAAGGAAAACCTTTAGTGAAATTAAGCGGTTATACATTCTGTCTCGAAAGGCTTGTACCGCCCGGTACGAGACAAACGTGGAAATGTTCTACACACAATCATAGGTATTGTAAAGCAAGACTTCACACAGTCGACAATCAGATTGTTTACGTGAAAAACACTCACAATCATCCTCCGAGGTTTTAGTCTCGTATTCCATTGTGTTTAGTTTGATCGATTTTAAAAAGGTGATTTCATCATTTTTTTTTATAAATGGTTTATAAAGAATTGTAATTTTGTATGTATTGAACTACAAATATATAAATGAAGTATTGATTTTGAGTTTAATTTGATCCTTGTTTCGTTAAAGTTAAATAAATAAGTGAAAAGAATCATTTTACATATTTTAAGGTAGTAAATAATTTGTAATTGAGATGGGTTTGTTAATTTTTTTAAATGTGTGAATGTGAAAATGAATTGTTTCACTGAATATCATCATTTAAAATTATGAGATTTTTTTTCGTTAAAGAGTATCGGCGGAATTTTCGAGTCCATTTTTTAAATTTCAACAAAAAATATAGTTTTCAGCAAAATTTTAATTTTGTTTATATATTCCTATTTTTCATATACACTAATTAAATATTTGATTTACTATTTAATTTTATAGATTCATCTACTATGTAAATTTGGGATTTTTTTTATATTACTAACTATAGAACCGACTTTTTTTTAAATTATTCTATCAAAGAAATTAATTTCGTCTTTTTTTTCAGCCATGATTGTACGCATGCGTAAAGGCTCATGTCTGAAATACAGAAATTACTCTTTCACCAAACACAGTTTCAATAAAAACACAGGAAAATTGAGATGGAAATGTTCCACAGGTCGCATTACAAAATGTTCGGCTGCGGTTTATACGTTCAATAATGAAATTGTCAGATACAGAGATAGTCACAATCATTAATTATTTCGATGAGATTTATTAAAATCGAATGTTATTTACTGTTTAATAAAACGTTTTCTGTGTCAAAACCCATAGTTATTCATTTACCCTGCTGACTTGAGCGAACTAATTCGTTGTAAATGTTTTTTTTTTGTTGTTGTTTTTTTTTTTTTTTTAATGAATTTTTTTTTCGTAGATTCGATGACTTACGGTTCATCTATAAATGGAAATAGAGTAATAAAATATGCTGGCTACGTTTTTTCTTTTCATGTGAGAAATGGTTTGAAAGAAAGATGGAGATGTTCTGCGCAATCTAGTGGGTGTAAAGCACGTATAATCAAGGTCGGTGATAACGCAATTGACATTAATAACGATCATAATCATCCCCCGAAGTACATTGATTATTTTAGATAATTTATATAGAAAACTTTTTTTATATAAATTTTTGTGACGCAGTGTTTAGTTTTAAAGTATGTTATTATAATATAATAAATCAGATATTCGAAAATAAATTGATTCAATTATATTACGTATTTTTTAATTCGAAAATAATCGATACCCTGTTAATATGTACAACGAAAACTATTATATTAATTAATATATAATCAAAAAATAGTTTTAACAATTAAAAAAAAATTATTACTGAGTAGTGTGTTATTGTTATTCATTTGACCCGTCGAGAAAATATCATTCATGATCTATGTATATGTACAATAAATAAATTTGTTATAAACGTTTTTCTAATTAATTTTTTTTTTCGTAGATTCGATAACTTACGCTCTATCTATAAAGGGAAATAAAGTGATAAGACTCGACGGCTACACGTTTTCATTTCATGTGAAAAATGGTAATAAAGAAAGATGGAGATGTTCTTCGCATTTTAGTGCATGCAGAGCACGTCTAATCAAGATCGGTGATAAAATAATTGATTACAAGAACGAACATAATCATCTCCCAAAGCACTCATATTAATTATATTAAATTATTATTATGTAAAAAAACTATGAATCATAGTTTTTTTTCAATATAAATTGCTGTAACGTAATATTAAGTTTGTAAATATTATATTATAATAATTTAAATATTCAAAAATAAATTTATTCTATAATAATAATATATTATGCATTTTTTTTATTTGGAAAATAATCGATACGCTGTTATTATAGTATAAATATGTACTCTGAATACTATTGAATTAATTAACAATAATTTGTCAAAATATAGCTTAGACACTTTTTTAAAAATTGGTAGAGATAAAGTGAAATATATACGAAAATATATTATAAATATATTTTTAAATCAACAACTGTCTTTCTAATATTAACCAATTCTGTTTCGTTTCAGGTTATTTTATTCAGAAAGAAAAAAGTGTTATGTTGGTATACAAAAACTTCGCTTATTCCGCGCAATATCACAATAAAAAAAAGGATAAGATTTTATGGGTTTGCTCTAAGAAATCCAGCCGATATTGTAAAGCTTCACTTTTCACATACAAAAAGAAAATTGAAATCAGAAACGAAGAACACACTCACGAAGCCGACCCTAGATATTCATAAATTTTATCCAATTTTGTCCAACAATCATTATCGACCGAAATTAATAACATCATTGATTACGATATGCCAATTACAAAAATATAGCATGGATTTGTAAAATATTGTCTTAGAAACAATCGTATTTATAAAGGAATCAATGCGGATTTGTGTTATTTTATTTCGCACTATTTCGAACTTCATACATTCCCAATAAGTCAATATTAACAATTCTATTTTTCGTGACAATCAAATTCCAGGTTTTAATTGCAAATTTTGCAAAAATAAAATGTCCTTTTCGCAAACGGCACAGTTTATACACCTTTTTAATAAATAATTACATGAAAAATTGTATGATTCAATCGTTTTTATAGTTTGAATAGACTGATTTTGATTTAACGCATTCGTGATTATCTGAACATCATATTATATTAAATAAATAGATTAAAGCGTTATGTATTAAATGAACATATGTAAATTTTGTTAAAATTTAATGAAATAAATCATTTATGTGAATCGTATCGAACATACTGTGTTTTTTTTATAAATTTTGTGTTATAATATAGAAAGAAAAATTGATATGTTTTGTTATAGTTTTAATAAAGAAAACAATAATAAAAAATATTTCGAACTTTTGTTTAATATCATATTATTTAATTTCATATCATATCAATTCATAATTTTAATTCAAAGAATACGTTCGTAATTGTAATGACCGATAACATTATCATTTATTTGTCAACTGGTCTTACGTTTTGTTTTGTGTTTTCAAGAACAATACAATGATGAAATTATTTTTTAATATCAATGTTATAGTAATACTTAAAATAACTTAACTAAGAAAATCCCATTACAAAATATTAATAATGATTATGCAATGTTCTTGCGCCGACTATCATCTCATCCACACTTATCAAAACTGCTTTGCATCCAAAAGTTTTCTTGTTGCATACCCAATGTGTCCTTCCAGAATTTGTTACGAGATTTTTGTAAAATCTGAAATCTCCTAATTGAATAATAGGATTGCCTTTCAGAGATTTTCCAAATACGGGAACTGAAATCAAAAATATCAATTAGATATGCTAGAAAACATTAAATAAAAGTTGTATTTTTTTTTTAATAAACTACATTTTTGATACCAATACATCGTGTTATTCTTATGTACTTTATGTTTATTTTTATTATATAATTAATTAAACTTAGTTATATTTTAATTGCGTTAAACTAAAACGGCACTTTTTGTTAAATTTGTCTAATAATGGCTATTTTTTCTATTGTTCTTTTCATATTAACTATTTGTATTTGTTTTCATATTTTTTATTGCTCGCTTTATAATGCACAATTATTTTTTCATTGCACACTATAAATAAAATGATGTAATATTATTTCTGATTTTAGAAATAAATGTAAATCTTTTTTAAAAATAAAACTTTTTAATGAACCTATATAATAAAATATAATCTGATAATATTATACTATTATAAATATGTGTAAATTCTTGACAATTTTATTGACAATTATAATGACCTAATACATTATCCTTTATTGTAAATTGGCCTTACATTTTTTTTGTGTTTTAAGAAAAATACGATAATGAAATTATTTTTTAATATTATGTTTATAGTAATGCTTGGAATTACTTTATAAAATGACTTTAACAAAATATTATTCATGATTATGCAATGTTCTTGCGCTGATTATCATTCCATTCACACTTGTCAAAACTGCTTTGCAACCTTTCTTGTTACATTTCCAATGTGTCCTTCCACTACTTGATTGGATATTTATGTAAAACCTATATTCTCCCATTTGAATAATAGGATTACCTAACCGAGATTTTCCAAATACGGGAACTGAAACGAAAAATATCGATAAATAAAATTTATTTTGGAGTTTATTCATATATCACAAAGATGCGTTATTCACAAAACTACAAATAAGAATTGTATTTTTTTTAATAAAAAATATTTTCGTTACCAATACACCGTGTTATTCTTATGTACCTATGTTTATTTTTATTACAATACAATTACAACTTGTAACTTTTTCATCAATTATCAGTTGTCAGCGATCAAAAACATACCGAAAATTATCATCAAGCCAATAAAAAAAATAAAGCTCAAAATATTTTATGTTTATTATACAAAGTTTTCGAAAAGTGTAAGTGCTATTTCTTTCAAGATTTTTATTAACTTACTTTATTAAAATTACTGAGAGACGCGTGGGGTAGGGGGCGTGCAATACTAAATTGCTTGATTCATGGAAAATTTGTATTACCTATTATTAATAATTAATAATTACCAAAATCCGAGCGTATTACCAAAACAATAATTTTATCGTCACTGCACAGCCTTTGTTTTGTGCTCATTATGAAATCCGGACTCCACCTCACTCGGAAATGGATTATCATGTTCATTATCATTATCAATCAATGGTTATCATTATCAATCATTCGGAAATGGATTAAAATGTTTGAATCGACGGGATCAACCGTTACAATTCAAAATACCGGTCGGAATAATCGGCCTTTACTTCTTTGAAGATCATAAAGGTCGAGCACTAACTTTGAATACACAGAAAATATTGAGAAACTTTCATTTTTCAGACGCCATTTAGATAATATAATTTTTCAACGACTGTAGATTGAAAATAAAAACAAAATTGGTTTAAATAAGAGAAGGTGACGCCATTCAACCGCTCGAAAATAAATGGTTGGCGAAATAGTCCCGCTACTGCCCGCTAGGTGAGTGGTTTCGCTAAAGCTCACTGGGTGTCACTAATCTAACTTTTAAATACGAGCACGTACACGTACACGTTTATACACGTACATGCACCAATACTCATTCGCAGTTTGACAGTTGGTTGAAAATATTCCGACGTTTGGAGTAAACTACGCTACGCTGAACGACGTGTTTACTTCCACTTTCCTTACAGAAAAACTGAACGTGGGGGTGGGGCCAAACGCCGCATTTCTCATTATCAGTCAGGGAAAACTAAACGCACTTATTTAATGCCGCATGTCTCAGTCAAAAGTCTGGACGTATTTATTACTAAACGCGTGTATAACATAGGTTAGGTTAGGTTAGCGTTTTTTGCGTCACATTTACTGAACGTATCTTATTCAATCAGTGCTGACATTTAAAGGTCATGTGACAAGTGACACCTAGTAAGCGTTAGCGAAACAACTCACCTAGCGGGCAGTAGCGGAACTATCTCGCCAACCGTTGGTTTTCGAGTGGGTCAAAGGCGTCACTTTGACTTTTGAGAACCCAAAACTTTATTTGAACATTTTTTATCATTAATTTATTTCACTTTTAAACTGCACTTACCCTTTCCGAACACTTATACAAAATCGGCATCAATATTAACATTCACGACTTTTTCAGGCTTCTACGTCCCCACATACAAAGGCAAACTCCTGATGGTAGGCGGCTACAGTTTCTACGTGGTGAAGACCGACGCTGAAAACGGCAAGACTTGGTGGAAATGTTCAGCATACAGATACGGCCATTGTTCCAGCATGGCAGTCACTTATGAAAACGTCATCCTGAAAGCCATCGTCAACCATAACCATTCACCGCCCGCTTATATTCGCACTTCTAAGGGACAGATGGACTTGAATTCGATCCATAGGCATTTCGATAATTTGGAGTGGGTGTATGAAACCATTCCTAAGTGATAATTGTGAATGACAGTAATATATAGATAGAATGTGTTGGATTTGTTTTTGAATTTGTGGTGGAAAGTCCGATTCGATTATGAAAAGTTGTGTATTGACATAAAGTGTATAAGATTTAAATGTTGTTGCGTTTTTATGTGAAATATTTAAGGATCTGACGATCATTATATTATATTTGTGTGACAGATTAATATGTTATTTTTTTTTACTTATATAGATTATTATTTTTTAGTGTATTAATAATTTTAAGTTTAATTGTTACCAATTATTTCGTTGAAATGATGAATAGATCTTAAGCGTTCATTAAAATTTATTTTTTTATCGTTTCAAATAAAAGTTACACTTAATATAAATAAATGTACAAATGAAAACCAAAGTATATGCTAAATATATTTCTAAATGTTAGAAAAATATTTGTTTGTATTTATTAATACCTTATTTTTCATCAACGTACAAATTATTCGAATTATTGCAAAAATATAATATAACATAATGAATACATAAAATCTTAAAACAAAATGTTTCATATACATGAAACCACGAAAGAATAAAATGAGTATTATTGTATAAAATTACATAACGATTTTTCTCGTATGTTTCTTAGATCTTTCATGATTATGATTACAATTAGCTCGTATTATTTCATCATTGTTAGTCGTTATGAATGCTCTGCACCCTGAAGTATGATGAGTCGAACAAGCCCAACGAGTCAACTCAGATTTCTTTCCATAATTTTGTTTTCTATAATACGAATAATCATCGTACATAAGCAACGGGAAGCCTCTGGAAGACATTTGGAACCAAACTGAAACAAATACAAACAAATTCTATTAGACGTATGATTGAAATTATCAATTTTCGATTTTATTTTAGCAAGAATATCTCGTACGTCAAAGGAGCCTTCGATTACTTTTAACGGTTACAAATTTTGTAAAATTTTCGATTATTGTGTTAAAACTCTTTGAAGATGTTGTACAGTTCATATTGGATGTAAAGCTCGACTTCATACGATTAGAAATGTTGTTTATGTTTTAGTTATTCATTCTCATTCTCTCAAAAAAAAAATTGTAATTTTGTTATATGTATTTATTTGATATTTAATAAATTTTGGTTAATGAAATGTATTATTTTTTTAATATATTATATTTCAATGCATGACGATTTTGAATAAAATTATATTATCATTGATAATAATATCCGTTTGATTTTTCAGCAATATTCGTAAAGAAACATACCGGGAAAAAAATGCTGTTATTAAATGATTATTCATACTCGTTGACGAGATCTATACATAATTCGGCAAAAAGATGGTGGCAATGTTCGTCCAGAAAAAATCTTCAGTGTATAGCAAGTGCTGTTACTCTACATGACCGTATTATTAAAACTATGAATGATCATAATCACAAACCTGAAGAATATTTTCTTAATAATGGATATTATTTTAATATTGATGATGAAGCTGTGCAAATTATTAATAAAACGTAGTTCCTATTTATTTAATTTTTATTATTACATATTGTGCTATATTATATTCATTGTAAAATAAATTTTCGTTACATTATTCGAATATATATTTTCTTTTTATTTTTAAACACCTGTTTATTTTTTTTATCAATTTTAAAATTTTCGGAATTGCACTTTGATATAAAAAATATGTAATATTTAATTTATTACATATTATACATTCGAAAAGTAATAGTCCATGTTCCGATTCATTTATAACACTCGAATAGTAATTACTTTCATAATCTCAATATAAATAAAAATGCAATTAGAACAGATTTTTCATTTTTTATTTTTTTTAGTACAATACGTAAGGAGCAGAACCGGAAACTACCTACTTTTGGTCAATGGCTATACATATACGATGGCCACACAATTCCTCAAGAAAATTTGGTGGAAATGTTCACACAGACTTACGTTGAAGTGTCCTGGAATTTTAGTGAAGAATGATAACAGTTGCAAAATTATTTCTGAACACAATCACGAACCCGTCGACTACAAAGTTGATAAAAAAGGGTTTTACATTATTTAACAACATTTTCTCTTATTAGCAGTTATTTTTTTATTTTAAGTATATGCAAATTTTGCTTTATAATGTTTCTCTTATTAGCAGTTATTTTTTTTATTTTAAGTGTATGTAAATTTTGCTTTATAATGGGTGTGGTAGTGTAATTTAAAGTAATATTGAAACTTTTGATTCTATAAAATACTTTACTGTTTTATCAACACCTTTATCTTATTAACGAATGTTTTTGCTATTAATTATTATTTCAAATTTTCTGTAATAAAGAGAATATTAATTTTTAAGAGCTGAATACTTAAGTCATATTTTGTTAAATGGTCTAAAATCAATTGTATGTATATGATCACGTCCAATTGCTGATGACTTTACATATGTCTTAAATTCAGAGATCCTTGATCTATTTGATCTATTAATTGATCTATTCTATCAATAATATTAATCTTTTATTTTATAAGTTGTTTTAATTATTTTATTATAATAAATAAATAAAAACTCAAATTTATCGGCTTTCTTTTTTAGTTTTTATTCATTACAGATATTAAAAATTGATAAAGGAATCAATATGTAAAAAAAACGACAAATGGATCTGACAATGATGAAAATTAAATGTTAGAAAATTAGTGATTATTTTTGTAATTTTTGTATTTTTTATTTAAAAAAACTTTAAATTGACATCCAAAACATATGTACATTATTTTTCAGATTTATGTAGATGAATTTTTTTTAGAAAAGAACTTTAATTTATTCTATTATTTACTTAGCAATCTTCGTGAAAGGTATTTGTGAATCGAAACTTCTATTGGCAAATAACTATACGTTTAATCGTATAACATTCATTAAGACTACTGGAATTGTTCAGCCAGGAAAACTTACAATTTAATTACATGATTATGTATTATAAAATTGTAATTTTACTATCATAAATAATAAATTTTATTTCCATAATAAATCGTATGAAAATGTAGATTTTAAACAAATCAATATATATTCGTCTGTAAGGATTTAATTGTATGATAATTATGAAATTGTTGTTTTATTGTTAATGTAGAAAAATAATAAATTTTGTTTTAGCATTTTGTGTTTCATTTGAATCTTAGGAAAATGCAGATTTTAAACAAATCAAGGTATGTTCGCGTATATTTTATTTTCGCATATTTGAATAGAACTGTATTAATGCTGATTATCATTTTAGCGCTATACGTGAAAAAGAGAACCACGGGAACCAAATTTTTGCTGTTCAACGATTATGCTTATTTGAAAATCTGTGGAAATGATAAAACGAGTTATTGGAAATGTGCAGCAAGAGATACTTTTGGTTGTCTAGCCACAGTGATGGTAAATGAAAATATGAAAGAATATCATATTCATGAACCTCGCCTATATAGAATCGACAATGATGGATTTTATAATGAAATCAGTACTTATGTTCGTAAAAAACTGTAAAATACAAAATGTAATAGGATTGAATCGTATTTGTCAATTTAAATTTTTTGCAAATTTATGTATGGTTTTTTTTTAATATATATTGTATGACGAAAATAAAATACATATAACTTTCATTAGTAATTTATTATAGATATAAATTGTTTATATATAATACACATATTCAGTTTTCGCTAAATATAAAACATGTCAACCGATTTTTTTTATCATTAAAAAAATTATATAATAATCAGTCGTTGTATTTTTAGCGAAGTATGTGACTCACACGAATGGATTACAATATTTGATGATCGATGATTACACATTTTATAGAGAGAAAAGTATTTTAACAACTGGTAAATCATTTTGGCGATGTTCTTCAAGAAAAAAATATACTTGTCTAGCTAGAGTCATCACGCAGCATGATTACATTCAAAAAATCTGTGGAAAGCATAATCATCCTGTAAATAGATATATGATTACAAAACAGGGACTCTATTATAAATTGTAAAATTCTTACTGTATTGCATTTTTTTTAACAATAAAAAATTTGATGCAAAAAGGAAGTTTTATTGAAAAAAATCATTCAACGCTTGCAGCATATTATTTTAACGTAAACTTATAATTTTTCAGTAATGTTCGTGAAAAATACAAGAGGAAAAAACTTGTTATTGAAAGACGGCTATACATATTCGATGACACAACATTTTTCGAATACGAGAAAAATATGGTGGCAATGTTCGTCGAGATTGTCAAAAAAATGTCCTGCGATGATCGTCACACAAGATTATAATATAATCAAAGGGAATGGAAAAAGTCACGTACATTTACCGAATAATTACGAAATCACCGTAGATGGAATCTACCATAAAATTTAATTGTATAATATTAGTATTATTAAAATATATCAATAAATGTGTAAATATTATTTTTAAACTTAATTTATTTGAATAAATATTTTTCGTTGCACAAAATTTAAATAAATCATAAAAATATGTTATAGATATTAAAAATAAAATAAATGTATAATTGATACCTTGTATTGTTTGAATACACATTTCAAAATTCAACAAAAATTTTCTTTTCAAATCAGAAAAAAACTGATTTAACAAATACTTACACAAAAAATATAGATTGTGTCTTAAAACGAATTACTTGTGCATTAGAAAAATATACGATGTGCATTGTTTCTGGTGCGTTAAAAAATCAAAAAATAATCAAATAACACAAAACATCCATAATAAATCTAACGATATTTAAAATTAATTTCAGTCTCATTTGTCCGAAACGTGAAAGGAGGAGCCCTCATTATGATGAATCGCTACACATATTCTATTGCTTCTTACAATCCCGATAATGGAAAAGCCTATTGGAAATGTTCTTACAGATCTTCTTTGAATTGCAAAACGATGTTGGTTACCATCCACGATCAGTTCTACAAAATGTGTGGAAAAGAACATGTACACGAAGTAACAGAACACTACGTCACTAGTGATGGGGTGTACATCGAAGGGACCAATTAACGTGACTAATATTTTGGAAACTTTTGAAATAAATTGTTAACTTGATATTGGGTGCGAATCAATTTTATGAATAGTTTAATAAATATATTGAATTTATATAATCGTATTTTTGAATTAAATATAAATAAATTGTTAATGTATTAATAAGTATTTTCAAATATTGAATAAAGTGTTACGATAAAATCTTTTTTTTTCTTGCTGTAATATCAACATTTATACCCTGATCATAATCAAATCATCTGATAAAAATTTGTACCCTGATCATTATTATACCCTATTGGGCTTAAACGATGAGGTAAATCTTTATATGTCACATTAGTTGAAAAGATCTTGCCCTGCTGTGGTAAAATGTTAGGTTACTCATGATGACAATGATAAAATTTTATAATTGACAAAAATATATTTCGAACTACTTATAATATATTTCAACTTGTTTTTTTTTTCAGCGATGTTTGTACAAAACATCCATGGTCATCTACTTTTGCTACTAAATAGTTACACGTATTCTAAGGTGAGGGCATCGCAGAATAATAAATCATGGTGGAAATGTTCAGCAAAAAGTACCACAAAATGTCCAGCTTCTTTGACGACGGAAAATAATCTGATTACTAAAATGAACGTTAAAAATCATAATCATCCTCCACACCAGTACATAATTGATGAACATGGACTATACTGTAAAATTTAATGAAAAATGAAAAACCCGCTATATTTACACCCAATATCTAGAGTGTCGTATGTGTAACTGTAATCCTACATACTATATGATATAATAACACAATATATATTTAGTATATCTAACGTTATTTTTATGAATTTCAGTCTCATTTGTCCGAAACGCGAAAGGAGGACGCCTCATTATGATGAATGGCTACATATGTATATTCTTTTGCTTTTTACTATCTCGATACTGGAAAAACCTATTGGAAATGTTCTATTAGATCTTCTTTGAATTGTAAAGCGAAATTGGTAACTATCCACGATCAGTTCCTCAAAATGTGTGGAAAAGAACACGTACACAAAGCAACAGAACACTACATCATTAGTAATAGGTCATATTATCCATTAAAGTGACCAATTAACATGGATAATATATTGAAATTTTTTTAAATATATTGTTAACTTGATGTTGGTTGTAAATAAATCTTGAGTCGTGAATAGTTAAAAAGAAAAATATATTAAGTTTATAAAATCATATTTTTGTATATAAAGTATAGAATAATTGTTATAATAATATATATTATATTTTTAAATATTGAATAAAGTATAATAATACGATATAAATATTGTTGTTTTTTTATATTAAAATTTATACCCTTATTAATACGTATCGGATTTATGCGATATGGTAAAGCCTTATTTAACACATTAATTGATAAGATCTTGTCCTGCAGTGGGAAAATAATAGGTTGCTCATTTTGATGATGAAAATTTATACATAATTGAAAAAAAAATATTTTGAACTATAATACTTACGATATATTTTAACATATTTTTTTGTTTGTTCTTTTTCAGCAAAGCTTGTAAAACACATTTATGGACACATACTTTTGCTACTAAACGGTTACACGTACTCAAAGGTGAGGGCATCGCGGAATAATAAATCATGGTGGAAATGTTCAGCAAAAAGTACTACCCAATGTCCAGCTTCTTTGACGATGCAAAATGATCTGATCACTAACATGAACATTAAAAATCACAACCATCTACCACCAAAGTACAAAATTGATGATCATGGACTATACAATAAGATTTGATGAAAAATGAGAAATCCGTTACATTTACACCCAATATCTAAAATTTCGCATGTGTAACTGAAATCTGACATATTATATGATATAAATAATACAATACATACATAATAGCTAATGTAATTTTTATGAATTTCAGTCTCATTTGTCCGAAACATGAAAGGAGGACGTCTCATTATGATGAACGGCTACACATATTCTGTTGCTTCTTACAATCCCGATACTGGAAAAGCCTATTGGAAATGTTCCAGCAGATCTTCATTGAATTGTAAAGCGATGTTGGTCACCGTCCACGATCAGTTCTTCAAAATGTGTGGAAAAGAACATGTACACGAAGCAATAGACCACTATATCACTAGTGATGGGGTGTACATCAAAGTGACCAATTAACGTGGCTAATATACTGGAAATTTCTGAAATAAATTGTTAACTTGATATTGGATGTAAATCAATTTTGAATCTTTATAAAATTATATTTTTGTATTTTAAACATAAATAAACTGTTATTATAATAAATATTTTTAAATATCAAATAAAGTATAATAATACAATAAAAACAATGTGTTTTATATTATAATATTAAATATTATATCCTTATTAATATGTATTGAAGTTAAACCTTATTTGTCACATTACTTGATAAGATCTTGCCCTGCAGTGAGAAACTAATAGGTTGCTCATGATAATGATGATGAAAATTTATAATTGAAAAAATAATATTTTGAACTACCTACAATATATTTTAACATGTTATTTTTTTTTCAGCGTTGTTTGTAAAAAACATTAATGGAGTCACATTTTTACTATTAAACGATTATGCGTATTTAATGGCGAGAAGAGCGCCGCGAGGTAATAAATTATGGTGGAAATGTTCCTTAAAACGTAAAATCCAATGTCCAGCTTCTTTGACGACGGAAAATAATCTGATTACTAAAATGAACGTTAAAAATCATAATCATCCTCCACACCAGTACATAATTGATGAACATGGACTATACTGTAAAATTTAATGAAAAATGAAAAACCCGCTATATTTACACCCAATATCTAGAGTGTCGCAATTGTAATTAAAGTCCAATATATAAAATATAATAACACAAAACATACATAAAAAATCAAATGTGATTTTTATGAGTTTCAGTCTCATTTGTCCGAAACGTGAAACGAAAACGCCTTATCATGATGGACTTCACACAATAATTTTATAAAATGATATTTAAACTGTTATTATAATAAATGTATTCAAGTATTGAATAAAATAATACGATAAAAACTTTGCGTTTTTTGCTATAATATCAAGATTTACACCGTTATCAATACGTATTGGGCTAACATAATAAGGTAATGCCGTATTTGTCACATTATTTGATTATGTTAGATCTAGCCCTGCAGTTTCGAAACTAATAAGCTGCTTATGATGATGGTGAAAATTTATAATTGATAAAAACATATTTTGAACTACTTACAGTATATTTTAACTTTTTTTTTTCAGCGATGTTTGTAAAAAATATTCATGGACACAAAATTTTATTACTAAACGGTTACACGTATTCAAAGGCGAGAGGATCGCGGGATAATAAATCATGGTGGAAATGTTCAACAAAAAATTCCACCAAATGTCCAGCTTCTTTGACGACGGAAAATGATCTGATCACTAAAATAACTGTTAACAATCACAACCATCCGCCACATAGATACAAAATTGATGAACATGGACTATACCGTAAAATGAAAAATCCGCAAAAACCACCCGATATCTAGAGTGTCGCATGTGTAATTGACATCCTACATACTATATGATATAATAACACTATATATATAATAAATCTAACTTAATTTTTATGAATTTCAGTCTCATTTGTCCGAAACGTGAAAGGAGGACGCCTCATATTGATGGACGGCTACACATATTCTGTGGTTTCATACAATCCCAAAACCGGAAAAGCCTATTGGATATGTTCTAGCAGATCATCTTTGAATTGCAAAGCTATGTTGGTCACCGTCCACGATCAGTTCTTCAAAATTTGTTGGAAAAAACACGTACATGAAGCGACAGAACACTATATCACTGGTGATGGGTCATATTATCCATTGAAGTGACCAATTGACGTGGCTAAAGTATTAGAAATTTCTGAAATAAATTATTAACTTGATATTGCATGTATAATAAATAAATTATGATATTTAATTAAGTGATATTTTTGCATTTTAAATATAAATAAACTGTTATTGAAATAAATATTTAATAAAGTAATACGATAAAAACTGTTTTTTTTTTTTGCTATATTATATTTTATAATCAAAAAATATATATTTAATTAGAAAAAAATTGTCTAATTTTGTGATATTAAACGCTTGTTTGTCATTATCTTGTATTCTATTATAAAATAATTAAAATAAAGCTTACAATCAAAAAGCATCAACATTCTTTTTCTTTGAACGATTATTTAGATATTGTAATTCATTAGCAATTTTGTGTGACATCTTCTAAAATGATCGAATCTAATACGTTTAATTCCGTGATACTGGTCGTGTAATTTCCTGATATTATACTCAATTTTGAGAAAAACTTCGAAATATATTTTTTTATAATATAAAGATTAGTATTGAAATATTATAGAAGATTTATCATTATTAATATTTTTTCACAATAACTATTTTTCTTGATAAAAATAATTTAAATAATGAATATTTTCATCAGTACTGATTATTAGATATCTGCAAAACAATTATTTGTTATTTATCTTAAAACTTTCAGTTGTTAACTTAATATAAAATGCTTAAATATGTTCAGATTCTTAAGACTACTCATTCATACCTGTAAATATTTTAATGAAAAAATTCTATAAAATTTATATACATCTCTATTCTATTTATTAATAGTAAAAAAAATGGAAGCAGATCGAAATCTTTGTTTTACTCGCCTGAATAATGAATGTCTCCGCACAGCGTAAAAACAAAAAATCGTCGCAAAACATGTCTATACTAGTATCATACGTGAACGTTTATCAATAAATTATATCATCATAAATTCGTGTATATAGTGGCAAACGTTTAGCAAATATAGTTCTCTAAAATACGTTGGCGTTATTTAAAAAAATAAACTTAATTCCGACTATCACGGAATTAGACAAGTCTCCCCTAGAATATATTTTAACATGTTATTTTTTTTTCAGCGATGATTGTAAAAAGCGTTAATGGAGTCATACTTTTGCTATTAAACGATTACACGTATTCAAAGGCGAGAGCATCGCGGTATAATAAATCATGGTGGAAATGTTCAGCAAAAAATACCACCAAATGTCCAGCTTCTTTGACGACGGAAAATAATCTGATCACTAAAATAACTGTTAACAATCACAACCATCCTCCACACCAGTACATAATTGATAAAAATGGACTATACTGTAGAATTTGATGAAAAGTGAGAAATCCGCTATATTTACACCCGATATCTAAAGTGTCGCATGTGTAACTGAAATCCAATACATAAAATACAATAACACAAAACACACATAATAATTCTAACGTTATTTTTATGAATTTCAGTCTCGTTTGTCCGAAACGTGAAAGGAGGACGTCTCGTTATGATGAACGGCTACACATATTCTGTTGTTTCTTACAATATCAAAACTGGAAAAGCCTATTGGAAATGTTCTAGTAGATCTTCTTTGAATTGCAAAGCCATGTTGGTTACCATCCACGATCAGTTCTACAAAATGTGTGGACAAGAACACATACACGAAGTAACAGAACACTACGTCACTAGTGATGGAGTGTACATCAAAATGGGCAATTAGCATGGCTAATATATTGAAATTTTATTTAATAAATTGTTACATAAATAATTTATGTAATAAACTAGATATTGATTGTAAATACATTTTGAAACTTTATAAAATTGTATTTTTGTATTTTAAATATAAATGGCTGTTATTCAAATAAATATTGAATAAAGTAATATGATGAAAACGGTGTTTTTTTTGCTATATACAGGGTCTTCCCCGGGACTATTATAACTTCTAATCGGATTTAAAGTGACTTACAAAGTGATTGTTAGAGTCATGATAGAGAAGTGAGAGTGATACCATTCCGAATGAAATCGGCTACAATTTATTTTTCATTCCCCCCCCTAAAATTTTACCTCTCCCCCCTCTTCCATTGTCGAATAAAGTACTTCCGTCCACTAACTCGTACAGTTCAAATAATTTTTTTTTACCTACCAGTACGCTGGAAGAGGGGGGGAGAGGTAAAATTTGAGGGGGGGGAATGAAAAATAAATTGTGGCCGATTTCATTCGGAATGGTTTCACTCTCACTTCTCTATCATGACTCTAAGTCACTTTAAATCCGATTAGAAGTTATAAAAGTCCCGGGGAAAACCCTGTACAATATTAAAATTTATAATTAAAAAATAAATTTATATAATAACACGTTATTTTTTTTTAGCGTTATTTGTAAAAAACATTAATGGAGTCGTACTTCTGCTATTAAACGGTTACACGTATTCGAAGGCGAGTGCATCGCGGAATAATAAATCATGGTGGAAATGTTCAGCAAAATGTGCTACCCTATGTCCAGCTTCTTTGACGACGCAAAATAATTTGATCACTAAAGTGAATGGTAAAAATCACAACCATCCGCCACATAAGTACGAAATTGATGAACATGGAACGTACTGTAAAATTCGTTGAAAATTTTATTATTTATACAATATAAATCTTGTCGTTATAAGTCACAGTACGAACATAATGTAATTTGCAATTTTTTAAATCCATTTGTATTCACAAAAAATAAAATAACTTTTAACGATTTGATGTACTTCATATTGCTGAAATTGTTTTTCGTAAATATACACTAATTCACGAATCACAAGTTTTATATTTTATTTTTATTTAATAAATTTATTCACTATAATTTTTTAATACATGTGTAGTTGTAGTATTATTTACATTATTTTTTTTTGACAATTAATGTTTTAATTAATAAAAATTCCAGTTTAGTTTTTATATGTATTTTTCTATCAATAAACAATCAAAATTGCAATGATTAAACAATTTATTTTTACCTCGCCTTATGAAAAGTGGTATAGTTAGTCTTATTTTAGTTTTAATAGATTACACCATACGTATTCTGTCGTTCTTAAAAATTTTCAATAAAATGTTATGTTATTGTTTGTGAAAACCTTTAACGGCAAAGTCAGCTCGGAGAAAAAAAAACATAACCCTGAGCCAGAAGAATATATAATCCATAACGAAACATTTATTGAATTTTAGTATTCATATACACTCAATTGAGCTCACAAAGTTATAATTAATTTAAAAGTAATATCATATCTTGTATTTTTATAAATCAATTTAATTTAAAAAATAACATTCTTTAAATAAATTTAAATGTTATACTTTTTTGTATTTGTTCAGTCTTTATAACTATAGTAGTGTATAATAGTGTAGGTATTACAATTTAAAATATAATTATTTTAATAAGAGAAACTTTCCAACAGTTAATATTTCATACTATTTCTAAAGTAATTATGCATTATATTTTATCCATGTCACTTTATTTTATAATGTTATGCTGTATTGTTAAATTATACCGAAACGAATCAGAGAAAGTTGTAATTTTGTATTTTTATTTATTATATATTTTCAATAAAATTTTCAATATTGTAATTATCATTCGTTCTTTTTATTTAGAAATTCACATTTTCAGAAAAGAGATAAAGCAGTTTAGGGGACAGTTTAAGTATGCATTATATAAAATAAATGTGCATAAATCTGAGCTTTTAATAAAATTAGTGTGCATTGAAAAAATAATGTGTTCATTTTGCACGAGCATTAAAATATGCACATTTGAAAAAAATATCTGTACCTTCAAACGAGCATTAGAATAAATATAAATAAATCACGACCAGTATTCACAACTTTTACAATAGAATCAAATTGGATCAAATTGCTAAAATGTGATTAAAATTAAAATTTAAAGAAAAGGAAACGTTGATAGTATTGTATTTCCTACGGAGGAAGAAATTACTCTGACTCATTTTAATGCAAACTATTTATTCTATTGCAAATTTCATATTTTATAATGCACAAATTTTTTTTTTTCATTGCACACTACAAATTAAGTAATTCTCAATACCAGATTCTTTAATGCGCCAAAAATAATGCACACCATATATTATTCTAATGCACAAGTAATTCGTTTTAAGGCGCAATCTATATTTTTTCTAATGCACAGTTAAATCGCACCCAACAGCTTATCTTCAGTAAAACACAAAAATAATAAACAATATTTTTTAAAAAGTAAGTACACTCAATTGAACATTCCACAATTTCGCACGATTCATCGATTTTCTAACATTATTAACATATTTTACCACTCCAGATATCAAATTCACGGACGGAGGAAAGCATCTGATGATCAACGATTATTCATATTCCTTAATAAGAACTACTGGGGACAAATCATGGTGGAGATGTTCGAAAAGGATATCCTCAAAGTGTACATCATCAGCTACGACAGCAGGAAACGAATTGATCATCGCTCGAGGAGAACACAATCACGAACCACCACCGAAATTTCGTGCAATACCATTTAATAATATGTCATTTTGGTGATCCGTATATTGAGAATAACTGCTCTAGTTAAAGTGTGCACTTTATTTTTAATAGTATGATGATATTTTGTCATTTTATGCCAAATCATATTTGGTGTTAAATTTGAATACATTTATTTTATTTACACGGTAAATATTACTCACAATAGATGCGATAGTTGATCAGTTTTTTTTTCATATAATACTTAATTTATATTATGCAAAAAATTGTTTTGAGAAATAAATCGAAAATTTTCATTTATTTTTCATAAGTATATGTAATAGAAATATTTTCATCAAACTGGTCTGCTAACAATAAGTATGGGGTCTTTCAATAGGGACGCTCGAAATTTGTTGGATTATAGCAGCCATGTTGTTAAAGTGATATCTATCAAATTTTTTTCAATTGTTTAGGTACGGGAAATCACCATGGAAGGCTATAGCGTTGAACAATTTGTGCAAATCATGAAATTTTATTGTACATTTTAAAATCAAGCGTTCCTATTGAAACACTCTTTATAATATGATTTTAGAGAAAATGAAATCTTTTAAATCATCTGAATTTTTGTAAACAAAATCAACAACAATATTATATTTTTTATAATATTAATATTAAACTTTTTTATAATTTGAAAATATTATGAGAAAAAAAACTAGCTCGTAAAATAATATATTTTTAAATATTAAATAAAGAAGTACAATAAGAATTGTTTTTTCATTTTTATGTAATAATAGCGGCTTGTATCCGGCGTTGCTCGAGACTGAAAATAAATTATGTACCGATTGTAATTATTGTCACAATCAATCGCGACGCCGGCACATTTTATATTATCATATAATATGTATGGCGATCGATAGTAGAAACGAAACGATACTTAAAAACTGAATGCTTACATAGTTTCTCCAGATATCAAAACACATTCTTGCCAAATTTAGTAAAGATTCATTTATCGGATTAGGAGTTTATTTAATACACACATTTATAGATTTAAAAAAAAAATTAAATTTATAATTAACAAAATTATTCATATATTTTGAATTCCAAACTACATTTACCATGGTTTTTTTCAGCGATGTTCGTAACAACTTATCATGGAGTCACACTTTTGTTGCTAAACCATTACACATTTTCAAAAGCGTATACATCGCGGACTAAAAAAATATGGTGGAGATGTTCTTCAAAACGTAAAAACCGATGCCTAGCATCCTTGGCAACAGAAAACAATATGATCACTAAAACGAACAGGATAAATCATAACCATCCGCCCCAAAAATACAGAATTGATGGACGTGGAATATATTATATAATATGATAAAAATTGTATTATTTTTACAATTTATTATACATCTTACCGTTGTGTATCACAGTATGAATAATCCGATGTACATTGCTGAAATGATTTTCTATAAATATACATTATTTCATGAATAAGTCTTTAATTTTTTTTTATTATAATGCTCAAATGTTTAGTTATACTATTACTTACATAAATAAATTTATTTATCTTTAAACAATAATTTATTGAAAAAAATAGAATTTGCACTAATTCAACAATTTTTTTCAGCTCGAATCTTGAAAAGTAGTAAGGGCAGTGTCATTTTACTTTACCAAGATTACACGTATTCTATTACCGCACGATCTAGAGATCCTAAATCGCTGTGGTGGAAATGTTCTAGAAAATTTTCGATGAAATGCGATGTTATTTTGAAAACCGTTGACGGCATAGTCGTCTGGGTAAAAAGAAAACATAATCATGAGTCAGACGAATTTATAATTCATAATGATACATTCGCTAAATTGTAACATTCCATCATTGAATTGAGCTCATAAAATCACTATACAAAGAAAATTTATGGGCAAAATTCGATATATTATATGAATTATTGATATATTATCTCATATATTTTATATACCAAATATATTTGAAAAATTAACATTCTATGAATTGAAATATTATATTATATTATTTTTCAACCAATTATACATTATATTTTTATATTATACCAATGTTACCTTATATCATATCAAATATTTTATGATACATATTATACAATATTGTTAAATTTTACCAGTTTAAATACACACTTTAATAAAACTACAGATGTTTATAAATTATTTATACTCAACAAATTTTATTTATAGGTCACATTGTGAAGACGAACAATTGAAACCGAATGATAGATCATGCCAATTTAAACAATACAATTATTAATTTTTCAACATTACTAACTACTTTTTTTTTTCAATCCAGATATAAAATTTATCGGCAACGGAAAATACTTGATGATCAACAATTATACATATTCCGTATCAAAAAGCACTGGAAACAAATATTGGTGGAGTTGTTCGAAAAGAACGTCCTTAGGGTGCAAATCATCGGCCACCACAACAAGAAACGAGTTGATCGCCATTCGAAAAGAACACAATCACGAACCACAATATAACTATTATTCAACTAATAAATACTAGCTGCTCTAGTTTAAGTGTATTTAAATTCCAATATTATGAAAAAAAATTGTCGTTTTATGATAATTTTTAATGATGTCAAATCATATTTGTAGTTGAATTTGAACAAACAATAAAAATATGAATTATTCATTATCAAATATTTGTGTTTTAAATTGAAATTGCTTGACTTTTCGACGCAAGTCGTAAAAACCTTAGTCTGTGATGGAAGATTTATAAGTTGTTTACGATTATGATTGTAAGTTCAGTACATGTATAATAATAAATTTTTCGAAAGTTAAATTATTTTTTAAATGGAATCTTTTTCTCGAGAAATTTGATGGGCAACAAAATATTATTATATTATATAATAATTATGATTTTGCACTCAAAAAAGGCAATTTGTTGAACAAAAGACTTGCGTGGTATTGTCCGTCATGCAATATAACGAATTGCCCAACGAGATTGGTTAAATATAGAAATGTTATCAGTGACAGTCATAATCATGACCCTAGTGAATATGTCATTACAAATGGAATATATCATAGTAGAATTTTCTAAATAGCAGCCAGTGAATATTCGCAGTGCGGTCCTTCACATATAATATTTTCTAATATATCGCTGAACGTTTTTTCAGGTTTATTCACCAATTTTTTTGTGTATCGAAGAAAATTTTATTGTTTCAAATATTTTCAAACACATTGTTATAAAAATATATGTATACTTACTTTAAATTTACTCATCGTTTTTCTACTATGTTAAAATGCATGTGGAACGATGAACAAGTCGGTTTCAAGATGTAATAAAAGTTTATTTTTTATAAAATTAGTTATGTTTGAATGAAAGTTATTTTTGAGGTTTGGAATATTTTTTTAACTCATTTGAATCACATAAAAATTGACCATGTCTTTTATATTATAATACAAAAAAAAATGTTACAATATTTTTTTTCAATGTACAACACATAGTTTTACTACTTTATTGATTAATATTAACATTAAATAATAACAATATTAGTTCAACATCAAACCGAATCACATTTAATTTTTGACTCTATCTGATCTTTAATAATAATCTAATTTAGTTTAAAGTACCAAAAACGTCGAAACACTTTTGAATATCTAGAATTTTAATTCAATACTTCTCCAACCTCAAACGATATAGTATTTCCAGGATCTTCGGGGGGATGATTGTGCTCTCCCAGGGTTGTCACAACTTTTTTCGCAAATGTATAAACTATGGACGTGCATGCAAACTTTTGGCGCGAAATGCATTTCCAATGACAAACCGTGTCCGACATTATTTTGTGCTTTTTGTAGAAGTAATTGTCGTAGAACATGAGGTCGACGCCTTTCGATGTAGCCACGTATTGTACTAAAATATAAAAAAATAAATTAATACATGCACTATATGTATGTATATATATTTAGTTGTTTCATTTCAATATAGATTTTTATGTTCTTACAATTACACTAGATCCCCTTTTTACACGGGGGATACGTTCCAGAGACTTCCGTGTAAAAAAATGTATGGTGACCATACAAAAATTGGAGATAAGTTCCATCACTATATTTGGATAGAACTTCCATCCAAATGTACTTTATAAAAAATGGGTAATGTGAAAAATTTTCGCCATGTAAAATCATCAGAAAATATCGATTTTTTTTATTTAATAACTATAATTATATCAGTATATACTGGCCTGCACCGAATCTTATCATTGTGGCATAATAATACATATTTTTATTATTTTTATACCGTGTTAATGTGAAAAATCTGTGTAAAAAAATCATCGGTTCATCTTCCTTGAACCGTGTTATTTCGGAACCATGTAAAAAGAGGATTGGGTATACTAAAATATATATTTTTAACTTTAAAAAAAAAAGTGTTTTCTTTTCAATTTTTATATTTATTTTAAACCATACAAATCAATAAATTAATTTTACAAGCGAAATCCTATAATACAAACACATTTAATTATTTATAAAACAAATAAACACGTTTCTAACCAATTGATTTTTTTTTTCAGTTATATTCATACCATACAAGGACAACAAACGCCTTCTGATGGTAAACGGATTCACATATTCAATGAACACTAAATCCAAGAAAACCGGAAAAATCCTATGGCTCTGTTCATCGAGACAGTCCATGAAATGTCCAGCCTCCGTTAACACATTGAACGACCACATTATCAAAATAAAAGGCCATCATGCCCACGAGCCTCCGCATTATCTGTATTTGAATGGAAGATACGTAAAAATGCAGAAGAATAGATTTTAAAATGTCTCCGGTTGTGAAAAATGGGATATAAAGTAGTCAAATGATTTGAAATTTAATCAAACTTTTTTTTTTTGTTATTAAAGTGTTTACTATTATTATAAGATTATGTGTATATTGATGTTCATTCAATAAACTATTCGAATATTTATGTATGTTCGATGTCATGATTTGTTTTTTGATCAAACCATATTATTATATGAATAAAAATATGTGTTGCTTAGTGTGAAATTAGAATAAAAATTACATACATATAATATCACATGTTTGAAATTCATGTAGATTAGATTTATTTGAGAATTATTAGATGTGGTCATTCAATTTATTCTTGTCTGATAAAAGATAGCGTGCCAGTACGAATATTGTATTGTCAATTTTAAGATCATTTAAATAAATGAATTACTTATCCAATAACATAATTGTTAAAATAGTATTAATTTCTGTTCTTTTTTTAAGTAGAGTAAGTTTTTCTCAATAAATATTGTAGTAAAATTATTGAGATCATTAGATGTGATTTTGCCGAAATGAATAAAATCATTTGTTTGAGTAACTCAAAAATGTGTTTTTAATTATTTTTCAAAACTTCAACATGTACGTATTTTATTTTTAATTTTCAAATATTTTAATACATCTTACAACAATTCAAGTTCACAGTTATTGTCTAACAATAAAACCAAATGATTTTCACTAAAAAATCTTATTTTTTTAGGTTTGGCAGCGAGATACATACCATATAAAATGAACAGGCGATTACTGATGTTAAATAAGTACACATATTCCCTGAACACCAAATACGCGACCGGGAGACATCTATGGCTGTGTTCTTCGAGGGTTTCCAGATATTGTTCAGCTTCCTTGACCACTTTGAACGACAGGATTATTAGGATTAAGGGTAAACATGTACACGAGCCTCCGACATTTGAATATAAGGACGGAAAGTTCATCAGAAGGCAAAAAAGAAATCGGGTGATAAAAATAGATTAATATGTAATGAGTGTTGTTGGTAATATAAATTTTAATTGATGAATGTAACTCGGATATATAGAATGATTCAATGTTGCTGAAATAAAAATCGTTTAATTTATACTGAAAGTATTATTTTTTTCAGATAAGACTTTTTAAATGTACATTTATTAATTTAATAATTTATACATGTATAAGTACATTTTGTATCAAAAAATTCCAGGTACCTATTGTATTTTTAACATAAAAATTCCGCTACTGTCATTTAAAGTGTATTACAATAACGATAATTAAATAAATTAGAACAAATATTATTCTTTTATTTGACATATTCATAATCAACATTTCATAACAAAACAGTTTTCACACATAAATAAAAATAACGGATAAATAAATAATTTATTTTCACAAAACTTACACAAAATAAATAACACTGGGAATTCATACACCTATTCTGAGATCAATAATCAATCATAAAACAAAAATATTTCTGTATTAAATTTAACTTATCATATGACTAAAAACGAATGGTACCATATTTATATATCACACGCCTTCGAAATATTCAAAGATTCTTATTTTACAACATTTTTTTTATAGACATTTATAATTTCGTTTGTACATCAAGAATCCCCGATTCTGCCCGACTTCAGACACGACCACTCAAATTACAATTGTGCATAATACCTATTGAAATTATTCCTCCTGTAAAAAGGAGCAGAATGGTTGTGTTGATGAGTACACCTCATGACAACATCGTTTTGGGTCACTGCCATACTGGCACACCGGGTGGATTTGTAGGAAGAACATTTCCACCAATCTTTGGGATTGGTTCCAGATGCCACTGTTCTTCTGTTGAATGTGTAACCGTTTATTACCAAAAGCCTTCCGCCTCGTTTTGATGGTATGAAGTATGCTGAAATGGTAAAATTTAACTTTAGTGTAAAATTCAATTTAAAAAAAATCATATTTGATTTTTTTGTTTAAAAAAATTCGATCGTATAATATAATATAATATAAAAGAAATGTCCTTACGTGATTGTTCATTTGAAGAAAAAGGTCATTTTGTATATAATAAAATGATGGTTTAGTTTCATATCGATCAAAAAAGTGAAAAATGATCTAATAATTAATCCATTGGTTTATAAAAGATCTTATGGAAGTTAATGTAATTTTTTTGTGTTTTTTCAATCAATATTCCCTTTTTTTAGTACCCTTGATATTATCAGATAACTCTTGAAGTATGAATAAATCAACTTGTAACGTGCTATATAATATGTGCTAATATTTCGAGTCTTAAAATTAGAGAAACCCAGCACTTAAGATATACTTACTTGGAAACCGATATTTAAATTGAATACTTTTGCAATTGGCCGACTTAAATGTATCCATCGATAACAATACACCTTTACAGCAAATAACCCCGAAACCATTAATTACTAAACATCGTATCTTGAAGATTTATTGGCCAAGCTAATATAATATATAATGAATCCGCCAATGAAAATACTCTCGGTAAAAAGTAACGGTAATGTTAAAAGCAGCATAAATCGAAATTAATGAACAAACCCCGAGATGGACTAAAACTGGAAAGAGTCATCCTGTTTATAAACCGCTGAAAATCCACAAATAAATAGTACAACCAGAGCTCTTTCTGATGAACTAGCATTGTCCTGAGTTAAAGGTTGAACGTTAAACTTATAGCCTGTGATTGTTGAGTTATTTCAATCATCGATGAATCTCTAGAGATGACTGGATGTCTGTCATATTCGACCTTTTGCCATAATGATACTACCCGTTTTATCAATTTAATTGTATTTGATAACTATTGTAATTGCTGATCTGCGAAATAAAAACTGCATCTCTATACCTCTGCGATTTGATAATGAGAAGGATTCGTAAACTGTCTATAGTCCACCAAATATGTCGCTTATCTTTGACCATCTGCAGGAATCAATGTATTTCAAAAGTTTCCTCGAAAAAAAATTATATAAGTACATCGATATTTTTTTAGAACCATTGTTAATTAACTATTTTTATATTTTTCAGTTGACATCGAGTACATAAAACTCGAAACGGACGAATACTTGCTGAGAATCAACGGTTTCACTTATACGCAAAAATATAAACAAGATTCGTTGGTTTTATGGATTTGCACATCGTTCTGCAGAAATCGTTGCACATCGACAGCTACTACTTCGGATGGTGTCCTCGTCAGATATACTCCGAAACATAATCATGATCCGCCTATATTTGCGAAATAATATTAGATGAAATATATTTCAAAATGTTACTTTTTTCATACAAATATCTTTACTATTATAAAACTGAATCATTATGAATCAAATGAATATATATACTATTATAAGTATGAAAGTTTGTTTGTCTGCCTATGTCTGTCTGTCTGAATCCATTTCGAAAAAAAAAAATTTGTGACTTAAAACAAATTTTACCTAGGGCTCCAAAAATTCTGAAATTCCTCCGAATACCATAAAAAATATTCTTACAGCGACAGACGACATTCTTAACTCTCGAAAATTCGAAAATTCGAAAATGGCGATTAAAGAAAAAAAAATATTCACGAAATCGACAATTTTCATTTTTTAAATTAAATAAGGGCCAACCCACTAGCATAAAGTACTGGCGGAGCCAGTCCACATACGCTAGTATTATATAAAAATGATAAATAATATTAAATAGATATATTATAAAATGTTACTTTTTTATATTAATAAAAGGATATATCTGTATGTATGTATGTATGTATGTATGTACATATTGAAAAAAATAATAAACATGTAGAGTATGAGACAATAAACATGTAAAGTCATCGGCAACCAATGACCCGCGGGTAACTGACTGATCCATTTTTCAATTTCAAGTGACCCACTCGAGTTAACTGGTTAAGGATTTTTTTTTTTTAATTACCAAATATTTAATGGAAAAATATCAAAAAAAATATTTTTTTCAATATTTTAAATATTATATAGATATATTAAATATATTAAAGTAGGTGACAAATTAGTTGGCAAAGTGACAAAAACTCTAATTATTTTCAATATAAAATGTATATTATTATTCACTAAAAAGTATAAACTGTTTTTAAATGTACCCACTGACCCAAAACATCTTCATAAGTGTTACATTTTGGTTGCTTCTGACCCACAGCCAAAAAAGGTTGCCGATGCCTGAGTAGACTTAGGAATACTTATAATAGCCACACAATGAAAATTACTGTTTTAGTTTATAATATTCAAAATATATAAATAAATACTTTCAAAAAAATGTTTTTATTAATTTTTTTTATTTAAAATAGTGATTTTATTTAAAAATAGATAGATAGATAGAATAGATAGTGATTTTATTTTATTTTTTTTTAGTGTTTATTATTAAAACATTTTTTTACTTATTTTTCAGTTGATGTCGAATTTATGGAATTACTTAAAGGCGGTCGCTTATTAAGAATAAATGGATTTACATATGCCAGAAAATATATTTACAAAAATGAAAAAATTTTATGGACATGTTCATCGGCTATAGGAAAAGGTTGTAAATCGAAAGCGATCACTTTGCACGATGTGCTAACTCGATACAGTTCCATACATAACCATGCACCTCCGAATTACGTCAAAACGAAAGGAGGGGCATATATCAAGATTTGAAAAAAAGTTGTAATTTTTTAGAATTTAGAATAAACCAAACCAAAAAAAATTACTTGTGGTCAGAATATTTAAAATGTAAAATATATTTAGATTTTCTATATTAAGTTAATGTCTTAAATATTGTAGATTAGATAAACAATAAAATTAATTAGTCAAATAAATCAATTTCTTTAATTTTATTCATTTTTTTTAATGTACAAAAATTTTTACAAATAAAGAATTTATATTCATTGCTGATTTATCCGCTTTCCCTTTTTTCTAAATTTTGCACATTCTCTATTATGAAGCAAATAATGATTGCCGATGTTCCCGTTCTTCAGATGTATAAAAGCCTTACACTCTGTAAAATATTTCGTTTTGCATATATACCTATCTACTTCTTCCGTCAGCCTTAGTTGTTTGTAAAATTTGTATTTTCCAATTTTCACAACCGTCCTTCCATCTATTGTCATCACTGAAACACAAGTAAAATATTTGTCAAATAAAAAGTCGATAAATTGATTCTTTGAATATTTGATTTGTTTTTTGATAACTTGATCCAATTTATAAATGTTAATTTAATTGAATAGCCGATTCAGGGACATTTCTACCAAAAATATTGATTTTTTTTTAATCTATTCTATTATTTTCAGGATCATCAGTATTGAAACACGTATCTGATTTAACATATTGAAATTTTATATGTACATGAAAATATAAATCGAAAATAAATTAAAATACTCGATATTTCGTCGAAACATGGACGCCATACTATCGAAAATATTCGATATTGTTTTATGGTTTCACAGCTTCAGAACAATATCTTACAATGGAGACGATTTCAAGTACAGAGGGCCCAATAAATACTATCAAATCTTTACAATCTTAATATATTTAACATGCTCATTATGTCACTACTACTTTGTCTTATCGATGTTTCGAGAATTCAGACAATCCCTAACTTTCAGTGATTTTCTATCCTTAATTCAAATTTCGATCGATATCACTTGTGGAATAATCGTGTTGATTTATCAATTGAAATATTCAAAACGAGACGATGCTGTTTTAAATAATTTTTCTACCATTGACGAAAATATACCTTTGGAAAAAGAAAAATGTAAAAAAATCGGCATATTTCTTCTGAAAATTGTGCACAAAGCATTTTTTATTTATTTGATTATAACGACAGTGAGATTCGTTCAAGAATCGATAATTTTCAATATTAGAAATAACAGAATTTTCGAACAGCTTTCGATGATTATTATTTTTACTTGCAGTTTAGAGATATTTCATATTTGTGGTTTAGTATATATTCGATTGCAAATTTTAAATTCGTCACTAGAAAATATGAATTTGGATAGTTGTATGGATTTTAAACGAAATGGGTTTCATATTCTGTTAGTCGAACGTTCAAATGTTCCTATGAAGTCTCTCGAGGACTTGAGCACTTTTATATCAGTGTATGAAGTTTTGGTTAAAAATATGAAGGAAATCAGTAAAAAATATTCGATTTCGGTATGTTATTTATGTCATAAATACGTTTAATCTTCTTATTGTAATATAACTTTTTTTCAGTTTCTTTTAATGATGTTTTCGTTAGTTCTATCGTATACTACAGCTGTGAATTATTTGAATAAAAGAGGCCGAGAGTCGGTAATTTAAGTTAAGGTTATACTAAAAAGTAAACCACAAAAAGAATATAAAAAAATATTTTTTCAGGAATACAGACTATTTTTTTTGGTTATCATTCGCTTGGTGTTAGAAACGATACAAATACTATATTTCTGTGTAATAGGACAACTTTTGACAACTGAATTGGAATGGACTAAAGAAATTATTGGAAAGCTAATAACAAATTCGAAAATGGGCAAGTATTATTATGAGCATTTATGCATTCTTATATAAATAATTATCAAATCAAATGTATAATTACAGATAAACAAAAATTACGTCTATTATATATTTTCAAAAAAATGATAGATAAAAATGGATGCGTCGTGAACATATCAAACTTAATGCTGCCGAATTTTTCGCTCCTATATTCTTTAATGGCAATAATTACTTCATATTCGATCATTATTCTTCAATTAAACTAAACAATGTTGTATAATAAATAATTGCAAAATATTATAGAATACTTATAACTCGATTCTATTTTCTTTCTAAAAATCTTCAATGTACAAATGAGAAAGAAAAAATAAAAATTGTATTTTATAAAAATATTTATTGAATAACATAATTGTAATAAATTATGTTTAGGTAACATAAAAAAAACATAATTATCGTTAGGTATCTACTACTAACAATTTCGAAATAACATGTAAATATATTTTCGATATTATTGTAAGTTATTTATATTATATTTATATGTCACAGTCCAAGTGTATTTCACTCCATGTATATATTTGGATCGATCATAAATACACATTGTCGAGAGGGTTAAGTTGAGTTATATAAGGTTTTTTTCCGGAAATTTCATTTCTTTTGATCGAAGTTTTGGGTTAGGTTAGGTTAGGTTAGATTGGGTTGAGTCAAATATTCGTGGACTAATAATATACACGGACTGCGACATCTACAATACACCATAATTATTTATGATTTTTAGTTTATTTCTCTCAGATAATCATAAATACAATTGAAAATTTTTTTAAAACGAAAAAAAAATTATTATCTATTAAAATTACAATAAAAATACTGTTAAGTGAAAATATGTTTTTCTTACTTATGAAAAAATACAATAACACCAATAACCTAACGACATTTTTATGATCAGAATTGCATATCAATCAATATCTTTATTTTATTAAGCATATAAATTGTTCTTTTTGTTTCGTTTTCTGACAAACCTCACACAAATCCAAATAAAGCATCACAGTTTCTATGGTGACATTTTTGTACCACTTATTCAACTCTTTGACCATGCGATCCCTTCCACTATGTTGGAGAGCCAAATGCGTTTGATGGACCACATCGAAAAGTTCTTCCGTGGACAAATAACGTTTGACAGTTGGTCCAAAAGTGGGATATACCAAATGGACGGTGTCTCCGATTTTGGAGACGTCGTATTTTTTCAATTTTTGGCGATCGCTGTAAGATTTTTCTTCAGTTTTGGTTTTTAGTGCATATATTTCGTTCAGCTTCTCGTTGTATCTGGTTTTCGATAAGAATCTGAGGTTTTTTGATTTTTTCGAAATCATCAATTGTAGACTTGCGTCGAACTTTTGTTTCATTTTTGGTGATGTTGTAATGTTGCCGAATCTAAAATTTTAATAATGTCGATTTGGTTAATTTTATTTGTTTGAATAACTTTATAACTTAATAGTTATAAAGTTATTCAAACAATACTATAATAGGTTTCATGAAATGTATGGGAATTTCAGAAATCGCATTGATTTTTAAAATTACCTGTTGGTCAGATTTTCCTTAATAACATATCCATCGGATACGAATAAATGTTCTCCCGAAATTGTAATAATTTTATCTAAAATGAAAATGGTTAAATTAGTGGCGATAATTTTGCAGATAAAAAATCACGTATTTATTTATATATTATTTTTATTTTTCATAATTGATATAAAATCCGTGAAGCAAAAATTAATATATTATATATGTTAATATAATACATACCTGCGAAAAGTTCATTTTTAATTTTTATTACTAATATAAAAAATATTGAGAAGTAAATTTCACAATGTCAGTAAAATATACATTTTATTTAATATAATATGTCAATTTACAATAATATTTTATTATCAAGGTAACCATTTATTATATTTAAAAATATTTTTCTATTGCAAAAGATAAATATGTATTTAATATATTTTGAACTATTTGTGAATATATTGCTTTTCATTTGAGGTTTCCTTCTATTATATGTATTATAATGAGGATTTCTTAATATTCGAAATAAGTGAAACATAACAATTAATGCACCCATTATAACAATGCAAATGATCACTTATGAAAATATTACCATTATCTTTTTGAATTGATTTCTTTTTCATTTTTTAAGAGTAGATATTTTGTATGTTTTACAATTATATAAAAGGACAAAATAATTGTAGATAATTCAATGAAACCTACATTTCAAAAATAAAATATAAAGGTATGTCAAATAAGTCCAACGTTCTCGAAATAAATTTTTTGAAAAATTTAAATATTAACAAGAACAAATAGTTAAATAAATATTCGAATAATTATAAAATAAAATACATTAAAATATTCATTTCAGAACAAATCACAAAATTTAAATCACTATCAGATACAAGTCAAAAATACAACAAACAAAAATGTTTTGGTTTTTGTTACAATCAACAAAACTATTCAATATAAATTTTAACCAATACAAAAATTTTTCACAAATTTTCATTTTTATTCTAAACCATTCAACACTTAAGTACATAAAAAGCACACATTTCAAAAAGAAACCATTTAAAAAAAATCAATATACAATATCGGTCAAATAAAAAAAATTAAAAAAAAAACAAATTGACTACTCGGCGACATACTCGCTACCGTCAGCCGTCATGAATATATTGGGTCTTTCGTGGTTATGGCCGCCCTTCACCGTCACTATAGTGTTGTATTTCGAATTCAAATATGCTGGACATCCGTTTTTATTTATCGCCGAACAAACCCATCTAGCACTTGGTCCTCTTCCGTATCTTTTGAAAAACGTGTATCCGTCATACATGACCTTCCTTTTGGCCCTGCCTTTTGATATGATGAAGTGTAGGGTGTCCGTGTCTGAAAGGGAAATAGAAAAAAAAACGGAATATGTGAGTAAGTTATTGTATGTTTTTTTTAATTTAATTACACGCAATCCTCTTTTTACACGGTTCCGAAATAACAAGGTTCAAAGAAAAATAATTTTGCAATGATTTTTCACTTTAACATGGTATAAAAAAATGTATTATGCCACAATGGTAAGATTCGGTGCAGGCCAGTATAAAATTATAATTATTAAATAAAATAAAAAAAAATGTTTTTATGATTTTATATGGTGAAATTTTTTCACATTCCACATTTTTATAAAATATATTTGGATAGAACTTCCATTCAAATATACTGATGGAACCTATCTCTAATTTTTATATGGTCACCATACATTTTTTCACACGGTAGTCTAACGTATTCCCCTTGTATAATAAAAAGAGAATTGGGTGTATTTTATTTTACCGTTGATTAATTTTCATATTGAATCGATGATGGAATATCAAAATTTTACTATCGGTAATATATTTATAACGTTTTACGTTAATGAAGCACTATTAATAATATTATTCAATTCTAAATTACGTCGTTCATTCGATTGTCATCAAACTAATGAAGTTGTACAATTAAAGCGTTGATTATTTGTTAAACGCTAGTCATTGATCGTTAATGGATTAATTGAATCTTGAAAAATTAATGAAAACTGCGGCATTTCAACGGAAAGAATATCGAATCCTTACTTTCGATTTGTAAACATGTAAATTATCAACGGAAAAATGCATTTCGGTCACAATTTATTATCTATAATCTGCGCCTTATTAGGCTACAGAGTTGTCTTGTATAAAAATAGCAGATTCGAACTCAGTTCAACAAAAATTTTCATATTCAGTGTAATGACCGTTTACGTTGTATCATTGAGTTATATGGTTCTAAAAACAATTTTCAAGTTACTCACAATAAAATTAACTACAAGCATTTTCACGCTGTTAACTTCCCAAATATTAGGGTACACGACCGGTATAGTTTCGTGGCTTTCAGATGCAGTTTTGTTCGCTGAAAAAAAGGTTATAGTATTCGAATCACGTCTATCGATCCAGAAATCGTTGCAATTGGACATAAATTACACAGAATCGATGAAAATCATAACCTTTATGTGTGTGACGTTCTTCACGTATTCCCTAATGCAAACTGTAGCCAATATTTATATTTGGAAACATGTCTTGACAGTGATTTTGGAATATGCTTCTACTGTTGCAATCGATTTGGTGATACTTCAGTTCGTCGCCGACAATTATTTCAACTATGTGAGATTGAAGGCTATGAATTCCAAAATGGAAAAAGAAATCGTGGATCTGACGCTTATTATCGACGGATATCAGAAATTGATAAAGAATATCGATTACATCGTTACAAGTTTTTTTATTGTGGTAAATATTAAAAAAAAGATATAATATTTTTTTTAACTTTATTTCAAATGTTTCATCGAAGTTTATATAAAAAATAATTGAGTATGAGGACATTTTTTATTTATTTCTTAAACCTTAAGAAATTGAATAATTGAACAAAATATTTACTAAAAAAAATTATTTCATTATATACATACATACAGTTAGAAAAATATTAAATATTACTATTATAAAAAAATCAACTCATATACCGTAACAACCTCCGTTTTTCAGCCCTTTTTTTACAACCTTTACATTTGCACTGTTTGATATAACTGTAAATGAGACTCGCCGGAATATTTGAATATATTTCGCTGACTTTGTTGTATGTTTTTTTAATACCTTTATAGCCTGCGTTTCTGTGCGCATCTGCTATTATCGAGAGCACTTTGCTTCTCGTCGCCATTATTTTATTATCTTTGATTCTAGTAACTTTTGTGACTCCATTGACTTCTACTAATTTTAGAGTCCTCTTCGTGTGGTAATAATGGCTGTTTTTAAGTACATTTTCATCTCCTACTAAAACGGCTATTGCGTATTGTTCGTTTTCTTCTGTCCATAGACAACTGCCTCTATAATTTTGGATAATTGTACTGATATCTTCATCAGAATCTTCATCTGAAATTAAAATTAAATCGAATAAATATAAAAATACGTTTATTTTATGCAATTTTTTTTCTACATACATATAATATGTAAAATTTGTTTAAAACGCGCTATTGATACTGTAAATAATACTGCTACATTAAAAAGTTTTTTATACCATGCAAGATATATTTAAAATTAATATAATGTATAGAAATATTTTTCTGTGGTGACATATGTATGTGCGTATTGTGCTGTAAAAATTTAATATGGATTATTTTCAGTTGAGTTTAATATCACTTCATTCGATCTTGTGTTACGTGATAGCAATCAATATTTTTGTGAAACCCCATATGGTAAGTATTATTCAATATAATTGAACAAATTTTAATATTGAATGTTTTATTTAAAAAATAATAATTTTCAGAACACTTTAAAACTTTCTGTTGCTTTTTGGGTGGGACATTCGCTTATGTACACGTTAACAATTTCTATATTAGGAGAAATCATGTATAATGAAGAGGATAGAATGAGAAGTATAATTGGGAAACTGTTAATTATGCAAAATGAGGGTAAAGTATCAATAAAAACATATTCGGTATAATTATTTTAATAATAGAATTAAATTTACATTCATTTCGAACAGATAACAACATTGTATATCAACTTGGTTTATTGAAAAAACTCACCGACCGTCGTGGCTTTCAAATTTCAATAGGTCAATTGATTCCTCTGGATTTCAGATATTTATATTCAATTATAGGAATCACTACTTCGTATACAATAATTGCATTACAAATGGGACATACATATGAACTTATTTAATAATACATTAATTATTTATTGCTACAAATGTATCGAGGTAGAAAATATCGATTCGAGTATTGCCATATTTAGAAATAAATAATATATATTTTTTTTTTTTAATAAAATAATACTGGGAATCATCACATTAATTTTCAATGATAAAAATATAATATTTCGAAAAAAGATTATAGGAACATTTTAAAAGTATTTTTTTTAATAACATGTACAACAGTCTATATATTTTTTCTAACATATTAGTTTGTACTAATTACATTTTATTATTAATAAACTTATCAATCAACAGAACCCGAGCATTTTTATTTTAGGAGTATTCATACAATTATATTATTTTCATCCTGAAACAACAAAAGCACATAAATAACATTAAAAAAAAACGGGCTGTCATTGATTGTCAATTACAGTTCATTTTCTCATAACATTTCAATAATATTATATTATACAATATCGAAACAATACAAATCCAATTTTCTTTTCATCATATCGGAACTAACCGCCCGCTCAAACAAAACATCCAAATCAATAATACTGATTATTATAACAAGCAGTATTGTTATGCAACTGGACGACGTCGCTCGAAGTGAGGTTTCTGGCCTTCGAGAGCCTTCCGTGGTAAAGGGTGGGTTCATGGTTGTGCACTCCTTTGTGCACCATCAACACGTTGTCGTTGGTTATGGCCGTTGCTGTGCACTTGTTGATGCCACTGATCGAACACCTCCACCAGGTTCTGCCGTAGTCGTTGGAGGTGTTGATGTAAAATTTGTAGCCGTTCACTATGAGAATTTTTCGTTTCTTCGTCGGTATGAAAAATACTGAAAATTTCAATTTGTTTGTATACAATGTTCGGTTATTTTTAAATTTAAATGATTTTGTATGTATTTGAATTGTTTTATAATTGAGCAATTTAATGTGATATAATTGTAATGTAATTGTAATGTAATTGTAATGTAATTGTAATTGTTACAGATTTTTCAATAAAATATTTAGTAAGAGAATAAATAATTTGAAAATATATATTTATACATATTTTAAAAATTTTTGTTACATAATACATGATACGATAGTTATAAAATCACTTTGATTATATAATAGACATATAGATTTTTCAATTTCTTATAATATTATAATATTACTAATGAATTGACTTAACATTCAACTTTTTTTATTGAACCATAAAAAAAACAAATGCTAGTTTTCATGAACATTTTTTGATAAAATAGGAATTTTTGAAGGGACTTACGCCAAATTATAAATAATTCAAAAAATTTACATAAAAAACTGATACAGAGAAATTTAAAAAAAAATTACACAATTTTTCTTATGAAAAACTGTAATCATTGTACTATTTGTAAAGATTCACTAGATAATATTTCTTTAGAAATTAACTTATAACGAATTTCACAAATGCCCTTAAAATATATAATACTTAACCGACGTAACTGATTCGAACAACGAACCATTTTTCCTGCTTATTCCAACGACTAGTGAAAAATACAAATTTTCTAACCATGTACAACAATATTTTTCATAAAACCATCACAATCCTCTCTGACCGAAAAATACTTCCCGTTGGGCATCCTCCTGAAAACGGGCCTTCGATGATTGTGAAATCCCTTCATGAGGACCACCTCGTTGTCCTTCGTGGTGGCCTTCGCACCACAATTGTAAAGGGAAAACTTCGATCGACACCTCCAATATGTGACCCTTCCGTTGCGCGAAGTGTTCCTCGAGTAAGCGTAACCGTTTATTAGCAGAACGATCGATTTGGCAGTTTCGATGAATTCGGCTAAAATATGCAAACATATCGGTTGTGTTAGTTAGTGGCTGATCATAATGTGATATAAATGATAAATTGTTAAAAAAATAAATAAAAAATAAATTGTTTTCTATTTAAAAAACGATTTTCAATTTGTTATTAGTAAGAGCATTGTTACCTATTGAAACGAGGATCAATCGAGCTTACGTTTATTGTACATACTTCTCATTTCAGGATCAAATGAATGATAATATCCATATAAAAATATACGCCAAAGGCTAAAGAATATTTATGAAAAAATGCTGTTTTTGTTTAACATAGTTAAAATTAATTAGTTTTATAATAAAAAATATATATTTTATTTAAAGAAAATGCAACTTTTATTTGTTGCTTCCTAAATAACACATCTTATTGGCGATATATTATATGAATAAACTCCAAAACCAATCTTGTTGACCAATATTTTTTTTGTTTCAGTTCCCGTATTTCAAAAATCTACACAAGGGAATCCTATTGTTCAAATGGGAGAATATAGATTCTACAAAAATCGATTAACAATTTCTGGAAAGACACATTGGAGATGTATCAAGAAAAAGATTGGATGCAAAGCATTTTTGCATACTGTGAATGGAATAATAATCGACGGAATAACATTGCATAATCATTAATAATATTTTCTAAAAGTTATTAGCCTATATATGTATAATAATATACTGCACCAAAAACTGGCTAAAGACAATTTAATAAATATTGCTATTTTTTGTAAGTAAAATGAAACTAAACTAAATTAATAATATTATAAAAAAAATATAGGTTCATAATTTCAAGAATAAAACTTTAGTATTAAACAACAAAAAACTATTTTATTTTAAAAAAATACATCTTTTATTTGTTGTTTCCTAAGTAGCATATTTTAATTGGTGATATATGAATAAACTCCGAAAAAAATTATATTGATCATCCATATTTTTTTATTTCAGCTCCCGTATTTGGAAAATCTCGGTTAGGTAATCCTATTATTCAAATTGGACAATATAGATTTTACAAAAATATTACATCAATTAATGGAAGGACACGTTGGTTATGTAACAAGAAAAATGTTGGATGCAAAGCATTTTTGCATACCGCGAATGAAATAATAATCGACGGAAGAACATTGCATAATCATTAATAATATTTTGTAAAAGTTATTAGTCTATATATAATAATATACTGCACCAAAGGCTGGCTAAAGACGATTTAAGAAATATTGCTGTTTTTTCTGTAATGTAATTTAAATTAAATTAAACTGAATTAATAATATTATAAAAAGAAATATACATAGGTTCATAATTAAGAATAAATCTTTAGTATTAAATAACAAAAAACTATTTTATTTAAAAAAAAAAATACAACTTTTATTTGTTGTTTCCTAAGTAGCATATTTTAATTTGTGATATATGAATTAACTCCGAAACAAATTATATTGATCATCCATATTTTTTTTATTTCAGCTCCCGTATTTGGAAAATCTCGGTTAGGTAATCCTATTGTTCAAATTGGACAATATAGATTTTACAAAAGTATTACATCAATTAATGGAAGGACACGTTGGGTATGTAACAAGAAAAATTTTGGATGCAAAGCAGGTTTCACTAGTGTGAATGGGATAATAGTCGGTGAAAGGACTTTGCATAATCATTAGAAATATTTTGTAAAAGTTATTTTCATTTCATTTCATTGCTTACTTGACATATGTATAAGAGGAAAAAAGGACCGTTCAAACTTGCGTACCATATATACTTTTCATTTCAGGACCAAATGTCTAAATAATAATTTGAGACGATTGAGTAAGTGTTTAAAAAAAACTGAATTGTCTCTTGCCGTTCCTACGATTTGAACTAATTTCAGCACAATGGACCATTTACAGACAAGTAACGAATTAATCGAACGCGCTATTGAATATCGTACTCCATTGTTTTTCGGTTTTGTAGATTTTGAAAAAGCATCTGATTCGGTTGTCAAACGGAGGTATGGAAAGCTCTACTAGAACAGGGTGTCTATAAATATTATGTAAGCCTACAAGCCAATATTTGTAAAAAAGCAACTGCATCAGTAATTGTCGGTGAACCATCGGAAAAATTTTCCATCAAAAAGGCGTTTGCCAAAGAGATACGATCCCGCCTAAACTCTTTAACGCGGTTCTAAAATATGTACATATTTAGACGATTAGACTGGAAAAACCAGAGCATAAATATCAACGGAAGATATTTAAATCTCCTAAGATTCGCGAATGACATTGTAATAATAGCATCAAACGTAGTAGATTTACAATTAAAACTTAATGAGCTTAACTTTGAAAGTAAAAAAAATAGAAATTTCAATGAATTTAAATAAAACTAAATATATATTTAATAACTTCTGCATTCCGGGTGCTGTAAGACTTGGAAATGTACCGTTAGAAATAGTTAAAGAGTATCTGTATCTGGGACAATTACTATGTATAGAAGAAGGGAAAGAAAGATAAATTTTTAGACGCATAAAATTAGGGTGGAGCTCATTCGGTTCAATACATTTGATTTTTAAGACAAAAATCCCCATATGCCTGAAAATAAAAACGTTTAACTAATGCATTTTGCCTGTACTGACTTGGTTGCGAAACATGGACGTTGAAATAACTGAAATGAAAGACTGATTAGAAAAATACAATGTACATAAAGGAGTATGGAGAAATGTATGCTAGGAGTGACCAAGAAAAACAGGAAAATGAATGCATGGGTTAGAAGTATGACAAGAGTGACCGATATATTAGAAAAAGTGATGAGGTGGAGATGAGAATGGGCGGGACATATGATCAGACATACGGATAAGTGATGGTCAAAAGAAGTAATGGAATAGTACCCCAGAGAATGTATAAGGAAAAGGGGAAGACCGAAAGAGAGATGGAAGGATGAAATAAGTAGAATGTGTGGTATTAATTGGATGAATGTTGCTCAGGATAGAAAAAAGTGATTAAGCTTAAAAGAGCTTTTTGTTCAAAAATGGATAACTAGTGGGTCCTGAGAAGAATGTCTACGAAGGATCGAAAATATGAAATTATCTTGACGAATGTATTTGATCACGCCATTTGACTCGTCTAATTACCCCCATTCTATGTATGTATGTATATAGCTATCGACGATGTTAGTAGGTATTAAATCTATCAAGATACACAGTATATCAATTAATTATTTCGATATTGCTGTTTTTCTGTAATATAATTATAATAAAAATAAACTAAATTAATAACATTATGAAAAAAACATAGGTACATAATTAAGAATAAAACTTTTGTATTAAATATCGAAATAATATTTTATTTAAAGGAAATGAAACTTTTATTTGTTGCTTCCTAAATAACATATCTTGATTGGCGATATATGAATAAACTTTAAAACAAATCTTGACCGATATTTTTTTGTTTCAGTTCCCGTATTCGGAAAATCTACGAAAGGCAATACTATTATTCTGATGGGAGAATATAGATTTTACAAAAGTCGATTAACATTTTCTGGAGAGACACATTGGACATGTATCAGGAGAAAGCTTGGATGCAAAGCATTTTTGCAAACTATGAATAGGACAATAACCAACGGAAGTACATTGCATAATCATTAAAAATATTTTGTAAAAGTTATAAGAAAACTCTAAAGTATACTTCTAAAAAAATATCTATATTTGTTTTGTAAACTTGAAGTAAATCGTATAATGAAAAAATGGGGTTTTTAAAATCTGTATTTTGTATTTTTCTTTTTTAATTATAAGTTGATATTTAGTAAATATTTATGTAGTTTATGAGCCATAGCAACTGCTAGTAATTGGTTATTAGAAAAAAAAATTATAACCAAAGATATTGACGTTTTTGTCAGTTCCCATTTGGGAATCGTGGCAGTAATGCCATATGAAAAAAGCTCACTGTATAAAATTTTATTCTCAATTAGTTAATTCAGTTGAGTGTATTAAAAATGCCACTATAATTAATATTATTACATAAAATCTTTTTTAGAAAAGAAATTTTACAATTAGACCAATATCAAAATTAATGCAAGCGGCATTCCGTTGAACGTCGTATCTTTTGCTGGATATAACTTTTCCAATTTTTTTTTCATATTATTTTAATTACGTGAAGCGAAATAGTCAAAAAACTCATTTTTTTAATTTTTGTGACATTTAAGAAATATCGCTATTTTTTTCTGTAATGTAATTCAAATAAAACTAAACTGAATTAATTATATTATAAAAAGAAACATAGGTCCATAATTAAGAATAAAACTTTTGTATTAAACACCAAAAAACTTTTTTATTTAAGAAAAATACATCTTTTATTTGTTTTTCTCTTAATATCAAAATATCTTAATTGGCGAACTCCAAAATAAATCTTCATGGATATTTTTTTTATTTCAGTTCCCGTATTACGAAAATCTACAAAAGGCAATCCTATTTTTCAAATAGGAAAATATAGATTTAACAAACATCGAGTAACAATTTCTGGAAAGACTCATTGGACATGTAACAAGAGAAATTTTGGATGTAAAGCAGTTTTGCATAGTATGAATGGGATAATAATCGGTGCAAGAACATTGCATAATCATTAATAATACAATATTTTGTAAAAGTTATTTACATTTCATTTCGTTGCTTACTTGTCATAAGAGCAAAAAAGGACCGATCAACCTTGCATATCGCACATACCTCTGATTTCTGGATTAAATGACTAAATAGTGCATTAATTTGAGACGGTTGAGTGTCTTAAAAAAACTTTGTCGTATTCTTGCCATACTTACGATTTGAACCAGCATTGTTTCGATTGACAGTCCATTTAATATAGCCAGCTTCGCCAAAAGCTGACTAAAAACGATATAAGAAATATGTATTCCTGATTTTCTTTTAAAATATAACTGAACTAAATCAATTATGTTATAAAAAGAAACATAGTTACATAATTAAGAATTACACTTTTATATTAAAATACCAAAAATATATTTTATTTCAAAAAAATACGACTTTTATTTGTTGTTTTCTAAATAACACATCTTGATTGGCGATATATAAATAAACTCCAGAACAAATCTCCATTGATATTTTTGATTTCAGTTCCCGTATTCCGAAAATCTACGAAAGGCAATCCTATTATTCAAATAGGACAATATAGGTTCTACAAAAATCTTGTAACAAATTCTGGAAGGACACATTGGATATGCAACAAGAAAAATTATGGATGCAAAGCACTTTTGCATAGTTTGAATGGGATAATAATCGGCGCAAGAACATTGCATAATCATTAAAAATATTTTGTAGAAATTATTTTAGTTTCGTTTATTTATATTTATTATTATTTATTTCGTTGCAGCTGAGATTTAAGATAAAATATTTCTTTTAAAATATTATAATATATTTAACACATTATATTGTTAAGTATATATTAAGTAAATAAGAATTTCCTGTATTTACATATAAATTAGTTATTTATGATAACTTATTGCTTTATAATTATAAAATTACGTTTATTATAAAGTGCGGTTAGTTTTTAATAATAGTTAATATGGCATGTCTCGCAAAATTACTATCAATGATTTTTTCAAAGTTATTATATAATATTTATTTCTATATTTCTAGTCTTATGTATTACAAAAAGGTGTAATTCTACAAATAAATAATTTTGTCAAAATATTTTTTTGCATTTTTAAATTCATTATAATACTTTTCCAATCTAATGTTTATCATTTCAATTACAATATTAAATCTAGAAATGAAAAACAATGCATTCGCAAGTTTTTAATGTTCATAAATTTTAAGAGTATGTTTTAGAAAAATATATATACATAAAAGTCAATACATATAAAGAAATATGATCAATAGATAATAAAAAAGTAGAATAAAAACTGTAAATATTATATTTCTTAACACTATTTGAATGGATATGGTTTTTATCGTTAAAAACATCAACATATGTCGGATCATATGATTCTGATATGAATTTATAAAACAATGCAAACAAAGTAATGTTCGGTTCCTTAAAAATCAATAACGAAAAAGAACCGTTTATTTCAGTTCAATTCTCATTCATTTTTTGTGAACGTACGTTTCAAAATCATGAAATCGTATAGAATAAAAAATAGAGAAATTTTCGAATTGGTTTTAAATCGTTTGTCATATGTATACGAAATATTTGGTGCGAAATCATTCTCTTTGGACGATAATGTTATGAAAAACAAAAGATTTTGGAAAAAAAAATATATTATTTTCCCACTTCTTATATCAATTTACAAACTTGTTCCATTGATATGGATGATTTCTCGTATTGGTGTCAATATTACGAAAATTGTCTATATCTTATTATATATGACTTTGTTGTTATCAAATTTAACGATTTGGATAACCAATACGTTTTCACATTACAAAAATGTTATTGAAGTGTTACAAAAATCTGAATACATTTTAAAAAATATAGACTTCTCAATTAATCTATCGAGAGCAAATAAAATTAATATAATTTTTCATGTAGTAACCTCATTATTTTTTTGTATCATGATCGTCTCGGAATCAATCCAGGCGAATTTTAATTTTATAAAAATTTGGATATATTTGATGATTTACAATACCGATTTGTCAATTATACGATACCTTACATTCATATTTGTTTTAAAAACGATACTAAAAAATTTAAACGAAAGATTTCGTAATGTTTATCTTGAAAGGAAACTTCTGATTGCTAAATTGAAGAAAGAATTATACTCATATGCTTCTACGACAATGTACATGAATAAATTGCATAAAATTTTAGTGCGAGTTTTTGAATGTATAGATATTATCAATAACATGTATAGGAGTATTGTGAGTATATTGCAAGTAACATAAAATAATATAATTAAATGGAAATATATTTTGGTACTTTCAGATACTCGCTGTTTTCATGAACACATTTTTAAATAGCATTATTTGTCTTCAAGAAATCAAAATAATTACAAACATGGAAGAGTCGGTGAGTCATGTTAACGTAATATGACGTATAATATTATTACAATTAATATTATTACACCTAATTGAATTTTAGAATTTTTCAGGAATATGCATGTTAGTAATTTGGGTAATTCACGATTTATCATTCCTAATGTTTGTTACGTGCATTTATGAAGCTTTACAAAACGAATACAAACAGACGATAATATTAATTTGCAAAATGAGAATGAAATTTAACACGGAAGGTTGATTATTTTTAAATTAAATACATTTACGGCATAACTTTACACTTATTTTAGATCACACTAATAAAAACGATATTAAAAAACTATCGTTATATTTGGAAAGACACAAAATAAATTTTTCAATATACAATTTTTTCAATGTCGACCTCGAATATATATTTACATTCTTCGGAGCTGTCGCTTCATATTCCATTGTCATTTTGCAAATGGGTTAAACAATCATATGAACGATACCAGAAGTACAATATCAGTTAACTTGATGACAACTCTTTAAGAGAACTAAAGAACAGTGTTTTTCTAAAAATTCTCTATATATAATTTTATAATCAAATTTCTTAGATTTTTGAGATTTTTGAGATAAACAACACCATTAAAACAAATATTTGCAAAACTCATAATTTTATATATCACAGGTTTTGTAAATAATCGTTGCAAATCTAAAAATATATTTTAAGCCACATTTTTTTAAGATATCTACATTCTATTATAATCATACAATTCGATATAACAAGAAATTTTGAATCCAGATATATTATATAAACTCATTTCATCGAAATAAGCCTCACGCTAATTGATCCTCCATCCTCCTATAATAATAATAGCGCTATTCTGTGTGTCTGTCTGTGTGTTTAGTGCGACGCTAGAAATTACTATTCGTATTTAGATCCTTTGCCAATGTGCGTTAAGGACTCTTTTGGTTCACATTGTCACGTTAGAAATTATGCACTATTCGAAATTCGAAATTAGATCCTTTGCCAATGTGCATTAAGGACCAAAATATTATTTTTACCGCGAATTGATTTGGCTTCTAGCGACACGTAACTCCCGTTTGCTTTAAAAAAACGGCAAATTCTGGTTATACCCCCCGTTCGCGATGACAATTAATAAATCACAGGGACAAAGTTTCGATCACGTCAGGTTATACTTACAATTAGAGAATCTTGTTTTTGGACACGGACAATTATGTATATGTCGCACTATCGAGAAGCAAACATCGCGATCAAATAAAAGTTAGTATAAATTTAAAAAAAAATGTTCAAGGTAATTTATTAAATAATGCGAAACAGTTTACCGCAAACATAGTGTACGAAAATGTGTTTCGTAATGATAGTGATTCAAAATTATTTTTAAATATTCGATTCAATTAAATTCATATCTAATCGTTTCAATTCTATTGTGGTTTATAGTCCTCCTAAGGAACCTTCCACATTAAAAAATATATAAAGCATCTTGCATAGTACCTCTGGGTGATGTGGAAATCTATGCTTTATTAGATAAATTAATATTAAATTAGAATAAATATTGTAATATCTACAAAATATTCTATAATAATTTATATAATAAATTAAATAAAAATTTCACATTTTCAACTATATTCAACAGGTAAATATACTGTCATTATATTGTATTTTCAAAATTTTTCCTCAAATCACACGTGCAATATTATTAACATCGGGCCTACCGCTAGTACTTTTATAACATCGATATTATCAAATCAATAAAATGTTCATATGCTATAAATTTATTTTTATTTATAACCTTACATACGTTTCATACAATAACAAAATAAAGAAAAAAATAATCAAAAAATTTATATATTATAACATATTTGCGTACATATCATATCTGTTGGATATTTATTTTAATATTCATTATTCTTATTCTTATTATTAATGATCCTGTAATACTGATCTCCAACCTTGTGTAAGCGTGGTGGAGGATGATTATGAGGTTTGGTCTGTCCCATAATATTCCCTTCATAAACGTATAATGAAGAAGAACATAATGAAGTATTAGTGCATCGCCATTTTTCTGTCTTCGACTGCAAAATCGCACTCCGGCTGAACGTGTAATTTTCATGTAATATCAGTCTATATATTCGGCAACGGGAATTCATATAAATTACTGCAAATCAATAGAAATCGTCAGTTTTTAACTATTCAAAATGTATTGTTAGTAGTATGCTTATTGTTAGTTAGAGTCTAATTTGAATATCAAATATTATATATTTAATGTTTTTTTTATAAAGATATTGAATAATTTCTTAAAAGAAAAACCTACTTTCGTATTTTGAGAATGCGAACAGTCGAACTTTTCTTTTACTTTTTATAAAAAAAAAACAATTTTCAAAGAAAAATTAATGTAAATCACTTTTCACATTTTTTTTAATATCAATAAACTAACAACTACATACCAAATTTATTTATGTAAAAACTATAATTTTCTTGAATCTGGTTTGTAAATATTATATGTATATGCATTCTTTGGGGTAGTCGCTTCATATCCTATTTCATTTTGCAAAATAACCGTTAAAACAATCATACGACCGATGCCAAAAGTATCAACGCGATAACATATTTTTAAGAGAGCTAAAGACCAAATTTTTTCTAAAAATCCTCTATATATTATAATAAAATTTCTTAGATTTTAAAGATAAACAACACAATTAAAACAAATTTTGGCAAAACTCATAGTTTGATATATCACAGGTTTTGTAAATAATCGTTGCATATCTAAAAATATATTGTAAGTTTAATTTTTTTAAGATATCGAAATTCTAATTATACAATTCGATATAATAGGAAAATTTGAATCCAGACATATAATGTAACACAATTTTACCGAAATGTGTCTCACGCTAATTGATATTAATAACATCGATATTATCGAATCAATAAAGTGTTCATATGCTACAAATTTATTTTTATTTAGAACCTTACATACTTTACTTACGATAACAAAATAAATCAAAAATAAGTAATCATGTAAGTTTATAAAACATATCTGCATATACACTACCGATTTTATATATTTGCCCACCCTAGAAATTGCATACAAAAGGATACAAAATCAAACTATATTTGCGTTTTATTTAATATATTATTAGAATATAATAGATTTAGAACATATTACATAGAATTCGATCAACCGAAACGAAAAATATCGCATGGAAAAAAAAATTCTATAGTTTTATTTTAGAAAAATTCGTAAAAATATTTTCTGTCACTTCTGATTCTTATCTTGTTTATTAATCTAAATATATTTAAAGTGATATCATCCATTATTTAAAAGTTATTTTGAGTGATAAATTAATTAATAAATATATGATATTTGAAAAAATATGGGCGGCCAAATATATTTTATCGGTAGTGTATATCATATCTGTTCAATTTTTATTTTAAAATTGATCCGAAAATAACTTCACTTTAAATCCTGTAATATTGATCTCCAACCTTGCGTAAGCGTGGTGGGGGATGATTATGAGGTTTGGTCTGTCTCATAATATTCCCGTTAAAAACGTACAACGAAGAAGAACAATATGAACTACTGGTACATCGCCATCTTTCTGTCTTCGACCGCAAAATTGAATTCCTGCTGTACGTGTAATCTTCGTGTAATATCAGTTTATTTATTCGGGAACGGGAACTCAAGTAAATTACTGCAAATCAATAGAAATCGTCAGTTTTTGACTGTTCAAAATGTATTGTTAAAAGTACGCTTATTGTTAGTTAGAGTCCGGTCTGAGTATCAAATATATAATATTCCATATAAAGAGATTGAATAATTTCTTAAAAGAAAAACATACATACTTGTTTATTTCAAAAATGCGAACAGTCAAATTTTTCTTTTAATTTTTATTAAAAAAAAGACAATTTTTCAAAGAAAAATTATAATAATAACAATCATTCTTCAAGTTTTTATAACGTCAATAAACTACCAAATACTCGTATATAGCAAACTATAATTTTCTCGAATCCGATTTATAAATATACACACGGAAATAAATATACAAACTTTATATTTATAATTATAAAATAAAAAGGTTGAATGACACTTATTAATAAAGTGCGTTTAATTTTAATATTTTAATTAAACACCTCGCAAAATTATTATCGATTATTTTTCAAAGTTATTATGTAATATTTATTTTTTTTAAATATATATATTTCCATAATTTTAGTTTTACGTATTATAATAAAAAAACGGGTGTATTTCAACAAATAAATAATTTTGTCAACGATTTTTTTAAATTTTGAAATTTATTATAATACTCTTCTAACCTAAAGTTTACCATTTCAATTACAATATTAAATCCAAAAATGAAAAACAATACATGCATAAATTCTATGATATTATTATAATACATTTTAAACGTTAAATTTAAAAAATATATATCAAAAAGTTTAAACATACGTATTATATAATATAAAGAAACATGATCAACAGATAATAATAAAAGCGAAATAAAAAATATTAGTATTCTATTTTTTAACATTAAACATTATTCGAATGAATATGATTGTTATTGTTGAAAACATCTGATATACGCCTAATGGTAATAATTTGGGATCAATTTTTGAAACAGTACAAACAACAATTATTTTATTGACGAGTAATTCATTGAAAATCATTTACGAAAGAAAAAGGTTTATTTTAGTACTCTCCTCATTAGTTTTTTTTCTTTGTAAACGTTCGTTTCAAAATCATGAAATCGTATAGAATAAAAAATAGAGAAATTTTCGAATTGGTTTTAAATCGTTTGTCATATGTATACGAAATATTCGGTGCGAAATCATTCTCTTTGGATGATAATTTTGTGAAAAGTAAAAAAGCATGGAAAAAAGTGTATATTATTTTCCTACTACTTAAATCAATTCACGAAATCGTTCCATTGTTATGGATAATATTCATTTCTCGTTTTATTGTCAATATTTCGAAAATTGTCTACATGATTTTGTATATGACTTTGTTGTTTTCAAATTTAACGATTTGGATAACCAATACTTTTTCACATTACAAAAATGTTATTAAAATATTACAAAATTTTGATTACATTTACAAAAATATAGATTTCCCAATTAATCTATCGAAACCAAATACAATTAATATAATTTTTTATGCAACGACCTCGTTATTTTATTGTATCGTGATTGTTTCGGGATGGATTCTGATGAATCAGACTTTTTCATTACTTTGGATATATTTAATGATTTGCAATTCCGATTTGTCAATTATACGATATGTCACATTTATACATGTTTTGAAAAAGATACTAGAAAATTTAAATGAAAGATTTCGTAATGTTTATTTTAAAAAGGAACTTTTGATTATTAAATCCAAGGAAGAATTATATTCTTATATTTCTATGAATAAGTTGCATAAGACTTTAGTACAAGTTTTTGAATGTTTAAACATTGTCAATAACATGTATAGAAGTATTGTGAGTATATTGCTAATTGGATTAAATAATATAATTACATGAAAATATATTACAGAACTTACAGATATTCGCTGTTTTCATAAATACGTTTTTAAATAGCATTAATTGTCTTCAAGAAATCCAATTAATTTCAAACATAGAAAAAACGGTAAGTCATATCACCATAATATGACGTGTAATACCTAATTAAATTTTAGAATTTTTCAATTTTCAATTGCTTGACAATAATTTGGGTAATTCACGATTTATCGTTTCTAATGTTTATTACGTGCATTTATGAAGCTCTACAAAACGAATACAAAAAGACGAAAATAATAATTTGCAAAATGAGAATGAAATTTAACACGGAAGGTTGATTACTTTAAAATAAAATATATTTTTGACATGACTTCACACTTAATATTATTTCAGATCACACTAATAAAAACGACATTAAAAAACTATCGTTATATTTGGAAAGACACAAAATAAATTTTTCAATATACAATTTTTTCAATATTGACCTCGAATATATATTTGCATTCGTTGGGGCAATCGCTTCATATGTTATTGTCATTTGCCAAATGGGTGAAACAATCATATGACCGATACCAGAAGTATCAATGACAACTATTGAAGAGATCTAGAATTATTTTTTGCGGAAAATTTTCCATATAATAAAATTTCTTAGATTTTTAAGATTAAGAACACTATTAAATCAAATATTGGTAAAACTTGTTAGTTTGATATATCACAGTTTTTTTTAAATAATCGTCACAATTCTTAAAATATATCGTAAGTCACATTGTTTTTAAAATATCGGAATTCTATTTATAGAACTCGATATAGCCCGAAATTTTGGATCCTGATTTTTGAATACAACTAATTTTCATCAAAATGAGTTGTATTGACACATATGTATTATATATTATCAAATTCATATCATTTTCATCAAAATGAGTTGTATTGACACATACGAGTATGTATTATATATTGTTCACGCTAATTGACACATATGTATGTATTATATGTATATTATAGCATCGATTTTATCAAATCAATAAAGCGTTCATGTGTTGAAAATTTATTTTCATTTAAAACCTAGCATACTACATATAGTACTCACAATAACAAAATAAAGCAAAAAAAATCATGAAAGTTTATAAAACATATCGTATACATATCTATTCGATATTTATTTTAACATTCATCTGAAAAGTACCTAATTATTCAAATTTTTCGAATGAATATGATTTTTATCGTTAAAAGCATTTGACATGTCGGATCAATATAATTCGGATATGAATTTATAAAACAATGCAAACAAAGTAATGTTCGGTTCCTTAAAAATCAATAACGAAAAAGAACCGTTTATTGCAGTACAATTTTCATTCTTTTTTTGTAAACGTACGTTTCAAAGTCATGATATCGTATAGAATAAAAAATAGAGAAATTTTCGAATTGGTTTTAAATCGTTTGTCATATTTATGCGAAATATTTGGTGCGAAATCACTTTTCCGTCGTTCACTGCATATTCAGGCTAAACGTGTAATTATCGTATATGAGTTGATTTTTTTCGGCAATAGAAATTGTTATAAATTTCTGTAAATCGGTAGAAATCGTCGGTTTTTTTTAACTGTTTAAAATGTATTGTTAGTAGTAAGGTTAGTTAGAATCCGACCAGAATATCAAACATAATATTCTTTATATTGAATAATTTCCTAAAATAAAAAAAAAATGTTTTGTTTCACTTTTACAAAAGTATAAGGAAAAATCAATAAAAACCAATCACTCTTCATGTTTTTTTAATGTCAATAAATAAACAATTACACATCAAATTTATTTACGCATATACTACAATTTTCTCGAATCTGATTTGTATTACATACACACGCAAATAAATAATACCTTTATTGAAACATCCTGTACATATCAATGCGTATGTACATTTTTCTCTTTTGTAATAACGTCGTTGATAGTGTACACGTATGCATTGCATTTCAGTCTAGTCCTCGTGCAAAGCCATCGCGTTTTCCCTCCACGTGTAATCCTGTTTTTATAATATCTATGTTTCCCATAATACATATGGAGTTTTCCTTGATGTTCAGTTATCACACACGACGCTGTAACAATCCAAACAATTAGACATTATCATAAACAGTCATATTAAATATAGCGATTCATAAAGGGTACATAGATCAAACATTTTTAGATTAATTTATTTAAAATGAATACAATTTTTTTCGCTTAGAATTATATATTTATTGATTTCATCCTTCATTCTTCTTCCATTCATCTCATGAGCCACTACTTATCCATTTTTGGACAAAGGGCTCTATTACGGTCGTCCACTTTTTCCTATCTTGATCAACATTCATCCAGTTGATTCCACACATTCTCCGTATTTCATCCATCCATCTAACTTTCGGTCTCCCTCTTTTTCTTTTAAATTCTCTAGGATACCATTCTAATAACTCTTTCGTCCATCTTTGGTCCAATCGCCTAGCCACATGTCCAGCCCAACTCCATCTAAGTTTCATCACTCTTTCAATAATGCATTGATGATGATGATAATGATGATGATATAATATAAATACGCTTTGACTTACGCGAGTTTTCGAAAAGTCAATGCAAATGTTCGCCTTTCACAAATATTATAGCGTTTCCTCTCGTATTAACGATTGCTTTACATTTTTGATAATGGAGAATGCATCGCCATCGTACAGTTCCCGATTTGTTTTTCACGTGTATGTTATACCTGTAATTATTGAAGATCAATGTTTTCGTTCCGTATTTATTTGAAGCAAAATAAGCTGAAAACAATTAAAAATATTGTTAATAAAACAAACGATTTGAATTCAAAATGAAATAAATTTCAAATCGAATAACAAAAGCGAATATATTTCTAAGAAAAGTTGTTTATTCAATAATACTACATAATAAATAAATATATTATAATAAAGATATTATACTAGTGAGAATGATTATCATTAATTTTCATGATTTCATCGTTACAAATCCATAGAAATGCTCGACATTTTTTTCGACTGCATCCTACACATCGCCATCTTGATTCGTTCGCTTGATTTGTGGATTGTTTGTAAAACGTGTAGTCATTATAACGCAATACAATTTTTCCAGATCTTGAACTTCTGGCGAAGAATGCTATGACATAGAAAATATAAAAGTTAATTTATCTAAAATTGTAGTTTGAATAAATTCAAAAATAATAATGTTATACTTAAAATATAAATATATATATATATCAGTGAAAGTGTATTTTTGCTCTTCATAAAAAGGTTAGGTAAAGTTTTTTTATAAAGTGTTAGAAGTGAGATAAAGTATTTTTCCACAGAATATTTTTATTTCTGTACAGATTTTCTATAGTAAAAATATTATATATTTTCACTAATAATACATTTACACTGTAAATTCAATAATAAACGCTTATTTTACAAGTAGTAATCCTAATAAAAAATATATTTCACAATTATCCGATGATAAAAATCGATATTCGTATATCGTCATTGAAATTTTAAAGATTGCTTTGTATAATATATTATACAATAATAAGCAATGAGTATATAAAGTTTATTTATTAAAAAAATATTATCTTGCAAATTAATACATTGACAATTTTTAAAGATAGGATTTAATTTTAAAAAAATACATTTAGATACATTTTTTCAATTTATTCAATGAATTTTTACAATATATTAAAATTTATTCAGCTTAAACTTATTGTGTTACCCAAAATTAATATATTCTACAGTTTCTACTTATTTGAGTTATAATAAATTTCTTGAATTTTTTTGGCTTGTAACATAAACTAACCTATGTATTTCAATTAAAATCAAAATCATTCACACATGTAAATAACTGCATCAAAAATTTATTTCACAATTTATAATATTTCAGCTTAAGCTAATTGTGTTACAAAGAATACCCAAAATCAAAATATTCTATAGTTTCTATATATTTCAGTTATAATAAATATCTTGAATTTTTTTTTATATTATAGAATAATATAAAATAACCTATTCCAATTAAAATCAAAATATTCTACAGTTCTACATATTTGAGTTATAATAAATTTCTTGAATTATTTTGCTTATATTATATACTATAAAATAAAATAACCTATTCCTTTTAGAATTAAATCACTCACACTCACTCTCTGTGCATCAATAATTTATTTACCTATTCTGACATCCTTAATTCGTATTGGAACACCTCGATATTTCAAATTATCGGCAACTTCATGGTTGTGCTTGTTGAAAACTTTGAAAATAGTATCATTACACAAATTAATGTAAGCATTACATTTTTGACTTCGAGCCCTCGTACAGACCCACCTGACTATTCCTGAAGCGTTGATAGCCTGTTTGTAAAATTTATATTTGTCGTAGTACAGATTCATCCTTTGGGTCACAGGATCTCTGACATAATGCACTGAAAAAAAAATAATTTATTATAAATGATCGGCAATGATCGCTTAGTTCATATTTTTCATTAACAATGAAAAAAAAAACATACATATATTTTCACGATTTTATTTATATATGTATGAAACATTTTGTTTTTAATATAAAGGTTCATGAGAATGTCCTTCTACTATCCTAATAATAACTTTATCGTATGTACAAATATAGGATCTACAATTTTTACTACGGCACATAGTGCATGCCCATCGGACTCCTCCGGTATGGTAAGTTTTCTGTTTATAAAATTTGAAATTTTTGTAAAACAAATTGATCCTGCCGCTTAGCGCGTTTTTCACGAAAGACACTGAAAATAACGGTATATTATAATAATGATTACGAGTCAATATTTCAATAGTTAAAACCATGAAAAACTTTTGTGCATTGCCTTTGATTATCGGAAGATTGAATATTATATTACATTAACATATAATGCATGAAGAACGTCTTTTACCGTCTTTTTATCTTTAAATAACAATAATAATAATAAAATCAATTAGATTATTTTATTAATTAAACATTAAAAAATACAACAATGTTCAATGTTAAAGATTACACAGTGAGATTGAAACAAAATTTTAGTCGTTCTTTCTAAAGCTTAAAATCTAAAACAGTATGATAAATTTTGAAACATTGGGGAACATGTAAAGCCACGTGGCAAAATTCACATTCCCATGTGGTTTCTTTTCTTTTTTTATTTTTCGCACACACTTTACACGGTCTAGTCGGATGAGATTTTTTGTTAGTTGGTGGAATGTGTCTCGCAAAATGTTCCCAGTTTTTTGGACAGATTCTTGATGATGTTTCAAGCGAAGATTGTCTTCCTCTCTTTGAGTAACTTGGAAGTAATTCGCCTAAAAAATACCATTATTATATTTGAATAAAATTCTAGAAGTTTTCTGCGATAAGATTCTTATATATATTTCATTTTTTTAAATAAAACTGGTGATTTATACTCGGCGTTGCTCGGGACTCTGAGAAAATAAATTGTGTACCGATTGTACTTATTGTCACAATCAATCGCGACGCCGGCACATTATATTATAATTTGTATGGGGAAAAAACTAAAATGCGAATCGATATTAAAAAAACTGAATGCTTATTTAGTTTCTCCGGATTTCAAAGCAAATTCTTGCCAAATTTGGTGAAAATTCGTCTGTCGATTTAGGAGTTTATTGGATACATACATACATACATACATACACCATTTGAGTGTATATAATATATACATATATAGATTAATCGTAAAGAGATAAATAAAAAATAATAAGAACATTCAAAATAATATTTATTAAATGCAATTTAATTACACAGAATAATTGTAAAATTTGAAAAAAGAAACAATCGTCAAATCATTTAGTATCGATGTAAAAATAAATTGCAATAAGCGTTAATGAGTATTTTAATTAAGTAACATAGGTACACAACGAAATATTTAAAAATATGAATATAATATATAACATACATAGAAGTTAATAGTTCTCTTTTTTTCCACTGAATAATCTAAGATCCGTATTTCGCAAATAATGATGCGTATGCTTGTTGAAAATTTTAACAACTACGTTGTCCAGCGTGTGAATAAAAGCCTTGCACTTTCGTGCATTCGACGATGTACACATCCATCTGATTTTCCCAGATCGAAAAATTTGTTGTTTGTAAAACTTAAAATTTTCATATATCAAATTCTTTTCCGATATATACATTAAAGACACTGCAACAAATAAAAAAATTATATCAGCAACATCCCAATATCTATTATTTCGATGCATTTCGTCAAAACTCAAATTATCTACAAAACGAAATATAATATAAACACAATCAATCAATTTCGTTTTCATTTTATTTTCATAAATTATATACAAAATCAACTTGAAATAAACATGTGATCTATAATATATTATATATTGTCAATGGATCGATTCGTGCGAATGTTGATTATTTATTTCAATGACTGTTTCGTCGTATGTGCGAATAAAGGCTTTACATTTCCTGCTGCTCTTCAACGTGCAATTCCATCTGTGGTAATGGTCGCGGCGGGTGTCGTGCAAATAGAATTTTTGATTTTCGTAAATCAAACGCCTTTTCATATTTTTCAAATTGTTTATCAGGAATACTGCAACGAAATTTATTTGTTTAGTATCTCAAATCCGAGACGAAAAAATTGTTACAATACATGAAGAGAGAAAAAAAATGTGACGATAAAACAATATATGAGCCGTGCACTACATCTGTTTTTAAATTGTTTCTCAACTTTTTGTTTTATGGAAATAATAAATATGTGCAATGAACGGCTCATCTGATACATAAAACATAGAATAAAATAAGTTAAACAAAAAAAAAAATAAAGAATAGGGACTCTTTAGAAGACTCAAAAAGAGATCATGATTGGGGGGTGTAAAAGGAACTTCCACATAGTGCCTTTTAAAAATATTCTGAGTGACTAATCCTTTCTATTATATAATACTTCCGAAGTAAACTTCCACAAAAGAGAAGCGAAGGAAGAACGGGGGAAATTTAATGATAGAGGAAAGAAAGATGAAAACAAGCAGTATTTTATACCCAATATTTCATTTTATCTTTCATGCTTTTATTCAATTTTATTGTAATTATTGGCTTATCTGTATAATACTTACACTTTATTATTTATTTTTTCTTGTTTTTATCATTTTTTAGTTTACTTTAACCCATCTTGCTTTTCATTATTATAATATTTTATTCTTATTTTTATGTGATCTTTATGTCGGATTTTCGGGAGAAAAGGTTTTCCCATTAGTTCGTCCGAGAGTACATAGTTCCATTTATACAAATTTCAAAAAGGCTGATTGGAGGACATTTTTGAAGATCTTAATTGATTCAACAATGAAATTAATTATTACAAAAAAACATCGTCATGCGACGATTTATCGTTTTATCGGGAACTTTATTTTGACCTATTTAACCTGAAATTCCGTAGGGGCAAAATAAAATAAAATACATTCTTATGTTTTTAAATTATTTTATTCAATTTTTTTCCAAAGTATACATATTTCATTTTATAAATTTTAAATAAAAATAAATTTGAAAAAATCTAAATTAATTAACATGTATAATACATTTTTAAATATAATTTTAATTCATTTCCGTTTGATCAGAAATATGATTTGTAGTCCCGTAATATAGATAGATTAGTAATAACAATTCTTATACACAAACAATTTTTTTATACACATTTTATAAGATCAACATGTTTACAATACAAAAAATAAAAAGGTTGAAAAAATAATAACATTGATAGAGATTAAGTATTCGTTAGTGAGTATGAACATTGAACATTTTCAGAACAGTTTCATCCAAAGTGTGAATATGCGCCCTACATTTTCGGCTGCAGTACATAGTACAGGCCCACTTGACTTTTCCTGAAACGTTAATTTGCCTTTTGTAAAATTTGTACCTTTGATAAAAGAGGCTCACTTTCTTAGTTTTCGAATTAGTGATGAAATACACTGCAACAAAATTAATGATTATTGTAAATATGTTAAATTCATCTATATCGTTCTTTATTTTTCAGCTTTCATTTTTGGGATTTCGAAAAAGGGGAATCCCATGATTCAAATGGGGGAGTATGTATTTTACAGAAAAAACACGTCACGTTTTGGAACAATAACTTGGGCGTGCAACAAGAAGAGAAAAGGATGCAAAGCTATTTTGCGCACTAAAAATGGAGAAGTGTTGAATGGCAGATTATTTCATGTACATAAATGATTAACATGGTCACAGTTTTTATGACACGATGTAATATTTTTATGTATTTTAATAAGATGTTTTTATTACATAAATAAAAATATATTTATTACAAACCTGATCAATCGATACTGTTTTTTCTTATCTCAAAATCTATCAAATTAAAAAAAATATCCAACTTTTTCCCTTCTTTAATTTTAATATATAAGCAAATTATTAGGTATTCATAACTTTGTGTAGCAAAATTCAAATATATAAAGAGTTATATTTCTCTTTATATCGTATGTTCATGATGTTATTAACATTTTTTTATATATTTTAGCCCAATACGTGAGATATATCAAAGATCCGAGCATCACTCTGCTGTTCTACAAAGAATACTACTATTTCAAAGACAGAACGATGAAAAGGGGACATGTTAAATGGAGATGTACACTGCAAGGTTCCAGAAATTGTAAGGCTCTTGCTTATACGATTGGTCATACAATTTATAGGACCGATTTTAGTCATACACACGAGCCTCGTCAAGCTGAAGAAGAATGAGATTTGAATTGAATATTTCCTTTTAAAATGTCTATGTTGTATGTGATAAATATGTGTATATTGTTTCATTAAATATTACGAATACTCAGTATTGTTATTTTAATCACTTTAGTTGTTAATGATAATTGTGTAAATATTTGAGAATGTATTATGTGAAATAATCAATATTTCAAGCAAGATTTATATTAGATAATTAGATATAGATATTTATAGATAATTATAATTGTATGTTAAATATATACATATTTAATTTTTTTGAAGTGTAACAATTTATAATTAATGAATATATTTCTAAATGTTTCAATATTAAAAAAAAGTAATAAATATTTAAGATCGATAATTTTGGTTTTATTTCTAGTAATAAAAATATTTCATAGGACACTCAAAATAAATAAAAGCACATTTTATACAAAATTAAATCCCTATACAAATGATACTTCGGGGTCTACTTCACATAAGTCTAAATTGCAATCGAAAGCACTAGCGTAAAACTGTTGCAGATGCTCCCAACCACAAAGACCCCTATTACAACCAGGCAAACTCATCTGTTTTTCGTTCAAGAAAAACTGAACTTTATACTTTTCACTCTCTTCAGGCCCACATCTGAAACAATTAAAAAAATTCAAACAAACCATCAAACAAAACATGAAACACAAACCAAAATACTAACTCGTGAAGAACAGCAGCCACGTTTCCAGCAAACGGCGTATTTTCACTGGTACTGTATCTCCTGTTTATAAACATGTCTTCGTAATCGCTTCCCTTCAATTTGCTTTGATCTTTGCCAAACTTCAACGCCGTATAAAACATGTCCAATAAAGTATCGTGACTAAACATGGCAATCAGTTTGGGTCCTACGACTTCTCCACTGGGATTCGACACGGTTTTGGAAAAAGTTTCCAACAAGTGTCTTACAGTCATGCATCCTAGTTTTGCATGTATGGAATTTCCATAACTGCATTTGTAATACCTGATTAGGTCTTCGTAGTACTCTAATAATACGAGTTGCTTTTTAGTGAAGGCAGCACACCAAGGGGATATACGATTTAAAAATCTCGCTTTATCATAACGGCAATTTTCATACATCGATCTGATTTCGCTTTGTTTCAAAAGTCTGTTTAATCCTAAGCGATTAGACACATCGTGTTTGAGCTGAAAATAATTAATATTTTTTGATTAAAAGATGAAAATTTATATATCAGATTTTTCATCAAAAATAATACTTCTATATAGTCACTCGATTTTGAAAAAATCCTAGTTTCTTCCCTTCTATCTGGATTATTACAAACTTCATCAAGCCATAATTGGCACGAACTAAAAGGCTATAATATGCGTCACGATTAATCCATAAATAAATCAGAAACACACGAAAAAAAAGAATACTTCTAGAACGTCATCGTTCGCAAGAGGCTTTTCAATAACGACATTCTTATGACTTCCATCACCAAAAAGTCCGTCGATGAAGGCTTTGCAGCTCTCGAGAGTCCTTTGAGTATCCGTATGTCTGAAATAATAATCTTCAAATTTGTAAGGACCACCTAAAATCTGAGGATATCTGTTACGATAGCGAATTGCTATGCCATGTAAATCCTTCCATCCTTGTTGAGTCAGAAAGTTCGGTGTGTCTTCGACACTTTTATCCCAAGTCCAGTTTTTGATTGCTAAATAATCGTTGATGCACAAAGCACCCATAGAAGGTGATAGTCCTGATTCATAATTCTTCACGATTTTATTTTGTAAATTTAAAGATAGTTTCATAGTTGAAAATTCTCCGGAATCAGCATTTCTAGTTCCGTGACGACTCAATATCCATATTTGAATAGGCTTACATGCTAAAAAATTTTCGATTTAAAATATTATATGTATTCCATCGAATGTTTGATTGGTTTTTTACTTACTGGTTTCTGAACTTGCACTTCCTCGGACGAATTCATAAGGTGTTATTGTAGCAAACTTCAAATAAGGGTTATCATCATTCGTCAAACAATTCTCACCGTTGACATTGACAAATGTGATAGCGAGCAATAGAAAAGGTTTGAATAAAAACATGTTTTCGAATTTGAATCAATTAATTATCGTAAAAGTTTAGATTATTTTATACTATGTAACGCTCCGGAAGGGACACGAATTTTATACTGAATTATATTTGAAATGACTAAAATGTGGTAAGTAACTATTCATTTATCGGTCGAAATTTACAAATATTTGAAACCACAACATTAATTGAGAATTACATGTTTGATATAAAAACAATTAGAAATTGATAAGCGTTTTCCAACATCAAATATAAATATTAATGTTTTCAAAATACATATATTATTTGATATCGCACCAAACCAATAAAAACTTAATACGTTTTTAAAAATATATTAAAAAATATTCAAATTGATACAATAAACGTAAATATATAAGATTAGATCACATGGGAATGAATAAATTCGTAGATTTTTTTCCCTACTAAAATTTCAGTAAAATATGATGTATAAACAACCACTAAATCAGATTCAAATAAGTATAAAAAAATCAATCTCAAAATAAAGATTGCTTTTTTAATTATTTTGGATCAAAGAATTTTATTCTATATATAATATTTTTATGTCACCCTTGAATAATTTACTAAAATATATGTATATTCAAATTAATGGTCGTGAAAATTATCTGCAAATAAGATAATTTCCCCTTGGGAATGCAATTTTGCTTTGCAACCTTTAATACTACACAACCATCTAATTCTACCAGTAGCTGCCATAGTGTGTTTATAAAATCTATATGTTCCGATTTGAATTATGGTGTTGCCTTTTTTAGAAACAGTAAAAACAGGAACTGAAAATTAATTATAAATAGTTTAAAAAAGCTCTAAACAGAAAAAAGTAATATTAAAATATATTAAACAACTAACAAGTCATAATTATTCGATTGATAAATTAATACGAACGAAACTAGAAGACAATCGAATTTTTGTAATCAAAAACAAATTATACGAATCGATATTATATATACATAAATTTATATTACAAAATAAACTATAATTCTTTAAAAAAAATTCTAAATTGCTTTTTTACATGAAAGCAATCGGTACGATTATATTATACTTTCGCAAAGTTCCACACAAAATAAAAGTACACAATTAAAAAAAAAAAACGCAGATCATGTGTGTGTTATCCAATAATCGTAACGATTTCTCTATTTAATATATGGACAGAAGTCCTGCATTGATCGGAGCCCATCGGGAACAAATTCACCTGCTTCCTCCACTGCAATGATTTTTTAACTTTGCAGATGTAATACCTGAAACCGAACATTGTCCTACTCTTGTGTCGTGATGATGCGACGTAAAAACCCAAAATAATATGTTTTATTCTCATATACATGATAATATTTTTCGAAATACATTTATATCGCAATAAAAACCCATTCATTTCTATCAATATATTTAAAAAAAAAGTACAAATTGATAAAATAAACACAAATAATATTAGACCACATTCAAATTCTTGTTACAAAAATCTATATTACAATTCAAAGCACTAGCATAAGTTTGTTGCAGATATTTCCAACTGCAAAGTCCTCTATCGCAACCTGGTATCATCATCTGCCTCTCATTCAAAAAGAACTGAACCTTGAACTCTTCATCTTCTTCAGGGCTACATCTGAAATTATACGAAAATTTTAATCAAACTGTAAAAAATCACGAAATATATATTTAAAAAAAAATACTAACTCGTGTAGAACCGCCACAACATTAGCACCGAACGGAGTATTTTTACTAGCGCTATATTTCCTATTGACCATATGATCATTGTAATTCGATCCTTTTAGCAAATCTTGATCTTTACCGAAGCCCAATGCAGTAAAGAACATATCGAGCATAGAATCATGACTGAACATAGCAATTAGCTTGGGCTTGGCAGCTTTTCCTTCAGAATCAGATGTGGTTTTGATAAAAGTTTCTAACAAATGCTTCAAAGGCATACATCCCAATTTAGGGTGCATTTCATGACCGTATCCGGTTTCGTAGAATTTGCCCAGGTCTTGGTAGTATTCCATCAAAGTGAGTTGCTTTTTTGTAAACATGGCACACCATGGAGATATTTTGTCCAAATATCTAGTTTTGTCAAAGCGGCAGTTGTCGTACATTATGTCGATATCGTCGTGTTTCAATTGTTTTTTTAGTCCCATACGATTGGTGACGTCTTCGAGTAACTAAAAAACATATTTATCAGTGATTAAATAAATTATTCATATTGATTTAATTGTAACGGTGTGACATAGAGAAATATTGATGCTAATTTTACAAAAAAAATTATGAATCAAACAAAGGTCATTGCCATGAGTGATAATTTAAGTATGAGGTCATGCAAATATGAAAAATACTAAGAAACGTAAATTGGATAATTAAATATTAAAAAATTATACATATATTACTTCTATATAATCATCCGATTTTCTAAGATTCTTCATTTCTTCTTTCGTATCCGGATTATCATGGACTTTGTCATTCCACAAATTGCACTTTCCATAAGGCTAAAAAGACGAAAATATGATTAGAAAAATACATTATTAACTATCACGAAATTGAAAAAAATATTTTACCTTGATAATTTCATCGTTTTCAAGAGGAATTTCTATGACAACATCATTATGACTTCCATTTCCAAACAATCCATCAATAAAAGCTTTACAACTCTCCTGAGTCCTTTGAGTCAGAGTGTGTCTAAAATAGAAGTCTTCAGGGTTATAAGGACCACCAAAAATAGCAGGATATCTGATATTGTAACGTTGAGCCAGATTAAAGAGATCTTCCCATCCTTGTTCGTTCAGAAAACTTCCCTGGGACTCTACACTGCTATTCCATTGCCAATTTTTGATGGCTAAATAATCACCAAGACACAATGCACCCGTAGAAGGTGCATTTCCTGATTCGTAATTCTCAACTAATTTATCCCTCAATTCTATAGCCTTTTTCATTTCCAGTAAATCTTTTGTCTTAGCGATCCTGGTACCGTGACGAATTAACATCCATATTTGGATAGGTTTACATGCTAAAAGTTAATGGAATTGTTCAAATATACAATTTTTTAAATTAAATTTATTTTTGATTTACTAGTTTCAGCGCTTGCACTTCCTCTGGTGACATGGTAGGCAGATTTTGTCGAAAAACGCAAATAAGGATTATCATCGTTGGTGTGGCAATAATCGCCGTTAATTTTGACGAAAGCGAAAATAATTAAAACGAAATATTTTAACAGAAACATAATATGATGTGCAAATATAATATAATGTTGGGCGTAAGGAAAAGTAAATACTATATAACATATGAGACACGGTACATATTTTATACTAATAATTAAATTAGTTATGTAAAATACGATAAGGTTAACGTTATATAGTGTTTATCAAGGTTTCTCCAATGTAAAAACAAACAAGAAATAAAAACATCATCACAATTTTTTCACTATACATATTGAACATTTGAGAATCATAAATTTGGAAATAATCAATTTTTTTATTGTCGAAATGTCAATGTAAATAATACACTAGATTATTTTACAACTTCGATTTACAAGCTCTATTTTCGAATAAGAGAGATTAATATTTTTTTTCCCCAAAATATAATATTATATGTATGTATATGTCAGAGGTGGCATTAAAATGTCATCCATTTATCAAAAACCAAACAAAAATTTTCATATTACATTGACATACACATTTTTTTGCATATCATAATTATATTTGAACAAAACTATATAAATACATAAGATCAAACGAAAAATTTCCGGAATATACGAAAATTTTAATTCAAAAATCCCCGACTTCTACGAAGATGATTTTATTATAAATATAGTTATAGTTAAACCAAATGAGCGTGAATCCGAAAATCTTTCGAGGAATAATTTCTTAATTACAATAAACAAATTATGACATACTTAAAATAATCACAAAGGACACATATAGATCAATAGCCGATCTCATTTTATATATCTGACATTATAATGTCATTCTCATCGAAAAATCTAGTATAATTCCGCATTCGTCTCGTATTATATTATAATACGATTAATTAGTGTTATCGAATAGTTTTTAAGTATCGATATATCTATCAAGAGATTTTTTTCATGATTAGATTATCGACGATATTATCCATACTGATCTTGAAATATTGCTGAAAAGTTTACTTAATTTCAGATAAGGTTACAATGTGTGATAAATGAGACAGATAAATTTGGAATCGAACATTGCTAAAAGCCATAATTATCGAACGACATCGAAAAAGTGCTATCAAATTATTATTAGATTATTATTAATAAAAATTCAAAACAAAGATAAAATTTATTTAAATATAATTGCAACTTACAAAATAAACATTAAGTACGTGCTATTTTTCATATTTTTAACCATTTCCTTAAAAATTCTTTTGAATCGAAATACAATGGAATGAAGAAAAATCATAGATGTTTTTTACCCAAATTTTAATTAAATTATATATATAATTAAACGAAATCAGATTAAAAAAATATGAAAAATCAATCGAAAATTAGCGATTTTTTTTCAATTTCGGATCAAAGAATTTTTTATACCTATATTTATACATATTTTTATCTCACCCTTAAATAATTAACTAAAATATATAATAAAATTAATGGTCGTGAAAATTATCTGCAAATACGATAACTTTCCCTTGGGAATGCAATTTGGCTTTGCAACCTCTATTGCAACACAACCATCTAATTCTACCAGTAGCTGCCATAGTGTGTTTATAAAATCTATATGTTCCAATTTGAATTATGGTGTTGCCTCTTTTAGAAACAGTGAAAACAGGAACTGAAAACAAATTATAAATAGTTTAAAAAAGCTCTAAACAGAAAAAAAGTAATATTAAAATATATTAAAGCACTAACATGTCATAATTATTCTATTGATGAAATAATATAAAATAGCACACAATCGAATTTTTTTTAATCTAAAACAAAATACCTATACGAACCGATATTATACCAACATACATTTTTAATACAAAATAAACTATAATACTTACAAAAAAATTCAAAATAACTTTTTTACATAAAAACAATCGAGCACTATTTTCGCAAAGCACCACACAAAACAAAAGTGCACAATTATTTTTTTAAAACTCAAATCATGTGTATGTTATCCGATAATCGTGATGACTTCCCTATTCAATATATGGACAGAAGTCCTACATAGTTTGCAAACCCATCGAGAATGAATACACCTGTTTCCTACACTGCCGTGTGGTTTTTTTGACTTTGCATAAGATGTAACATTTGATAACGAAAATTGGATGCCCCCAGGGTTTAGTCAACGTTGAACTTTGTTTGGTCCTACCCTTTTGGCATGGTGATGCAACGTAAAAACCAAAAAATATGTCTTTATTTTCACATAAATATTAATATTTTTCGAAACACATTCAATATCGCACAAAACCAATAAAAACCCATTCATTTTTATCAATATATTATATTAAAAAAGGTACAAATTGACAAAATAAATACAAATTAGATTAGACCACATTCGAAGTATCATTACAAAAATCAACATTACAATTCAAAGCACTAGCATAAGTTTGTTGCAGATATTTCCAACTGCAAAGTCCCCTATTGCAACCAGGCATCATCATCTGCCTCTCATTCAAAAAGAACTGAACCTTGAACTCTTCATCTTCTTCAGGGCCACATCTGAAATTATACGAAAATTTTAATCAAAGTGTAAAAAAAATCGCAAAATATAACATATATTTAAAAAATATACTAACTCGTGAAGAACAGCCACAATATTAGCACCGAACGGAGTATTTTTACTAGTGCTATACTTTCTATTAACCAAATGATCATTGTAATCCGATCCTTTCAGCAAAGCTTGATCTTTACCAAAGCCCAATGCAGTAAAGAACATATCGAGCATAGAATCATGACTGAACATGGCAATTAGTTTGGGCTTGGCAGCTTTTGCTTCAGAATCAGATGTAGTTTTGATAAATGTTTCTAACAAATGCTTCAATGGCATACATCCTAATTTAGGATGCATTTCATGGCCGTATCCGCTTTTGTAGAATCTGCCCAAGTCTTCGTAATATTCCATCATATATAGTTGCTTTTTGGTGAACATCGCACACCATGGAGATATTTTGTCCAAATATCTGGATTTATCGAAGCGGCAATTGTCGTACATTATGTCGATATCGTCGTGTTTCAAAAGTTTTTTTAGCCCCATACGATTGGTGACGTCTTCGAGTAACTAAAAAACATATTAATCAATGATTAAATAAATTATTTATATTAATTTAATTGTAGCAGTGTTGCATAGAGTAAATATTTATGCTAATTTTACAAAAAAAAAATTATGAATCAAACAAAGGTCATTGCTATGAGCGATAATTTAAATATAAGGCCATTCAAAAATGAATAAATCTAATGAATATAAATTTGATAGTATAATATTTAAAAAGCATATATTACTTCTATATAATCATCTGATTTTCTGAAATTCTTTTTTTCTTCTTTTCTATCTGGATTATCATTGACTTCTTCATTCCACAACTTGCACATTTCATAAGGCTAAAAAGACAAAAATAATATATGAAAAATATATTATTAACTATCAAAAAAATGAAAAAAAAATATTTTACCTTGATAATTTCGTCGTTTTCAAGAGGAGTTTCTATGACAACATCATTATGACTTCCATTTCCAAACAATCCATCAATAAAAGCCTTACAACTCTCCTGAGTCCTTTGAGTCAGAGTGTGTCTAAAATAGAAGTCTTCAGGATTGTAAGGACCACCAAAAATAGCAGGATATCTGATACTGTAACGTTGAGCCAGATTAAAAAGATCTTCCCATCCTTGTTCATTGAGGAAATCTCCCTGAGACTCTGAACTGCTATCCCATTGCCAATTTTTGATGGCTAAATAATCAGCAATGCACAATGCACCCGTAGAAGGTGTATTTCCCGATTCATAATTCTCAACTAATTTATCCCTCAATTCTGTGGCCTTTTTCATTTCCAGTAAATCTTCGGCATCCGCAAACCTGGTTCCATGACGACTCAACATCCATATTTGGATAGGTTTACATGCTAAAATTTAATGGAATTATTTAAATATATTTTTTTTTTATTAAATATTTTTTTGACTTACTAGTTTCAGCGCCTGCACTTCCTCTAGTAACATCGTATGCAGATTTTGTTGAAAAACGCAAATAAGGATTATCATCGTTGTTAAGGCAATAATCGCCTCTAATTTTGACGAAAGCAAAAATAATTAAAACAAAATATTTTAACAGAAACATGATATGATGTGCAAATATGAAGTTTGGTGTAATGGAAAGTAAATACTATAATAAATAACGTATGAGATACGGTGTACGTTTTATACTAATATTTAAATTTGTTAAGTAAAATACGATAACGATAAACGCTAAATAGTGTCTATCAAGATTTCTCCAATGTTCAAACAAACAAGGAAAAAAAACATCAATAAAATTTTTTCACTATGCATATTGAACATTTGAGAATGATTAACTTGAAAATAATCAATTTTTTACTGTCGAATGTCAATGTAAATAATACACAAGATTATCTGACATCATCAATTTAGATGCTCTCTTTTCGAATAGCAGAGGTTAATAATTTTTGACTCCATAATATATGTCAAAGATTGCGTTCAAATTTCATCCTTTACAAAAAACAAAATAAACTTTTTCTATGCATATCATAATTAAATTTGGATAAAATTGTACAAGTACACCCAATCCTCTTTTTATACGAGAATACGTTCCAAAGTACGTAAAAAATGTACAGGAACCATATAAAAATTGAAGATAGGTTCCATTTAGTATATATGGATGTAATTTCCATCCAAATTAACTTTATAAAAAATGTGTAATATGGAAAAATTTCAAAATACGATAATCAAAAAACATCGAAAATTTTTATTTAATAACTTTAATTGTATACTGGCCTGGTCTGGATCTTACCATTGTAGCATAATAATACATATTCTTTTATTTTTCCACCGAATCAAAGTGAAAAAACCGTGTGAAAAAAATAATCGTTTATTTTTAATTGAACCGTATGAAAAGAGTTTTGGGTGAACAATCAAACAAAAAAAATCTAAAATATGCGGAAATTGTAATTTTAAATTCCCTGACTTCTATGAACATGTTTGTTGTTAAACAAAACTAGCGTGAATCCGGAAATCTTTCGCGTGATAATCTCATGATTACGAATAACAGATGCTGGTCATGCAACTGACACGTTCAATATGATCGCAAATAACGCATATATGTAGATCTTTTACTAATCTCATTTTATATATCTGACATATAATGTAATCCTCGTAGAAAAATTTGGTATAATACCGTGTTCGTCTCGTGTTACACGTGGGTTAATTAATTTTATCGAATAGATTTTATGTATCGATATATCTGTCAAGTATTTCCTTTGTGTTTATATGGCTGATTGCTTATCGCTGATCTTGAAATATTATTGAGAAGCTTACTTTATTTCAGATAATGTTATAGTGTTTCCGAATTCCAAAGTGCGAGAAATGTGTCTAAATAGATTTTTGAGTCTTATTAAATTATTATTAGATTACACCTATCCCTCGATTTACACGGTAGATAGGTTCCTGAGAAAAACGTGTAAATCAAAATTGTATATTTTTTAATGTAAAATCGTGTAAATCGAAAAGTACAGAAAAAATGCATAATTTGGTTGTTTTTTTCAAGCTTTTTATTAACTTAGGTTAGGTTAGGTTAATTTTAATCCGAAATCCTACTTTTCGAAGTCCTAATTTATAAAAAGCAATTTATAAAAATGTTTAATATCATGGTCGACATCTCGTTTTGAGGTTACACTCAAAACATCAAACTACGGCGTAATGACAAATGCGCGGGTACGCCCTCGTTTTTTACCTAACAGTGGCTCTTTTATTTTAGTTAGTGATAGAATTCAATGTTAAAATTATTAATGTTATTATTATAGATTATTTTCAACATTTATTTATTTTTTATTTTTTTAAACCGTGTAAAAGCGAAAACGTGTAAAAAAAAAAGTACCGTGTAAATCGAGGGATAGGTGATCAATAAAAATTCGACGTAAAGATAAAATTTATTTGAATATAATTGCAACTTACAAAATAAATATTAAGTACGTCTATTTTTCATATTTTTAACCGCTTCCTAAAGAAATACAATAAAATTCTAATAATTCGAAACACGATGGAACGAAAAAAAACGAATATTTTACCAAATATTTATTTTTACTTAACCGAAATTTTATATAAAATTAAACTAAATTAGATTTAAATTTTAAATATATCGTAGACCATGTATATTTGACCCAACCTAAAACTTCCAACAAAACAATTAAAATTGCCGAAAAAATCCTAAACAAACCCAACGCAATCCAACTACCGAAACGATGTGTATTTTTAACCGATCCAAACATACACGGACTGAAATACACCTGGACTGTGACGAATATTTTACAAAAAAACAATTGCAAATTAACGAATTTTATAATTTTGGATCAAAGATTTTTAAGAATATGCTACATATATATTTTTATCTCACCCTTAAATAATTAAGTAAAATTAATGGTTGTGAGAATTAGTTGCAGATACAATCATTTTCCCTTCGGAAAACAATCTGGCTTTGCAAGTTCTATAGGAACACATCCATCTAACTCTACCACAAGCTGCTACAATGTGTTTACTAAATCTATATGTCCCAATCTGAATTATAGCGTTGCCTTTCTTAGAAACAGTGAAAAAAGGACCTGAAATAAATTATACATAGTTAAAAAAATGTTCTACACAGAAAAAATATATTAAAAAACACATAATTTTCATATCATAATTATTCGATTAATAAAATAATACAAAAACAGAACACGTTCGTATTTTTTTAATCAAAAACAAAATATACGAATCAATATTACACATAAATTAATAATAAAAAATAAGCCATAATTTTTATTAAAAAAAATCAAAATTACATTTTCGTATAAAAGCAATCGAGCATCACTTTCGCAAAGCACGACACAAATTAAAAGTAAACAATTATTTTTCAAAAAGACGAATCATGTGTATGTTTTCCAATAATCCTGACGATTTCTTCATTCAATGTATGGACAGCAGTCCTGCACTGGTTGGAAGCCCATCGAGAGCAAATCCACCTACTCCCTCCATTTTTGAGTGGTTTTTTGACTTTGCTGAAGATGTTACGTCTGAAAACCAACATTGTTCCTCCATTTCGGCGTGGTGATGCGACGTAAAAACCTGAAAAAAAACATGTTTTAGTTTCGTATATTTTATTCAGTGAACGTGTAGAGAAGTTGGTTTATGTATTTATATTGTATCGAAAATATGAGGGAGAATTTTTCTTCTGTAATGAAATGTGTGTTTTTTTTATCTCAGTGGTTTATTTGAGTTAATATTTTTGTTTAAGACAAATGTAATATTATACAAAAATAATTAAAACAAATTAAAAGAAAAACATATATATCTATAGATATAAAAAAATTAAATTCAATAAAGCTTAATTCTGTACAAACACTACTGTGATCAACTTAAAGTCGGACATCGGTTTAAAATTGATCACCCCCCGTATATATATTTTTTTAAGACAAATACAACATGATACAAAAGTAATTGAATGAAAATAATGCTTACAGTATATGTAGTTAACAAAATAAATTCGATAAATCTTCATCCTCTAAATTACTTTCTTCTACATTTATTTCTTCGACAGTTATTTCTTCGACATTTCTTTCTCCGACATTTCTTTCTCCGAAATTTCTTTCTTCGATATATCTCGGATTCTTCTGATTTTTAATCGCGCAACTCTCGCAAAACCTCAAGAACGAATTTATGTTTTGGAACGTGATGTTTCTGTAGTGAAGCTGGACAATCTTTCGCATTTTATCTCTTCCTATATGATCTTCAGTCATGTGGATTTCGTACAAAATATCGAAAACGTCTTCAAACTTGGCGTAGAAAAGAGCCGGTTTGTTTTTCGAAGGTGGACATACAAGTTGTTCTCTCCCGTTTGCCGAATAAACGTCGTATCGTCGCAACAGCCAATAATGACGATTTACCTTTTTGTCTGTGGTTTTGGCAAATTTGACTTCTTCTACCAAGCTGTTGTACTTTTCCGCTGGCAAATGGAAAGAATTGAAGTTTACTTTTCCAGTGCAATTGTAAAATGCTCGTTTCATCGCGCTTTTAGTATGAAGAGGTAATACTGAAAAATAAAATTTTCGAATTAGTCAAGAAAAAATATGTATTAATTTATAAAATTTGAATGTCAAATATCTATATTTATCACAGATCAAAGTGTAGATTCATCAAATATTAAACACACTACGGTTACAGTGCACATATAGTGAGTTTGTGTCGAAAATACCGATTTCATACATACTTAAGCGATATGTGATGTGGTTATTAGTTGAATGCAATTGTGTATGTTGTACTGAGAACAATACCACTATCCAGTTCTTTGAGAATTCATTTAAAATTAAATCGAAAAGATTTCATCGTGCAGTAGATCTTATATATGATAAAAATGCATAATGAATAGATATTTTTTATGAAAAAAAACGCAAAATTTCAGTGAATATTTAAAAAATTATATTATTCAAAAACTCATTTTCAACATACACAATATACAAACAATATACAATACAATACACAATATTCAACATACACAATATTATATACAAAGTTTCATTTAACAAATAAATCACAAAAAATACGATAAAGTCTATTTACTTTACCAAAAAACTGTTAAATCCTATAGTTAATACAATTTTATTGTAATAACTTTTTTATTTCATTATTTTATTTTGAATTATTAAAAGAATCTTGAAACATAATAGGTTCATTATGATTGTGCTCGTTTTTCATACGAACTATGTTGCCATCCAAAGTGTACACAAAAGCAGTACAGCCTTTATATTTTTTAGAACAAAGCCATCGATCTGCAAAACTTCTTCTCTCAGAATAATAAAAAAGGCAATCTTCTAACATAAGTTGTGTATGACCTCGTTTCGAAATAATGAACTTATAATTGACTAAAAAAGAAGAAACGTATTAATAATTTAACATACATACATACAAATACTTATTAAAATAATCAACGTGAAATAATACGCATTAAATTAATTTATAAAAGAATATTTAATAAAATATCTAGAAGGTATAATACAATAACACTTCAACATAATTATAAACCAAAGATTTTCATAACAAAATATTACATATAAACATTTTAAAATAGTTCACTGTGACTAAAGAACGTTTCGAATAAAAAATAATTTCACTCATTCATAAATAATAATAAAACACATAACTACAGAACAACAACATTTATAAAACAAATTTTAACATTTGACAAATGTCAATTGATCTTCAACAATCACTAATCCGCGCCCTTTTTCTTCCGTCCTGTCAACTTTATGAACTCGCCATTCGGCAACATTTGATATTTTGGCGGAAGATGGTCGTGTTGGACATTGCCATTGGTGACAATGTTGTCCTTCGTGTACACCACAGATTTACATCCTAGATTGTGTCTGTTGCATATCCATTTGACGGTTTCGTTTTTGTTGACGTAGACCTTCGTGAACGTGTAATTGTTGAGCATGAGCATCTGCCGGCCGTATTGCGATTTGATGTAAAAAGCTGCATGAAATTAAAATCCAATGTTATTTTATAGTGACAGTTTTTAATGTAATGTAGGCTTTTATAATAATTTGATTTTTTCGGGTTACTTACGGATTTTTCGGTATTTTCTCAATAGATTGGCGCAGATGGTTAGCACGCTCATACATGCACAAATCGCTAGTTGTTAAATCGTAAATTTGTAGCCAAAGTGTAAAGCGTGTTTACACTATGTTTAAATTCAATAACGTTTACTTCCAATTCGTTTTAGAAAAACTGAAACTGTGCAAATGCCGCATGTCTCAATCAGAAACCCCAAACGTATTTATTATTGAACGTTGGGTTAGATTAGTTATCTTTAAATTCTATAACAGTTACTTTCCTTTACTTTTAACTTTCATTTAATTTTTTCTTCATTTTCCATTTTTTAGTTATCTTTAAATTCTATAAAATTTACTTTCACTTTCCTTAACTGAATATAAGGGATTGGGCAAAGGCAGCATTTCTCACATCAGTCAGAAAACATTATAAAATTTTAACATAGTGTAGGCGCGCTTTATCATTTCCCTGCAAATCAGGGATAATAGCTAGAAATTCGTATATGTGTGAATGTGCTGGTCATTTGTGTCAGTCTAATGGGAAAGTATCGATTTTTCTCTATTCTGTAATAGTTGTAAAAACAGAAAAAAAACAACTGAATAGAAATATTCGATTGAAACATTTATTTTTATAATAAAGTCAAAAAATTTGTAAATTTTATATCGTCGTCGTCTGATTTTATTATTTTATTTCTTTTTGCATTTTCACATCGTAACACAAATTCCATTTTCGTGGAAATCATACTCGGTTGGGAGATGTTCGTGTTCTGCGTGTCCTTTGACAATTACATATTTTACTGTGTAGATTTATTTATTTCATTTTACTCATACAATACATAATTATTATACATATTATACAAATACATTACTGTATGAGTACACATATACCACCATAGCCTAACAGGTCACCCTACATCGCTATGGTGGCCATTAGATGAATGATTTACATTTACATGTTAATTTAGATCTGCAAACCCATCAAGTCATTCCTTTCAGTAATTTTAGACATGTATTAATACTTGTCAAACAAAATTCTCGATAACAAAATTTTGTTTTATAACGATTAGTACATAATTTTACTATTAGATTATACACAATATGAGAATATGTAATTACTTCGTCAAAATACAAAAGGGTTAAGTTCATAACATAAAAAATATATATTTAATCCAATTTGGATATCCCTTTTCGCAAATCAGCCTTTAATTTCGATAGTCACAATTAAGACAATTCCGCATTAAGTTTCCTTTTCACAAAAAATCAATCATGATTATGTTCGCCATTTATAAAAATTATGAAATTGTTTTTTGTTTTTAGGGTAGCTCTACAACCCTTATTACGAGAACAACATCTCCATGCGACTATCGAATGGTTCTTAAAAATATGAGATTTGTGAAAACGAAAATTATTGTACATCAACAGAGTTTCTCCCCTGCGCGTTTCACTGAAAACGGCTGAAATAAAAAAAAAAGATATTTTGAGGTGCAACCGATATTATTTTTACATCATCGTAAATTATCAGAATAATAAAAGGAGTAAAATTATTTTGATTACAATATATAAATAAAATAAATATAATTATAAAATATACTTATTCATCATAAAAAAATTTAAAATATGTATAATTTGACTAATTATTATTGAATTGCATCAAATCACGTTATTTATAATTTGAAAAAATACTTTTGAAACAATTGGTTTAAAATTTTAATACTTTACACAACATATTATATAATGAGTTTGCATCGATTCTTCAACCATTCTCATCGATCACAATTCGAGAATAGTTATATTTTATCATTCATTTAATTTAAACCTAATTTTGTAAATATAAATGTAATTATGTAAAAAGTGGAAATCAAAATTTTGAAGCAGAATATTCAGTAAACACATTCCAAACTCATAATTATGGAAGAAATCTCCATGAATAATCATCGAAAATAATTTACGCACTTAAAGTAAAGGATTATCTAATTAATTTTTAATTGTTATTTTTTTCTAAAACCGTGTCATATCAAACGTGTTGTACAAAAATATATCACAATTCATCAACCGTGTTATATCAAAACTTTGTTGTATAATACCGTGTTATAGAGACCCGAGTGTATATGTATGTATATAATATAGGTTTTTAATTTATTTTTTTCGTGTTACTTACCAATGTTTCTTATTTGTCTGTAATGGTGGGGCAAAAAAATAAACAAATAGATAGGAATATATAAACGAAGCATTTATTTTTGTAAATTTAATCGATACATTTTTAAATTTTATATCGCCATCCTCTGGTTTTATTTTTTTTACTTCTTTTTGCGCCTTTGCATCGTAAAACAAATCTCATTTTTGCGTAAATCATATTCATTTGCCGGATGTTCGTTTACTGTGATAATCACGTCTTTTACTGTGTAAATGGATGATTTACATTAACATGTAAATCTAAATCTGCAAAGCCATCTAGTCATTCCTTTCAGTGATACAAGAGTGCCCGTTATAAAGAAGAATTAACTTGCCGTTTTCCAGTGTTACATATTGAACTGAAAATTATGTTAATAAAACACGTTTTTATTTAAAAAAAAAAAAAAAAATGATTTATTCGAAAAAATTCGTTGACAATAAATAAATTTATCAATATTTTGATAGAACTTTATTTACTTCAGATCACGTTTCTATAAATTATATTTTCAATAACTTAAAAAACACAAAGCCTTACAAATCACATAAATATAATGAAATAATTTGACATAATTTTTTTTTTAAACATTGAAAATGAGTTAAGCTCTCAACGAAAAAAAAACAAATTTAATCCGATTTGACTAGATGACCATTTTCGCAAATCACGCAAATCACGCAAATCACGGATCGGGCAATTTCGCTTTAGGTTTCCTTTTCACAAAAGCTGAATCGTGATTATGTTCACCATTCATAGAAATTATGAAATCATTTTTTGTTTTCAGTGTAGCTCTACAACCCCTATTACGACCGCAACACCTCCATGCGACGATCGAATCATTCTTAAAAATATGAGACTTGTGGAAACGAAAATTTTTGTACAACAACATGGTTTCTCCCCTGCTCGACACATTGAAAACGGCTGAAATAAAAAAAAAAAATTTGAGATACAACCGATATGCTTTTTTACTTCATTGTCACAATTATCACAATGATATAAAGAGTAAAATTATTTTAATTACAATATATTAATAAAACAAATAATATTATTATGAAATAGTATCTTTATTCATCATAAAAAATTTAGTCATAAAATAGCGGTCAATGAAATTGCAACACCTGGAAACTTTCAATTTCATTCGTTGAAATACGCTACATCTTTTTTCAAATTTATTTATCAAAAACGTTTAAACAATAAATAATCTAAGATTGGGTAAAATTTTGTAACGACAAGTTGATTTTCGGAAAAGTATTCACAATCAGAAAAAAACAATCATTTTTTTGAATTACGCGATATTAATAGTGGAAAAATGTAGCGTTTTTCTGCTTTAAAAAAATAGGTTCTCAAAAGCCAAAGTGATGCCGTTGACCCACTCGAAAATCAACTGTTGGCGAGATAGTTCCGCTACTGCCCGCTAGGTGAGTGGTTTCACATTTTACGATAGATACTTATAAAATATTTTCGATCTGAATACTTGATTGAATAAGATACATTCAGTAAATGTGACGCAAAAAACGCTAACCCAACCTAACCTAAACACGCGTTTAATAATAAATACGTTCAGACTTTTTACTGAGACATGCGGCATTAATTAAATGCGTTTAGTTTTCCCTGACTGAGAAATGCGGCGTTTGGCCCAAACCCCACGTTCAGTTTTTCTGTAAGGAAAGTGGAAGTAAACACGTCGTTTAGCGTAGCGTAGTTTACTCCAAAATGACATCACTGGGGTTTGAAATTTTCGGTCTTCGAGCGATGTATGTAAAGACCCGTCCATAACCTCATGTTCTACTAGCTTTAGCGAAACCACTCACCTAGCGGGCAGTAGCGGAACTATTTCGCCAACCATTTATTTTTGAGCGGTTGAATGGCGTCACCTTTTCTTATTTAAACCAAAAAATATAGTTTATCTTCACATGATATTTCTGAAAATATTAGTTATGTCCTTTAAATTTTTGAGCGATTCTTTAAAAATTCTCCATGCATAACAATCAAAAATAATTTACGTACTTATAATACTTGAATTACGCGCGAAATTCGTTAATAATCTCAAATTAAGCATTTATGATGCATTTTTATTCATGTTGATTTCAACATGAATAAAAATGCATCATAAATATTTGTCAATAAATACTATAATATTTTATGGTTTTTAGTTTTTTTTTTTTTGCGAATTACTTACCAATTTTTATTATTTGTATGTAACGGTGGGGAAAAAAAGAAACAACTAAAAGTATTTAAATGAAACATTTATTTATTTAAATTCAATCGACAAATTTATAAATTTCATATCATCATACCCTGATTATATTATTTTACTTTTTTTGACGCTTTCGCATAAAAAAAATCATATTTTCATGTAAGTCATATTTAACTGCCGGATGTTCATGTTCTACATGGCCTGTGACAATTACGTCTTTTTTTGCGTAAATGAATGACTTACATTTATGCATAAATCTAGATCGGCAAACCCATCTAGTTACTTCACTTGTTAATGAAATTCCAGTTGATGTAAAAGGGTATCCGTTATAGAGAAGAATGGACTTGCCGTTTTCCAATTTTACATATTGAGCTAAAATTAAGAAAAGAAAACATATATTCATAAAAAAAGACGTATAAATTGTCATCCAACATAGTTTGAGCTCTTATGAATTCATTGAAAATGTTTTAATTAAAAAAATATATATTATGAAATTATTTCTTTATTCATCGTAAAAAATTTCGGCATGTTTATAATTAAAAAAATTGATATATATATATTTTATAATTATTAAATAACGTTAAGTATAACAATAGTTAATTTTTTAACAATATTTACATATAAAATTTTAATATTATTAGAATATTTCGTCGAAAGACCTCTTATTCCCATCACCAGATCCGTAGCAATATTTTTAATGCCCTTGGCAAATATAAAATTTAGCGCCTCTCTACCAGGGACGTCATTTCAGATTTTTCCATGAGGGGGCAGGCCAAAAATTATTTTTTTTATTCCATAATTTTTAATTTTCAAAAAATAAAATATTCGACACTTCTCAAAATTATTCGGACCCCAAATTTATTTTCCCTGTGGAAAAAATCTGAATTGTTTGAAAGTAATTATTTGGAAATTTTATAGTGAAAATCATATTTATAAAAGAAATTAATTCTATTACATTCGGTTTTTGACAATTGCCAATGGGTTGCTACGGCGATACCCATCACTAATACAAAATAAAAAATGATTTATTGTTACATCCTTTGAAAAATTATATTTGTTAACTATTTTCACATATCAAACATAAATTTCAATAATCACGGTTTCGACTGATAAGGTGCTTTTAGTTTGAAAGATGGAGCATGATTATGTTCACCTAATACAGCTACTATGTAATCATTTAACGTTTTCAAGGTGGCTTTACAACCACGAGTATGAGAGCAACACCTCCATACGATGACCGAACTAGTCTTGAAAACATAGGTTTTGTGATAACGATAATCCTTGTACAACAACAGATCACGTCCCCTAGTCGTCTGGCTGAAAACGGCTGTAACTAAATAAAAAAAATCAAAAGTCAAAAGAATGCTTAATTTTTTCGATATTAGTAATCGAACATTTCGACAAATCACTCAAAAGAATCGAAACTGAAATAATGTGAAAATGTTCATCAAATCAAAGATTGTTTCGCTAAAATAAAATTTATTAAATATTCAAACCAGATACATTTTTTTTCAATTTTTTCTCATTGTGCCAATGAGGCATGCACTCAATATGCAACGGAACATTGCACATATTGCACACCTTGATGGACAAACGACCACATTTCACACACTGCTTCTGAAAACCTTCGAGGTTATGTTTCAAATAATGTCCATAAGTGTTGCTGATATCTTCGGCGGAATCATTTGCCTTTTTCAGGATCGGTTTGGCGACGACAATTCGAGGCGTTTTGCTTCTACCTAGTTTTATTATAGGTCGTGTATGGACCAAAGTCTTTTTCTTTGCTATATTTCGTTCGGGTTTCGGTCGATCTGAAATGACACTAACGTTATTATGAACAGAATTGTGTGACCCAGTATCAATCCCTCCCAAATCCCACTTTTTTTTTCAAAGTTGAGATTTTAATGCAGATATATATTATCCATTGAAATGAACAATTCTTTCATATAAAAATCTACCAAATCCTTCGGAATTTGGAAGATTTTTAACATTTTAAGACCAATATCTCCCAAATCCTCACGCACGCGCAATCAGCCAGATCGACCGGTCGAATCCACCAATAGGAACGCAGCATTCAAAGCTGCGACCGTTTAGTAGTTTGTTGGCCGTCGTCAGAGTGAAGTCAGAGTCACGTTTTCGTTTCTGGCGATTTAAAATGGACGAAGACAGGATCCAACAGGAGGAACCAGTTAAGAATTTAACCAGGAAAAGGAAAAGGCAGCCCAATCGCTGGAAAAAACTGATCCTTAGAATCAATATCTCCTATCTCCATATTTATTTCCCTTTTTTTGCGTAGTGTAATGAAATTTACATGAAAATATACATGCCAATTTGCTCCAAACAATCCAAAGAACAATTTAAAAAATAAAAGTCATAGTTAAAAACGATGGTGAATAAATAAGAAGTTTTTCGTTGTTTGCCAAAAATTTACCAAAACGGATTTGGGAGGAATTGATACTAGGCTCCACAATTATATCGAAAAATTTGATGAAATTGACCATTTAAAAACCGTTTTTTTTTTACATTCATATATAATTTAATGACTTCATAAATTACATAAAGGAAAGTTCACATTTAACATCACAGATCATAAACTTAAAACAAACTAAAACTATTTTGGCTTTCGAGTATCGAATATTGAACACTTTCTACGTAGCTAGGATTACAGGGGAGGGTTCCAGGAGTTGCTGTGAGCCGGCGAATGGCAATGGTGATTTTTGAACAGGACGATGACGTTGTTTTCAGTGAAAACGACAGCTTTGCATTTGGTCCTGGGACGGACAGAACACGACCATCTTTGGCGTCCTCTCAACGACAAACGACTTTTGGTAAACGTATAATTATCGTAAATCAATAGGGTGGTTCCCAAGGGAGTTTTAATGAACGACGCTAAAAAAATAGGTATTTGTTAGTAGAAGTATTTGTTTTTTTTTTTAATAGTTTTACAATTTTGAAGTTAAAAATATTTAAATTTGTTGTGTCAAACAAAATTTAAATACAAGTAAACGACTTTTTCCAATTAAAAAAAAACTAACAATATTTCAATAGTATATTTCAATAAAATTGATTACATTTATTGATATTTATAAAACTTAAATATCGTATAATATTAACTCACGTTTTAATTAACAAATATATGTATGTACAAAAAAAACGAAAATCAAAATGGATGACTTAACGTGTATTGTTGTGGTAAACATAAATAATTGTTGTATCATATTATTATTTACATTTTATTCAAAATAATATTAACATTGAAACGAAAACGTGTAAAAAATGAGATCAAAGTATTAATTGTATGGTGAGAATATTATCCTTTTATTAATTAGTATTAAAGCTAATATTTACAAACATTAAAAGTTTTGTATAATATCGTAATACTATATTTATTTTTTTATACGTTCAAGAAAATGTTATTTAACTTAATTTGTTAATAAAAAACTAAAATAATAATAATAATAGTATCAAAAATCAAAATCATCAAGTTTCCAAATAAAATTTAAAAAACGAGAAATACTTGTTAATATTAATTAATTTTTCGATAAAATTGTGTAACTAATATAATATATGAATTTTTAGTATATTTTATTTGACAATCAATTAAATTTGATTGTGAACATTCGTTTTATAATCAACTAATTTGGCTAAAAATTCGATACATATATTATAAAATATTTATTGTTATTCCAAACTAATTTATTATAAATATTTAAATATCAGACCTTTAATTCAAAATCATTAACAAATATATTTTTTTGAATATCTAAAACAGATTTTTTTTTTACAAAATATATATAAACAATCGGAACACCTAAAATATTTTTTTCACATTAATTACTAAATTTAGGTTTAATTATACATTTATTCCAACAATCTAAACATTTGTACTAGAATCAAAATATCGACTTGAGCAAAATTTCTTTCAAAAAAATGTGGGAATGTAAAACGAATACTTCTTTTATTTAAAGAACGCTCATTCAACTCATAAAAATAAAAATAAAATAAAAATCAGATTTCCTTCGTATATATGTTATAGGCAGTTTCTAATTCAGGTAATCTCTAACGTTATTCACTTTTATTGAGCTTTATGTACTACGATTTAAGGATCATTATAATGCTGCGTAACGTTAAAATCTGCCTACAAACAAATAATCACTTTATGTACTACGATTTAAGACTCATTATAATGCTGCGTTTCAAATACTGCTCAAATCCAGAACGTTACAAAAATGCGCATTCACGAATTTAAATATGAGCGTTAAATCCTTTGTAATAAAGCATAATATCGCATAATATTTTTTGTAGGCAGATTTTAACGTTAGCGATTACCTGAATTAGAAACCAACATATACATTAATTCAAACCGTCGTGCCTCACAATCAACAAGACAATTCGAAAAAAATCACGAAATTCTCAACATCCAACATAACAACATCAACAACAAAAACGAAACCATCCCTTCACATTATAGGCACATCGAACCTTCGCAGCCTGAACATCTGAACAGGCATATACCTTCCATCTTCGATCCTATGATACCTCGGAGGGCTGTGATGATGATGATTCCTGGCAAACATTATATGATCGTTCTCCGTGAAAACGACAGCCCTGCATTTGGTCTGAGGGCGACTGCTGCATGCCCATCTCTTGCAGTGGCCCTTTTTAGACACCGTGGACAGTGTGAAGGAGTAGTTGCGGTACAACAACATCGTCTTGCCCAGTTTAGATGTTATGTAGACGGCTGCTCGTCGCCATGAAAAGAAATGTGAGTGTATCAGTAAAATTTGTGATTTATCGAATCTTATAAGAAGATGCTTTTTAGTTGATTAATCTTGCAATGCTTACATTCGTACTTCGGTAATATCCCATTAGACTGGCGCAGATAGTTAATACACTCAAACATATGAGTAGCCTATTTACAAAGACGGCTTAAGCCACCCTGGATCGGTTTTCATTTTTTGATGGATTAAGGGTTCTACACGAGAAGCCCGATCTGGTGATGTATCGCTTGCTTAACAAAGTTGATGAAAACCGTATGAAAACGATGATCAGCTCAAAAAAGAAAAATTTCAATAACTTAAAAACTTCAGGAGATACAAAAAATCAGCTTTCGTGAAAAATTTTGTAAAGTGGCTTAAGCCGTTTTTGTAAACAGGCTACTCATATACAAACTGCTTGTAGTCATCACTGATATGAAGTGAAATTGTAAAGCGCGCCTACACTATGTTAAAATTCTATAATGTTTACACTTATAATACGGTATAATTTTTTACGTTCCTGACTGAGAAATGCGGCCTTTGCCCAACCCCTTACGTTCAATTATACTAAAATTAAAAGTAACTAAACGTTCAATAATAAATATGTTCAATGTTTTTGACCGAGACATGTGGCATTCGCCTAACCTCTTAAAAAAACTTTTGTATAAGTTGAAGTAAACGTTATAAAATTTAAAAATAGTGTAAACATGCTCTTTATACTTTGACTACAAATTCAAGAATTGATATCTAGCGACTTGTTTATGGGTGAGTGTGCCAGTTATATAATGGGAAAGTACCTGTACTTCTTTTTTTGCAGAATGCAGCTTTGATAAATCTCGTCAATTGAGTGATAAATAAATATTAGAAAATGTGAATTATATAAACTTTCTATTTTACAAAGGCCGATATCATATATTGACCTTTGTAAAATAGAAAGTCTCTTTATCTCTCAAATTCAATTCATTGATGTATTTAATTCAATTCGTTGGATTATACAAATATCACGTGTTTGTATAATCCAACAAAATAACTATGAATATCACTAGTAATAAAAAGGATTAAGTAAAACTAGTGTTATTTTTCACTCGTTTATTTCAAGATTAACGTTATTTTTATTTGCATTAAAAAATTTGATATGTTTCAAAAATAGTTTATTTCACAACAAAAATATAATATGGCATATTAAAATTTCAAAAAATTCACACAAATGTAATAACAAAGAACAATAATTTAAAATAAAAATATAATAGAATTATATTATAACAGAAACAAATTAATAATATATTGAAAATTATTACAATATATGATAAGAATGACAGTCTATTTAACAATCGATTGAAATTGTAAATACTGACTAAAATACTTAAAATATAGTAACGAAAAAAATGAACTTCTGTCAAATTATAAATAATTAATAACTATATTAATTATAAAATGAATTGATTAAGTACTGCAGAAATTTTAGTATATTAATAATAAAACATACGTAATAATACGATAAACTCATTTAAAAAGTCAACAAAATCAGGAATCACCATAAAAAATATGAATTTAGCTATCATATTCTCACAGCCGATAAAGTAACGAAAATCTTCTAAATTACAAAAATTGTTGTAAAGATATAATTTTTTTTTTTTCCTAGTTGTAATGTACCACCTGAAGGATTTTTTTTCTATTAAAAAAATAATTTTATAAAACTTAACGACTATTTTAGGCACATTAGAAAATTTGGTTACCGTGAACATGAATTAAGACTAGTTGAATCGAAACATTCATAAGGATTTAAAAATATTTAGAAGATATGTTTAACATTCAAAAATAATATAAATTCCAATCGAACTAAAATTCATTACAACAAAACGCACTTTTCAATATCCCAAATATATAAAAAAAACTTCATATCGTCGATTCGAAAAATCGAAATTAACAATTAGGTACAATTTAGAACTAAATAATATATCACGGATTCAAATGTACTTTTGTTGTAAGGGCAATTTTTCAAAAAAAAAAATTCAGTCTTATAAATCTAGTAATATAACATTATATGAAATGAACACAAGAAACTCAAGTTTCGTTGTAAAAAAAAAAACATTTAATTTATTCTTTCGTAAATCTAAATATACAAACTGATATGATTTGGTAGAATTGACTACGAAAATTGTGGACAATGATTATGCACTACCATCGACCTAATGATATTGTCTTGATCAGTATAAATCATCGCTCTGCATTTGGTCTGGTATCTTTTCACACACCTCCACAGGACCAGACCTTTCGGAGTTATCCTCTCTTTCTGAAATCTATATCCTTGCATTAAAATAATCTTATTCCCGTGCCGAGACAAACCGAATGACCAATCTAAAAATAAAAATACATGTAAGTCAAAAAATATACAATATATAGGTGTTCCGAAAGTGTGAGTGCACTTTAGTAAGTGAGTGCTTTTAAACTGCACTCACCTTTCCGAACATCTATATTATGATACACATGATTCATCGATTTAAATATTAAAATATTATAAAGGATTAGCGAAAGTTTTGTGATTCAAATAAATAAAAACGACGATATTTACAAAATTGTTTTTATTAAGAATATTATAAAATAATTTATCAAATTTGGTTATAAATATCATATAAAAAAATATATACTTATTCATATTAAATTGTGCAGTCTATCAAATTTGTACATAGTATATTGGAGAACACTTGAATTATTCATTATATAAATATATTACTATAAAAAAATGGAAATTAAGGTACACGAAATTGACAATAGCATAATTGAGATTCCTTTCAGTTGACAATACAAGATACGTTACAAAAATAAAAACACAAATTAAGTACATAAAACACACATTAAAAACACGCATATCAAAATAAATAAATAATAAAATAAAACTATAAAAAAAAAAACAATTTGGTATTCAATTTTCGCACTTCGATACCGGGGCACTTTTTATCAAGACTTTTTCGATGTTTTTTCGCTTTTGCCTAGGAGGAGCGTGATTGTGAATATTCTTTTTCACCAAAATGGAATTGTTGAACGTGTGGATTAATGCCGTGCAATTGTTTCCATGATGAGAAGAACATTTCCAGGATATTTTCCCGTTTTGGTGTGCCCTTTTCAGACCAAAAGTAAAGCCGTCTACCCATAGCAAATTCCTGCCAGTTCTCGATGGAACATATTTGACTGAAACAAAGGGATAGTTTAGTAAAAATTTTATGTTAAGGTTTTTTTTAATTTTATTCAAAATATCTTTCATCACAAACTCTACTGTTTTCATTTTAAAATATGAAGAATTGCATGATTAAAATTTGGCGTAATTAACGCATCGTGTGAAACCGAAGTTCTATGTTTCTTTGTCAGCATTTCGTTCAAAATGAAAGAAAAAATTTTTTTTTAACAATTTATTAAGTGCATATAAAATTTACAAATCAACATCTCATGGTCTCAAATGTATCAGGTTAATATCATGAAATTATATTTGAATATTGTATAAAGTAAACATATAATATAATATATGAAAAGCATTAACTTTGATAGATAACCCGACGTTATTTTTAAATATTGCATAAGAATGTGCAATGGTTATCTACTGGTTTTCTTAAAATAAATTGTGAGATTATGAGGAGAAAAAAGAAAAATATTTTCGTATTACAGAAATACTGGCACCGTTTAAATATTAATAAAAAAAATTCTCAAAGCAATCCAAAAATACAATAAACGAATTCTGGAAATAAAAATGACGTAAGTGCCATTTTTAAGATTTTGCGATAAATTGATTTTTATCAATAAAATTCCGATAGTAAACCGATACAAATTTGCTGTTCTATAATATTAAAAACCGATTTTGGGGACTTCGACCATATTCTAAAACGATTTTGGATTTTTTAGCACTTAAGTCTTTTTTTTATTTCCAGTATTCAAATATCTTTATAGAAAAACATACATATTCTTCAAAAACACTTTCCATTTTCAACAAACGGACCCAGACGAAAAAACTGGATAAAAATCAAATTGGTCTCCTTCAAAAAAATCAACTGAGAACTTCATAAACTAATTAAAAAAAATGATTTAACATACAAAATGATACAATATTTTTTTGCAAATAAAAAATTAATTACAAATTTGATTTTTTATAAAAAAAACAGCAAGTAAAAAAAATATATTTAGTAATGCTGGCCATACACGCTACGAGAAATCGTTACGATAAAACTGTACAGTTCGAAAGGTACGATTTATCGCTACATGTATGTATGTAAAACTGTACAGTTTTATAACATACATGTAGCGATAAATCGTACCTTAGTTTTATCGTAACGATTTCTCGTAGCGTGTATAGCCAGCATAAGAGATTTAATGAATTCGAAAGAATCCATCCAGTGCTTTTATGAGTTTCGGCGGAGCATGATTGTGATAATTAAATACGTTAATTACGGAATTTTTTTCTGTATAAATATAACCTTTGCAACCGGTTCCACGACTTTGAGAACAACCCCATTTCGTGACGCCTTTGAGCGATTGATGTACTTTGTTGAAAACGAAGTTTTCGAAATACACTTGCGGTTTACCCTTCCGAGACGTCATAAATACGGCTAAAAAAAATAAAAAACCGGTTAAATATGCTGAAAATCACAGTTTTTCCACCGATTTTGTAAAGCGAACGGGTCGTTGTGAATCTGAAAAATAGTTGCGGTTGTTAATCGTGATGGCTGTATGTTTGAAGATGTGATTATGAATGTTTAGAGACGGTCATCAAATTTTTATAATTGCAAATCGGCAATAACGCTCTACGATTTTAAGAGATGAAATAATCAAATTATATTAATGTGATTTATATATACATACATATATGTACATATATAGGTGTTCCTCAACTTATGAAGGAGATATATTCTCGAATCTCGGTCGTAGGTTGATCCATACAAAAAAATCGATTAATTTTAATTACATATATTAAAATTTCTATTTTTAATACTATAATTCGAATGTGTCCATTTATCCGAAATGCATTGACAGTAGCTCTTATATAATAGGATTGTATAAAAGTGTATAACATTTTTTTATTAAAATATTTAAAGGGATGAGTATGATAGCCTTAAGAATCTGAGCATTACTTTAAGCATTTTATGTTAAGTGAACGACTTTAAGTTTTTAGATAAATTACAAATAATTGTTGCGCAGACATCTATTAGTCAGTATCGATAAAAATATTTATTATTAAAATTACTTTTACTAAGAAAAATAGTTTTTTTCGTTTACTGCTTTTCTTGAAACTACGAAAGGTATTTAAATTAAATCGCCAGTTATTTAGAAAAAATATTTTAAATGGTGAATCTTCTATAACATTTTAATGCTAATCTTTTTAGTATCAAAAAAAATAAAATTACGAAGCTTTTCTTAAAATTTAGTATACTATCACGGAATTTCACGACCAAAAACACGGGATTAGCCAGTGTATCACGGAATTATACATCTCAGATTTGATCATTTAAGTAGATGTCACACAAAATTGATACAGAATTACAACATCTAAATAATGGTTCGATGAAAAAATAGGTTGATGCTTTATGATTGTAATCTTTGTTATAATTATTTTACTATAGAATACAAGACAATGACAAACAAGCGCTCAGTATCACGAAATTAGACCAATCTCCCATATATTAATTAAATTGGAATAAAGAAAATTATTGAAATAAAAAAAAACTTATATTTATATTTTACTCTATATATTTATTTATCATTTTTTTAATGTTAGGAGAACCATTATTATCCATATTATTTATTACACGCCCTATTAGTTACACAAATGAACTTTGCATTTTCTGTACTTTGCTCTAGATCAGGGGTCGGCAAACTTTTTTTGGAAAGGGCCGGATTGTAAAAATTTGAGACTCGGCGGGCCGGATAACGAATTTGTTGATTTTATATGGGTAATTCTACTTTAAGAGAAACAAAAAACAGGCTCAAAATTTTAAAAAGTTCAATCTAGTCGATTTCAAAATAGATATTTGAATATCTAAATTTCTAAATTGATTCTAAATTTTTTGAAAACAATATTAGCCCGGATTGAAAACGGCGGGCCGGAATTTGCCGATACCTGCTCTAGATCTAGAACATTGCATCGACGTCAAAACAGTTACTAAAATAACTTATTGTTAGATTATATCAAATTTGAAAAAACAACAGATTCCAACATTTGAGAATAATATATTTTTTTAACCTTTTTAGAGCGTATTATAATGTCATATATATTTGTCTTTTATTATTTTCATATATGTATACTTTCTTTTAAAAAACGATTGATGTTCTTTAGAATGTAAACAAATAAAAAAGCGGGAACGAATGAAGATGAAATTAAAACACAAATGATTATTTAACGCGTTTTTATTAAACGTTTTGTACAAATTACGAAAGATTCAACAAATATCATTTAATTAATCACTAACAAAAACATTACAAAATGTTCGTTGAATTTTTTTGAAATACTTTTCTCGTCTTGAGTCAGATGAAAGTTGATCGTTTCGATGGATTAAAATTATTAAAAAATGTGAATAAATTTAAGGAATGTAAATAAATTAAGACTAGAATTCATATATTTTTTAAAAACCTATGTATATTAAATTTATATTTTTTTAAAATATATGTAAACATATTTGAACAAATCATGAAGGTTCTAACATAATTAAAAATCAAAATTAAATTAAATAATTTTTGGCACCAAAAATATACTATTTTTACGGCACAAAAATAAATTTGATATATTAATATATACATTCGAAACCTACAAACTAGAAATTTATTTCGATCAATATGTGAACCGATTGATCGCGTAAAACAACATTTTTTTTTCAAACAACTGAAACGATTTACTAAAACTAATCGAAAATCATGAAGGAGTATTCATAAAGCAGGATGAAATCTTGAAGTATCCTTCGGAGGTTTGTGAGTGTGAACATTTCGCAAATACAAAAATTTATTGTATTTAGTATAAAGTGTGGCTCTACAAATTTTCCTAGAACATTTCCACCTATCTGTCCCGTCCACCAAAGGTTTGAAATATTGAAAAACGTAGCCGTCTGAAGTCAGGAGTTCTTTCGGTTTTCTGGATAAAATTTTGACACCTGAAAAATAAATGGATGTATCAACTTCAATGCGAAATTAAATTTTGACTTTAATTAAAAAATATACAGAGATTCGTGAAGATATTTTCTTTGATCTGGGTTAACAAAATCCAAAAATATCTTCTCAAAAAAAAATTAACGTTATCGAATATTCACAATTAACTGTTAATGATTGAAAAAAACTAGTGAATATAATCATACTCACCAATTAATCAATTGGGCCATAACATCAATTTAGAATAATATTCAAGTATTTTTAATAAAACAAACATATTAAAATACAATTACAATTATTTATTAAATATCTATTAAGTGATATAACACATAATATAATGTTCATCATAAAGTCGAGATGAATGTGATAGTTTCTTCGAACATGACGTTAATTCTTAGAAATTTTCTTTTTATACTTGGTTGGTATGCTAGGAAAATGATCATTTTTGATTCTCATTATGTGTCCATTTATGACGACAAATGCTAAACATGATTTTTTGGTGAATTCTCTATTTTGAGAACACAGCCATCGTTCATGGCCCCGTGAATTTGATTTTCTAAAGTAGTAAGTGAATCCACCATATAATAAAAGTTTTCCGTTTCTCGACGATTTAACAAATGTAAGTGCTAAAAAAATGATTATAAATAAAAAATTGCAAACAAAAAATTTATTTGAAAAGAAAATATCGATAAATTTTTAATATGTACTTACATTGTTTTTGAAAGATTTTGTAGTCAAACAGGAATATGCATTGTAAAATAAATAATAATCAGGTAATATTTTTTGTGTATATTTAAAAAAAATATCAAAAATAATTCATATTCGAGTGTCTTAAAAAATTTAATTATTTTACGTACAATTTACAAATACACATTAATTATAATATGTACATTATACAATTAAATCAAGAACTTGGAACGAATATACATATAATTAATAATATCTTAACAAGAATATAAATAAACGAATGGAATGGTGTTCGATTCGTTAGTACAATCTATTTATTACGAAAAAGACTAGAATCAATTACAACTGATTGTCTATTTTGAAAAATGACAAAATAGCGAACGAACGTAGATTTTTTATTATTTTAATAAAAATGAGTATAAAAATATAAATATTATATAAAGACTATCCTGAAAATATGAATGACATTGTTGCAAACGTAAAATGAGATTCGATGAAGAATGAAACATTTAAATACACATTTTATTATATCTAGAAAAATACATAAATTTAAAATTTTCAGATCTGGTTATTTCATAATATGAAAATATAATATAATACACTATATAAAAAAATAAGTTGTTTTAATGTGAAATTTATAAATAAATCATTTAGTATAGACTGAAAACAATTTTATAGTGAGATTTTTATTGATACATAAACTATAAACTAATTAAGTACAATATGAACAAAACCGTCTATAAAAATTTTAATTGTGCAATAAATGATAAAAAATCATTCAGTTTATATAAATACATGTTATAGTGCTCATAAACAAATACAATCATATCACAATAAACAAATTTAGTTTAAATAATTCAATTAACGGAAGAATCGCTAAACAGCTATAATTTTGTACTTATTGTTCGTCGAATCGTTGATGAGTTCATAATTAATAATTAACTGATAATACAAAAAGTTTCCCAAGATATATCCAAATTTTTTTTTCTAGAAACATGGTATTTGTATTGCAATAATATTGACTGTATCCATTTTATATCTTCGATACCAGGCTTGTCCAAAATTTCGGTATGCGAGGGCCACTTTGGCCAAAACACGGTCCAACACGGTCAAACACGGCAAAACACAATTTGCATTTTTTTTTTTATTTAACGATAAAATACATATATTTTGATCAGAATGTACTTGAAAAAATCGATTCTTCAATAATTCAAAAAAATAATACTAATTTTCCTCGAATTAGAACAAAATTCGTAAATTATTATGTATGAAAAATGGGGGCCAATCGCGAGAGCACTGGGGGCCAGTTTGGCCCCATAGTGGCACTTTGGACAAGCCTGTTCTATACAAAAAATTAAATAAGTGCGAAATAAATAAATAAATAAATTAGAAATAATACTTAATTCTATGAGCAGTACCGTTCTCATATAAAAATATCATCTTACAAACGAATATTTATAAAGAAAAATCTAACAAAAAGTCGAACTTTCAATACTGAATTTCATAATTTAAATGAACCTAAAATTATAAAAATATAAAGCACGCATTGGTTGTTTTGTACATTTATTTTTATATTCTATCAAAATAAAAAATGAAATATCTATACAAATTTAGAAAATATCCGGAGACGCACACCCAATCCTGCAAAACAATCACACTTCACTGTCTGCATTTTTCTTTAAAAATAAATTTATTAAACCGGATTACTTTTAATACTAAAAACGACAAAACTAAGTCCTATAACAATAAAATATTTACAGAGTAGACAAATCACAGCCTCGATCGCGCCAATTAGATGCCCACTTCAAGCAAAAAAATCCTAAAGGAAGATCGACCGATCATTTATAAGAACCGCAACTAATTGCAAAGCGACAGTTGTGAGCGAGGAAATCACCCAATCAATCAATAGGAAAATCGCTCGATTCGTAGTCCCATCCGCAGCGGCCAACCGCTTCGCTAAACGCGGTCCTTACATCAACGTCAACACGATGCAAAATTGGACCGTATTATGACGACTAAGGAGACGAAGAAGACGAAGCCTTGTATGCAGATGCGGGTGGGTGATGCGAATGCCTGTCCTGGATCGCGAATATCCTGTCGTTCACTGTGTGGACGTAGGCCGTGCAAGTCCTCCTGGTGCACCTCCACCTCACTTTGTTGATCTGGAGATGGGTTTTTTCGGCGTAGAAGGTGTAGCCTTTCAGTTTCAGGTGTCTCCGGCCGCGATTCGATATGACGAACTCAACTAAAATGCCAAATCAGAGTTGTATTGCTGAACGATTATTTGAACTATGCGTTATAATGCTACATGTTTGTCTATGAATTAACTTATCCTGTTTAAAAAGTATGGAAATATGTGCGGAAATTTGATTCGATTTTGTGCACATTAAAAAAATGAGTATTTTCATAATTTAAATTTATTTTCTAAATTACTTATAAAATATAATAAATTTGTGTATGTACATGAGAATGGATAGAAAGCAAAATGATAATTTGTGAATTTTCAAGTTAAAGTACAGTTTATCAGAAAAAGTTAACCTTCTTCATATCTACATTAGATAAAATAAAAACTTTGACATGATAAAAATGAAAGAACCAGATAAGGCAGTAAAAGATTACATAAAATGATAACATGGAACGCAATCAATTTTAATTTTTGAATCAAAACCATAAAATCGATTTTTCAAATTTTCAATGTTCTGTTGTAACTATGTATAATTAATACAAGCTATCAATCAATTTTATTTACAAACAACTTTTATTTGTTCGAAAAATGTAACGATGATTAAAATATTTAATGAAATCTAATAAATAATCATAACAGAAAAGGCAAATAAAAGTAGTTATCAGAAATTCATTCAGAATTAGAAATATTCAATGCAGTTTAATGCAGTTTAATAATGCAGTTCAATAAATAAGCGAAATGATTAACGAAAGTCAGTACACAAAAAACATGAAATATAAATTAACACACAATATTATAAAACAGACAACATTTCAATAACATATTTTCCAAAAATGAAAAAAAAGTCTTATTTTCACAAAAATTACAGAAATTTTTTTTAACAGATCCTTGAAAGAATCAACTAAAAAAATTCGCTTTTCTGCAGTTGCACTGAAATAAATCTTTCTTTCATTACATGACCATGTAAAAGCACCACTTTTCGTCTCCATTTCGCGTTGAGTCAACACACTCCATTTCGTAAAGCTTCAACTCTTGCAAAACAAACTTCTAGGAATATAAATTTGATCCTCAAATCTGAAATTTCATAAAATACATATTTACCTTTACAATCACAAAATAAAATTTCGTATAAATTTATGTGATAACAGAATTGTATATATTACAATAATTTCAATATAGTATAAGTATCTGACATTAACGAAAAATGTATGTGACATGAATTAAGAATTTAAACATGTTACTTAATTTTTAAGAATATTAAAAGAATTGGGCAACAGTATCACTAGTTCTAAAAAAGATAAATTTACTCACAGTTCAGACGAATCTTTAGACATAACGTCCACAGGTGTGTTGTTCGTTTAAAAAGGTAATTTTTCCATGAGTGGATTGTACTCTTGCACGACAATTTTTACCTTTTGAACAAATCCAAAAAGATCTATCTGAAACTGTTCTATATAGACGGTAAGTTTTTCCACCGATCACTATCATATAATTTCCTCTTTGTGACTCTATTATTCGAGGTGTACCTACAAACATCAAAATGCAGTAGATGAAATTGAAACATCAACGAATACAAAATACTAATTAAATAATTACTTAAAAAATATAACAATTCAAAAGAAATTATTAAATAATACAATAAATAAGTTATTTTCAAATTGTATTTTACCTATTATGCTTAGAAGACCTTGTAGTTTTTTTTGCAATATTTTTTTATAAATTTACATAAGTAAAAATTATTTTTTTAACAAAATCACAGAAATAAAGTTAAATAATCTATTCGAAAAGAAAAACTCTATAATGGGATGAAATGAAAATTATTATTTTTATTTTAAAACAAACTAATACCAACACAGCCAACAAATCAGTAGATTTATTTTACAGTCAAAGAAAAGTACGATTTTAATGTTGAAAATTTTCAATTATCGGAGGTCTTCCAAATTTTGGATAATAACCGGTATTTTTAACGTGATACGGTCGTTGGTCGGATTGGTTGATGCATTATGTCTGTTGATGGTTTTCAATCTAGACGTTGATGGTGGGTCGTGATTATGCACATTGTGGATTTTCAACATTTCATCACCTACTGTACGCAACCTGGCTTTACACAAGAAGTGAGTAAAATAATACCACATTACTGTTCTTTCATAAACTCGTTTTTGTCGAAATGTGTAACCACCTACATATATTAGTGTTCTATTCTTCCAAAATATAATACCAAATAAGTACCTAAAATAAACTTATAAGATATCAACACGAATTTCTCAAAATTCAATGTCAAAACCAATTATTAATTTATGTCAAAGAATGAATCACAATGATACAATAAATGATAATAAATATCATATAAAAAAGAAACAAAATTGAAAACAATTATTTCAATGCAAAAAATTAAAGGGTATTTATTATTTTAGAAATTATAAAAATAAATAAAAAACACTGTGATACTGATATATTTTTATTTGTTAAAATTACAAAATATTCATTATTAGTACCATTGTATTTTGAAAAATATGTTTCGATTATTTGAACTTGATTACATATAAGGTAACGAAACCAGTGGTTGACCACTTTTCAGAAAAACATAAAAATTAAAGTTTTGATGCAATGGATTAGCTGTTTATTACATCTTATCTATCGCACCCTTTTCTAAAGATTATTGTCTTTAAAAACCTTAATTTTTACGTTTTACTGAGAAATAGTCGACTACAGGTACATGGTTGACCACCGGTGTCATTACCTTAATTCATAAAATCACAAAATTACATTCTAATCCAGAATAATTAATTTGAAAAAAAATCTCGTTTAATGATGGAATAAAAATAATATTTTTTTATAATAAACTAATACTAATGTATCCGAAAAATTTATTTTACAATCAACTAAAATTAATTTATGGCTCAACATTTAATCACCAATGCTCATCACAACATTCAAAACTTATATCGTGATCTATGGGACCGTGCAAATTTTTCCAAATATGAACTTTCATTACATCACCACAGAAGGTATGCAATGTGGCTTTACACTTCTTGTGAGTAGAGCACAACCAGACTATTTTTCTATTATAACTTATCCTTTTTCGAAATGTATAACCATCAAAATCTATTTGCATTTTCTTCGTTTGAGGAAATACGTAAATACCTAAAACAAAATTATAAATTATAAATTACAAGAAAATTAAAAAATAAAAATAAAAATTAATTCACTTAACTAACCAAGAATTAATCAGAATGATACAATAAATAATAACAAATTTGGAAAATATTGTAAAAAAAATTTAAAAAACACGAAATTTGAAAAGGATTTATTTAATAATTTTAACACAAACATAAAAAATGGTATTTCTTATTTTAAAAATTAAGAAAAAAATAAAAATAAAACTCAAGGTAATGCTGATATATATCTTTATTTGTAAAAATTATAAATTATTCATACTATTATATTTGAAAAAAATATATATTTTGATTATTTGAACTATGATAATGTATAATATTCAAAAAGTCACAAAATAAAAATCAAAACATTATTAATTCAATTGAAAAAACGTTATTTATTCATTGGACACAATTTTATCGAAACTGTTCCAAAAGTGAACACAAATACGTAGTGAATTTTAAATAAAAAATTCGAGATATTTTTGAATACTAAACAATCTTTAAATGAATCAGAACATGACGAATACAATTAAATAGCTTTAACCCTCCGTTACTCGCGTAGTGTCAAAAACCAATGGGTGAAAAATACAAATATCCTTAAATCAAAAAAGTTAGAAAACTCTTTTTCGATATACTTTTTCGTTACTAATCAATGATTCATTAGACCAATTTTTGCTAATTTTGAACGTTATTTGAGGAACATATAATATGAAAATTTGATCACTTTAAAAATGGGCTCTAAGAGTATTACTTATAATGAAAATATTTTGGATAATTTTTTTCAGTTATACAACGAAATCTTCATAATTAAATTCCCAAAAAAATTTTTATACAAGTTATGCTCGATTTAAATTTATAACCGATTTCGTCAATATCATTATAAATTTTTAGAAAATAAATCTTTTAAAAAATTTATATTTTTAATATTTCCCCCAAAATAACCAGTAATTTTTTAGAAGTTAATCAATAATATTATATTTATTTGAGTCTTACAGATACCATGCAATTAATGGTGTTCCAAAAAGACACATGAGTAATGAAATGATAAAAAATAATAACATTATAATTCAAACGTAATTACAATAGTAACAGAGGGTTGAAAAATAATAACATAATGTGAACACATTCAAACATGAATACAACGAAACAATAAGCATCTTATTTAATAAAAAAATTATAATCTGCTAAAGAGCAAACCACGGGTATCATTACAAACTAGAATTTCATTGACTTACTTGAGAATACAATACAAAATATCAAATAGCATACGTGAAAGAGTTCAGATATAATGCAATCGACCATCCTGGACAGAATCCTTCAGCTAAAACCGCACTAATCAAACACACCATATATAAAACGACACTTGGCATTAAGGTACATGGGTACAATGGTGGATTTACTTTATTAGGGGCTCGAGGCATTGAAAATTTGTAGGGACCTCATCACATATGTAAAGTACATATACATACAAATGTGCATATGTACATATACAGAGCCGGGTTCCAAACTACTCCCCATATTACACACAAATCATAAAAATTATACAAAAGTAACGCCGCAAATGAGAATTTTATCGTTTATCATTGATATATAAGTGAGTTTCATAAAATAATAATGGATAAACGGGCGATTTTAGAAAATAAAATTGGTTGCGATTCAACTGTACATTAAAAAAATATAGATTGTGCCTTAAAACGAATTGTTTGGGCATTAAAAAAATATACGATGTGCATTATTTCTGGTGCATTAAAGAATCCCGTATTGAGCATTATTCTATTCACAGGGTGCAATGAAAAAAATTTTTTTGCAGTATAAAGTGAGCATTACAAAAATTTGAAACGAGCAATAGAATGAATAGTTTGAATTCGGTTTATTGCGAATCGATTATATTATGAAAGTTGTGAATAATGGTCGTGCAGTTAGTATTTCGCCCCGTTTTTGATGCATGGTTGTTCATTTTATCGTACGCATATTTTTTCTAATGCGGACGTTTTAGTGCAAAATGCACACATTATTTTTTTAATGTACTTTATTTTTTTTAATGCAATTATTTTATTTAATGCTCAGGTTTTATGCACATTTAAATTGTTCCCAATAAATTTACTTTTATGCAAACAAACACCTTTTTTCCTTCAGAAAATGGTTCAAATTTCATACTATCTATTGGATTGATATGGAAAAACCAATGATTCACGATTTTTTTTATTAATGATAAGAACCTTGTATTGATATAGAACTGCAATAGTTTTTTTTTTATGGGCTTCAGATTGATATGAAAAAACTATAATAATTAATGATTTCTTTATTAATGATAAGGGTTCAGATTGATATATAAAAACTATAATAATTCCATCAATTTTTTTTTAAATGAACCTTGGATTGATATAGAAAAATTAATAAAATATCAAATTTTTTTAAACGACAAGGACCCTTGCCAGTCAAGGGCTCTAATTATCCTTCACCACCTATAAACAAACCCACCACTGCTTCACACGTCCTTCCAAAGGATACATGGGCGTGCACATGCGTACATGTTTACAAATACGCCAAATGTCACGGCGCCGCGTTCGCGCCAAAACACACAAACCCCACAACAAAAACCATCCACATTTCACACACTCGAAACCGATTTCGATACGGAAAACTCGAAAATGGAACACGACGCGACCAAAACACGAACAGGCGACGAAACCGCGCTGGGAGACGCTTTCGCGGGCCGGGAAAGGGCACAGGCACGTTCGAAGGGCTCCTGTAGGATTTTAGGGACGTGTGAAGTGTGTAAAAGGGCATGGAGGGATTCGATTGTGAAATTTGTGGAGTGATAGAGATAATTCCGGGCCGCACTTTGACAGCCGTCGCTTGCCACTGATGCACTGACGCGAGGTCGAAATGCGGCCATGTGCGTTTCGGTTTTGTTGTGCGATTTTGGGGTTTTGTTGGGGAACATTTGATGTTTAGTCGGTTTGGTGTGTTTTTTTATTTTTAATTGGGTTGTTAGTTATAAAAAGTGTGTTTTTTGGTGTTTGTTTTATGTTTGGCAGTTTATGCTGATTTATATTGAAGTTGTAAAGTGTGCTTACACTATTTTTAAATTTTATGACGATTTGTAAAAATACTACCTTTGAAAATAGTATATTTGTGATGTGTGGATGCAGCGTTATCTCGATCTGAATGAATAAGATAGTCATGCTCATGTAAAACGAAATATTTGTATAATTGTAAAAATTGGTAAAAAATAAATTTCTCAATCGTGAATATTTACAATCATTAGCCCCAAACTCTCATGTTAAACAACACTTTTTGTATAAAGTACAATTTTAACTAGGTCTTATTTTCAGGGTTTTAAAAATATAGCCGAAAGGACTTATTTTCAGGATAGATCGTATTATCAAAAAAACACAATTAGTTCAAAATTTCTGACTGAAAAACCCTACATTGAACAAACACATTCAATTCCCCAATAAAAAATGCACCATTCTCCCAACTCTAATTCAACCCCACTAAAAAGAAAATACAAAATTCCAACACAGTGTAGACGCGCCTTAAACATCCCATACAAAACCACAATTTGACATCCAGCGTTTTGCATAACAAGAACATATATGTCACATATATGTACTCTTCGCTAAAATAATAAATTATTAACACATTTTTCCAAACAACCATCGATCGATTGCGTAACAATCCACAGAAATAACGCGATTTTCATTAAATCCGTGCGATAATGACGTTTCCGAAAGTCACCAACAGGTGCGCTGCCGTCGCGCGATGGCGTCGCTGTCAATTCGACACCTCAATGTCGGCCGACGGCATGGCGACTTCGCGACGCGCTATTTTTTTTAATTCGTTTTGAATGTCGTTTGAAATCCGCGGGTTTTCCCGCCGAAACGCTTCGGCCGCCGCATGCTTTCAGTTAAGCTGGGTCGATCGGAGCGGACGTTCGCGGGGGCGAAAATGTGCTTTTTGTTGGGGTGCTTGTGTCCAAAACATTCGGTTTTGTTTTTGTCGGAAGTTTTGTGGTCGAGATTTTGTGGTGTCGAAATGTCAGTTTGTGGTGTAGTGATGTTTCAGTCAGTGATGGTTTGTTTTGTTTGAAACGAGTGCGGTTCAGTGTATTCGGTTTCGGTGCTGAGAAAGTCGAGTTATCTTTGTAAAAGTCTTCTGTATGAGTATATTGATCCCAGAATTTCGTATGTTAATTGAAAATTTGAATAACAACACCAGTAATAGATCGTGTACTTGAAGTTGAAAATTTTTCATAAAAACGTAAAAATTTGTGTTTAAAGATGATAATGTTTCAGTCAGTGATGGTTTTTATGTTTGAAACGAGTGCATTTTGATATATTCCGTCTCATTGCTGAGAAAGCTGAGTTAAATTCGTTGTAACCATCTTCGGTATAAGTATGTTGTTCCCAGCATTCCGTATGTTAACTGGAAATTTGAATAACAACACCAGTAATAGATCATGCACCTAATGTTGAAAGTTTGTCATAAAAACGTAAAAATTTATGTGTTTAAAGATGATAATGTTTCAGTCAGTGATGGTTTGTTGTTTGAAATTAGTGCATTTAGATATATTCCGTCTCATTGCTGAGAAAGTCTTGTTATCTTCGTTGTAATGTTTCAGTCAGTGATGGTGTGTTATATTTGAAAGAATGCATTTTGATATATTCCGTCTCATTGCTGAGAAAGCCGAGTTATCTTCGTTGTAACTATCTGCAGTATAAGTATGTTGTTCCCAGCATTCCGTATGTTAACTGGAAAGTAGAATAACAACACCAGTAATAGATCATGTACTTAAAGTTGAAAATTTTTCATATAAATGTAAAAATTTGTGTTTAAAGATGATAATGTTTCAGTCAGTTATAGTGTGTTATGTTTGAAACCAGTGCAATTCGATATATTCTGTCTCATTGCTGAGAAAATTGAGTTATCTTCATTGTAACCGTCTTCAATATAAGAAGTTTATTGTTCCCAGCATTCCATATGCTTCCCAGAAAGTAGAATAACGTCTACAATAATAGATCATGTAACTAAAATTGGAAAATTTTCATAAGAACGTAAAAATTAAGATATTTAAAGTTGATAATGTTTCATTCAGTGATGATTTGTTATGTTTGAAATGAGTGCAGCTTGATATATTCCATCTCATAGTTGAGAAATTCTAATTATCTTCATTATAACCGTTTTTTATATAAACTGCATTGTTCCCAGCATTCCGTATGCTTCTTGTAAAATAGAATATTGACACCAGTAATAATAGTTCATGTACAAATTTATGTTTTTAAAGATAACAATCTTTCAGCAATATTGTTTACTTATTAATTTATCTATCATGCCCTTTCCGAAAGGTTATCATCTTAATTTTTACGTTTTTCTGAATAACGTCAACTACGGGTATGTGATCCACTACTGTTGTCGTTAACCTAGTCTGTCACAGTTGTTGAGATGAGAGTTAAATGTTAAAAGTTCCTAGTAAATTAATATGTTGCTGGTACTCGGCTCAAGAAACTGGAATAGTGTGAATTACATATAATTAGTAAGATGATGGGGCTTCCTTTCAATTAACATTATAATAACTTCTGTGCGATTGCTTAATTAAAACGTCAAGTTTAGCGTTTTCAGTAAATGTGGCATTTGTAGTTTCGCCTAGTGTTGTTGGTTTCCAGTTAAACCGATATAGTGTGAGGTGTATGTAACAAACGGGACGGTGGACTTCCCTTCAACGTATAGCTGTTGGTAAGTTTTTTTATTCTCACTTTTATTTATCTCCATTAATTTGTTGATGCAGCGTAATCATTGATCATTTGTATTAAATTGGTATTTATTTTAACTTACGTTGCTTGTTTATGTTGAAACATGTGTAAGAAATGTTTTTGATTACGGGCATCTCTTATTTAACATGGTACTCACTTAACATTATTTAAATTTGAAATGGTTTCTGTTTTGTCAATTTTTTTTTCCTTTAGGTATGTAAAATCCTGTTTTACTGATTGTTAGCTATTTATAGCCATGCAAATTTTTAGAAAATTATGTTACATTTACATATGTATATACATTTTTGCCTTGTAATTCCCTCGTTTTTAACTAATCAGTTTCAAATGACACCGAAAGCAGTAATAAAGCTTTGATATAATTTAAATGTAACATATTTCCGAAATCCAATATATACATTTTTTAATTTTTCTAAAAGAACCTTTCCTTCTCTTTTTTATATACATTAATCGTTTTACACGACAATCCAGCAGATCCTATCTACCGTATTAAACAGGAGATACCTGTACTTAAAAGTGATTTTTCACAGGCGAAAACAATGTACCTATAATTTCCTTATTCTGTTCACAATATTGTATGAATCAATTCACTTTCAATATCACTATTGTTAACTTTTATCTTATTAACTTCATCCCCATATTATATCAACCCATACATGTGAAATTAATTAGAAAATGTAATTCACATTTAATAAAGAAACATACATTATTCAACACCTTTCTTTTATTTATCTCCATTCTTTGCAATAACCGTTTGTGAAAGTGTCCAATCATGTGAGCTTTTATTGTAAATTCTCTGTTATTTCCGATTTGCCACTATTTCATCCCCTTATCTTAAATTTTCAGAGGAATTGATATTCATACGTACTCAAAAAGGCGCCCCGAGTTTGTTATTAGAAAACTACCCCTACCTAATGTCGAGGGAACGAAACTCTCGACAATATTGGCGTTGTTGTTCGAGAAGTTGTCCCGCTAGATGCGTCGTATGGGACGGGCAAATTATTTCTCGATCGGGAAATCATAATCATCCTCCAGACACTAGACGTTTAAGACGACATAAACAAATCGAGAGATTTATAGAAATTATCCAAAGTTGATTTATTTCGTTTTGTTATTCAAAATCTGTACGTTTTCTTGTTTTTATAATAAAAATATTTGTTTAAATTGGATTGTTTTGATTTTTTTTATATTTCGCCACTAGGAATCAATGAATAAACTATGTTTTTTTCGGTTTTACTTTTCATTATTTCGTTTTATGTTATTGTAGATGAATACTATGCAATATTGGTTAATGATGACGATGATGAAGGCGACGAGTTTAACCTTTCGGATTTAATCCATACAACAAACTGCCCTAACGATGATGAAAATAGTACAACTCCTCTAGAATTTATTTTGAGTAAACGAAGTCATCCTCAATTAGTGCACGATGGATATTCCTTCAACTGTGAAAGAGTTATGAAATTTAAAAAAGTATGGAGGTGTTCGCAATCACATAAGACTAAATGTCGAGCTCGTGTCGCCACAATCAACTCTGAACTTATAGTTGTAAATCCCCATCATAATCACCCAAAAGTTTTATGAACATATACCTGACGATAATATTCTAATAACGTATTATTATTTTATAAAGTTTCAATACAAAAATTACCAAAATTTATTGTTTTCATTCAATATATTTATATTAAGTTAACAACAACAAAATTCTACAAATATAAGTTAAAAAATAAAAAAAATTTGAAACATAAATACAAAGACTAATTACTGATGATAAATTTTTAATATTGATTCTAGCCGAATACACTTGCTCTAAAAAAGGTCGTCCACTTGTTAAATACAATGATTTTACATATTCTATGCAATCGATCAGCGGAAATAAGAGCCGTTGGATTTGTTCGACGCACGGCACTAAAGGCTGCAGAGCCGTGCTGTTCACCATTGAAGATCAAATTGTAACAGTCAAAAATACTCATGAACATAAAAAACGCAATAAAAATTTTTCATATGATATAAAAGAATAAAGAATATAAATAATAAAGCTTATTTAAGAATTCCTTTTATATAAAATGACTTCTAAATAATCTCATCTAGTACTATTTAATATTATGTAAATTAAATTTGTATGAATTAATTCACATTCGTAATAATAAATGTTTTATATTTTTTTCCTGTTTTCAATTTAACAACACCTCGAATTGATAATTCTTAAACTATTTATTGCGGTCATATAATTTTCATATTACTTATTTTACAGTTCAATTTGAATATTCAGTGTCTCGAAGAGGAAAAACAATCATCAAATGTGGTATTTATAGATTCCGTCATGGAAAAAAATCTGGCGGTGGTAAATCAGTTTGGAGATGTTCTACACATGGTTGTAGGGGGTGTAAAGCCAAACTTCATACGTTGAATGATGAAATTATTTCTATGTATGATAAACACAATCATTAGTTACAGATGTGTAAAATGTAATGTGTTTATGGTTTTGTCCCATTTTGTGTTTTGTTTTATGTAAATTATGTTAAATAAATTATTTATTTTTCGCTGTTAAAATAATAAAAATTACTTTTATTTTCAAGGTTAGTAATTCTATCTAATTTTTTAAACATTGTATTAACACTATTTAATTCTCACATTTCTATTTTATGTTCTATGTTTTCAAAACATAAAATTTTGAAAACTGATCTCATTATATCTATTTGAATAATAAAATTACTAATTTTTCATCACCCACTAAATATGGTCATTTTTCAAAAATAACTCAACATATTGCCTAAAATTCATTCACCAATATTGAACAATATTATTATGACGACACTTTTTTCAGATATACCTTATATCCTCAGCCACGGAAAGGAATCTTGTCTAGTGTATAACGGCTACGAATATTCCAAAAGTGACGGAGCGGAAGACGGAAAAGAATTTTGGTCTTGTTCAGAAACTTCTTCAGAGGACAGATGTCCTGCAAAACTTCAACTTGAAGGCGGCGTTGTCGCCAGCCTAATAACGTACCATGATCACCCACCGAATGTTCAAAAATTTGTATAGATAATTTTAGATTTGCCATGACATTCGTATTAAAAGAATTAAATTAGATTATTTTAAATATAGGCAATAGTATAATTTTACTTAAATTAGGCTTTTTTATATGCCGATGACGTAACTTGTACCGTTTATAGAATAAAAAAATTCTTTCTTTTTTTAAATCCTTTTTTTAATATTCTTATCTTATAGTATTACTTATCTAAATTCATATTCTTGAGCCGATACCGTTAATAAACTTTTTGCTCTTCATTTTATTAAGTTCATTTTTGTATATCTAACTGTATTATAATATAATTTTAAACATATTTTTATATCAAACATTTTATTCTCCAGTTGCAGTATTCGGTAAGACTCATCAAGGACGAACATGTATTTGCGTAGGAAGTTTTCGGTATATTCAATTTGCATGTTCCCCAAACGGTACTATAGGTTGGAGATGTAACCGTTACTATACAGGATGCAAAGCAAAGTTACGAACTATAGATGATGTCATAGTAAAAACACAAGATGTGCACAATCATGTATGAACAACGTATCTATCGTTTTCATAGCAAATTTCCAAATTGAAAATCGTTTAAATACTATTATAAAATTTATAATAAATATAGTGACCTACACAGTTCACGTTTGTAAATTGTAAAAATAATAAATTTAACACTTAAAACTAACTGATTATCATTTTGACTTCAGTTTGTTCCTTTTAGTTCTAAAATAGATGATGTCCAAATATTACAATAGGATATAATATGTTTAGAGGCTTAGTTTTTAAAAAGATCAAACTACACTGCATTGTTTTAACTCTGATCTTCCAATTAAAAACAAAATATCGTTTTAGAATCAAAATTTATGTTGCGTTATATAAAACTCCAGTTTCTTTAGATTTACATATTTCACAATTACGATTAATAAAATCAAATTTTCATCGCATCATATTGTTGCTAATATTATTTAAATAAATGTATGTTTTATAAAGATTTTCTCTTCAATAAAAAGACATTTTATTAATTTTTATAATAACCAAAACTTCCATACTACACGCAATTCCATTTCACTTCACAATTAATAGTGCATGTTTATAATTTCGCTTATCATCCATTCCCCATCGATTTTTTTTTAATATTCATATCATCTTTATGTGTAATAAAAAAAAATAACATTCGTAAGGTATGTTCGGTATTATTCGTCAGCTTCCGCGTCACGATAATCGAAATAAAATCGAAACCCTTTCGAATTATTTCGATTACGACATCACCCCACATATTCGCCACTTACAAAAACCATAATGCCAGGTTGGGAAAACCCATCGAAAGGGCTTTAAACCCTCAGATTTTCCCACCCTACATTTCGCCACCACATCCCGCATCTAACACTCTAACGGTTTTCAGGTGAGATCGAATACACCCTGTCCCAAAAGGGCCGCAAGCTGATAGTGTACGGAGACTTCACGTTCACCCTGCAAAGCAAGAGGAACAACAAATGCCGCTGGATTTGCTCCACGAACGCCTCGAAGGGCTGCAGGGCTGTCATACACACCCTCGAGGAGCGGATCGTGTTGGTGAAGAACAACCATAACCATCCCTCGATCAACAGATTGGCTCCGTATGAGTTCCTCAGCCAGAATCTGTCTATACAACTGTCTGGCTGATGGAATATGTGAGTGCGTTGTTGGGGATTTTTTCGTGTTTTTATGCTGGTCGATTCGATTTTTTTGTTCGTGATGGATGGTGTGATGAAAGCTGTGGGTTTGTTTTTGAAAAAAAATGTTGGTACTTTGATGTTAGAAAGGCGCAAATGATTTATACGTGTGCAAATCGCTGGCTGTTGAATCGTGAATTTGTAGCCAAAGTGTTAAACGCGTGGTCACTATTTTGAAATTTTATAACATTTACATTCACTTTTCTATTAGAAAAACTGAACGTAAGGGTTGGGCAAATTCTGCATGTCTCTCGCCTGAACGTATTTATTATTGAAGTTTCGTCAGGTTGGGTTGGATTAGTTATTTCTAAATTCTATAAAATTTATTTTCACTTTCCTTTTAGAAAAACTGAACGTAAGGGTTGGGCAAATTCTGCATGTCTCTCGCCTGAACGTATTTATTATTGAAGTTTCGTCAGGTTGGGTTAGATTAGTTATTTCTGAATTCTATAAAATTTACTTTCACTTTTCTATTAGAAAAACTGAACGTAAGGGTTGGGAAAATGCCGCATTTCTCAATCAAAACACTAAACGTAGTTTTTAAATTGATATTTTAAGTGTGAAACATTATAAAATTTTACCATAGTGTATTGTAGGTGTGCATTACAATGTCACTGCAAATCAACGATCGACAGCTAGCGATAAGTATTATATAATATATGCGAGTGTGAGCTATTTATACCGTCTATTAAGAAAGTACCGAAATATTATTTAAAAGTTTTTAACTGCCTTAAGTCTTAAAACGTACAAAAATTTACATTTGAATGAGTGAAAAAGTTTCTCGTATCCGAATTCGAAACTATCGATCGATTATTTTTCAGCGAAAATACATGAAAACGACTGACACTCTCATATCAAGTACGCACTGATATCAAATAAAAATTTTTTATAACAATATATTAAATACATTTTTTGTATTATACAAAATCAATTTTATGATCGTATATCGATTTTTTTTTTTTAATTTCATTACAATTACAGTATTACGCAATGTTTTTATATAATATAAATGTGTTCCAAATGCTTAATATACATTCGATTTTTTATCGAATGCGCCATGACTTTTTCTGATGAAACAGTATTATTTACATAAATATAACTTTATGGTTAATCATAATACATTTTTAACATATCGCTTTCGCGAGCAGTTCACGACAGGAATTAACTAGAATATATTTTTATACGATATTTATGATTAGTTTCAATCGTAACCAATGTTAGTTGCATGCTTTATTATAATTAGAATTAATAATTACGTAACTTATTTATATAGTGCCTTAATGTAAGATCAATCATGATGGCAAAATAATACTCAGAAACGCGTAAGTGCATTTCATACATTTTTCGTAAGACGCCTGATTTTTTTTCAATTTTTGGCAAGTATTTTTATAACAGTAACTCTAGAATTGTAGGCATTTTAGACTTTAGCATTACAAGTGTTCACTATTTTTAACCTACTGTATCGTGTTCGTTTTTTTACAATTTAATATAGCAATAATGACTTAATATAATAATGAATTGATCAGTATTATTTTTTATGTTTCATTTATCATATAAGTTTTTTTTAATATAATAATTGTTCAATATTTTTAGTTAGTTTGTTTAATTATATTTTTTTAATAATATTTATGTTGTGGGTAGTGTGTAAAATTTATTTTAATTTTATTTGCTATGGCCATCCAATTTTATAAAAAATCCTTTTGGATTTTACAAAATCGACTGATAATGTTCCAAGAAATAAATTTCCATTATTTTTCACTAAATCATTTAATCCCGATCCAATTGTCTTTTTACTGATCTATCATTGCATCGAAATAAAAAAAAAATAATAATTGCAATATCTTAGATCGTATGATTATATCGAATATATTAATAATTTTTGTATTTGTAATTTTTTGAAATTTTAAATAAAACTTTAATAAATTCGGGTACTTATTTTAATTTTGATTGATTATAACGATTGACCTCGCCAAATTTAGGGAAGATATATTTTTTTTGATTATTGCAACTGACGATTTTGCAATATTGGATATTTAATGGAAGTCTTCCTTGGAGAATATTGGAAAATTAACCTGAGGGATGAATCTTGGTATGTTTTTAACATTAAAAAATTCGTTTATGTATTTTTTTTCAATAAATTTAGTATGGAATTCCGCTTCATCTCAGGTAGGCATTTAGAATTTTTGAGGTAATATAAATTTTATATGAATTTTAATTTTGAAGTATTGATTTCAGGTAAACTGGTGAAGCGTATTTGCTTAAACTTATTGGATATTTATGATACTGACAGTTTCAATTTTTTATACGTGAATGTCAATCGATTTTCAAGCTAATGACATATTTTAATGAAGCACTCTTAATATACCAAATGAAAATTAACAATAAAATCTATTGAATAAACTGTGTGACGATTATTATCCAGCTAATGGTGATTCCTAATATTGTTGTCAATAACTCAAAATTTAATTTGAGTATCCTTTGAGGTTTTAGTTGAAGTTTATTGTTTTCAGCTAATTCCATTAGTTTGAATAAATCGTATTCTTCTTCTTCGTCTGTAATTTTTTTTAAATGAATTTCAAAAAATGTTTAACACCAATCAACTTATTTTATATTAATCAGCTTACCTAATTTTACTGACATAAATATTTTCATTATAATTGTTCTCATTTTGTACCCTTCTAATACCAATTCTTCACAGGACTTTGTTATCATGAGAGTGAAAAAGGCGTAACGGAATATTCGAAATATTAGCGAAATCCTGATAAATCTTTGATCGACGTACTGGCATTCGAAATTTTATTAGAAAACTATTTTGAAATATAATATTAAACTAATTTCATTTTACTTACTTTATTTTTATCTCTTGTATTTATAGTAGCAAAAATAGATGTCATCAACGAAAGTATGATAGTCAAACAATGAAAAATGAACTGAAATTATAATTAATATTTCTTAATAACGTATACTAATCGGTGAAAATTATTAAAAACTTAAATAATTTTTTTTTTTTATAATTTTCAAAGCAATCGTATTTTTTAATTAAAAAATCAATATTCACTTACTGTAAATCCATAAAAATTTTCTATTCTTTTTGTATTATTCGATATAGTACAGTATGCTCTTACGATATTTTTTATACCAGGAATTTCACTACTTTTAAATTTTTTTCCGTCAATTTCTTCATTTTCCAACATAAGCAATCCACTATGATTACGAAAATCAACCGCTTTCAATTCGACGAATCCCTCTCCACAATAACAAATAACCAATTTTTCATTCAGAATACAAAGCCTCTTCAAAAACTCACTCGTTTCGAAGAAAAATTTCAAAATTACCAATTCCACAATACAATGTTTCAACAAGCTAAACAATTGTCCATGAGCAAAATTCCAAACAAACAAATCAAAGCTCAAAGTCACCGTTTTATATATTGCATAAATTATGTACGTTTTAACATGTTTTTTCTCAAATAGTTCGTCTTGAAATCGATTAAACAGCATCGAGTCAATTTCTCTCAAATTGTCATGTAACTCCTTGTTGGAATAATTTGACAGTTCGGATATCCAACAAAAAATAGTGCATATAACATCTATTTTATTTCTGATCACGTATATTATTATGTTGAAATGAGGTTGACATTTTATTAAATCAATTTCATAAAAATACGTTCTACCGAGTTCATAAGACAGCATTGCAGTTATCAATAGTGAGGTATAGATATTAATCGGAGTTATTTTTTTAGTTTCGACATTATCGAAATCAATATTTCGAAGTCCACAGACGTTGACAAAAATGCGTGATATTCCCAGAAATATTTTCGCCATAACTAGCAGAATGAGATTGTGCTGTGAAACAAATGAGCTTTTGATATTTATAGCCCCGTTTTTTTAGTTACTTTACCAATTATTGTAATTAAAGTTAATATCTTCCAAACGAATCTACTTTTTCGAAGGCTTGTTTGTATTCGAAAAACAAAAGAAATATTTATCGGTATGCGCTTTTGTGATACTCCATTTTGATATTCTTTATGTTTTAGGTGAATTGAAAAATACATTCGACGTTGTCGCAACACTAATTATTTGATTTAATGTGCTAAAAACATTTTTGTTTTTAGTATTTTTATGTATAAATATTTCCAGATTACTAAATTCGCAATAAAATTTTGAGTTCAGCCGATAAAAAAGACTAATGCTATGTTTGCTATCGTACCTAATAATTATATAATACATTTTCATGAAATATTTGATGTCTTGATTCGAACACAACAGACTATTGTGTTCGATATTAATTCGCCATTAAATAATAATTCTCGATTCATATTTAATTCGTTAATTGTTATTTGACTACGCATTTTCGATACTATCAATTTATGATAACTTTTCTAATTGTATTTCAATGATTATACTATTCGTACTTTTATAATAAACAACGCAATTAATATAATTCTGACAAAAAATCTTCTTTTATTAAAATTTTTAAAATCCATTATTACGTAAATCGATGTGAATATTCACAGATTATATTGTGTCAAAACTATCGTGTACGATGAAATAATACCCACCAGTGCATAATACAATGAAATATCCATAGGAATGCAATTTTGTATTGTTAGATTTACATTCTGATTTGTTATAATAGTAACGAATGATGACAAATCTTTTCGAATATTTGCATCTGAAATCATTAAAGTTTTTATTTAAAATACATTCGATATTATCGCTAAATTCGTCATAAAGTTACCATGTATGTCGCCAATCAAGCTTTTTGATAATATTTCTTTAGTCCAATTAATTTCGGCTTTTAAGGCTTCAATTGCCGCTATCGACCCTGTCATTTCTATAAAATAATGCATAGCCCATGAAAATAGAGATAGATCCAATTCAGGATTCTAAAAAATATTACGATCTCGTTTTTAATTGCAATTTTTGTATTAAATAAAAAATTGTTATGTTTAGAGATATCTTAAAATTATTTTTTTTACATTATCGTCCTGAAAATTTCCTCTCAACAATATAAGCTGAATGACTATAATCACCACACAGGTCATTCCCATGGTCAGTAACGAAAACTGAATGAATAAAAAATATAAATACATTTCTACGCGAAACTAAAAATATTACTTTTAGACAAATCTATATTAACCGGTATCTTGAAACGTGTTAAAATCACGTCAATATTATCGGTCAACTCTTCATAAATCTTCGCCAATTCAAGCACTTTCAACTTTTTCTTCGTGGAAAGCTTTTCTTCGGGCATCAATTTCCACGATGTCAAAAACTGACACCTTTCAGCATTCACCAAATATGGATCACACAGCAAATTTTTCATAAAATCGTTTAGAATTTTCAGACGCACTATATTTGAATGCATTTCGGCTACGAACTGCAGCACTATGAAGTCCATGTAGAACGTTTTCAGTAACGATAAACAATCGTAAATGGTATACTCCCACGCAAAGAAATCGCTAACGTATACAATTATTTCGTAAATCAACGAAACGAAATGTATCACGGCAATAGTGGAAGTAACTATAATCGGGTTTATGTTCATGACTTCGTCGATTCTTCGCAAATTGCTGTAAACTTTTGATTTTTCTTCGGTTCTGTACATCGATTCGGTAACTAGGGCAACTATTCCAGCCGCACATTCGATTATTTCTGTAAGTGCATAATACAATCCTAAACGATTGGTTTCAATATCGGAATTTGCTTTTTTCATACAGAACCAAAATGATACTACGATGAGGATGCAGCAGTAGACTTTTTTGATTTTGGTCACTTTCAAGCTTAATGTTTTATAATTGACCATTTGCAAACCGAAAACTGTATAGACACATCCCATGAACGATAGTATTGCATATGTGCATCGCTCGCGGTACATTTTCGCACGATGAATCATTTTTGACTGAGTTTATTTTTTGTTGAAAAAAAAATAAATACCAATTTGCGTTTTAGTGTTGTTATCTTTCGACAGCTTAATTATACACCGAAATCGTATGATATGTGTTACATATTGCTTGAGTTATATGCTCTTATGGTAATCGATTCTTGAAATTTTATATCGTTTCGTACCATGTTTATTATTCAAAAATATCTTGTATTTTTTAATATTTAGTACATTTTTGCCCTTTTTGGTTCCCACTGGCTAGTAGGTAGTGGGTACTTGGGTTTTGCGGTATGCGGTGCGATAAGTGGATGGATGGCATGGAATGGTTTCAGTATTCCTTTTTAATCACATATTTTGTTTAAAAATTCCTAAATACGAATATTATCGGAAAAACTTTAGCCTGATGTAGGATACAAATCTATATAAATAAAAATGAATGTATGTATGGATGTCCGGATGTATGCGTCCTATGCACGTCTTTACCGCTTATCCGATCACGATGAAATTTTGTTAATATGTTGGTTACGCATCCAGGAAGGTTTCTGCATAGGGTGACCATATTTTCCATGACCCAAAACAGGACGCTCAGAAAAAAATGCCACCCCTATACCAAAAAAAATTTACACGTCCAAAAAATCTCCCTCGATTAATATCGTTAAGAAAATACACTATCGATAAAATATATTTGCTCACCGGGACAAATGAAACAATTTTACGAAAACGACGGGACGAACGCAAGACACGATGAAAACGGGACGTATGGTCAGCCTATCTGCATCATTGAAACCATTGTACGACTCGATAGATTTATTCGTTTATTCGATAGATTTTTTTTTAAATAGATTACAATAATTATTCCTAGATCTCAATATAATGTGAACCTGTGCGTAAGGTGGGGGCGTGGGGGAGGTGGGTCCAAAGGGCCCACAAAAAGAGGCCCGTAAGGTCGAGTCGGTAGCCTATTCTTCATTAAAATATCGCTTTTTCAGTTTACATTTATCTGTTATCACGACTTTTCAGAAAAAAAAAACTAAAAAAATCCAAAAAAAAAATTCGAGATAAAACCTAAAACGCTGTGTGAAAAGTGGGGGCCGCTCGCGCGATCACTTACAATGAGTGCCACTTTGGCACCATAGTGGCCCTTTGGACAAGCCTGTTATAGAACATTTACCCTAACAATATTTTTTCAAAATAACCGATGATTTTATTTAAATACTTTTCGCAGTTTCACGAAAAGCAGAAGTAAATGAAAAATATATTTTTCTTAATAAAATTATTTGAATAGTGAATATTTTCATCGATACCGACTATTGGTAACAATTATTAGTAATTTATCTTAAAACATGAAGTTATTAACTTAATAAAAAATTCTAAAATATTACTCACAAAGAGAAGGTATAACGACGGAAATCAACTTCGATATGGGATTTTTTTTTTCGATAGATCACCTCTATTGATTTGATATGGCAAATTATAAGCGCGCACCATCGAGCCAATTTAATTATAAATAACATTAAATTTCGATAAATCAGTATATGCAATTGGACGCCATCTCGATATGTGGCGTAAAGTACTATAAACTCCTCCCATTGTAGGCGTGACCACAGATGCTTACGTGCCAGTGATTCGGCGATTTAGACCTTACGCCACATATCGAGACGGCGCTAAACGCTAAACGCACTATACACATTTTTTCGAAACTTTAAAGTCGTTTATAATTAAATTGGCTCGGTGGTGCGCGCTTATACTTCGCCATATCAAATCAATTGAGGTGATCTAACGAAAAAAAATATCCCGTATCGAAACTAAATTCCGTTGTCATTCCTTCTCCTTGTCCGAATCTTAAAGGCTCTTATCATACTCATCCCTGTAAATATTTTAATGAAAAAATGCTATACATATACTGCTATTCTATCTGTTGACAGAAAAAAAATATTTTGATGTATATCAAAAGCTTTGTTTTGCTCGTTATAACCTACGCTAGGCCGGTCGTTCTTAAATCACCATAGATGGTCACGTCGATGTTTTTCTGGAACAGGTGCAGTTCAGGGTGATTTCCAAGTGAAAATTAGTGGGTTATTCGAGCCTGGACGCAGCTTTTATTATCGTAAAGTAGTAAAATGTATTTCGATGCTTAAATTATTCGTACTTTTATAATAAAAAACGCAATTAATATAATACTGACAAAAAACTTCTTCAATTAATATAATATTTTTATTTAAATTTCAAAAATCAATGTGCATATTCACAGATTATATTGTGTCAAAACTATCGTGTACGATGAAATAATACCCGCCAGTGCATAATACAATGAAATATCCATAGGAATGCAATTTTGTATTGTTAGATTTACATTCTGATTTGTTATAGTAATAACGAATGATGACAAATCTTTTCGAATATTTGCATCTGAAATCATTAAAGTTTTTATTTAAAATACATTCGATATTATCGCTACATTCATCATAAAGTTACCATGTATGTCGCTAATCAAGCTTTTTGATAATATTTCTTTAGTCCAATCAATTTCGGCTTTTAAGGCTTCAATTGCCGATATTGACCCTGTCATTTCTATAAAATAATGGGTAGCCCATAAAAATAGAGACAGATCCACTTCAGAATTCTAGAAAATGTTACGATATCGTTTTTAATTATGATTTTTGTATTAAATAAAAATTTGTTATATGTATTTAGAGATTTCTAAAACATGTTTTATACATTATCGTCCTGAAATTTTCCTCTCAACAATATGAGCTGAATGACTATTATCACCACACAAGTCATTCCCGCGGTCAGTAACGAAAACTGAATGAACAAAAAAATATATACATTTCTATGCCAAATTAAAAATGATACTTTTATACAACTCTTATATTAACCGGTATCTTGAAACGTGTTAAGATTACGTCAATATTATCCGTCAACTCTTCATAAATTTTCGCCAATCCAAGCACCTTCAACCTCTTCTTCGTGAAAAGCTTTTCTTCAGGCATCAATTTCCACGATGTCAAAAACTGACACCTTTCAGCATTCACTAAATGCGGATCGCATAGCGAATTTTTCATATAATCGTTTAGAATTTTCAGGCGTACTATATTTGAATGCATTTCGGCTACGAACTGCAGCACTATGAAGTCTATGTAGAGCGTTTTAAGTAAAGACAAAAAATTGTAAATGGTATACTCCCATACAAAAAAATCGCGAACGTATACAATTATTTCGTAAATCAACGAAACGAAATGTATCACGGCAATAGTGGAAGTCACTATAATCGGGTTTATGTTCATGACTTTGTCGATTCTTCGCAAATTGCTGTAAACTTTTGTTTTTTCTTCGGTTCTGTACATTGATTCGGTGACTAAGGCAACTATTCCAGCCGCACATTCCACCATTTCTAAAAATGCATAATACAATCCCAAACGATTGGTTGCAATATCGGAATTTGCTTTTTTCATAGAAAACCAAAATGTTACTACGATGAGGATGCAGCAATAAACTTTCTTAATTTTGGTCACATTCAAACTTAATGTTTTATAATTTACCATTTGTAAACCGAAAACTGCATAGACCCATCTCATGAACGATAATATTGCATATATGCAACGCTCGCGGTACATTTTCGCACGACGAACCATTTACGACTGACCTAAGATTTTGTTTTGTTAAAAAAAAATTGATTAAAAATTAAATACCAATCGTTTTAGTGTTCTCAACCTTCGATAACTTAATTATACACCGGAATCGTGTGATATACATATGTTACGTATTGCTGGAATTATTATATGTTATATGCTCTTATGGTAATTGATTCTTGAATTTTATATCGTTTCGTTCCATGTTTATTATTCAAAAATATCTTATATTTTTCAATATTTAAAACATTTAATTCAAATATAGTCGATAGTTTAGCCCAGGTTTGTCCAACATTTCAGCATGCAAGGGCCATTTTGGCCGAAATTTACAAAAATCGGAGGCCACTTATAAATTTCAAATTTTAAAATTTCAATCGTTATAAATTCAAAATATAATAAGTATCACAATATTGGTAAAGTTATTTATCTCCATTATAAAACCATTTCGACGAGTACATTTCGGAATAAATGCTGTTTGTTTATGGGCGCATACGCGTGCGTTTTGTGTGAGCCATTTTTTGACAGCTGCCAATTGATATAATCGAAATATTAACTTGCGTTGTTTGCGATATTTTTTCAATATCATGATTTATTTTATGGGTGATTTGTCTTGTTATATGATTCTCGGATCGATTTATCGTAATATTTTTGAGATTAATGCTAATTTCCAGAGGCGTAGCATGGATTTCTGCCGCCCCTGTATTTTCGCAATTAAACAAAAAAAAATCTGCAACACAGGAAAACAGTACTTTTTAAAGAAGAATAGACTAATAAGTAACATACGATCGATTTTTAAAAGAAGAAAAAAATTGTCAATAATTGATGTTTGTTAAAAAATTGAGAACTTATTCTACAGGTGAAGCAATGTTTAACGTATTGAAAGATTTTCTTGAAGAAAAATAAATCTATGAATAATATCATGTCAGTTGCAACCGATGAGCTCCAGTAATTAAAGGGTGTAACCGTGGGTTTATTTTGTCTTTTAAAAGATAGTGCCAAATGTTATTTATTGCTATGCATTGTGTGGTTCATCGACAAAATTGCGAAAAATCTGTGATCGCCTACATCGGTCATTAAAATCGCTAATTAAATCAGTTAATTATTTGAAAAGTCATGCACTCAATGATAGATTGTTTACCCAACTTTGTATTGAAAACGACGAAGACTACACACGTTTACTACTCCATACAGAAGTACGTTGGCTGACAAAAGATTTCTGTTTGAATTATTTTAGCAATTTCTTCGACTCGGTCATAGAATTTTTTGAAAATAAAAATAATTTATTGAGAGAGAATTTAAAAAGTTGTAAATGCGATATAGCTTACTCGTCAGATTTGTATGATAAATTCAATCAAACAAAGTTACAAGAAGATGATATCATTTTAATAAAAACAAAATCTTTGATGTTACTTTTGTTTCAAAATTAGAATCATACAAACATAATTTGGGACGCAGGGAATCTGGAAAACTTCCTATTTTTTCTGCATTACAAGTACATGATAAAGATATATTAATTATATTATCGACATTTGGAGGAACTTTGTTTAGATTTTAAAAATCGATTTGAAGATATTTTCACAATGCAGATTCCTGGATGGATTTCGGACCTATTCTCTTGCATCAACGAAGAAACAGAATTGGAATTACTAGATGAGTTTATTGAATTATCTGCAAACGAATAGCTGATTCAGTGAAAATTTTAATTTTTTATAAACGACTACATATAAAATTAATTATTAATTTAGATAAAAATGCAGTTTTCTGAAGGTGGGCGATGAAAAATTATTTATTGGAAAAGTGGGCAATGTCTCAATTGAGTTTGAGAAACCCTGTTCTAAATCATCTTTCTTATTCACCAGATCTCGCGCAATCAGATTTTTATTTGTTTAGGTCCTTGGAGCATTCACTAAGGGGAAAAAAATTCAACAGTGTGAAAGATATAGAAAACCATTTAAATTCGTATTTTGCACCAGAGCCTTCCACATTTTACAAAAAGGGGATTGAAAAGCTTCCTGAAAGATGACAAACAGTTCTTGATAATGATGGCGATTATATTTTATAATTATCATATGTCTGTAAAAAGTTATAATAAATTTACTATTGTGTTTGAAAATAATGGATGACTTACCGGTACCCCTAATATAAAGATGTATTGCGATGTTTTTTTGTTTTTTCGCCGTACGGAGTACACGTGTGATTCAGATGAGTAAAACGAAGTTTTCGATGTACATAATTTTTTTTTATTGTCATTAGATATAATATTAGTATATATAAAAATTCATAACATTTTTTTATTCAAATATTTACAGGGATGAGTATGATAGCCTCAAGAATCTGAGAATTATTTTAAGCATTTTATATTAAGTTAAGAACTTTATGTTTTAAGATAAATTACAAAAATTGTTGTGCAGACATCTAGTAGTCCGTATTGATGAAAATATTTATTATTAAAATTTTTTTTTAAAAAAAAAGTTTTTTTCATTTATTTCTACTTTTCTTGAAACTGCGAAGAGTATTTCAATTAAATCGCCAGTTATTTTGAAAAAAATATTGTTAATGGAAAATCTTATATAACATTTCACACAACGTCTAAATAATGGTTCGATGAAAAAAAAACTTGATGCTTTATGATTGTAAGCTTTGTTTTAATTATTTTACTATAGAATACAAGATAATGTTGTCATTATTGTTTGTACAAGCGCTTAATATCACGAAATTAGACAAGTCTCCCCAATACGTATTAATAGTATTTTTATTATTAACAACGTGATTATTGTAATTCTGTCAAAAAAACTTCTTTAATTAGTGTTAAGTTTTTCAAACATTTTTATTTAAATTTTTAAAACTTAATTATTTCGTACAACAATGTATTATTTACAGATTAAATTGTGCAAAAATTATTGTGTACGATGCGATGATACTCACCATCACATAATACAATGAAATGTCCATCGGAATACAATTTTGTATTGTTAGATTTATATTCCGATTTGTAGTAAAAGTAACGAATGATGACAATTCTTTTCGAATTTTTGCATCTGAAATTATTAATAAAGTTTTTATTTAAAATATATTTGATCCAATGACTAAATTCGTGAAAAAGTTACCATGTTTGTCGACAATCAAACTTTTCGATAATATTTCTTTAGTCCAATTAATTTCGGCTTTTAATGCCTCGATCGCCGCTATTGTTCCTGTCATTTCTATAAAATAATGTATAGCCCATATAAAGAGTGATAGTTCCCATTTGGGGTTCTAAAACACCGTTAAAATGTTTGTTTTTAATTATGATTTTTGTATTTAATAAAATTATTTTGTATTTAAAAATATTTGAATAATATTTTTTTACCTTGACATCTTGTGATTTTCCTTTCAAAAATATAATCTGGATTACTATTATCACCACACAAGCCATTCCTGCAGTCAGTAACGAAAACTGAATGAATAAAAAAAAAATGATACATTTCTATACAAAATTGGAAATTAAACTTTTATACAACTCATAGTAACCGGTGTCTTGAAACGTGTTAAGATTACGACGATATTATTGATCAACTCTTCATAAACTTTCGCCAATTCTAACACCTTCAACTTCTTCGTGAAAAGCTTTTCTTCAGGCATTAATTTCCACGATGTCAAAAACTGACACCTTTCAGCGTTCACTAAATGCGGATCACATATTGAATTTTTCATATAATCATTTAAAATTTTCAAACGCACCATATTTGAATGCATTTCGGATACGAACTGCAGCACTATGAAGTCCATGTATAACGTTTTCACTAACGACAAAACCTCGTAAACGGTATACTTCCACACAAAATAATCGTGAACATATGAAATTATTTCATACGTCAACGAAACGAAATAAAACACGGAAATAGTAGAAGTTACTATAATCGGGTTTATATTCATGACTTCGTCGATTCTTCGCAAATTGTTGTATACTTTTGATTTTTCTCCGGTTCTGTAGAGCGATTCGGTGATTAGGGCAACTATTCCAGTTGCGCATTCGACTACTTCTAAAAACGCAAAGTACAATCCTAAACGATCTAATTGAAGATCGGAAATTGCTTTTTTCATAGAAATCCAAAATGTTAATGCGATGATGATGCAGCAGTAGACTTTTTTTATTTTCGTCACGTTTAAACTTAATGTTTTATAATTGACCATTTGCAAACCGAAAACTGCATAGACACATCTTACGAACGATAGTATTGCATATACGCAATGCTTGCGGTACATTTTCGCGCCATGAACCTTTTTTAACTGAGCTCTATATACGATATTAGTTAATGAATAAAATAAAAATCGATACCAATTATTTTAGTGTTGTTAACTTTCGTCAACTTAATTATTATACACCAAAATTATTTGATATAGCTGAAAGTATATGCTCTTATGGTAATTGATTCTTGCATTTTGTATCCTATTTATTATTCAAAAATATCTTATACTTTTCAACAATTAGTGAATTTGATTAAAATATAGTCAATTGTTTCAAACCTTTTCGCATGGCAAGGAAGAATTTTAGTAATCTTATTTGAGTTTCTTTGTTTAAAAATGCCTAAATGCTAATTTTATCCGGAAAACCTTTGCCTGGGAGGACTTTATATAGGATACGAATGATTTAATAAATATTTAAAATTTAATCACAAAATAGCAATGTAATTAATTTCAAATAAATTGTGTATTTTTTATAATAACAAATGTTACCAATATATTCGAAAACCCCTTTACTATTTATGATAGAAAATGAGCGGTGATGTCTAAATCATTTAAATCACTATTATTATGTATGTCACTATCCTGCTAATAAATAAATTAGTCTCAAATCAATTGGTATACAATTTTTATCGATTTTCCGAAAAAAAATTATTTAACTCTTTAAATAAAATCTTCGATGTTTGTTCAATATCAATATGAAACATTAATTTACATACTTACGCAATTGTCGTTGAATTTTTCTTTAACAGAGTTACCTTTACTTAATTGTTTTTTAATTACCCACTTTATTTGCTATAAATTCCTGACAACTTTTTCAATTGTATTTTAGTACATGTATTAATCGTATATTTATAATAAACAACGTAATCGATATTATACGGACGGAAAATCTTCGTTAATTTACAATGAATCTTTATTAAAATTTAAAATAAACAATTAATAGTGAGACAATGTAAATATTCATTGATTTAATTGAGTAAAAATTATTGTGTACGACGCGATGATACTCACCAACGCATAATACAATGAAATGTCCATCGGAATGCAATTTTTTATTGTTAGATTTATATTCCGATTTGTCGTAAAGGTAACGAATGATGACAAATCTTTTCGAATTTTTGCATCTAATAGTATTAATAAAATTTTATTTAAAATATATTTTGTCTAATGGCTAAATTCGTGAAAGAGTTACCATGTTTGTCGACAATCAAACTTTTCGATAATATTTCTTTAGTCCAATTAATTTCGGCTTTTAATGCCTCGATCGCCGCTATCGTTCCTGTTATTTGTACAAAATAATGCATAGTCCATAAAGATAGAGATAATTCAAATATAGGATTCTAAAAAAAGATCAAATTTTTATTTTCGATCATGATTTTTGTATTAAAAAAAAAGTGTTATATTTAGAAATAAGTATTTAAATAATATTATATACCTGATCGCCTTGTGGTTTTCCTCTCAGTATGATCTGGATGACTATTATCACCACACATACCGTTCCCACGATCAGTAACGAAAACTGAATAAACAAAAAAATTATGCATTTTTTTTTTTTACAAAATTAAAACTTATCTTTCATAATAACACTAATTGTAACCGGTGTCTTAAACCGTTTTAAGATTACGTCAATATTATCGGTCAATTCTTTGTAAATTTTCGCCAATTCAAGCACCTTCAAGCTCTTCTTCATGAAAAGCTTTTCCTCTTTGGGCATCAACTTCCACGAAGTCAAAAATTCACACCTTTCAGCATTCACTAAATACGGATCACATAGCGAATTTTTCATATAATCATTTAGAATCTTCAAACGCACCATATTTGAATGCATTTCGGCTACAAACTGCAGCACTATGAAGTCCATGTAGAAAGTTTTCACTGACGATAAAATATCGTAAATGGTATAATAAAACACAAAATAACCGCAACCGTACAAAATAATTTCGTAAATCAACCCAACGCAATGTATCACGGCAATCGTTGAAGTCACTACAATGGGGTATATGTTCATGACTTTGTCGATTATTCGCAGATTTCTGTAAACTTTTGATTTTTCTTCGGTTCTGTAGATCGATTCGGTGATTAGAGCAACTATTCCAGTCGCACATTCGACTACTTCTAAAAACGCGAAGTACAATCCTGATCGTTCGATTTCGAGATCGGAAATTGTTTTTTTCATAGAAATCCAAAATGTTATTACGATGATGATGCAGCAATAAACTTTCTTAATTTTGGTCACATTCAAACTTAACGTTTTATAATTTACCATTTGCAAACCGAAAACTGCATAGACCCATCTCATGAACGATAATATTGTATATATGCTGCGCTCGCGGTACATTTTCGCGCGATAAATCATTTATGACTAATTGTAAGTTTGGATTTTTTTTTGTTTAAAAAAAAAATACTAATCGTTTTAATGTTGTAAATTCTCAACAATTTAATGCTTCACTGAAATTTCAAACTAACATAAGATTATTTCTGAAATGCTCTTATTGTGTCGGATCACATTCAAAATATATTTCACATAATATTTTATATTTTTCAATAATTGAATGCGTGCCGCGAATAACGTGGTAACTAACCTTTTTTCAAAATCTATTTTTTAATGAAATAACATTATATGTGATCGTATCCTTTATCTCTTCTATAAAAATATTCTCTATCTCTCTAGTTTTTTCTGATAAGCCATAATTGCCGTTGGATTTTGGTGCACGCTCTCCGTTAGTGGAATAACGTTGTTTGAACTATCAATATGCCTGAAAAGGCACCTGTCGTTCTCTCTACTGGTGTGGAAAATAAATTTAATTTCGATTAAAAAAAAACGACATGCAATAGTTGCAGAATGTTCCACTTTCAATCAATCGTCCTCAAATGTATAATTATCCGATTCCCATTACTGTGAATATTATAGGAAGATTATTAATTGCACTTTAGTTTTGATCAAATTCACTTTTATAAAATAATTTGCTCCTATAACAATTGTACTGCACGAAAAATAAATCATTATACTATAATTGAATTTATTCAACATTAAAAAAAAAATTACATTAAACAAATATAATGCACACTGGAAAAAATATTATCAATTCCTCACAACTTTTTCGACTGTATTTCAATACTTACAATTAGTATTATTCATATATTTATAATAAAGAACGAAATTGGTATAATACTGATGAAAAAACATCTTTAATTAAGAATAAATTTTTAAAAATCAATCAATAGTGAAACAATGTAAATATTCATTGATTAAATTGAGTAAAAATTATTGTGTACGACGCGATGATACTCACCAACGCATAATACAATGAAATGTCCATAGGAATGCAATTTTGTATTGTTAGGTTTATATTCCGATTTGTAGTAAAAGTAACGAATGATGACAAATCTTTTCGAATGCTTGCATCTGATATTATTAATAAAATTTGTATTTAAAATTTATTTGATATTATCGCTAAATTCATCATAAAATTACCATGTTTACTGACAATCAAACTTTTCGATAATATTTCCTTGGTCCAATTAATTTCGGCTTTTAAGGCTTCGATTGCCGCTATCGTTCCTGTCGTTTGTAAAAAATAATGCATAGCCCATACAGATAGAGATAGTTCGTATATAGGATTCTAAAAAAAGTTAAAATTTTTGTTTTTAATTATAATTTTTGTATTCAATAAAAATTTGTTATATTTTGAGATAAGTATTTAAATAATTATTTTTACCTCATTGCCTTGTGGTTTTCCAATCAGTATGATCTGAATGATTATTATCACCACACAAGCCGTTCCCATGACCAGTAACGAAAACTGAATGAACAAAAAAAATTATTCTTTTCTATATGTACAATATTAAAACTTATATTTATATACAACACTCATAGTAACCGGTGTCTTGAACCGTTTTAAGATTACGACAATATTATCAGTCAACCCTTCGTAAATTTTCGCCAATTCAAGCACCTTCAACTTCTTCGTGAAAAGCTTTTCCTCTTCAGGCATCAACTTCCACGACGTCAAAAACGCGCATCGTTCAGCGTTCACTAAATGCGGATCACATAGCGAATTTTTCATATAATCGTTTAGAATCTTCAAACGCACCATATTTGAATGCATTTCGGCTACGAACTGCAGCACTATGAAGTCCATGTAGAGTGTTTTTATTAAGGATAAAATCTCGTGAATGGCATAATTCCACACAAAATAATCATGAACGTACAAAATAATTTCGTAAATCAACGAAACGCAATGCAACACGGCAATAGTAGAAGTCACTACAATCGGATTTATGTTCATGACTTTGTCGATTCTTCGCAAATTGCTGTAAACTTCCGATTTTTCTTCAGTTCTGTAGAGCGATTCGGTGAATAGGGCAGCTATTCCAGTTGCGCATTCGACTACTTCTAAAAACGCGAAGTACAATCCTAAACGATCAAATTGAAGATCGGAAATTGCTTTTTTCATAGAAATCCAAAATGTTATTACGATGATGATGCAGCAGTAGACTTTACTGATTGTGGTCACTTTCAAACTTAACGTTTTGTAATTGACCATTTGCAAACCGAAAACTGCATACAAACGTTCCATGAACGATAGTATTCCATAAACGCTACGCTCGCGGTACATTTTCGCGTGATGAATCATTTTCGACTGACAGAGTTAAAATTTGGTTTTTTGTTTTAAAAAAAATGCCAATCGTTTTAATGTTGTAATTTCTCGACAATTTAACGCTACGCTGAAATTTCATAGTATACTTATTGCTGAAATGCTTTTATGATAATTGATTCTTGAATTTTATATTGTTTCGCATCATATTTAAACTGTACTTCACGTCATATTCAAAAATATTTTTTATTTTTTAATAATTGGATGCGTGCCGTAAATAATGTGGTAACTAAAATTTTTTCAACATTCATTTTTTTGTGGAATAACACGATATGTAATTGTATCTTTATCTCCTCTATTAAATTATTCTCCATCTCTTTAGTTTCTTTTGATAAGCCAAAGTTGCCGTTGGATTTTGGCGCGCACTCATTGTCAGTGGAATAACGTTCTTTCAACTATCAACATGCCTGAAGGTCTTCACTGAAGGTCTCTCCTGTTGTAGAAAATAATCTTGATTTCGGTAAAAAAAAAAAAAACGACATGCAAGAGTTTCAGGATGTTCTATTTTCCACTTCTAATCAATCGTCCCCAAATGTATAATTATGTGATTCCCACCACTGATAATATTATTTGAAAAAAAAACTCGTCTCAATATATCTGTTTTTACTATTAGTATTTACAACTCTCGACGAAAATCTTTAATTTCAGAAATAAAATATCTTTCACTATTTTCAGTATGATTTTTTTTTGTATTCATCTTATTTTTTCATTTAGGAGTAGATTTAACAACTTTTTTTATTCATATGAGAGTCAAATAATTTTTTCTTTAATTGTATAATACAATACCAATACGAATCATTAATTTGAATTCTTGCATAGTTATCATTGATTTTTTTTTAATCAAAATTATCCTCACTTAATTTTTATTTAACTACGCATTTTCGTTACTATCAATTCTTTACAACTTTTCCGATTGTATTTCAATACATGTATAATATTATTCATATTTTTGTAATAAACAACACAATTGGTATAATATCGATGAAAAAACTTATTTAATTTACATTATATTTTTATTTAATTTTTTTCAAATTAAACAGTACAATAATATCAATATTCAGTGATTAAATTGTGTTAAAATTATTGTATACGATGTGATGACACTCACCAACGAGTGATACAATGAAATGTCCATCGGAATGCAATTTTGTACTGTTAGATTTATATATCGATTTTTTGTGAAAGTAACGAATGATGATAAATCTTTTCGAATTTTTGCCTCTAAAATTATTAATAAAATTTTAATTTTAAATATGTTACATATACTTGATAATATCGCTAAATTCCTAATTAAGTTACCATGTTTGTCGACAATCAAGCTTTTCGATAATATTTCTTTAGTCCAATTAATTTCGGCTTTTAAGGCTTCGATTACCGCTATCGACCCTGTCATTTCTATAAAATAATGCACAGTCCACATGATTAGAGATAGATCTACTTCAGGATTCTAAAAATTGTTAAAATCTTTGTTTTTAATTATGAATTTTTATATTTATTAAAATTTATATTTAAAGATATTTAATCAATCTTTTATACATTATCATCCTGTAATTTTCCTCTCAACAATATAATCTGGATGACTATTATCACCACACTAACCGCTCCCGCAACCAGTAACGTAAACTGAATGAACAAAAAATATACATTTCTATACAACATTAAAAATTATACTTTCATACAACTCTCATAGTAACCAGTGTCTTGAAACGTTTTAAAATAACGACAATATTATCGGTTAACTGTTTATAAACTTTCGCCAATTCAAGCACCTTCAAGCTCTTCTTCGTGAAAAGCTTTTCCTCTTCGGGCATCAACTTCCACGATGTCAAAAATTCACATCTTTCAGCGTTCACTAAATTCGGGTCACATAGCGAATTTTTCATATAATCATTTATAATTTTCAAACGTGCCAAATTCGAATGCATTTCGACTACGAATTGCAAGACTATAAAGTCGATGCAGATCGCTTTCAGTAACGGTATCATAGTATAAATCGTGAGCTCCCATACAAAAAAGTCGGAAGTGTATACAATTATTTCGTATATCAATGAAACAATATGTATCAAAGCAATAGTCGAATTTACTACAATTGGTTTTATATTCATGACTTTGTCGATTCTTCGCAAATTGCTGTAAACTTTCGATTTTTCATCGGGTCTATAAATCGATTCGGTGATTAAGGCAACTATTGCAGTCGCACATTCGATTATTTCTGTAATGGCGTAGTACAATCCCAGATTATTGCTTTCATTATCGTTGAACTCATTATTTACGTATTTCATAGAAGTCCAAAATATTATCGCGATGATGATCCAGCAGTAGATTTTTTTGGTTCTAGTCACTTTCAAACTCAAAGTTTTATAATTAACCATTTGCAAACCGAAAACTGCGTAGACACATCTCATAAATGATAGTATTGCATATATGCAACGATCACGGCACATTTTCGCATGAAAACCCATTTTTGACTGAATATATGTTTCGTTTTTTGTTTCGAAAAAACATTTAAATACCAATCGTTTTAGTTATGTTTTTTGTAATCCCTGGACGATTGTTTTACACCGAAATAGTATGTAAATTATATGTTATACGTATTGCTGAAATTGTATGCTCTCAGAGTAATTGATTCTTGAATTTTATATGGTATCGTATTATATTTAATGTTAATATGAGTTAAATGACATAATAATATAATAAAATATCTTATTTTATCGTCCTTTTCGATTCCCGCTAGCCACTTAGGTTAAGCGGTATGTGTCTGGATGGCAAGGAATGGTTTCAATAATCCTCTTTGAGTTACTTTGTTTAAAAATACCAAACTTGTAATTTTATCGAAAAAACCTTAGCCTGAGTGAACTTTATATAAGATAAGGAAATAAATTAAAATCCATAAAATTGGTAATACATATAATTCATTTCAAACAAATTCTGTATTTATTATTATAATGTATTCAAATACTTCATTTGTGCATATTGTACTCCCAATTTATTAAATTTAATGTGTGGTGATATCTAAACCATTTGAACCACTATTATTATATATGTCACTATCAATCCTGCTAATGAATAAATCAATGTCAAATCAATGGGAATGCAATTGTGTATTGATTTTTCTAGATTTCTATCTGTTGCCAATTTAATGAATCTCATCAAAGCGTCGTCCATAACTTCCTCTAAAATGTACTTCGTTTTAGGTAATTACATAATTGATACATATTTTATTTTTGAATATATTACCACTAGATCCGTTGATCAATCCTTTGAACAGTATCTTTCTAGTCCATGTTGCTTCTTTGTTATTTTTTTCACATGCATATACTATGTATGTTGTCTGTATTAAGTATCTCAAACACCAATAGATTATAGAAAAAAATTGCTGTATACTCTTCAAACAAAATTTTCGATAAGTGTAAAATATCAATACGAATCATTAATTTACATACTTACATAATTATCGTGGAATTTTTCTTTGAGCAGAATTATTCTCACTACCACGACCAATGTTGTGAAAGTCGTGCCACATAATGCTAAAAACTAACGAAATATTATGTCAAAGTGTCAATATTTAAATATAAAAAATATCAATTTTACCATAAACTTCATACGATCCATGATGGTACACATATTATCTGCCAGTTTGTCGTATAAAGTCATGAGTAAAAATATATTAACCGTCTTATTTTCTGTTTCATTGTTTGTACTACAAATTTTCGTAGTGATAGTACGCCTTTTGCATAATACCTTCAAATTTTCATTCAATTGTTCCAAATAAAAACTATTCGTTTGTACCGTAAACGATAATTGCATTGAAGATATTTCAATGCATATCGTCCTAATGAATAAAACTAATTCAGCTATAAAATATTCCCATATCCATACATCGAATATCATCATGAAAACCGTGAAAACACTATAAAAGATATTTTGATATACGATTTTCCAAAGTAACAAACTGTATTTTTTCTTATTAATGCTCAACGATTCATCAATTTTCATAATATTATTGAAAGTTTTCACTTTATCTGGTATTTTGTAATTATTTTCCGTTTGAACAGCTGTGACAGCGGCAATACATTCAACTACGAAAATTGCAATAAAGTGTATTGCAATCGTGTTTCGGTTAATGCTTAAAGTATCGTAAATATCCAAAAACATTCCATACAACAAAACTATCGTGACAAAATAACAATAAATTTTCTTCCATCTATTGATTATCAAAATATTTCTTGAAAAGTCAACTGATGGCAAACCGAATACATTTTGTATGCACGAAAATGATTTAAGTACGACATGAAGTAATTTTTCCATGTTTTAGGTGTATTTTATGTACAGAATATTTTTTTAATGGCGACCATTGTCTATAAATTATCAATTTCTATCAACTCATTTCCGATAATTGATTAGTGCCATTTTGTATGTACAATTTTTTTTTAATTTCTTTAAAAGGTACCTTAACAATATGTAAAAAATTTTAATTTCATTTTAATTTATTTCCAGCTGTAATAATTACATTGTTCAATTTGTTTCGAATTTTTCATATGAATAATGTATTATTGATTCATTTGAATTATTATGATGACATATGATACGATAACTTCTATCAATGAATATAATAATGAGAATCCTACTGGTATAAAATTCAACACGTTAAAAAAACGTGTTTTTCCTGATACCAAATTCTTCATTTTGCGAATATCCAAACATGATGAATCACCTAAAATATTTTTTGAACCAAATATTATTATATAATCAAGCTTAGACTTTTATTTAGAACAAGTTAAAATTTTTATTAAGTCACAAAATAATTTTTTTCGAAATGGATTCAGACAAACAAACTTTCATACTTATAATAGTATCGATTACCTCCACTATAATGCACTAATAGTTTATTCGATATTTTTCTGGTCCATTTGAATTCAGCCCCGAAACTTTCCATTGCGAATATAACAATGATCACCTGTATGATATAACGACTGCATTGTATCATAAAATAAAACGAAATTTCAGCGCTCTGTAAAAAAAACCATTTGGTTTCATTTGGACAAAATGTATTTTATTATATTTCAATCTTACGTTAGATTCACTTTTATCTTGAATTAATTTATTTACTGTTACCATTATTCTTACGATCGTCGCCACACAGATAACTGAAAACTTAATTTGATTTTACATTATATTTAAACTTTTATGTGTTCGAAAACATAATTCATTCATACTTACTGTAAGCTTAAATTTTGATGTTAAAATTCTTATGTTGTCAATAATCAAACCGCAACATTTATTAATTGAGCTTAATTCCAAATTTTTCTTTGGTATATTAGAAATTTTATTCCAATTATTAAATTTTTCATTTCTTTCGAAATATATTTTTTGATCAATACACATTTTTTTCAGATAAATATTCAACGAAAAAATCCTAGATGCAATCGAGTATATATCAACTGAAAAATTCAGTATTGAAATTTCTGAAAATTTAATTCGCAAAGCAGACGTAAACGACTTCTCGTATAACCAAATATCGTAGTAATCTACCATGATACTGTACACAAAATAAATACATTGTAATAATAACAACTTTCGTAACGTTGCTCCGTTGTGTTCATATTTTAAAATATCGTCGATTATTTTTAAATTTTGATGTTTAAGTATTTCACTTTTATGGTACACATAGGTTTCCATAACAATTGCGATCAATACTATGATACTTTCGAACATGATGGACAATATGAAGTTTATCAAGTCATTTCGTATATCGTAATGAACTATTTCATAAATGCTCAAGAATCCGAATGAAGTCAATATTATAGCAGCGTATATTTTCATCCATTTTTCGTTAATATGAGCATTTACTTCTTTGAACCCAAATAACAAATAAATTTTTCTCATAATATTTAAATAAAATTTATACTTTTCATTCATTTCTTTTTTATATGTTTTGAGTATGAAATACCTACAGTGAACTATGTAGTTGTTCAATACTGAAATGTAGGCCATCAATAAATCGAAGCTTCTTATACCATTAAATTAACTTATAACATAATATAATACAATTACGTTTATTTCAATCAATAATTCTATACAATCATTGGTATGCGTGCATTGTCAAATTAATTTAAAAAGCATAATTACACGTAAGTATCTCGTGTCATGGTCATATTTTTTGTGTCAATGGCTCATATGACAAATTAGGTTATTTTTTAATTTAAAGTGATTGTAATAAAATAATAGTATATGATACAGATGTACCGATTATGAAACATAATAAAGTAAAGTCCAAATTCAACATTGGCCCTAAAATTATTCTTGGATTATTTCTTCTTTGAATCATAATTATCTGTTTAACATATTTTCCTGTTGTTTTCTCTAAAAAATATTAATTTATTATAATTTTTATATCGTTTCTATAAAACTCCATATTTTCAACAAACCTTTAATATTTATTAACACTTTGGATACAATTACATTAGTTTGTGCCATTTCATATTTAAAAATCTCACCCAAGATTGATGGTATCATAATGTATACAATGTTTTTCGCACTCCAAAGACACATAGAAATGTTTTTCCAAATATTCTTTGAATTAATTACAAATCGATATAAATATTTACTTATAAATCATATTTTTTTATATGATTACTTACATTGTTCAAACTAACTCTTAATTCTGTATTTAACCAAGCTATTGCAGATATATTAAACGATAATATCGAATTTATTATCAAAATATTAAACTAAAACATACGCAACAAAAAAATCGTTTGTTAATTTATTATATATAATATTATAAATCAAATAATTACCATCATACAAAAACGTTTGCTTATTATTTTAGAATTTTCAATCATTTTTTCGTATAAATCATTCATTTTGTATAATCTTAATTGATTCATTCCTATTTCACTTTTCCAGTTCGCTATATTTGTAAAAATGATCGTTTCTTCAACGTCAGTTATACAAGATGACAATTTATAATTCAATATATAATTTTTATGACTACGCCAAACTTCACTAAATGTTCGAAGATAATAAATCGATAAACTTATTTCAAATGCGATTTGTACGCACATCAATTCGGTCATCATCTGTTTGGTAAAATGCACTGCATGATACAACTTACTATCCCAAAGTACTCCATTGTAAATATTCGCACAAACGCACCAACAATTTTGAATAATCACCGCAAATTGGAATTTTTTTATTAAAATAGCGATCTTTTCAGAGCCCTTTGGATAAAAATATTCTTTCATGTCGTTCATATTTTCATATAGAGTTTCCTTTTCTTTAGAATATAAAATAGAATCTGATAGTAATCCTAATAAAGGTGATGTTATTTCGCACATGTTCATCACTATGTATGCAATCAAATAAAATATTGAGTAATTGTATTCTTCGAAAAACTTTTTCAATATTTCCAACATGAATATAGTTACTATCAAAATTGTTGGATATATAAATGATTTATTTCTTTCAAAGGTAAATAAATCATCGATTATATTTGGTATTCGATAACCGAACAAATAATAAATGTTCATTATTAACCGGTGAAAATTGATTATAGGCATTTCTTTGACTACTTTTTCGACTTTACTGCAACAATATATGAGAATTCACGTAATAAATTTGACAGTGGTGCTTTCAAGAAAATTATACTATCGATTCGAAATGACTAGGTTTATTTAACTAATGGTTTTTTTTATTAAGCAACTCCTTCGGTAAATTCCTTTTTATTTATTTTAATATTATATAATCATTTATAATTAAATAATCTACATTTTATTTATTTTGGAGGAAAAAATAAATCATGAAAGTAAACATTAATTATTCATTTGATAAACGATAATTGTATAAGATGTTGTCATTGCGGAAAATGCATACAGCAACGAATAATTCATCGTCATATTCGAAGATAATTTCAATTGTAGATCATGTCCTTTTACCAATCTCCTAACTTTTTCCAATTCATTCTCCAAATTATTTTTAACTGAAAAATTAAAAAGCTTAATTCAAATTCGATATACAATCATATGTTTGACAAATATTTTTTATACAACCATTTGATTTTATGTTATTTTTTTCGATTATCATTCGAGTCCAATTGATTTCTGCTTTCAAAGCTTCGGAACTTGTAGATATAATAAAAATATGTAGAACGTAATATAGACACCAATTCAATAATGATATCATTTGTGATGATGACTGTAAATTTTTTTTTCATTTAATAAAGTCGTCTATTGTATTTTACTCTTATAATTTGTTTACTTACCGTATGCCTTTCATTCACTGCTATCGTATTAACTAACGTTATGATTGCATTGAACGTCATCAAATATAGAACTATAAACTAAAATAACGGATAACATTTAAATTTATTAAGTCTGTTTATATAATATATTATCAATCAGTAAAATATATTTGGATAAAATTATGATCCAAACTTTCAACTATGAACTCGTTTTAAAAAAAATCAATTACTTTCGATTGAAAATAGCATTATTTTTTAACTTTAAATATTTTCAAACTTTACTTACCATAAATTTCATATTTTTCGTCAATATATCCATATTTTCGAATATTTTTCCGTAGATATTCAGCAATGCGGAAATGTTTATATTTTCAGTATTTTTGAAATAATTCGCATATTCAGGGTAGAGCCTCCAAGAAGTTAACCAATCTGATGGTTGACAATCGATTTGTAGTGGTTTTAAAAATTTAACCAAATGGTTGTTAAATATATTTAGACGGCAAAGGTGCAAGTGCACTAGGGAGAAAAATTTCAACATTATCAAATCGCCAAATTTCATCCTCCAACTCCACAATATTTGGGAATACGAGTAATTCCATACTACATAATCATACGCGTCTTTGAAAGAGCAATACAGTATGTAAATTCCGAATACGAAAACAAATTTTGATTTTAATTTGCTTTTTAAGTTTTCGTGTTTTAGTCCGAGTATTTTGTCTATGTTTTCAATATTTAGTGCAATTTTTTCAGCTTGATTATCATATATTTCGATCATTATGCTCATTAGACAGAAAAATGCTTCTGATGCCATAACTAATATGTACAAGTAATATAAAAATATTTTATTTTTATCTTCAAGTAAAACTCTCACGTCGAGTATTATAATAATAACCATTATCATAAATAATGTTATGGTATAAATTTTTTCCCAAATACTTTTTTTCGTATAACTTTCCGAAAAGTCTGTCAAACGATATCCGAATATTATATATAAATATTTGATTATTTTCCATAAGAATTGTTTCAATTTTTCCATTTCGAATCACTCTTATTGAACTATCAAAAAATCGAATACTAATATTAACCTGACTGTTTTTCACAGCGGTACGTTTCCTATTATTATTTTTTTTTATCGAATATGCGAAGTCATCAATTCATCTAATTGGACAAGCACTTTACGAAATAACGTGACAATATTTTAACGCGTTCTGTTTGTATCAAAATTGAAATTTTATATTCTTATTATTAATTTTAGAAAATATCTTATTTGAATCGATAGTGATAAGTATTAAACATCACTTTTATAGGTAAATGTTTAAGTATTTAGCATGTATATAGTAAATTTAATATTAACTTAATTTATTATAAAAAAATCATTATTTGAAATTTACTAATCTTAATCATTATTAAATTCTGTTTTAGTTCGTTATATAAAAACTCCGAAAAGCGTTCTGCTCTACTATGATGGATTCACATTCAGGAGACATTCCACATCGAAATCTGGAGTCGTTTACTGGAAATGCACATCGTCTTATACTGATACCCATTGTGTTGGTCGAATTTCAGTAAATACCGCACAATTTACAGTAAGAGGATTTCACAATCATGATCGCCCGACGTACAAACTTCTCTCCAATGGAGTATATGTTAAGTTAGCTCATCCGTAGATTCGTAGAAAACTGTGTGACTTTGTTTCTCATTAGTATTTATTTAAGGCTAAATTATTGTGAATATACCAGTTTTACATTGTAATTATCGATAAGTAGAAAATAAAACTATTCGTAATTCGAATGTATTTTTTATTATTACTATTATATTTTTTTAATATGTTTTAATTGGGTTTGGTATTCCATTGGTATATTACTAACATGTATGAAATTGTTATCGCTAAAATCGCATATAAGAATGAATGATCGACTTCTGTAGATTTTAATAATTTCATTTTCAGATTCCCTTTTGACATAAATTTCTGTAATTTCAACGTGTTCGACGATTTTGAACCTAAAATTTGTAGTTTTCAAATCGACGTGGATGCAAAATATATTTTTTTTAATTATAATTTAAAAATTATATTAATTACCTATCGGTAGACCTATTGCAATCTTGCTTAGTATCGTCTGTATTTTATAAACTTCATTGTTGACCTTTTGATTAGTAACTGTAACTAAAATCACTTGAACTGCATAATGAAGACCCCACAACAAATATGAAATGAATATTTTAATATCCTGAAATCAAAATTTGCGCAATAAATTTTTTGATTTATTAATTTTATTATTATTATTATTATTATTTTAAAAAACATACATGTACCTCTTTAGTTTCGGTAGTAACAAAATTTATATTTATTGCAAATGACATTAAATGATTCGAAGAAATCATTATTAGCTTTAAAATGTAATTTTAAAATAATTTCATTTCCCAAATATATCATTATTTGAATTATGTTTACTTACCACTAAACTGAATTGTTTATATAATAAATTTGCATTGACAACGATTTTATCAAACGCGGAAATCAACAATGCATTTTCATTCAAATCAAATTCTTTCGTATCAATCCCTTCATGATATCGATCATTTAACATTTTTTTGAAAATTATTAAACGCGATTTGATAATTCTAATGTTCAATAAATAATTCATTACATGCAAATCAGTCATTTTTTGCCTCCACGTCCAAATAAGGAAACGCAGCTTATGTTTATATAATGTGCAATCAAAACAATCATACATGGCATAGATTAAGACGTATGAAACGTAAAGTATAAAAATTTTCTGAAATATTCTTCTCTTTCCTGTGACTCCTAATGAAATAATTTGATCTATTGATTGTAGATTTTGCTTGAACTTTTGTTTCATTTTAAATTTCCATCTCAAACTCATAAAAATACAAATAAACCCTAAAATATCTTCCCCCATTTTTATGAATACAAACATTTTAATCAACATGCTTGGTCTCTCTACGTATAATGTATCATAACAGAAATCATATATAATTCCTGCTGTGATCAATATATAAAATAAATATGTGCATATTGTTTTCCATATTTTCTCATCGTTTTCCTCATTATCAAAATGGCATCCACACATGAAATTCAGTACTTTAATTAATTTGAAGATATACGAATCGATCATTATATTATATTATATTCTAACAAAAAAATTCAATTTTTTTATCGACTAAACGTACAAAAACGCAATGTTGTAATGAACATTTTTAATATTTTTTATAAGTTGATAACTTCTAATGTCATTATTTTGATCGTATCAAAGGTAATGAAAAAGAAACAATGAAAAATTATCGTCTTAATGGATATTTAATGTCAGAATATAACCATATTGTGGCGGAATAAGTAGATATCATTAATTTGATTATAAAACGATTATTGATGGTTTTCAATAATAAAATTTATACATTTCTTCGTTTTAATTTCCCCACATCATTAAAACAACTGAATATGACGCCAAATTTCCAATTATTAGATATAATATAGTAGCATCCCACTGTATAGATCCTACTTTGATACATAACACTTTATTTTTTATGATTTTACTAAATTTTTTCAGAACTAGCTTATCTGCGGCATCTTAAAATTCGATAAAACCTTTTAATTATCTGATCGTACAATCGAAATATCGTTTATAGTTACCGTTAAGTTTTGAATAAGCGTTAATCTTTCCAATCATTTTTTGAGTTTCTGCTCCTTCGATTTCTAAAAGTTCTCCCAGTAGAACTGCAACTGCTATAAATATACAATAACGTGTAATCCACAAAATAAATAGTACTAATTTGCTAGGCGTCTAAAATCAAATTATAATTAATATTATTAATTCAATTATATAATAATTCAATATGAAAATATAATACGAATTAGCAAACCATTTGAAGCTGAAATCTATATTCTTCAGCTAATATAGTAACTAAAGTCGACATAATGGATGTCACCATCAGAATAGTCATTTGAAAAAGCTTCTCACATTATTAGATATTTTAAATATTATTTTTTAAATTATGAATATTTTTTGAAATTACCATTATTTGTGCTCTTTTACTTATAAATTTTATATTGTCTTCTAAAATTTTATACGTTCGCATCAAAGGTATCACTTGATTTTTCCATTTTTCTTTCAGTTCGATTGAATACTTCTGATTTTTTTTAATATGATACAATTTTTTGTTTAACGTACGAAAACAAAATATACAATAATACACTTCACACATGATTTCGATGAATAAAAACTCTTCAGATAGAGATTTGAAAAATGTATAAGACAAATATAACAATATACCCCGTTTAAATTTCGAAAACAACCTCCATAATCTATTGAATAGAATGTTCAAAAAGCCATAAGCATGAAATATTATACACTTTCCAATTAGCGAGCTATTTTGTGATATTTTCAACAATGTTTGTATTTTTCGATAGTTTGCGTAGACTTTTCTTTTTTTTCTCAAATTAACCGTAGCTTCTAATAGTAAAGTTATCGATAACATAGCAATGTCCATTATTCTATGAATGTGAATAATAATTCCGTAAAATTCTGATTTTTTTCCTATGAATATTTCATCCATAACATATCTACGAATTTCTATAAATAATATTACAATTGCAATAAATATGATATAAACGTTGGAAAAAGGTAATCGTCGGTTCGATTGGTCGGGAAAACCAGTTCCTAAGATTTTATGCAAACACAATATCAGTTTAAAAACAGATTTAGTACTTTGGAACATTCTAACAAAAAATAAATGCCGCCTCAATATTTATGTACTTCGAATCAACAACCTCATCGTTCGCACTTCGATTGTATATTAATTCTAATTAAGTTCAATAAAAATAATTGACACATTGTTCAATCAATCACACAAATTGACTTTTTATTTTACTTTCACACTTTTACCATAAAATGAATATTATAGAATATGAAACTATTGTTACAATCAAAAAATGCAAAACGCCGATATCTAATGATATATGGTATCCAATTTTCACACAAACGCCTCGCTTCGGAATAATCTTCTGAAATCTTTGTATCGCACTTCTCTCGTTTTCTTCTGAAAATAAGTATTCATTAAATCGCATAAATTATAATTTTTTTTTTTTAATACTCACGTAATGTTGATAACAGTATTTTCTGTACGATATTTTTCGTACGACCCGTCTGAATTTTGATGGATTCGCTTAGGATAATTATTGCAATTACCCACAATATGTAACGCAACCCCCATATTATGAAAATCCAAATAAATCCAGATTTCTGACCGGAAAATAGTATTTTCAAAATATATAATTAAAATTTACAAATATAATACAAAAGATGAATTTATAACAACTTACCGGCCCTATGTATTTCCTTATTCTTTCTAGAAATGTAACATTGACGATGATCAATGTTCCGATTATCGCCGTAATACAATACATGAACATCTACCAAAAAATCAATATTTAAAATTTGTTTATACCTGTATATGCATTCTGAAAATTATTTTTTTTTATACCGATATTGTTACAGCTCTGCCAGCTATTTCTAAATTTTCTTTGGTCTTTTGATATGCTTCCATTAATGAAAATATTTTTTCAATTTTATTGATGTTTCGTTGTTTTATCGATGGTTTCTTAAACTGTTCACTTTGTAACCAAATACTTTCATATTCAGCCATCGAATGTTTCAGTGTTATATTGGACATTTGAGTATCATTTTCAAACAAATTCACAAGTTCTATATTTATCGAGTTCAAAAAATACTTAATTGCGTATAATTGTATGGATATATTCATTAAAATTGTATCCTCACACATAATTCTCAAAAAATCAACCGATATAAATCCAAAATCTGTTTTATCATTATAAGTGTGCCTATGCATTCTAGTTACTATAGATGAAATATAAACGATAATGTGCAGAAACATAATCAAGTTTATAAATCTTCTTATTAGTTTTTCGCCTATATTCAATATATTTATAATTTTTACACTGTTCTTGTAAAACGTGATTTTTCCTTCAAAATTCCAACGTATATCGTGTAAGTAACTCAATGGCAAATTTATCATATCGATTGTGGAGTACAAAGTCATGGCGATGTAAAATAATTCTATTCTTTCGGATAATGAGTCCTTACCCCATAAAAATTTCTTGAGCCTCCATCCGATAAAATATAAGCATAAGATTGTTTTGATTATGGCCGATTTAATTCGTAATTTCTTACTTTTTCCAGTTTGAAATTCAAATCCAAAAACCAAGTTCAAAAATTTTAATGTCTTTACAATAATTTTTGTTGCTTTTTCCAATTTCAACATTTTGACATACACTTATAACTTCAACAAAAATGTTCGCTTAATGAGCGAACGATCGTAAAACAAACCATTAAGTAAATCGAATCAATAATCGTATCAAATTATAAAATAATTCAAATTTTTTATTTGAAAATACATTTTTTTCGTTTCTTAATGAAATTCGCATAAACATGTAAGACAATACAATTAATATAAGTCTCAATATATGAAAACTAATCTAATAAATGAAATAGTTAACGATTCTTTAATTTTAATAAAATATTTCAAACAAAGCTCACAATCATATTTTCTATTGATACTTCTTTTTTCATGCTCAAAAACTAATTATTTTAAGATGACTGTATCATGATGACTCCATATGAGCAACAAACTGCTACTATTATTTGAATTAGTGAAAAATCCAATGGAAAAAATCTCATAACCGTTAATTTTATCTGTTTACGTTGCATCAACTTTATTAATTTTATCAAGTCATATGTTTCCGGGTCTGAAAAAAAAACAAATTATAATACAATTTCTACTACATGAAATCATTTGCATAATCAGAAATAAAATCACCTTTATCTTTGATCATAACGAGTTTTCCTAATATTTCCATTGTTTTGAAACCTTCTCTTTGTATCATTTCGCTAGGAAATATCGCATAAGTCACATAAAATACATTGTGTAAAATCCACATTATCAGAGAAAGCAATTTCCATATATCCTGTAATAACAAAATTGTGGTTTTTTACAGACCTTGAATTATACTAACACATATTTAAAAGTAAGTATTGATTACCGTATACTTGGTCGTCAAGGCTCCTTTTGTGACGGTCATTATTCTACAAAATGTCAATATAACTAGTAGACATACTGAAATTATCTAAAACATATTTTGCCATGTATGACATGTCACTCTAATTCTTATTTTTTTTTATACTTACTATATAATCGAATTGCTTTCCAATGAAATTAATACTTTCCCAAATCTTTTCATAAGCTTTTGTTAGTTCACTTATTGAACTTTCTTTTAATTCGTCATTCAGCACTCTATAAAATGTTGATTTTTTTGAATTACTTTTAATTTTGGCTAATATTTTAATTTTCTTGTTAAATATATGAAGTCTGAATTTCCACTTTTCGATTTCTTCGTAGAATTGCAATATCGTTATATCAATCATTGTTATTTTCCAAAATAATATCAATTGTTCAAATCCTTTTTTCCAATGATAAAATTCATATGTGTTTACAAATAATATCACAATGTAATATATAGCATATGTAATACCCATCTTTCTATTATGTTTTGAGTGTTCATATTCTCCCACATATAAGTACTTATCAACGGTTTTATAGTTTTCGTATAGTTTCAGTTTTTTGCCATCAAATATCAACGAATATATCATCAAACCTATTATTCCACTAGCTGATTCTGCTATTATCATTGAAACAAAAACCATATTTGGAAAACCTATCGTTGTCCAATCTATTTTACTATATGCCTTTTTAATTCCTGTTGCGATTGATATAATAATCACGATAATGGGATAAATTTTTGTTTTTATCCGTTTCATTTCTAATTTACCATTTATTTCCACAATTATTGGGAATCCAATAATTACAAAAATGATATTTTTGCAAAAAATAATACCGCTGACTATTTTCTTCGACATTTCGAAATCGGTATGAACTTTATTTGGTAGATTGAAAAAATATTTCTGTTCAATTATTCAGTTAATTGATAGTGATTTTTTTAGCTTGCTGAAGGTAATATAAAATTCTTTTGTGTTTTCATAACAATTTATTACATCAATAAATATATTATTCCACTTAGAAAATACATTAGACTCCATTGATCGATTACAATTATACAAATAGTAAACAGAAAATTTTCATACATTATTTGTCACACTGTATTATAATTATAGCATACGACAAAGAAATCCCTAATATTTTCGTTATGAATATAAAATCCAAACTGAACAATTTTGCTATAGAGACTTCCGATTTTATCGATATTAATTTTCGCAGGATGTGTACACTCTTCGCATAGCTGACATCTGAAAATGTAGGCATTGAATTATTTTCGAATATTTCAATATTTTCATGAATCAATTACCTAGATTTTTAGTTATCAATCGTTTTCCGATCAATTCCTTCATTTTTATCGTTTCATCTAAAAACAATTGTCCATAGTAAGCGGCCCCTACCAAATAAATTATGTAACGACTCCCCCAACAACATAGTGAAATGTTATTCCACATATCCTTAAAAAAATTTAATTTTTAATAATAATTTGATCGAGTACATAAATGACGATGTATTTTACTCACACCAAAACCGGGATACTTTGTCGATTGAATGAAAAGATTGGCTATTATTATTAATGTCAATAATGATAAAACAATGGCAAGAATAAACTGAAATCGTTTACATATTCATAAAAACAAATCGTTATTTGATTGATTCATAAAACTTACCTCCAAGCTGAACATTTTCGTTGCACTGCAAGCGTTTTTCTTTATTTTTTCATACGCTTCTACCAATATCTTATTTTCAATATTGAAATCAGATTTACGAAATTCCTTCGATATTCTACCATTTCCAAAATCGACAGATAACTCTTTCAGACTCGTATTGTATAAAATTTTATTCAAAACACGCATACGCAATATGCAACTGTTCATTTGGCCAACAAATTGCAGCTGTGTCATGTCTATTATCATCATTTCATACATGAGTATTAATTGGACGTATCCCTTCTTCCAAAGGATATAATCCAAATAGTTATAAAGACTATTAATCGCAAAATATACATAATAGATTATTGCTATACTCTCTATCGGATCTGATTGTTTTTCCATCAGTAATCCATCGATTTCTGTTAGAGTATTCTGAAATTCTATCAAATCGGCAGAACGAAATTTCGAATATTTTAACCAACAAAAACAAGCACAAAGCGTTTCCATTACTTTCATCGATATATAAATAAACGCATTTATTTTCATACGTCCTCCAGTTCCAGGTATCATGTCATAAATTATCATATATATTCTTTCATACATTGCACTGATTATTAAGATAAATGTAATCCATATAGGAGGTCCAAAAATCTTATATTTTCCATTGAAATGAACCGTTGTTGAAAACCCCAATAACCAATATACCACGTGTATTGAATACGCTACTATTTTTTCGAAAATATTCAATGTCATCATTAATACTTTTCAATTTATGCTTTTTTGTAAAAGTCTTACACTGGAATGAGTCTTCATCCATTGTGCGTTGTAATTGCTTTCAATAATATTACGATTAAAGGTAGTCAATAATTAATTATAATGTGACTTTTTTCTTTTGTTACTTCCCTTCATCAGAAAATTAATCTTGAAATACTAATTAATTGATTTGAAAATTATCTAATTTTAAAGAAAAACGATTGTCTGACATGAGCTTCAAATGAAAATTATTTTCAATAATTTCATATATTTATTTACATGTAATCAAATTGTATAATAATAATCGTATAAGATGCAGTTATTGCTACTATGTGGAAAATTAAAGATAAATCCAAGTTGAATATATTCGCTATAGACATTTGGTAATTTCTTTTAGGTACTAATTTTTTTAAATTGTGGTATTTTTCATTTGAAGTTCCTGAAAATTAAATATTTATCAATATTGTGTTACAGATATGATTTTTTATTTATTTTGCATGTAATGATTATTGGAATAATTTTTTGGCTATTTTTAGTGTTCATAAAGTTGATACTTTTCGATTTAATTTGTAAAAAGCACCAACAGCATGTTAAGTTTTTTTGAGTCAATCATAATACATTAATCAAATTTGAAAATCTGAATTAAAGTTATAGAAAAGTAAGACTGATTTTATAGATCACCCAAATTTTCCGATATAAAATGTTTTCCAATTAATTTCTTCATGTTTTCAATTTCATTTAGAAACAATTCGGAAACATATGCTGCTCCAGCCAAATATGTCAAATACTGAGCGCCCCAAAAGAATATTGAGATATAACTCCATTTGTCCTAAAATATATTTCAATATATTATTAAAAATTTTAAATTATATTATAAATTTCAGTGAATTTCTCACATATGCATTTGGAAATTTAGCTACGTTCAATAACGTACAAGCAATAATAATATACGTCATTAATGATAGAAGAATCATTGAGATCACCTAAAATTTGAAAAAGCAATGTAGATATTTTATTTTATATTTTCGTATATGATACATTTAAGACTTACTACAAGAGAAATTTCTTTTGTTGCGACATTGACGATTTTCTTTATTTTTACAGAGGCTTTTGCCAACTTTATATATTCGAAATCACAATTAATCAATTTCAAATCATACAATTTGCCATTCAAAACTCTCATGCGTAGTACACATTCGTTGATTTGAGCAACGAAATGCAAAAAGGCCATATTCATCGATAGATACTTGAGGTTTTGCAGACATTGATAAAAACTGATTCCTCTTTTAATTTTTTCAAGTACGACGAAACACGAGCTTATTATAAAATACCAGCGATACATTTTTGAGTTATTTTCGAACATATCATTTTGTTTTTGTGCCAAAAGCACATCGACTTCCTTTAAATTCGTGTGAAATCTTATCATTTCTTCAGCACGGAATTTCGAACGAACCATCCAACACGTAATTACACAAATCAATTCGATCGTTTTCGTTAACATATAAATCACTCCAATAATTTTGAAATTTTTTCTGAATGTGGGCAAATTAACATTTATCATCGTGTCCATCCTTTCCCACGTTATTAAGATAACTAGAATCATTTGAAACCACCATGAAGCTCCTCTTATTTTGAACTTTCCATTCGAATACACGACAGTTGAAAATCCTAATATCCAGTATGTCATGTGGATCAATTTGTTTAGTGTTAGTGAAATATTTTTTGTTTTAAACATATTGATCGATGTAACAATTTCACATTACTTTGTATTTTCTCATATCATATTTGAAGTCTGTAATTTATGTGTTGCGGAATCGAACTGTTATATCTACTTCTATTTTAAATTAGTTTTCGTAATTTAAAAATTAATAATGAGTCATAAGTTTTTTATATTCATTCAAGCTTATTTGAAAAAAACTAGACATGTCATCAATTGATAAAATATTTGTTTTTCAATATGTAATATAAATATTTCTCGATCTGTATTTATAAATAGTGCTCAAAACAAAAATGAATCGTGGTTTAATGACTATTTTGACTGTTGATTGAGTAATTGAAATATTATTGATTTCCATATCATGAATTTTCATTGATTAGAAATTGAGTGCATAATTGTATCAATGTTCAATAAGCTTAAAGTGTTTAATTTTATTATTTTTATTTAAAAATAGTCACACTGTATTACAATAATTGTATAAGACATGGTTATTGCTACTATATTGGATATAAAAGAAAAATCTAAATCAAACAAACCATCAATCAAAATTTTATAAGGTTTTCTCGTTATTAATTTTCTCAGAATGTGAAGTTTCTCATTTGAACTATCTGAAACATAAATCCTTTCAATAAATTACTTCGGATATATATTATATTTAAATTATATTTTTACCCAAATTCGTTATAATATGTTTTCCAATCAATTCTTTCATTCTGTTTGTTTCTTTCAGTAACAATTCACCAACATATGCTGTACCAATCAAATAAATTATATAATGAATGGCCCACATAAATATCAATATATATCTAGACATTCCCTAAAAATAATTAATAATTCTTAACTAAAGTATTGATAAAATTACAAATATAATCATGAAACTTTTCTCACATATAAATCAGGATTTTTCGAAGCGTGTACCAACATATTCACTACAACTATTATGGACATTAATGATAAACCGACTATCAAAATCAACTGTAACAAAAATAAATATTATATATCACACTTAAATCATTGCCTACACTTAAATTTTATTTGCCTACCGGAAAAGCGAATGCTTTCGTTGCAATCGATAAATTATTTTTGATCTTTTCATACGCCTCCGCTATTGCAATATTTTCAACATCTTCGCTAGGTACGTTGATGCAATTCAAAATATCAACCCTACAATTTTTATAATCAACCTTTTCCCGATCTACTGTGGGTCGTTTATCAAATAACCTATGATTCAAAACTTGCATGCATTTTATGCAATCGACCATTTCTTCTATAAATTGTATAAAAGTTACATCCATTACCACCATTTTCAGCGCTTGTAAACATCGATCGTATTTTTTCTTCCTTATAGTTTCTAAGACAATATACAACAAGGTTAAGATTAAATATATGTAGGAAAATAATTTGTCCTTTTCTATAGGATTTTTCCGTTGTTTTGATAACAGTCGGTATACATCCGTCAAATTATTTTGAAAATCGAGTACCTCTTTAGCGCGTCTCTTAGAATACATAAACCAACATATCATTGCACAAACCACTTCTGTCGTTCTGACTACTTCATACATCACATCGGCAATTTTATATGTTTGTGAGGCTGATCGTTGTTTAGTTATTGCGAGATTAATCCTCTGATATATTACGAGGATCAACAAAAATATTTGGTAGCAATATGAAGGTCCTCTTATTGTGAATTTTCCATTTGTGTACATTACAGTTGGAAATCCTAATACCCATCGCACCACGTGCATTGATCTTAACATATATTTATGTAAAGTGTTTGATAACGATTTTTTTGTAATTAAATTTCTTTTCATTGTTTTGTGTTGATTTTAGAATTAAAAAAGTGATAAACTGATGCAAAAAGCTCAGCGAATTCGATGATTCTAATTCAATTATGACTTCACGTAAACTTCAAAAACCTAATTTATTGACACAATTAATATTATTTCTATCATAATTGTGCGAAGTATAATTTATATGTTTACATTAAAATGATTAATTAAAATTTTATTGATTCCATTTGTATTGCAATAATAGTGTAGGATATTGTCAATCCAATCACACCATATAAAAAACTGAAATTAAACTCCGACATATTCCCCGCCGAAATTTGAATTTCTTTTCTTTCTAATCTCTTCTTGAATAATTGTAAAGAATACAGACTTATTTTATCTAAAATTCATTATTTTAAATCATTTAATGAACAAATTTTGTTGATTTATCATAATAAATCATTACCAATAGAGTCATCTATCAAAATTTTCCCAATAAGGCATTCCATCCATTGAATTTCTTCTATTAAAGTTTCTCCTGTGGTTACTAACAACAAGCTGAAAATTATGTAGTGAACTGCCCAAAAAAATATTGACACTGTTTCCTTGGCACTCTGCAATCGATATTTTTTTCCATAATTTTGCTCTCCAAAATTGATCAATCAATAAGTAATATATTTTTACCAATGAACGATTTGTTATAACCGCTATATTAGTCACAATAACCACGTATGTCAATACACAAATTATCGGAATGAAAAACAGCTGAAATTGTTTTCAATATTATGTCAAAATGTTGACTTTGGCGAAAAAAATGTAAATTTCTTACTGTTATAGAAAATCCACCATTAATCATTTGGACGTTTTCGGCCAAAATATCATAAATTTTCAGAAGGTCCCAAATTTTATACTCTTTTCGAAACAGACCCGATTTATCCTTTTTATTGAATACCGAAATCCTTTTAAATTCGACCCCGGCAAATTTGAAAGATTGCAATTTCGCATTAACTATCTTTAAACGAACATAATTCAAATAAACATCTTTGATAATTTGGAAAATGGTAAGATCCAATACCAAATTGATTAAATCTATTTGCCAAGACATCAAATTTTTTTGATTGGAAACGAATTCGTAAATATTGTACGAAGCACAACACGAGAGATATACATAGAATATCAAAAGTATTTTATTGTTGGATTTAGATGCATCTATTTTCAAAAATTCGTCGACCGTTTGTAAATTTCGATTTATTGTCAATTTTGTTTTTGTATAATAGTATTCGCTAATCCACGATGTTATTGTTGTCAAGTTCACAGTGAATAATAGTAACATATTTGCAATAACATGTGGCGTTATATCCAATTTTGGACCCCAAATAAAACTTAAAATCGACGAAGTCGATATTGCAATTGACAAAATCAAAGCGTAAACAATAGACTTTGATCCTTGCACAATGTAAATTCCATCTTTGTATTTTACTGTTGAAAATCCACATAACCAGTGAACTATTTGATAAATTAAATATTTTTTCATTACTCTTTTACGTGCGATGCTTCTTTGTTGATTTTACAATCGACAATACTTTTGAACTCCAATTTCATTTTATTACATGTTATTTTATTTGCATTTGTTTAATTAATAATCGTTTTAATTGAAAATTTACATTATATGGTAAGATGATTAGATCAAATAATTAATGTTTAATAAGTTTAATTAATAAGTTAATGTTTTAATGGTTGGAAAATTGATAACGTAATAATTTTTTTGTATTTAAAAAATATTTATATTTTCAGCTAAATAAATTCAATTAATTGATGAATTCATCGTTTTGAATATTTTAATAACTTTCATTTTCCCAATCTTTGATGAAATCGTTCTATCCTTTAAACAATTATATTTTTTATTATGCAAATATTTATTTCATCGATAGATAAAACTACACTTGCACACAGAAACAATTATATTACATTTTTATACTTTCATTAAATACAGATGTTGAAGTATTATAATATTACATTATCATTAATTATTCGAATTAAAAATTGTATAAACTACCCGATTCGATTTTCATTTCACAAACTTTCTTGCATATATTTTTTTATTACCTTTTTCTAATTTTTTTCAATATATTTTCAGCTTGCTTAGTAACTACGGAAAAAGGGGTGACATTGTTAGTAGTGAACCAATATACATTCCACAGAAGTATGGAACGCGTAAATAAAATTTGGTGGAGCTGTACCAAAAACAATAGTTACCATAAAACCATTCAGAGCCGGTGTCCAGTTACTGCTCTCACTTACAATGGTGTACTTATTAGGTTGAAGAATGAACATAATCATGATCCTCCGTTATAAAGTAAAGATTGATGTTAATTTCTTTTTCTTTTAATCATTATATTATTATTATTATTATTATTATTATTATTATTATTATTATTATTATTATACAACACCTGTCTTTGACCATGTGCCTGTGGTTGACCACTTTTCGGAAAAAAGTAGAAATTAAGGTTTTCAAAAACGATAATCTTTCGAAAAGGATGCGATCGATAAAATTTAATAAACGGCTAATCAATCGCACCCTTTCCGAAAGATTATCGTCTTTAAAAACCTTAAATTTAATGTTTTTCTTAATTTCACTTGGTCAATTACTGGTGCATGGTTAACCACTGTTGCATTACTTTATGTATATGAAAAATATTGTTGCTTTGTGTTTAATGTTTGTAATACATTGATATATTTTCATTGTGATTACATTTTTTGAGGATTCTGTAACTTTTGTTCAAAAATTTTTTTTTCGATTATTTCCAATTTTTTATGTATAATATTATATAACATATGGACTTTGTTAACATTACTGGCACTGATTACTATTTTTATATAATATCAGAAAAAAGTCTCAATTTATTATTATCATTTATTTATTATTTATTATTTATTATTATTATTATTATTATTATTATTATTTTACCGACCAAATATATATTAATACATCTGACTATTTTATTACTTACATATACTTTCCGATTAGATATTTCAAAAATAAACTTTTGTATTCAGATATAAAAATTCATTTAATAAAGTGAAATATTTTTTAATTCTTCTTTTCATTTATATCCGCAATGAAAATATATGAAAATTCATCAAATTTTCACAACGAATTTATGAACACAGACAAAATCAACAAAATGGTAATTATTTATTTGATTTCATATACAGGCGGCCCTCTACTTTCGAACAATTCGCCATTTCGAACATTTAAAAAAAATCCATTTTTTATGATTTTTATCGATAATCCAAAAAAAATATTATTTGACAGCTTTGCCATAACAATACAATGCGATATGTACATGTGGCGGGAACTTTCGGGTGATTTGATAACCATCAAAAATACATACAATTTCTGATTGTTTTTTCTTTCGAACATTCAACATTCAACACATTTTCAAGAACCAATTATGTCCGAAAGTCGATGGCTGCCTATATCGATACAACTTTTCCACACTCTAACAACCCTGCCACCCCAATTTCCCAACTAGTCACCTCCCCAAACACCCATCACGCATATTAACACCATTTTCTACATTACAGTCCAATTTTTACCGACGATGAGCGGCGGCATATACCTCTTCGTCGACAAATACCTCTTCGTCAAGAACTACTCGGACAAAATCAGGATCTGGTGGAAGTGTGCTTCTTACAGCTCGAAAGCCATCACTCCTTACCGCTGTTTGGCCACAGCCTCCACGATTAACGGCCAGCTCGTCAGATACAACCCTTGCCATAATCACGAGCCTCATGACATTCACGCTAACATGGATGGTACTTATTGCAGGTCTCGCACCAAGTACCTTACGTGATGGCGAAATTCGTTGGTCCCCAGTTGGTTTGGGGACGGTTTTTCGGGTGTTCGATGATGTCTTTTTTCAACCTTTTTATTATAATTTTTTTTTTTTTATTTATTATAAATTGGCAGGTTTTATTTGATATTTTACCAATACAAAAATTGTTATAAATTTTTGGAAAATAATATTGGATTTGTATGCTTTTTTCCATTAAATTTTATAAATTACGATTTTTATTATGATCTCATTATTGTGATCGGTTCACTCTTTTTTTTTGTATTTTATGATTCGAACTACTCAATTTGTGTTATTATTATATAATTGTTGCATTTTTATGCAATTTCTGTGATAAAAATAATATTTGTCATATTATTTGAAATACATGAATCTCATTCAATTTGTGTTTTATTCGTAACGGATTTGTGTATCTCATAATAAAAATTATATATGTTATAGTCCAAGTGTATTTCAGTTCATACTCATATATATTTGGATCGGTCATAAATAAACATCTTCGGAGTTGGATTGGGTTAGGTTAAGTTTTTTTCGGTAATTTCATTTGTTTTGATCGAAGTTTTGGGTTGAGTTGGGTCAAATATACATGGTCTGCGACATATATAAAGCCATGAAATTTGAAACTTTACATTTACGATATTTTTATAAAAATATATAATTTATGAATATTTTTGGTATTTTTATTTCAATAGTTCTTATCGTTATAAATCGAATGGATTTTTGCAGTTTTTTTTATCTAAACACTTTAATGGGTATTACACAATCTTTTTAAAACTCTGCACTCGAGCGATCTTGACTAAAAGTGACGCCAGCAACTCAATGGAAATTTGAAATTTTTGTAATTTAAATTGCTTGTTTTCATGTTATAATGTTCGTGTATTATTTAAAATGTTGTATATAATCGAAGAATATATATTCTATTTTATAATTCACTATCGATAAAACGCTTATTTGATTTAGAAAGTGAATTTTATCATAAACAAAAATATAAGTTAGATAAATATAAATTAAATCGAGTGCTAAAAGTAAATACAGTTTGAAGAACAATCACATATAATCATAAAAATTTTTAATAATTTTTTTTATTGTAGCCATTCAACGAACAATAACCCAACAACGAAATCCTCATCTTTCGCACAAAGATGCAATATAATCATGCAAAATTTTAATAACATTTTGTTTTCATTGTAGCCATTCAACGAACAATAAATTCCCAAAAACGAAAGCCTCACCTCTTGCACGAAGGATTCAGATTCCGCTGCGACAGAGTATTGACAGACGGAAGCGAATCCTGGAGATGCATATTGAAAAATTGCCCCGGACGTATGAGATCGAGCCAACAAAACGACGTCTTTGTCGTCAACGAACACAACCACCCTCCAAATCCTGATCAAAACGAAGTCCTCAAGATCGTAGCCGAAATTCGTCGAAGGGCAGTGACGACCAACGAGTCGCCCAGTGAAATAATCAAGCAGGCTTCGGCTGGTCTACCTTCGGAAGTGGTGAACAACCTTCCTGCCCTCGCCAATGCTCAGCGTATGATTCAAAGACAACGAAGACGCCTATTGTAATACTGTTTCCTTTTTAACATTTGAGCATACTTGAGCATTTTTTATGTGACGCTTCGATTTTCAGAATCAGGGAAAAGTTGTCAAAAACAGAAGAATCAATACGAAAATGAAGATTTCAGAAATGTTGATCTTGGGAATAAGTCGCAAATAAAGGATTATTTGTATGATAGAAGTATCCGCGATGAATAAATTATTGCAAATCGAATACATTTGTTTTATTTATTCTATGGCTTGTTTTACCAAACGTTCGTACAATTATTTTATGCGTCATAAAATCTTAATAAAATATAATATTTCAGTGAGCTTCATCCCATCGAGATCCGGCGGTAGGCTGTTGATGGTGAACGGCTACATTTTTAGAAAGAACAACGGTGATCACAATACTACAGCTTGGTGGAGATGCTCTGCGTATCAAAACTCAAATTGTCCAGCTAGTGCGGTGACGAGAAACTGGAAACTACATAAACTAAATAAAGCACACAGTCACGAACCGCCTAGTATGCTACATAAAATATCATAAATCTGGCTCACTTTTACGCTTATGACATAGGTACTATCATCGACATGTATTTATACTATGATTTTTCTTTTGAGAACATTCACATCAAATCATTGTCAATAAACATAAAAATTTGCATTATGTTTTGTTTTTTTGTATTATTGATATAATTTAGCTTCGATCTAATTTTTCTCAATTTTTTTTTATTTCAGTGAAATTTATTCCATTGAGATCGGGTGGAAAACTGTTAATGGTGTCGGGCTACACTTATAGGAAGAATAATGGTCATCAAAAAACTACAGCCTGGTGGAGATGTTCTTCTTATCAGGCTTTAAAATGCCCTGCAAGTGCAGTTACAAAAAATTTTGGACTTCACAAGTTGATGCAGGAGCACAACCACGATCCACCCAAATTCGTAAAGACTCCTTTTAGTCAGATGTTCTAAAGTTTGTGTTATTTGTTAATAAACATAGCCTGATTTACCTGATAAACTATTTTTATATACAGATATTTTCGTGTGTTGCTGTGGTAAACTGGGTATTTGCAAATTTGCCGGTTTTCACAGTAATATATGATATTATTTAAGATTTTTAGGCTGTGACCCTATTTTTATAATAAGAATTTTTTTAATATTATAAGCTCGGAATTTTTTATTTGTTTATTAGATGATGTGATTTTATGAATAAAAAATTTTGTATTGGTTAATATCATATATCACAATAATGCACCCAAAACTCTTTTTACGCTGATTCATGGTTTCGAAATAACACGGTTCAAGAACTGATTATTTTTTTCACCTTAACGCAGTTTAATATAAAATAAAATATAAATGTATTATTATGCCACATTGGTAAAATCCGGACCAAACCAGTTTGTAATTATAGTTATTAAATACAAATTTACGATATTTTTCGATGATTTCAAATGGTGAAATTTTGCCACATTACACATTTTTTTATGAAGTAACATGTATTTAGTTGGAAGATCCATTCAAATATATTGATGGGACATTTCTCCAATTTTTATTTATCCAATATACTTTTTTTACATGGTGTCTCTGGAATGTATCCCATGTATAATAAAAAGAGACTCGAGCGTTTTTTATCACTACAAACATTGTACTTATAAGTGTTTTTATTATTTTTAATATTCGTCCATTGGCTTTCTTAAAGCTCAAATTACTTTAAAAGTTAAATATAATATATTAGCTATAATTTTTTTTTATTATTTTAATATGTTTAAAGACTTGAAGGTGTTTAATAATTGAATCATTTTCTTAACATATTATACAATAAACTTGGATGCATTAAGGTAAAAAAAATAGTTAATTTAATTTTGCCATATTTTTAACCACTTTTTTGTGTACTAGTCATTAATTTCGATTTAGTATCAATAGAATTTTTACTATTATAGATATTCAGTAAAATGTTTTATTTGTTCAAAAATATTTTATTGTTTTTATTAATAAATTAACATTTAATAAAACTCAAATAGAATTTTTATTATAAAATATTGAAAATAAAACTGTGTTTGGTATACATACTTTGAAACATATATAATATATTTATACCATCCATAATAACACCTGAAAAACACCTTCAAAAATTTCAGATACAATACAAACGGCAAAAAAATAAAATAAAAACAAAACTCTGGAATCCCAAACGTATAATTAAAAAATCCAACAAAGGCTCGACAGTCGAAATTGTAAAAAAAAAACAAAAAATGTTGTAGTTTTTATTATAGAAACCTCATAACCTCGTGCGTTAAATATCACTACAAGTGCAACGAAACGAAACAAGTTAATAAAAAGCTTGAAAAAAAAGTCAATCTTGCGACACCTTCTTTTCGAAATTTTCAGTGATAACGTGAATATTTTTGAGACGGTAGGTAATCACAACCATGACGAGTTTTGGATAAAAATATCCGATATTTTCGATACTGTCAAGCGTAAATAATTGCTATGTAAATATACTTTTTTATATTCACATATAAACCGATCTGTTTCAAACAACGCTTGACATATTTATTTTCCTTGAGTTTCATTAAGTATGTACACCTGTTGATTCTATAATATTACTGAAGCATCAATTATTCGAATTAAACATTGAATAAACTACCCGATTCGATTTTTATTTCACAAACTTTCTCTCTTGTATTTTTCTCATCACTTTTTTTTATTTTATTTTATTATATTTTCAGTGTCTTTTGTGACGACGATAAAAGGGGTGAAATTGTTAGTAGTGAACCAATATGCATTCCACAAACATACAGAAGGCTCAAATAAAATCTGGTGGAACTGTACCAGAAACAACAGTTACCATAAAACCACTCAAAACCGGTGTCCAGTCACTGCTGTCACTTTCAATGGCCAACTTCTTAGGTTACGGAATGAACATAATCATGATCCTCCGATATGGAGTAAAGATTAATGTTAATTTCGTTTTTTTTTTTATAAAATATATATGTATATTAAAAATATCATTGTTTATTAAATATTTGGAATAATTAAAGAAAGTTGCAATTTTGAATAACATCGTATTAAAAATACAATGAAATATTTTCAGTGATAGCATGAATTTTTTTTGAGACGATAGATAACCATGAGCATAACAACTTTTGGTATAACGTATCTGATATTTTTGATATTGTCAAACATAAACATTCGCTATGTAATCATACTTTTTAATGAACAAATAAACCGATCTGTTTCAAACAACGCTTTCATTTATATCACCACCATAGAAAATTCTCATATTGGCGACTATTCGAAACAGGTAACACTTTGAATCCTCCATTATTTTCAGACCAGATCTCAGACCAGTATACTAACGATGTCTTATTTTTATTTTCAGTAAACTTCATACCAACTCGTCGAGGCGGCTCCATAATGATGGTCAACGGCTACACGTTCCAAAAACACTCTTTGTCGTCAAAAACCATTTGGTGGAGATGTGTCTTCTACAACAGTACCAGATGTACAGCATCGGCGATAACAGATGCTTACCAGAATTTGCAGAAGTTCAGATGCGACCACAATCACCAGCCCCCACAGTACCGGGTACTGCCCAATGGACAGTACGTTAAGGTTGGTAACCTCTGACGAAGGCCTTACCGTCGGTCACATTATGCATTTTAATCTGTGACGGCAGTATTTCGTTTTTCCGATTTGTAAATAAATAAATAAATATTTTTTATGGTGACGCACATGATTTATCTTCCAATGCGAGATTTAAAATCTCATGTTTAAAATTTCTGATTTTATTTTTTTATTACTTGAAAAAGTTTGATAGTTTTAATGAATCAGATATGATTTTTATGCAATAGTAGTTTAAGCTGTTTGAATTTTTGAAAGTTATATTTTTTAATCCTAGTGATCCAAAATCGGACTAATAACATCTTACACATGTATGCGATTAATTTTAGCCATAAATTCAAAGCAGCATTTATAATATATTTTATAGGTTTTAATTAATATGTAGAAATAAATCAATAATTAATGACATTACTAATTTTAGTAATAAGGGCTCTTTATATTTCAAAATTTTTGCAATTACTTTTCGTATTTTGAAACTGAAACTTTTAAATTTTAATATAAAGTTGAAACTCTTGAACCTCTCATAGTTTTAAAGTATTTTATAATAGTAATGTGGTGAAAATAATCTCAGAATATCTTGCCTTATGCCATGACCAGATTAGAACATGAAAACACTAGGACAAATTTTTATAAAGATAAATTTTCATACAATTTTATAAAATAAATCGCGGTTCTATACAAAGTGTATTAAATTTTCTGAATATAATTTCTACGTTTGTTTTGAATTATTAATCTTTAATACCTGAAAATCAATCAAATTATTTAAATCTTACGAAGCTAGTCAATTATTCAATAATTAAAATTTAATACTTTTAATTAATAAAGTAGCGATTTTGAACCGTCTATCCTTTTTTATTTTTAAATATTTTTACTGATTGATTTTTAAATGTTATTAAATCCCTATGCTTTACAGATTTTAATTATTTAATAACTTTTTCTCGACTAACAATTTACTAAAAAAAATACAATATGAATTTTACGACCAAATCATTTTTTTTTTCCATAATTTTGTCGTGTAATTTATATAATTGTACAATGTGATGTGTTTATGTGTTATTAATAATCTAATATAATATATTACTGTTGAAAATTTAGTACAATTGTATTAACTGTATTAATATAGAAAATTAAGATTTAAAAATATGTAGATATAATAAAAACTAACATTTGTGTGAACTGGTGTATAATTACTTATTCATATTTTTTTATTTGAAACCGATTCTTTTTATTATTTTTTTTTTCATCACTTATTCAATTTAATTTAAAAATAAAATATGATTCTGAATAACGACATAAGTTCACGCTTTTTATAATATAAAAAAATACTAACATCAACAACCATCCATACGCACATAGGCAACATTCATTTTGACAATTTTAAAACAACATCCAAAAATTATATAGAACCTTACCTCAATTCATATACCAAAATAGTTGCGCCTCAAAACTATCGCGCGACGCAATAGTCACGCGATTATTTCGTCGCGCGACTAAATGTTGCCAGCGTGCGTTTGGCTCTAACCGTCCAACAAAACGAGCATTACTAACCATTTTTTTTTTCTTTTTCATATATTCCAGTGCTGTTCATACCAACTCGCAAAGGTGGTTGCGTGATGATGATAAACGGCTTCACATTCCAAAAGCACTCACCTTCGGCGAAGACCATCTGGTGGAGGTGCGCCTTCTACAACATCACCAGGTGCACAGCCTCGGCCATCACTGACCAATTCCAAAATCTGCGCAAATTCAGACCGAACCATAACCACAGACCGCCGCAATATCGACTGTTGCCCAATGGTCAATACAAGAAGTTGTGGCCGAGGTCCACTGCCAATATTTTGCCCATTAATTTTTAAATTGGTAAAATTTTTAAATTTTCATTCAAAAACTGACTTTTTTTTATATTCCAAATATTGATTACAAGATCGCTGGTTCGATTTTGATTTTTGTTAGTTAAAAATAATTTTCCTGTTTCAAAATAACGAAAATGATGATATCATTACCATATTTGACGATTTCTTTCCATTAAAGATTTAACAGTTTTTGTATGAAGTAGCATTTTGTTATTTTCCAAGTGTGTAATTTTGATTTTTATCAATTTTAAAATATTCAAGTATTAAATGTGATCTCTTATATTACCTCAATTAGAGTATGATACATACTCAACTAGGTTATAAATATGTGTACCAAATTATATATAAAAAATTACAATTAAAATATATCTTACAATTAGTCGATTTGATCTCTATTCGTATTAATAAATATTATATATTGAAAGTTTGTTTCATATGATATTTTTATCGTACAAAATATTTTTTTTTGTTTTGTCATAGTTAATGGGTGTGATTAGATGTTTGAAATTTAAAAAAATATGTACCAAATAAAGTATAAATTTTTCTTTATTTATTTGTACAAGTGTCGCTCACAATAAATATTTCATTATTATTTTAATGAAAAAACTTTATAAAGGTTCCTTCCAAATAACGAATTTAATATTGTTAGTTGATATATTTAATAAATGTGTTTAGAATATTATTAATGTTTTTTCGATAAGAAAATGGCTCTAATATTCATGATTTTTTTATTTCATAAAATATTTATCCCGTCGTATTTATTACATGTACCTAAACATTTTCCATGTGTTGACCTACCTCGAAAATAAAATATTTTGGTATCATGTGTTTATTATTATATCTAACAATTTAATATTGATACTAAAAATAAACCATTTGCTGTTTTTAATATATAAAATACAATGAAAAATATCAAAATATCATTAAATGTTCCGTCATGTAAATTGTAATTCTGTGTAAATTATACGATTCAAAAAATAAATTAGAAAATTATTAAGTTTTTAACTGATTCAACCCATTCAAATCACACAATGAACGAAAGGCCCACAAGGTTTTACGTTAGTGGTAGGTAGACCTTTCAGACCTATTACCACTCTGACGCCAGACCAACCCGCTAGTCTATCTATCTTATAATAATTGTGAAAGTTTGTTTGTCATATTGAGTCAATCTTAAAACAATTAATTTTTGTCCTCAAATAGCAGAAAAAAGAGGGCTTCCACCTCACCAAAATTTTGTCTGATACCTTAACCTCCTCAGTCGTGACTTTTTTTCATATTTTTTTATTTCATATTTATAGCATTGAAGAAGCATGAAAACATTCTTTTGTGACTTTTTTATCTATCTAAATCACATAATAACAAATTATTATTTAAAAATAAATACCGCTAAACTGACAAAAACGACCCTTCAGACCGAATTTACGCTCATGTACATTCATGTTTAATGTCAAATTATGATATGATACATTACAACATACAATGAAATTTTGGCTCCAATCGTTAAAAGCAGTCTTCCTTTTTAAGATTTTAACATAATATTGTTATGTAAGTGATTTTTAATAACAAAATATTGAAAATAAAACGTGACTTATTGCGACGTCGTTGAGATGTCAAGCAAAACTGCCATACAACAAAAATTTCGCACTCTATATAGCAAAACAGACAAAATTAAATGAAATTACATAGTTTACACTATAATTTACAAAAAGTCCCGATGAAAATAAATCTATAATAGCTTCAAAAAAAGGCAACAAAGCCTCTGTAAATTGTAATTTACATAGGGACTGCGGAAGTTAAAAAAAGTTCCTACGTGGGATAGGCCAGTTTCAGCGTTCAAAAATTTTCAATAAAACACTAAACAAACTACCTTTAACTAACTCAACTAGACATTTCGTCTAATATTTGATGATGTTTCAGTTCCTATACGATTCGGCTTTTCCCGCCACGGCAACTACGTCATCATCATGGGCAAATACCGATTTGCCAAATTCACAGTGCTTTTGCACGGTATCGTAGTATGGAGGTGCATCAAGCAAAGCCTCATCAGATGTAAGGCCAAAGTTTACACTAAGGGTAACAGGTTGTTGCGTGTTGTAAACTGCCACAACCACTAGTTTGTATCGGATGATTGTAATTACCAGTACAACTGTCAATAATGATTTGTGTAATGATGATGTAACATTAAATGTTCCTAGGAGCTAAGCTTCTTCGTATTCTTGTAAGGGTTGGCAATTGTGCTAAACAATTATTATTATACAAATGATACCATTCCGAAATTATGAATTTTATAGGGTTAGTTTTTGTATGAAGTGTGATATTAACTACATTGCCATTTATAATATGAGAATATATACGGAATAGTTTGTAAACGTTTATTTACTTTTGATTGTATTATTTTCATTATGAAAATTTATTCATATTTTTTATTATGTATTATTGTAATATACAAATTTTAATCTATATTATATTTAAAATTAAATAAATGTGAGTTGCCAAAAATGTATTAATATGATAAAAAAATAAATTGAGTCAATTTTTTTCCATTAGATTTTAACATTTTGTCACAAATTGTGACACACAATTAGTCAGAAATTTGTTTGATTTCAATTTGAAGATTTTTATTATTTTATATTTAATATAAAATGTTTATCAAAATATTATATGCATTATAAGTTATAATTTTATTTTTATAAATATTCAATAACTATGATCTCCAAAAAGCCAAAAAAAATGTACCGAGTCTAAATCGTTTTCATAAAATTTCCATAAATTAATTTATTTTTTCAAAAAATTGTAACTTTGAGAGCTAAAAATACGTGAAAAATGTATTGTTATAGGTGAATTTATTAATTAATATACTTTTTACTTTTTTTTTCCACAAAAATTAAAAATATATACCTTTGTACTAAAAGATTAAAAAAATCTAATACGGATTTGATCATTTTGTTTTCTTGACAGTTCATATGTTAGTACAAACAATGTATTATAAATATAATATATCTCGTCTATATTCACTTTAGTGATACTATAATATAAAATATCAACCCATTTAGTGTTTTCTGGTCATTTTATACATGTAACACTAAAAAAATGAACAAAAAATTTAAGAATAACAACATTCTCGTCATGCAAATATTTACAACGTTAAAATTAAATATACTAGTAATATTAGGAAAAATCCCTGAAATCCTATAAATTGTTAATATATTAAAAAAACTATTATAATGATATTAGATGTGTTGTACATTTTCGAAATAAACTTTTTGGAACCAAATTTTCTTATCATTCACTCTGAAACTAAATATTGATAATTTCACTAGAGACACAAGTAAAAAAAAAAAAAAACACCGCGTTCGGTACCTGTTTTTGTTTATTAACAAATGTTTTTCTCCTATTTTAGCTCATCTTAAAAAATCGTGGCAGGGTAAACCATTGATAAAACTCGGTCAATATACTTACAGACAACATTTTCAACGTAAAAATGGCCTAATTAAATGGACTTGTTCCACAAATCAACGCAAAGGGTGTAAAGCTCATCTGTACACTTACAATTCTGATATTATATCTGGAAAATCCAGTTCTCATAATCATTAAAATTTCGAGTCCATATACATACATATGTTATAATATGACAAATCAATTCTATGAAATAACAGATCGAGATAAAAGTTCTTTCGTTGAAATTATGTTGAAGTTATTAAATGTTTTAATAAAAATAATTTTTTTTTTCTAATTTGTTGTTTATTTTGCTTTTTTATATATTGTACATATCGTCACATTTTCGATTATACAACCGCTATTTTGATCATTTTATTTTTTATATTATTAAAGAAAAAATATTGCTTGACACTCTAGCGCTTTAGAAGTAAAAACTTCTTTTTTTTTGTTATTTGCTTTTGTCGTTTTCATAAAAATCGAACATGTTCAGCATTATTTTGTTTTATCATGATCAAATAAAAAAAATCGAATGTACATTTATTTTAACAATAATAATTATTGATAAATGAAAAAAAACTTAAAATTTTATTTCTATGCTACCGAGCAAATTTACACCATCATAAAAATAAATTTTCACTTCAAAAATCAATGTCGAACAAACAAACCAATCCACATCACTATCACTCACATTTTTTTTCTTATTATTATTTTTTTCTTTATTCTAGATGACAATAGACTGTATGACAACTGTTGGACGTATTTCGTGAAAAAACAAACTGACAAGGGCGCTGCAGTTTGCACCCTTTGCCAAAAGGTCATATCCTGCAAAGGTTCGACGACTTCTGGTCTCCACCGACACCTTATAAATATCCACAAGAAGAGAAGATACAATGAAATATCCTTTGTAACCGTAAAATCGAAATAACAGTTTGGAAGGGGTTATGCAATCTTCGCCGCCGATGTGTCGGATGTTGAAAATGTTTTCAATATCAGGCTGTAATGGCTTTCGATTTTGAAATCAGGGTCGTTTTATTATAATTTTTGTAGTACAATATAATTGTTTTTTATTATTATTATAAGTTTTTTGTGAGATCCGACTTATCGGCGGTGGATTTTGTATTTTTTTATTTTTATATAAGCACTGTGAATTTGTTGACTATTATTAAATGTTTTATGATATATTTTTATTACTTAATATTGTATCATGAGGAATTTAAATTGTTAAGCATTAACGAGTATATGCAATAAATAATTTATTTTGATTATTACTGATTTTATCATTTTTTTCTAAATTTAATGACCCCGTTGACAAAATAAATTTTATTAATTTCCTTTCTCTATCTTCCTATATAAATCATCTATAAAAAAATTACAAATAAAATATTTCCAATTATGTTTTCCGTGTTTTTACGGGTTACATAATTATATTTTTAAGGTAACTTAATCTTAAAATTTCCATAAAAAATACTTGGAAAAATATTAGTTTTTACTTATTCTCGACATTTTATTCCAGTTGAATTTATCACTTCAATAGCTGGTAAGCCGTTATTGAAGATTGGTAACTACAAATTTAGAAGACATTACAATAAAGGTGACAAAGTTCGTTGGGCTTGTTCTACTCATCAGCCAAAAGGTTGTCGAGCAGTGCTTCACACAGTTGGCGCCCAAATTGTTTATTTTAAAAATTTTCATAATCATTGATACTCAATAAAGTCCTAGAATTATTATTACTTTGGTTGATTTTGATTTTAGTCCTAATATATTGATCTGTTGATTTCAATAAAGTATAGATAGTTACGTTGTTGATATTTAAGGATTTATACTAGTCATTTGTGATTCTATCCGTTTATTATAAATAAACGTGAAAAGTATAATTTTGTACGGCATTATTTTCAATTGAATTATTCCGTATGGGAAACTTAACTCGTATTTTACTATGTATACTAAAACAAAAATGTATTTTGAATTGGTGTGAATAAAAGGAAAAAATATATTTTGACTTTTATTCATAAAATAATCCTTCGAAATTTCCATACACAATCATATTTATACAAAACCACTTATGGGGATCTTCAAATGATAGAAAATGTATATATATTTGCACTCAATATAAATATAATTATCATAAAAATTTATTAAAAATTATTTATTGACTTTTTTCTTAATATTCCAGAAAGAAATACGGAGCAGAAGAATAAATGTTACGCAAGCTGCTGGGAATATTTTAGACGAAATATAACTGACAAAGATATATCGGTTTGCTTAATATGTGACAAAGAAATTTCCTACAGAGGATCTACATCGACTGGAATGCATCGACACTTGGAAAGAGTTCATAAAATTACGAGAAAATAAAATGACGATTTTTACAAATTATTTATTCATTTCAAACCAAATAAATCTCAAAATATATTTATGAAATCTAAGTCATATCTTTGAATCCCAAAATGTATTATATAATTTTACCAAAAATCCATGTTGTAATCTGATTCGAATAAACCTGTGAAAATATATTTTGTTCACAGTTTCATTTTTATACGAATCATTGTTCCTTCAACCTTTTATTTACTTAAATTATTGACAGTATATTTTTTTTTCAGATTTTCATCGGTACAATTTTGAAGTGACATATACGAAAACGGCACATGGTAATGAGAAACTTGCATATCAAGGGTATATGTTTAACAAACAACGTTGCACTGGAGAAGGTACAGAATGGTGTTGTGATCATACTGGATGCGACTCCTTAATTTTAATAGGAGATGATGGATTTACTATAAAAGGAGGGCCTACATTACATTTGGATCACCTACCCGATTATGAAAGGATCAAAGAAAGACGAAGATTGGGAACAATGAAGCCCCAAGATCCAAACATCGATGGTATGAAAATAATTTATAAAGGAAAGAATGTTGATGATGAAGAATGCTTTAATCTAGCAATAATATGTAGTTTGTAGTAACTGATTTCATATTATGAAAATATTAATCTAGTATAGTAATTTGCTATTTATCTATTTTTTGTAAACAAAAAAGGATATTTATGTGTATAACGCTCCTTCATTACCTTTTACTATAAACCTTTTGACCGATTTTCAATTCCACTCTAACATTATTTATAAAACCTATGCAATTCATTATCTTGAAGCTTATTTCCTTTGTCTAATTAACAAATATTTCAAACAGTACGATCTTCTGTGCATTTTAATCCATCAACATATGTATATATTATATACATATGATCAAATACAATAAAAATCATCATTTAGAAATAGATGAAATTCTATATCAAAAAAACTTGTAAAATTAAATTTTCGCTATTACAGCTTTTACACTTCAAATTCAACCTTTCAAACTTCAAATTTAACCTTTAAAAAAAAGAAGCGTTAGTTTATTTGTTGTAATTAATGTAAAAAAAATCTATTCTTCAATATGAGTTTTATCTCAGTTGAGGATTTTTGCATACATAATTACATTTTTTAATAAAACAATCTGAAAATAGGTACCATGGACGTATCATCTATCGAATCAAGCTCTGGGTGTGTATATATACTATCCGAACCAACAATATTAAGAACTAACAGTCCTGATACAAATAATCGCCCAAAGACATACAGTCGCATCAGTGGTGATAGAAAAAACATTTTAGTAAAATGTTATAAAGATGGCAAATCAATAAAGGAAGCAGCAGAAATCGCTGGCATCAACACAAGTACAGCAAAGGGAATTATAAATAGATATAACAAAAACTGCAATATGTTAATAGAAAAAAAACGCGGTGGAAAAAGAAATGTCAAATTAAATCCAGAATTATTAGCAGAAATTAGAAGAATAGTTGAAGAATATCCATCAATAACTCTGAAAAGGATTCGTGAGAAGATTCTAGAGAGGACACATGCAGAAATAAGTATCACTTCAATTGTGAATGGACTAAAAAAATTGCAGATTACATTAAGATGTGCGTCAATACAAACACCACAATTAACTAACTATTAATTAAAGCACGTAAAAAGTATGTATTGAAATTTTCCTACGATCCCCCACTGCCGAAGAAAAGCCCATCATTCCGCATATTACATGCACCCCACTCATGTCAGCTTACTATTAATTGGATACTATCTACATTGGGCGAAACTTCAAACACTACATTTACAGGAAACTCTACGTTTAACTTTTTTATAAGCAACCGCGAAGATTTGCTTTCCACAATCCCCCAGAAGAGCGGCAGAAAATATAACAATTTTCATAAGCAGATCGAGGTTTAATTATCACAGTTTTATTTTTATTTTGGACAATGCAAGCATTTACAAACCCCAGAAAGTGTGCGAGCTTATTGAATACGGACCGTATTTTTATATTTTTCTCCCCAATGATTACATCGAAGAATATTTTTGAATTGTTTGTTAAAAATATCATATGTTGGAAAAATCAGAGAAATTTGGTAGACGTAATAAACGAGTCTGTTGCCTAATGTTACTTCTGCGAATTGTCACGATCGTTATATGAATATGAAATTCCCGACAGCTGCTGTAGAAGAACCTTTATATTTAGATTATGATACATGTGATTAGTAAATTTATTGCTTTTTTTTTTATTATGTAGATTATAAAAAGTTCTATTTAAACGATAGGAAGTTATGTACGAATACATACAAATTTAATTAATCTAATTTAACTATTAAATAGTTATTTTCACTTTAACATTCTCCTTACGTATAATTAAAAAAATTACTTTCTTAAAAATAAAATTACATTTTAAGGTATAATTTTAATTTTAATTCAAAGATATTATTTAGTATGTTATAAAAATATAGATATTAGATATGCTTTATAAAAAAATATATGTGTAAGCGATAAAAAGTTCTATTATACATATTTAGACGATGGCATGTTTTGCAGTCATATTATCCATGAACACTTAAATATTTAATTAATTGTAAATTACTATTAAATAATTATTTTAAATAAAACATTGTTTTTACAAATTTAATAAATAAATAAATTACTTCCTTAAAATTAAAAGCGAATTTTATTTTAATTTAAGGATTTAATTTAATGCCCTAATCCTAAAACTACCTCAAACTTTCCCTAATTTACTCCTTAATTTATTTCCCCATATATATTTTTCATAAAATCATTTTAGAAAAATGACAAATGAATAAATTAATTTACGATCGTTGAATTTGATTTGTAAAAGCTGTATAACCATTTGAATTTTCCGTAAGATATTTTTGTATTGAAACAGCTATTTTTCATAAATATCTAAAGTACGAATATAAAATACTTCTTTTTTAACGTATTTCGATATCTATGTAAATAAATACTGTTTTCATTCTGCCTTTTGTGTTCATTATGCAGAGTAGGCTTCTCCCTTCTTAGTATTATATTCTCCATACCTCCTTTTCTCCCTACTTTAATGGATCAATATCTCATGTTTCTCCTCGACTCCTTTTCAACCTTGTCTTCGTCCTACGTCGGATTTTCACCAGACGTATTATATTTCAATATTACATATCATAAAATACTAGATTATTATTTTCAAATCACACAATTTCCAATAATAGGTGTGATTCAAATTAATACTGTACATTTATTAATACACATTTTTTAATTTTCAGTCTCTTGCGTGAAAACTGAAAAAGGAGGATGTGTGATAGTCATCAATGGCTATATATACAAAAAATTCAGATCTTATGGAACGAAAGCGTATTGGTATTGTTCTCATTATCAACGACATTCAAAATGCAGGTCGGTTTTGCACACCGTTGAAGATAGAATTACCTTTTACAAAGCGATGCATAATCATACTAATAAAACCTAATAGTGTCTTAATTTCATATTTTATTTTTGATTCTATTAATTTTACAATAATCATAATGTGTTGATGTCTTTAGGATCAATTATATGTTTTTAAATGTTTCAAAAAAAACTATAAAATTTCTAATTATTATGTTTCTTTTTAAAGTGTTTACATATAATGTGTTTTTATTAAAAATGAATTTTATATATACCTATATATAGTATAGATATTTACCAATTATTTTTTAGATTTGTTAATTCTAAAATTAGTTTATTAGATTTTTTTATATTTGAAAATTCTCATGATTTTATGTCAATCTTTTATCGAAAAGACATTTTTTTGTTCTATTCATGTGATCTTTATATTGATGATTCTTTGTGACATTCAAAAAAATGTTAATTTGTGAAACAAATATATTTTTTTTATTATTAAATAAATATTTTAATGCATTATTAGTTTATTTTGCTCATTATAGTTTCTCAAAATTCCCGACACATATAAATCCTTTCAAAAAGTTCGCTATTCTACAATTATAATAAAGCAACGGTAAAATATAATATATTCGATATTGATATCGGCAATTTGAAATTGAAATTCACACATTTTGATTTTTTCAGTATTTTGGACAACAAGTTTACGTGGAAGACCAATGTTAGTTTACCAAGGATACAAATTTTGTATTCACAGCTCTCAAAATAATAAAATTCGTTGGTGGTGCTCTATAGGCCACAAACATAAGTGTAAAGCAAATATTCATACTTATAATGGTGAAATATATTCTGTTACCAATTTACATAATCACTGAAAATATGTTTATACATAAATAAATAAAGTTACTGTTATCATTTGGTTGGAAACAAAGAAACTCGATCCCGGGATCTGTACTTTGTGATTTTTTTTTTATAAATAGGTTCTTTATTGAGGATCTGTAATTTGTATACTATTATAGTTAGTAAAAATTTATTACCTTCAATTTTTACTTAAAATAATTTTTAATAAATCGGGTGCAATTGTGAAAATAAGCAATTATATTTTTACCTTTGTAGTTGAATTATATAATATAACAAATTTTGTTTTATATAATAGATAAAAAATTATATACGAAAATTTTATATTTGACTATATTTTTCTTTTCTTTGTAGCACTGTATAATATATTGTGAAAAATACTTTAATATTTATAAGTGCTTGAAATGTACAAATGCAAATACGAATTATAATATTATATGTCGACATTCGTATTTTGTTAACAAAATATTTTCCAATATAAGCAAATAATTATTAGAATATTTTATAAGTCATTATTCGTATAAGAATTTTAGTCGTATTATTATATTTGCGACGATTACTATATAAATTTAGATCTCAAAAACGTTTTGTTTTATTTTTCAAATATACTGATTAGTAGAAATCGAACAAAAATCAAGTTTTTCTCTTATTTTGTGAGAATTTCATAGAACTGTACAAAAACATTGAAATAAAATAAAATAATTTATCAAATTCATATATTTTTTTTGTAATCATATTATTATACATATATTCGTGTATTAGTTTATGATTTAAAAATTTATTTATTCAATGAATTTTTCTAAAACTGTTATTTTTTTCAGACATGCGTTTTGTGGATAACAATGGCAAACTTCAAATATTAATCGGCAACTATGTTTTCAATAAACATTTGCAAATGGGCCTAAAAACCCGATGGAGGTGCGTCAAACATTTCAAAAAATGCACATCAAGCATTCATACTGTAAATAATGTTCTCGTGTCATATAAAAATTGTCACAATCATTGATTAAGTTATAAAATAAAAATTTATATCCAAACTTTCATGTACTTATTAATTAAAAACCCTCACAATTCCAACTTGAAAGATTTGTAGATCGAGCGAATCAAAATACGTAACCTTTAATATTACATAATTTGTCAGTTATTGAATTTAAACAGTTTTTTAATGCATTTTTTATGTTATATTTCAAGGATTAAAAAAAAGGACAAAATTACTAAAGGGATTAAACGAATCCGTAGTAAACGTCCGTTTACGGGTGTTGACGTTGATATTTTACACAAATCTAGACGAGCCTTTCAAAAAAATGGCTCGAAGATTTCTCATGGTTGGAGTGTAATGATAAAATCGATATTGTTTTCTGTTGTATTTGTGCCAAAGTTTATGCCGATATCGGTGTAGTTACAAAGAAATTTAGGAAAGATTTTTATCCTCCATTCAGAGTGCAAACTTTCAAAATTCACGGACGTTTCACTCATCATAATGATTGCATGAAGGTTTTGAATAAGAATGTATTATATCGAACATGAAATTGTCGTGTGTGTGTATGCGTGTGTGTGTGTTCGTGTGTGTATGTGTGTTTTGATTTTATTATATCATTGATTCATTGATATCAGATTCAAAGTCCTAAATTTAAGTTGTAACGATTCAAAGTCTTAATGATTTTATCTGATTCATCTTTCAATTTTCATTTCAATTTATTTGAGTTCTCTTAAAAATGTGATAAAAACTAATATTACGAGTATACATACATAGTACATACAATAGTATTATTTTTGTTAAATAATATTTTAATATGATTCTATTTTTAGCGATTTACTTCACATCTAAAAGGGGAAAAAGTCGATTAAAACTCGATAAGTTTATAGATTTAATGTGTAGTATTAGAAAAGGTAAAGGATATATTGGAAATGCTAATTTTAGCAGTTTTAAAATTTGATCCATTTTTGGTAGCTCTTGAATTGTGAATTGATTGTGAATTCTCGACTTTTCGAAAATTCTCAAGAAATTCAAATTTTTAATTTATATAATATTATTATGTAATATATACATACATAGGTTTCCATCAGTGGCGGCTCGTGAAAATTTGTAGTGGAGGGGCTGCAACAATGAAATTGAAAATAGTACACATGTTTTCATGTAAAAAATACGAAAACGTCATCATCAACACATCAAGAATTAATATATATATTGCATACACCTATATATACATATATATACACCTATATAAGACGAATATAAGAATTAAAAAAGAAAAACTTTATACAGGTAGGGCTGCAGCCTCACAGCCCATTAGGACGAGCCGCCACTGGTTTCCATATTTTGGTTCGTATTTAAATTCACCAGTCATATTAGTCAGTATTTAAACACCAAAACTGACCTGGAAATAATTTAGGGTAGTTTGGGGTAGTATAAACAAATTTGGTGCAATCAATTGTTAAATTATATTTCTTAAAATTACAGAATAATAAATTAAAAATTCTATCGATCGAATTATTAATTTTCATTATAAATAACTCTTAATAACCAATACCCAAAGATGGTGCTATACACAACACACACACAAACTTCTACTACTTTTAACATTTACGGAATCAATTTTTCAAAGCTTTTCTTTCTTTTTTTCTGTCTGTAGCAGTATACACAACTTCGCAAAGGGGAAATACGTTGATCAAATACAAAGGATACACCTATTGCAAACGCAAAAAAAAAGGATCCTATCAAAAAGATGAACTCAAACAATCTTGGACTTGCTCTACCAACAATCATAAAGGCTGTAACGCCATCCTACATACATATGAAGACAGAATAGTGAAAGGGAAAATTGACCATAACCATCCTCCATCTAAATATTGTAAAATATTTAAATACACGTTTTTTTATATATTTATATTATTGTTATTTTAATATTATTCTTATAGTATTTTAGTGATATTTTTACATCTCTGAGAGGAAAAATTCAATTGAAACTCGATAAATTCATATTGTAAATGCATTATGAAAAAGAAAAAAGAAAAAATTGGAAATACCAGTTGCTAAATGTTGAGAAATACAATTTTGATGTCTCTTGACGATGAAATCATCGACGCGTTTAACGCCCATAACAATTCTGTACCCGAATAAGCTAATTTAAAAAAAAAGTGTATTAATTACATTTTTTATAATTTTTAATTAAAGATATTATATTTAAAAACTACATTTTTTTTGTGTACCTCTGTAAAAGATTTTTTTTATTTAAAAATACAAAATATTTCCATTTTTCAAAAACGCATTATTATTTTATAATGAGGATCACAAAACAAAAATTATATTATATTTTTAATATATTATATAGGTAGTTAGACTTTTTTCTTTTTGTCTGTAGCAGAATACATAACTTCACAAAAAGGAAACAGGCTAATCAAATACAATGGTTACACCTTTAGCGGACGAAAAATAAGTTGTAAAGGGGAAATTTCAAGAAAATATTGGAATTGCTCCACCCACAAATATAAAGGCTGCTTCGCCAAAATACACACTATCGATGACGTAATAGTATACGTGAAAAATGACCATAACCATCTTCCGTCGACTATTCGTCGGTTGCCTTTCTCATTAATTTGAATTTTTAAATAGTATATTTGATTTTTATAATAGACGATATGGATCGTTATGATCTTTTTTTTTAATTTCTATTAAGTATCTGTTCGTTTGGGTTTGTACTATTGCTTTATACCTCTGTAAAAGATTAATTTTATTTAAAAAAAAAAAATATTTCCATTTTTCAAAAATGCATTATTATTTTGTAATGAAGATCACTGAAAAAATCAAAATGATTTTATTATTATATTTTGTTAAACTTTTTTTCTTTTTGTCAGTAGCAGAATATATAACTTCGAAAAGAGGGAACACGCTAATCAAATACAAAGGTTACACCTTTTTTGAACGCAAAGATAACCGTAAAGAAGAAAATTCAAAAAAATATTGGATTTGCTCCACCCACAAACATAAAGGCTGTTTCGCCAAAATACACACTATCGATGACGTTATAGTATACGTGAAAAATGACCATAACCATCCTCCGTCAACTATGTATTCGTCAGTTGACTGTCCGGTTAATTTGAATTTTTAAATACATATTGTATTCCATTCTTATAATAGACGATATAAATCGTTGTGATGTTTTATTTTTATTAAATTTCTCTGTTTGAATTTATTCTTATGGTTTTTACCTCTGTAAAAGATTTCTTTTATTTAAAAATACAAAATATTTCCATTTTTGAAAAGCGCATTATTATTTTGTAATGAAGATCACTGAAAAAATCAAAAAAATTTTATTATTATATTTTGTAAACTTTTTTCTTTTTGTCAGTAGCAGAATACATAACTTCGAAAAGAGGGAAGACGCTGATCAAATACAAAGGTTACACATTTCTTGAACGCAAAGAGAAACGTAATGAGGAGAATCCCAAAAAATATTGGATTTGCTCTACCCACTACCATAAAGGCTGTAAGGCCAAAGTTCACACTATCTATGACGTAATAGTAAACGAAAAATGTGACCATAACCATCCTCCGTCAAATATTCGTCGGTTGCCTGTCTCGTTAACTAGGGTGTCTGAAAACCCGGGTTTTCAAAACCCGTCGGGTCCGGGTCCAATATTTTAGATACCCGATGAGTCCGGGTCCAAAATAAAATGTTTTAAAATTTGAAAAATCAAAATACATACTGCAGATGGAAGATCGCAACTGTGAACCTTCCGTGAAACAAAAGCACTTAGGCAGGTATTTCTCAAATTGAAATACATGACGCATTCAAAAATGCATTGTATTTCGGAAGACGGATGTGCATCCATATATGCCCGATTGAATTTTATTATCCTTAGTGGTATTCAGAGAAGAAATTATTTGCGTACGAAAATTTAAAAGGCAAGAAAATTTAAACTTCAAATATTTCGAATTGCTTATTCCATTTTTGTTTTTCGCCTATATTTTGTCAAAAAATTAAATTTTATAACGCATTTTGATATTGAAAAAAATTTTAATTAAAAAAAAATGATTTCTTGTTACCCGGACCCGATGGTTTTTAGTCTCGGGTCTCGGGTCCGGGTTTTAGGTCCATTACCCGACGGGTTCGGGTCCGGGTCGGGTCGAGTCCAGAAACCCTATCGTTAATTCATTCAATGCGAACGAAAAATATGGATATGTATTCGCAAGGTGCTAACAATTTTCAACTTATCAAAAATCGTTGAAAAATAATAAAATAATTCGGTCGTTTATTTTTAAAAGGATGCGCATCTATTGGCCTGGTGTTCTTAACTCTATACATATTATATAAAAAAAACCGGCTCAGACTTAAAGCAGCTCACTATCAGACATAATCACAGTAATCTATTGATTACATCACTTATCACTTAACTTCAGCGATGAATAGAGTCTGGTGCATTTTAAAAAACAAAAAATTACCATATTTTATTTTTATTCAACAATTTGATAACTCATATTGAAATTATTTGAAGACAGAGACGTCATTTGGGGGGGCAGTTGCCCCCCAATTTTTGAGATTCGAATAATTTTAAAAAGTGACGAATAATTTTTGGCCTGCTCCCCCCCCCCCCTGGAGTTGAGTGCATTTGCATAACAAACACTGTTCTGTTCCGACGTGAGACATTATATCATGTCGAAGCGGGATAGCTGCAACTCTAATTGTAAAATATATGAATGTTCAAAAAAATAATTTAGAGGTGGCATTTACTTTAATTTCATCATAACTCTTTAATTCTTTCAACGAAAAAATAAGAATATTCGCAAGATGTTGGCAATTTTCAATATATCAGAAATCGTCGAAAAATAATAAAATAACTCAGTCGTTTATTGTTAAAAGTATACGCATCTATTGGCCAGATGTTCTCAACTCCATACATATTACTATATTGTATAAAAAAAAGGTCTCACAATGAGTCTTAAAGTACATAATCACATTAATCTATTGACCACATCACTTATCACTTAACTGTAGTGATGAATATGGTCTAGTGCATTTTAAAAGACAAAAACATTACTATGTTTTTATTCGACAATTTGACAAATAATATTGAAATTATTTGAAGATTAACGAAGTCGAAATGGTATGAAAAACATTTTTATATGAATAAAATGATCTATTAATCTATTTTGAAAATAATTGAATATTTCGATCGTGAAATTTATCAATAAGCGTAGTTGAGCTTATCTGTAATGTAACTACATACATATATCTGTCGCCCTTTTCTAACACACAGAAGCTTTCCTCATATTTATACACCAATAATTCTATCCTGTTCCGACATGACATATTATATCATGTCACTCTAAAATATTTAAATATAAATATTCTGAATTAAAAAAATTATTCAGAGGCGGTATTTGCTTTGTCTCATCATAACCCTCAAAATAACTGAATATTGATATTTGTATGAATACGCGTTCCGTGTTTTCAGCGTGGCTAATAAGTCAGGATGAACACGATTATCGTGTTTTCCGCATTGAATGAGTTAATTTAAATTTTTAAATTGTATAGTCGATTCTTATAATAGACGATATGGATCGTTGTGATTTTTTTTTTTTTCTATTAAATTTCTTTGTTGAAATTTTTGTTCTCATGTAAAATACCTCTATAAAATATTATATTATTTTATTTTATACCTCTGTAAAAGATTTATTTTATTTGAAAATACAAAATATTTCCATTTTTCAAAATCGCATTATTATTTTGTAATGAAGATCACTGAAAAGGTCAAAATGATTTCTTTATTATATTTTGTTAAACTTTTATTCTTTTTGTCTGTAGCAGAATACATAACTTCGAAAAGAGGGAACACGCTAATCAAATACAAAGGTTACACCTTTTATGAACGCAAAGATAACCGTAAAGAAGAAAATTCAAAAAAATATTGGATTTGCTCCACCCACTACCATAAAGGCTGTAAGGCCAAAATACACACTATCGATGACGTAATAGTAAACGAGAAATGTGACCATAACCATCCTCTGTCAACTATTCGTCGGTTTCCTGTCACGTTAATTCGAATTTTAAAATAGTGTATTCGATTCTTATAATAGACGATATAAATCGTTATGATGTTTTATTTTTATTTTTATTAAATTTCTCTGTTTGAATTTATTCTTATGCTTTTTACTTCTGTAAAAGATTTATTTTATTTAAAAATACAAAATATTTCCATTTTTAAAAAGCGCATTATTATTTTGTAATGAAGATCACTAAAAAAATCAAAATGATTTTTTTTAATATATTTTGTTAATTTTTTTTTCTTTTTGTCTGTAGCAGAATACATAACTTCGAAAAGAGGGAACAAGCTGATCAAATACAAAGGTTACACCTTTTATACAAGCAAAGAAAAGGGTAAAAGGAATAAAATTAAAAAATATTGGAGTTGCTCCACTCACAACAATAAAGGCTGTATCGCCAAAATACACACTATCAATGACGTAATCGTAAACGAGAAAGATGAACATAACCATCCTCCATCAACTATTCCTCAGTTGCCTTTCTCGTCAATTCGAATTTTTTAATAGTGTATTCGGTTCGTAGAATAGACGATATAGATCAGGCTTGTCCAAAATTTCAGTATGCGGGGGGGCCACTTACAAATTTCAAATCTCAAAATTTCATTGTTTGTAAATTAAAAACGTAATAAGTATTAAAACATTGGTAAAGTTATTTATTTCCATTATAAAACTATTTCGATGAGTACATTTCGGAATAAATGCTGTTTGTTATGTTTGTTTTTGTGTGAAAAGCGGGGGGCCACTTTAGCACCGTAGTGGCCCTTTGGACAAGCCTGATATAGATCATTGGGGTTGTTTTTTTTTCTATTAAAATCCTCAGTTTGGATTTGATCTTCTGCTTTATACTTCTGTAAAAGATTTTTTTATTTATAAATTCTAAATATTTCCATTTTTTCATAAACACGTTATTGTTTTGTAATGAATAAATCAAAATGATTTTTTTGATGTATTTTGTTGATCTTTTTTTTCTGTCTGTGGCAGAATACACAATTTCGTAATGTTTACGATGTTATTTTTATATCTTGTTCTATTTTCTCATCTTTTTTACTCTGATTTAAAAAAATAACATTTTTTTGTATATGAGATTGTTGATTTATACTTCTCAAAATTGAAGAATAATAAATCGTAAAATTCATTGATCGATTTTATTTTCTACCAACACCCATAGATGCGCTACCTATATAGCGGCACATGTTCATCGACAAACATCCATCCTCTTCACCCTTTGGGCCAGGTATCGGCAAACTCCGGCCCGCGGGCCAAATCTTGCCCGCTGTCTGTTTTCAATCCGGCCCGTGGGCTAATATTGTTTTTACGTGAAAAAATTAAAATTAAATAAATTAAAAAAAAAAATAGAATCAATTTAGAAATTCTCGTCCTCAAAAAAATCGCAGCAGATATATTTTCTAAACTTATTGTTAAACCACAGTTACATAAGCATTTTCCGGGTTTCGATACAAGAGCAAAAAAAGTTTCCTTATTTCAAAATCCACTTAACTGAAAATTGAGGAGCTTCTATCAGACCCTCGATTGAAAACCATTGTTCTCCAAAATTATGTATTTTCGAAAATTTTCCGTTATTATTTATAGTATAAATATAAATATAATTGATAAAATGCGAAAAAAAATTGCCTGCGGTGAGCGATTCAATAATGCTTGTTTTCTTGATATTACCTACATATTAAAATATTTTTTTGAAGCTAGTACTTGAATTTTCAAACATCCATTTGAGATCGATTAGTTTTAGCTTTTTTAAATTTTGAGGCCCGCCTAGTCTCAAATTTTTACGATCTAGCCCTTTCCAAAATAAGGTTCCCCAACCCCTGCTTTAGGCGATCAGTTTTTCAAAACAACGAATTAAACTTTTTTCTTTCTGTCTGTAGCGGAATACGTAATTTCGCAAAAGGGAAACACGCTGATCAAATACAAAGGTTACACCTTTTGCGGACGCAAAGAAGGGCCCTGGAGAAAACAAAACTCAAAAAAATATTGGAATTGCTCCACCCACAACTATAAAGGCTGTCACGCTAGTCTACACACTATCAATGACATAATAATTAGAGAGAAACCTGACCATAACCATCCTCCGCCGGTTAATTCTCGGCAGCCTATCGCAAGAATTAAACAAATGAATTTGTAAATGGTTTATTCCATATTTTCAATAGATGTTTTGGTTTTTTTTTTTATTATTTGCATTGAAATCTTTACTTTATGTTTTTGTTGAATTCATCACAGAATTTAAACAATATGTGGCGCGGTCTGTAGATGGATTTATTATTATATATTGTACTTACCGTTGAATATTTTAATATTCAAATTCGTTGAAAGTTTTTTTCGCCTTCGAAAATTTTCCTATTTTCCAATGAGTATTTAACTGACTTTATTAATTAGCGTACGTTATAAATATTGCATATGATAATATATGTTATGTTATTTTTATTTCCAAATAAAGTTTTATTTTTTTCTTTTAGAGCCTATTTTCTATTTTTCCATTATTTTTTGTAATATCAAATTTAATTTATTTTTTTATTTAGCTTCATTTTTTCTTTTGACCTTTTTTTTATTTTGGTTTTTAGCGTATATCAGAGAAACAGAAATGGGATACGTTTATCTACTTTATGATGGGTCAGAATTTTTGAAAAGATCAAAGTATCAAAATAAAATTTATTGGGATTGTAAAAAAAAAACTGAATTCCAATGCACAGCCCGAATTCACACAATTAACGGTAGAATTGTTAAAATCAAAGGTCATCATTATCATAAATCATTTTATGATAACGGATTAGGAGATAAGTGAGTTCATTTTGTGATCCATCTTTTATTTATAGTAATATTTTATTACAATTAATGTATTATTATACTGTTAAGATAGATTAAGATTTTAAAATTATATTAAAATCAATGTTTTTCATATAAAATTCTATCACAGTTGATGTTTTTTTTTATTATTATTCTATTACAATCAATATTTTTAGAATAAAAATTATTTATAATATCACTAGTTTCATTTCGACCTTTTCCCAAATAAAATAATATGAAAACATTATAATTATCACATTTATATATTTTTTTATCAAAATCTAATAAATTATTTCACTTCTTTGCAGCAATTTTCACAACTTCTCGACGAGGAAAACGAGTGATCCTTTACAAGAATAATGTGTTTTATTTAAAATTTTCGAGTTGTTTATCAGGAAAAACTCATTGGGTTTGCAACAAACCCTCATGTAACGCCCTAATTCATACTGTTGAAAATATTATAGTTTATGCAAAAGACACTCACAATCATAGATCCAGACCATTCTATAATAATTTTTGTTGGTAGTTTTCGTAGTGTGGCTCAGTATTTTATTTTAAGTTTATTTAATATTTTTTATGTATATTTTGTGTGACGAGGGAGTACTCTAAATCATATACATATTTATGTATAAAATCGTAGTTTTTTGTTTTTTTTTATAAAATAAACATCATTTAAAAAAAAATTAAATTTTATTGAATTGTTTTCAGTTGAAAAATTATTATTGTTTTGCTAATAACTAACCTTTTTACCATAATTCATTTTCTTATAATAAAATTATGTCACATTATCATATCAAAATTTAATATGTTTTTTTTTTCTTCAAAATTTCAATTTTTTAAACGTAAAAGTTTATTTTTTTAGCTTGAATATCAATTGGCAAAATTACCTGATACTTGATAATCTGAAAGTCTACAATATATTTGAAAAGGTGCTCATATTTTCAATTTTACTTATCAACAATTAATTCTCTAAAGACCTAAATATTCTCTCATTAATTCCTGTATTTAGAGAGTTAATTGTATTTCTGATATACCCATACCTCGTTTTTCATGATTTTTTTTTTGAAACAGCCGTTTTTTTTTTTTACTTATTCTTTAAAATTATCAGATCGTGCTAAACAATATATGGGTGTATTTAATTCTCAATTTAACATAAAATAAAAGAAATCATTGACTTATCTTACTCATGAAGTTGTTAAATTTTCAGATCGTTCCCTTCCCAACTGTTGGAGTCAAAAACAAAAAGAGATGTTCATAGTAAAATACGACGGATTGATGATTCGTAATGGAAAATTGGGGTGCAATTTTTGTTCAAAAGTGAATATTATGCAAAGAAGAGGATTAAATGTATCTTTGCAATGGAAACATTTCTTAGTAGAACCAGCAGGGACTGGAAGAGAATCTAGACAATCTTCCCTCAGGAAAAAAATGAGCAAACATTTCGGATCTAAATCGCATATAATGTGTACAAATATCGTTCTAAATACTGATGGTAATGCTAATTAATTATTTAAAAAAATGACTAATGGACCATTTTCAGAATCATGTAAATTAATAAATGTTTAAAACATAAGGTCGCATAGGACCGGTCGTCGATACATAATTTATCTTGAAAAAGTGACTGAGGAAATACTGAAAGTATCGTTGTGGTTGAACCAATTTTGCATATCTGCATCTGGTTGATTAATTCTAGACTAATTATACTATTATATATAATATATGTGTGTCTTACTTACTAAACGTGTTTTGTTGTGAACGATGTGTGCTTAAAATTGAAATCAGTGATTCTATCTGATGAAAGATGTGCTATTTAGCTTGTATCAATTATTATATAACCTAAGACTTGACGTCTATAAACCATCAAGATATATACTATTTTATGTGTCATTAAAAATATATACATACATATATGTATATACTGGAAATTGGAGTAACATTGTATTTTTGATATATTTATTTTCAATTCTCGAAATATGTTTTAAACAAAATTGTTTGAGTAAATGTTTTTATAAATAAATGTGTATTCACTTAAATTTTTTATTTCCCTTTTACTTTACTTTTTTTTGTTTTTTTTTATGACTTTCTTCATCTACACTACACACTATCTAATTTTTATTTTATTTTTTTAAATTAGATTTATTATTTTCATAAAAAAATTCTAAATAACAAAAGAGAACTCACTTCCATCACTTCAACCAACCAATAACTCCTCTCAAACACAACATCCAACAACAAACCACCGAAAAGACACAAACGCATCAAACCCCCTCGACATAACCTCCAAACCCGAAACTTACTTTTCCAATAAAATTTCAGTTGCCGAATTTGTAAGGTCACAACGCGGCAAACAACTGGTCAAATACAGAGGCTACACTTACAGCATCCACCACGGGCTGAACTCCGGCAAGGTGAGGTGGAGGTGTTCCACTCACCATTCGTTGGGGTGCAACGCCTACCTGTACACCTGCAACAATATGATAATAGCGATGAAAAACGACCATAAACACGAGAGGGTGCTGCAGAATTTCGAGAGAATCGGCACGCCGTTGATAATCTCCAAAGACGTCAAATATTTATTCGATTGACTTTTTTTGTTTTTTTTTTGTAATGAGGTGTTGGTTTTTATACGAATGATTTGTTTTTTTAACTACGAGGGCAAACCCATATATTATATGTATAATATATCCGAACTTTTTTTTTTTCAATTTATTTATTTGATTTTTTAACAAAAAACTTTTAAGTCCCTTTAAAGTACTCTCCATACACTTGTCTAATATGTTATTCCATTGTTTAAAAAAAAAAAATTAATTCTTTTGTGATACCCAACAGCGTCTCTGTCTTTTTTTTCATCACCTCACCAATGTCGGCAAAACGCTTTCCTTGCATATATATTTTTTCATTCGGGGAAAACAAAAAAAGTCGCAGGGGGGGTAAGGTCAGGTGAATAGGGGGGGATGGGACACAGGGGTCATGTCATTTTTGGTTAAAAAATGGCACGAATTTAGCATGAATTAGCACGAATTTGGTAGCCACTCTTTTCATCCCCAAATTCGCTGAACTGAACTCTAAGTCACTCCACAACTTCTTCAATGGTCCGGCTTCGATCTTTCAGGATGATTTCTCGAATTTTATCAACATTTTCATAGATTCGGGCCGCAAAAGGATGACCAGAGCGAGGTTTGACATCAATTAACATTTCACCTCTTTTGACTGGGGAAAACCACTCAAACACCTGTGTTTTTCCAATAACATCATCCTTGTAGACCGTTTTTAACTTTTCGAGAGTTTTTGTGCCAGTTTTTCCGAGCAAGAAGCAAAACTTTATTGCAGCGCGAGAATCAGCCATTGTAAAAACGACGAACACGCAAAACAGCGGTCACTAAAAAATTCATACAAGCCGAACGAAAGCTTCTTTAACGACGACTTTTGGCTTATTGGCTCGGAAATTGTAGCTTTATATGCTCCTAGCGATAGAACGCGGTACTACAAAAACTCCAACCTCCACAGCATCAGTTCGGTGAATTCTGGGTAACTCTTCGTAGTTAATTTTCTTTTTACAATCTTTTTTTTTAAATTTCGATTATATATACATTTATATTATTATATATAAACTTAATATAATATAAGTATTTTTGAAATCGAAATGTTTCTATAAATGAAACTTGTTATTCGATTAGTTTCTTTATGATATGATTAACAATGAATATATTTACATATTTTTGTATAAATTTTTTTGAAATGATCGAAACGAATAAATAAAATACCTTTTTTAATCATTTATAATATTTCCTCGTTAAAAAAGCAATATGTACATAAAATTTATAAACCATATTTATATAACTCCAATACGATACGTAAAACAATATACATATATATTATATATTGATCAAATAAATATATAAATATATTTAAATACGCGTTTTTTTATATTATTTTTAATTAAATGATCATCTAATATTGTTCTAATTTTAGCAATTTATTTTACATCGAAAAACACAATTAAACTCGATAAATTCATATTTTCAATGCATTTTAAGAGAGGAAAGGAGATATGCATTGGAAATTCTGTTTGCTAAATGTGTAGAATTTTTATTGTTTCTTGACAATGAAATTATCTCCAAGTTCAATGTTCATAATCATTCAAAAAATATTATTTTATATTTTTAAAATCGAAGAATTGTAAATTAAAATTTCTATTGATTAAATTATTATTTTTTATTGAAAAAACTCCACAACCTACGCCCACAGATGGCGCAATAAAGGACACACACTCTGTCTAACACTAAACTATTTTTTTTTCTCTTTTTATATGTAGCTGTATACACAACATCGCAAAAGGGAAACACGCAGATCAAATACAGAGGTTATACCTATTGCAGGCGCAAAAAGGGACCCTGGAAGAAACAAAGCCCAAAAAAATATTGGACTTGCTCCACCCACAGCCACAAAGGCTGTAACGCTATTATACACACACTCGATGACGTCATAGTAAGAGAAAAACTTGAACATAATCATCCTCCGTCAACTAGTTTGACGCCTTTCATAAAAATTGAAAATGTAATAACAAATTAATAAATGATTTGGATAATTTTAGTTTTTTTTATTTATATTGAAATCCATGGTTTGAATTTTTGTTTTGTTAGTAACTAATAAATTAAATACCTTTTCTAATAATTATAATATATTATTTGCAATATTTTGCAAATTTTCTCATTAAAATGGCAATATGCATTAATAAAATAAACTTAATAAATTTACTCACCATTAATAAAATAAACATGATATATTTAAATACACATTTTTTTTAATTATGAGATACATCAAAAAATTTTGACTTAAATTATTCAATGTAAATTCCGTCTACATTAACATTTCTAATAAAATGACTTAAAACACAATTTTGTTTCATTGTACGATTTTGCTTATTCAGAAATAATTATTTCAATCCTTTTATAATTTTATACAACTTACTACCTATCAACTATCTACTAAGGCATGATTTTTTTTTTCATCTTTAATATCTGAAAATAGAATTACGATTGACTCATTTTCTTCGATATTTTCAGGGACGGTAAAATTTGTAATGTCGAAATTTGGCACTAAGGTTTTAGAAATTGGAAAGAACAGATATTACAAACAAAATTCGACCCCATCTGGATACACGAGATGGAAATGTTCCAGGGCGAAAATTAAATGTAGAGCTAACATTTACGAACGAGATGAGATAATTTATGGTGCATTAAATGAACACAACCATTGAAAATTGCTACCAAGAAGAAACACTTTATCAACATTATGGTAACTAAACCAATAAAAGCTAATTGGTTGAATTTAATTATCATAATTTTAATTAATTAATTGCAGAAAAACGCATGTATCCTATAAACTGTTCATGTTATGAACGCACCTTTACTTTATAAACCTGTTATTCATAAAAAATCAATCTTCACCTAACCTTATAATTTTTTTCACAGAATTTAAGAGAATAAATCCCCGTTTTGTTAAATCGGCAAAAGGATATCCTCTGATCCAAATTGGAAACTACAGATTTTATAGACACAGTACTTTGCCATCAGGCGTAATGAGGTGGTACTGCAACAAAACGAAGAATGGATGCAAAGCCACTATTTGCTCTTTCGAAAGTATGGTGGTTTCGTCAAAAGGCGATCATAATCATTGAACCTTTCGTTGAGTTTTATTATTGGCTGTTTTAATGTATATTGGATGATATGAAGCATTTGATGTAAATAAATTTTTTAAAAAATCTGTTGATAGGTACTTATAAATATGTATTTTTCCACTGAAAGATTTATTTTATTTTTTTTTTTCCTTATATATATATATTTAGAATATTTTTGTATGTTATTAAGTTTAATATATATTAATTTTTATATATATTTGAAATTTGATGAAATTTTGCAATATATTCTTATTAAAATATTATAATTGTTTTATTTTTAATTGTTTGATTTTAAAAATAACAAATTATATTACACATGTTATAACGTTGATCAAATAATTACTAAGTAGGTTATATTTATTATTTACCCTTTTTATTTCGTAACATACCGTTAATATTTCCTTTCGCAATTTATTATATTAATATAGGATGTTCGGAAAGTGTGAGTGCACTTTAGTGAGTGAGTCCTTTTAAACTGCATTCACCTTTGTGAACACCTATATAATAGTGCGACATTTACGACTATTTGTAATTATAAATTATAAATATTTATAGTAATATGATTACTTATTTAAATACATTTTGAGCTTATTAAACATTTTACTAACCAGAAAACCGTTTTCTTTAATTTTTAGACGTCTACTTCATCAGATCGAGGAAAGGCAAACTGCTGATGGTCGTCAACGAGTTTTCATTCTGCGAAGAGTCTGTGGTCAAAAACAAAATAATATGGAGATGCACTTCGAAAAAGGGTAAATGCAGGGCGAGAATACACACGTTCGGCGGCAAATTGATATGTGCCAAGGGCCTGCACAATCATCCCAAAAGGGATCTGCATTTGAAGCAGACGAAAAAGTCGTTGAATCTTCCGTTGAAACCCAACGATGCCAAAGCACTTTTGATTCCTCAACAGAGCCTTTGTGATAAGGACAAACAATTGCGTGTGCCTTTTTATCAATGATAATATTTAAAAAATTTTCGACAGAGTCGTGGTTGCTCTAGTGAACATAATTTTCACTTAACTCGAATTTTTGAAAACCGATACATTCTTTTGAAAGCATTCCATCTCGATTAATTCGCTTTTTCTATCGATACATATTATTTAATTCAAATAGGGTAATCCTCGATTTACAACGGTTCGTACTTATGACAATAAATGGAAATAATAAATAATATGAATATTTTTTGTAATTAATTATTTTTAAAAATATATTTACTGAATCACGAGCTATCATTACCTACAGCCAATTCGTTTCGAAAAAAAATATGGACTATTCGAATTATTCGATTTAAAATAGAAATTTTAATGTAAATAATATTGATAGATTTTTTTGCATGGATTCAACTTACTGCCAAGGTTCTGGAACGTATCTCAATCCAGGGCCGGCTCGAGGGTATATTGCGTTCTAGGTAGATTGATTTTCAGTGCCCCCCCCCCCCTTCCCATATTTCACAAATATTTTTCGAATAAGAAAAAATCGACACTTTTCAAAATATAAATTATAATATTTCAATTTCATAACCAAAGAAAAAGTGAGAGTGGCGCAAAGCGCCCCTTTAACTTTGGCGCCCTAAAGTGCCTACTCTACTCCCTATTTGAGCCGCCCCTGATACTCCATCTTAAGTTGAGGAATACTTTTATAATATAACTCATACAAAATTTCTACGGTCTCATTCTCAAATTATACAAAATCGTTCAATACATATTTCGTATTATGATTGAAATATTTCACTGTATAAATATTTTTATGTATTGAAGTATTGAAATATTTCACCACGGCTCTGATTTTAACGTTTTAACCATCTAATAATTACAATAAGTATTACTCATTTTGACTAACTGAATGTATAATACGCGTTTGCTCACTGACGATACTCACTAACGTAGGTCGCGGTCTATTTTACATTTCGTATTATTTTTTTATTATTAATAATAAACATAAGACGTCTATATTTAAGTATTACTTACGCGCGAATAAGATATATTTTTGATACTTTTTACTGAAATGTGTAATCAATTCAAAGGTGATTGATATTGTGCCTTTGCTCTCATATAATGTTATTTCTTGTAGTATGACGATCCAAGAAATTATTGAATATTGAAAAAATATATATATTTCCAATATTTTACTCTAGTGTTACTCATTTTCGTATAATTTACGTTTTTGATTTTAATCTATATGACGAATTGCATTTGTATCTCATATTATGAAAGTAATCACATTACTTTGATATCTAACCCTCATTTTGTATTATTTTGAATTAATTTAATTTTTTTAAGATTATTATAATTTTTTTAATGTTTTTTTATTACAATTTTGTAACATTCCATTTGTAAATATTGTCGTGTACATCCAGATTGATTACGAAATATTTATATTGAAATACAATTGATCCAATATATTGTATTTTATCATTGACACTAATTATTATATCATTTCTTCAATCATTTGAATACATATTTTTTCAATCGAATACACGACAATATAACTATTATAAAATTATATTGTGATTTTAACATTTTGTACATTACAATATACTTAATTATTATTGAATATAATTATTTTCGAAACAATTTTTGATCATTTTATTTTTAAATAAATAATGACAATCTATATTTATGTACCTTTATATTCACATCGAAGATTTTGAAAAAATATAATCAGACTCATGATATTGAAACTGAATATAAAATCATATCATTTTAAACATTGCAATGAACGTAAATTCATCATATGATTATGAAATTGCGGCAAGTTTTTATCTGCATATGTATTTATAACTAAAAATATATATACATATGTATGTACTGTGTTTCTCTAATTATAAAATCGGTCTCATAAATAATTCCTACCACAATTTTCCAAAATTTATATAATATAAGCCCTACTCTAAAAACAAGTCCTATTGACGAAACGAACCAAAAGATAAGTCTCTATTTGCCTTGTTAAACAATCATAATCACATCAACCGTAATTTATAAATCGAAAAATTATACTTATTGTTAAATGCAATATATTTTTTCTACAAAACTTAATACAAAATTGCGCAATACTCAATTAACTTTGTTATTGTTATTGAATTAGTCATCACTATTCTATAAACGGAAATAAAGGAATGATTTCGGAAGTTTTTCGTCTATAATTTTTCTGCGTTTAGGAAATTCTCAATCTATACACCGTTAAGAATTCAATTAACTCTTGATTTTAATAAATATTAGATTTAAATAAAATAATATTTTGATTCCTAGATAAAATGGATCTAACCAGAAAGAGTTATACTGTTGAATTCAAAAAGAAAATTGTGGAGCAATCCAGAGGTCAGAACCTTACAACTTTCTGCAGAGAAAGGACATTGGATCTTCGGACAGTCCGACGATGGCGATCAGAATATGATAAATTAATTAAACAGGTGGACGAAGGAAATGCTAAAAGGCGGAAATGTGGAACAGGTCGATAACCATTGCATTATATTTTGAGTTAGAAAACATCATCGGAAAATGGATTGTCGATAAAAGAACGAAAAAGTTAATTGTTCACAGGTTTGATATAAAAAAAATTGCCTTTGCTTAGATATGAAATTTCCTAATTTAACGTTTGTTTGAATTTCGTAATATTTTGTATAAATAAAATTAATTTATAATAAAGTACATAAGTGTTTAAATTTAAATGAAATTTTATATATACTAATAAAACTATGAATTTTGAAAAATGTTGTTTTCTTAAATCAATATGAAACGTTACGCATGAAAAAATTACGACTACCTCCGAAAATAAATACTAATGCGTTTTTTCGGTACCGAAAATTCCAGTATTAAAAACATTCAGGTGACTTCTTTATTTTCCAATCCAGGCACAACATATCAAATAGGCAGAACGCCTCATGGCACCAGACAATTATTATACAAAGGAAAGCAATATTTTGTAGAGGATATTAGAGGACATGTCACACACTGGAGATGTCTTAAGAGGACATGCCACGCTAGAATTTACACCTATAACGATTCCATCATTAGAATTTGGCGTATTCATAATCACTGATCAATTTTTTTGTATCACAATATATGACTTGAATCTTCCAAATAATCCAATTTCAATGTGTGCCAATAAAGTTAATATATATATATTTTTGTTTACGTTTTAAAATTTATATATTGTTTGTTTATATGTATTTAAAATTTTCATAAAAACACTTGCTTCTGGTCAATGACTGTCCTTCTCATTCACGTATGTGATTATTTACTGAAAAATAATTTATCACTTTATTATGATTGTAATTCTTATCGCTTAGCTGAAAATCAACAATGTTATCGTTCAAATTAAACAGTCTATTAATAATATTATTATCATTTTTCATAAAGATGGTGCCGAAAAAAATCTAATTTTTCTTGAAAACTGATTCAATTATCTCTACGGAGATGTATAAATCAAAGATTTAGATTTTCATTAATTAAGTTACCATTCAAAAAGATTTTATTGGAAAACCAAGCTGGTAAAGATTATAAATTGAACCGAAATCGATGAAACTTGTTTTTTAACTTCTTATGTATTTATAAAAATATTTCTTATATAATATTATATGTATAATGTACGAGTATATTGTGATATGTTTATACTCAAATAAATATTTATCTTATTCAAAAAAACATTTCTTGAAATTCCATTTGTATTTAAACCTTTTCCAAGAATTCGTTCACGAAAATTTTAAAGTAAAGAAAGAAAAATAATTATACACAGAAAAATTTATGTAATTTTTGTTGTTTTTTTTTATATAAAATGTAATTGTTTCGCTGCCGAATAAAATAATTTGATATATTAGAGATAATTAAAGAGAAAAAATGCAGAAATATCAACTTTTTGAATACTAAAAGTTCTTAATACTTGTTGTTATTGTTGTTACTTGTTCAAGTAATTGAATGTTTCAAATTTAATATTATTTCAAAATGAAGAAAACCATCACATTGCGAATGATCTATCATACTAACATGATTCGAAATATGTACAAAAATAATTATTCGTATGATTTATAATCTGACTACAAAAGTAACAATTATATAATAACTCCACTAACATAATTGTCACGCCAATAAATAATATTAATTTTTGTATTCTATAGTCATCGAATAAATGTTAATTGTAATTTTTACGACACCTCAATTTCAGCCTTCTTTTTCAATAAAGCTTTATCATTTTGAAAATATGCGACTAATTTTGATTGTTTTTCAGGCGAACCATCTACTTCTGCAAATGTTAATATTTTGAGTAAAAAGGGGGTTCAAAAATATATGTGGAAAGGCTTCCTCTATATCAAATGTCGAAAGAGTATAGACAAAAGATACCAATTTTGGCGATGCGAAAAAGGTCGAACTGGTTGTAAAGCGAGATTATGGACCCTCATGAATGGGAGTTTTCATTCTCTCCGAAGGGGACACACCTGTAGTAGCCAAGGAAATCTAGCAAATGTGGTTTTGCAGGTAGCCAACACTAAATTAAAACACCTAGCCACAACAACCACGGATCGTCCACGAGAGATAAGGAATAAGCTAATTAGTGAAGCTCCCGAATTGCTCAAAAACATCCTTCAACATCCTAAAGTTTCTAGGCGAAAAATTTTGAGGTATCGGGCTAGTTTTTCACATTCGTCGACAACCCCGCCTCCTCAAGAGAGTAAATAAATATCGTATGCTGAATTTGTAAGACAAATTAGCTCTATTAGAGGGTAGGAACAGTAAATAACCGGGGCCCGAGTCCCAAAGGGGGGCGAATCATTAATCTTGCGAAAAAGTTGCACAGTATGCAATTTTTTTTCCTATTTTGTTTAATAGTTTTAGTGCTAAACTAATATTATATTATTAGAACCTTATACGTAATAAGCAGGGCTTAAAACAATACTAAAAAAAAACATTATTTGTTTTGTATAATATTTTAAAATGAACCATTTTTTATATATTTTTTTTTTATTTATATTTGCTTTCTTGTCCGATTTTTTAATTTTGTTTCAATTTTTCGGATACATATAGCATAAATTGTATGATATTTCATATTAAATAAATTACGTATTTATTTGAATTTTTTTGATGTTTTTTTTCACACATTAATAATTATAATACATAGACCTTCTTTATTATATCATTATTTAATTATTATGCAATGTGCTGATGACATTACTTATTGTAATAAGACCAACATCCTTCGATAATTGATCTGAAAAATATCAAGTAGTCGTAAAATTTCAATAATAATGTTGAAAAAAAATCATAATCACTCACTGACAATAAGACAATCGCAGGATTTTTTTTAATTACTGAGTTATGACCAAAGGACATAGAACACAAATGGCGAATGTACCTTTATTCTACAGTAAACGCAAATCCACAAAACTCAACAAAAAATTTTGAAAAACAATCTTGCTTGATTAAAATATTTGGCTTTGTGGAACGTGAATTTCATTTACATCGAAAAACCTTTAAAATATCGATGTCATTCTTTATTACTTTATTGAATATTTTTACAGACGATATGTACCTATATTCTATAATAAATCACAAAAATAAAAATATTTGTATATTATAATATTTCGCAATGTTTTGATTTCAGCGTTTTTTTTCTTTTCAATAAAACGTTAATATTTCATAAATTATTATTGATATAAATAATTGACCATGTATTTTTTTCAGGCGAACTTTCGGACCAGTTAAAGGTTGATATTTTAAGTCAAAGAGGAACTCAAAAATATATGTGGAAAGGCTACCTGTATGAAAAATGTTGTTTGAGTAAAGACAAGAAATTGCAATTTTGGCGATGTGAAAAACATAGAACAGGCTGTAAAGGAAGACTATGGTCTTACGTGGATGGACGTTTTCATTCTATCCGATCAGACCACACCTGTAGCAGTGAAGGAAATCTAACAAACGTGGTTTTGCAGGAAGCCAACACTAAATTAAAACGGCTTGCCGCAACAACCAAAGATGATCCACTAAAAATAAGATCTACGATAATTAGTGAAGTTCCTGATATGATTCAAGAGCTCTTTCCAAACCCTAAAGTTGCTAGGCGAAAAATTTTGAGACATCGAGCAAAACTTTCACGTTCATCAACAACCCCGGCTTCTCAAGGGGAGAAATAAATAGGCATAGTAGAAATAAATAAATTCATACGACAATCAAACCTGACGAGAGGGTTTTTTTATAAAATATAGTAAATAACCAAGCCCCGAGAGCTAAAAAGTGTACAAATCATTATTTTTTCAAAAAAAAATTGTTAGAAAGTTTTCCCTGGTTCTTTCTAAATTGTGTTTTTTTTTCTAATTTCATTTATCAGTTTTAGTACTTACTTAATATGATATTATTCGTTTTGTACAATATAATATTATATAATCAACCATTTCTTATGTTTCTTTCATTTATATTTGCTTTTTGTCCGATTTTTTATTGTGTTTCAATTTTCGGACATCAGCATTAATTGTATGATATTTCATGTTAAATAAATTGAGAGTTTTATTTGAATTTTTTCATGTTTTTTCACACATTTTACCCATGGACTTTTACTATTATATCATTTTCGAATTATAACGTGTTGATGTACTTGTTGCGATAAACGCAAAATTGACCGAGAAATTATCTGAAAAATATCAATCTGCTGTAAAAGTTCAATGACGATATTGAAAAATAATCATGATCACAAACTGCAGCGATTGCAGCTTTTTTGAAATTATTGAGAAATGCTTAAGAACAGAAAACACTTGTATTTCATAATAACGTAAAACCACAAAACTCAACAAAAAATATTAAAAAACAGTCATATCTTGTTATAATATTTGCTTTGCTTTGGCTTTATTGAAAGTGAATTTCATTTGTAGCGCGCGATTTGTTTTGAAAACAGAAATCTCAACTATTCTACCCAACTTCATGCATAATTATTAACTAAAATAATATTTAATTAGGTTCAAATTGGAAACAAAGAATCTACATTCAGAAAGAAAAAATAAATAAAAATCGCGATATATGGAGACGATTCGAAGACAATGTTCTTGCTCGAGTTGCTCGCGGAATGATATTCTCAATTACAAAAATTAAAAATTATATGAATATTATTATATACGAGGGCAGTCCGATAAGTACTTAGCCTCACCGCCTAATGGCGCCACTATCGCAATTGAAGTTTACCATAGTATAGTACATTCTCGTAGACGGCTACTGTCAAAATTTGAGCTAAAACGGACCCGTAGTTTTGTTTTGACCGCGTGTGGAAGCCGGCGTGTCCGCGGATTTTAGAACAATGGAAAAAGAGCAGTACCGGTCGGTGATTTGATTCTTGTTTTGGAGGGAAATAGCGCAGCGAAATCAAAACCATGGATGCTGTGTACGGTGACTCTTCTCCTTTGATGGCGATCGTCAAAAATTGGTTTAACGAGTTTCAACAAGGTCGCACATCGGTTTTGATGAAATTTATATGGCTACCACGGAGGATAACATAACAAAAATCCACGATCTCGTATTGGCAGAACGCCGATTGAAAGTGCGCGAGATAGCTGAGACAGTAGGCATCTCAAAAAAAATTTGGGTCATATCCTGCATGAAATTTTGGGCATGAGAAAGCTGTCGGCGCGATGGCCGCCGCGTTTGCTCACTCGGACAGCAAGCAAAACCGTGAGACCACTTCAGAGCAGTGTTTGACGCTGTTTAAACGCAATCGTTTCTGCGTCGTTTCGTGACCGTCAACGAAACATGGATCTACACACCAGAGATCAAGGAACAGTCGAAACAGTGGACTTTACCCGGCAAACGTGCCGAAGAGGCGAAATTGTCCTATCGGCCGGAAGGTGATGGCCACCGTTTTCTGGGATTCACTAAATCTACATCGAACCGGCGATCACAGGGGCTGTACTATGCCGAATTATTGGGCCGATTCGACGCCAATTGCAGAAAAAACAGCCCATTTGGCGAAAAAATTGCTCTTCCACCATGACAACGCACCGGCTCACCTCCGCCCTCGCCACGGCCAAATTGGTCGAATTGAATTACTGAACAGCCGCCCCATTATTCTCCAGATTTGACCACATAACGACTTCTTTTTTATTTCCAAACTTCTCACTCGCCGGGCATAAATTTGAGTCGATGGGGGAGGTCTTCGCCGCCACGGAGGCCTAATTTGCGGACTTCGAGAAAACGTATTTTTCAGACGGGTTAAAAAACTTGAAGCATCGCTGGGTCATGTGTATCGAGCTAAAAGGAGATTATGTTGAAAAATAAATCGCTACTTTTCCAAAATTTTCGTTTTTCTTTTGTAGGCTAAGTACTTATCGGACTACCCTCGTATGTTAATTTCTCGCGATGATTCGATTTCAGCGTTTTTTTTCCTTTCAATAAAGCGTTATTATTGTAAATTTTTAACAATATAAATATGTGACTATTTTTTTTTCAGCCGAACCATTTACTTCTACAAAGATTGATATTTTGAGTCAAAGAGGGGTTCAAAAATTTATATGGAAAGATTACCTTTATAATAAATGTCGAATAAGTTCAGATAAGACAATCCAATTTTAGCGATGTGAAAAAAGTGGACTTGGCTGTAAAGGAAGACTATGGACTTACGTGGATGGACGTTTTCATTCAATCCGATCAGGTCACACCTGCAGCAGTCAAGGAAACCAGACAAATGTGATTTTGCAAGAAGCCAACACTAAATTAAAACGGCTTGCCGCGACAACCAAGGATGACGCACAAGAAATAAGATCTAAGATAATCAGTGAAGCTCCCGAATTTATTCATAAGCTCTTTCCAAACTCTATCGCTTCTAGGCGAAAAATTCTGAGACATCGAGCTAAAGTTTCACGTTCATCAATAACTCCAGCTTTTCAAGAGAAGAAATCAATAGGCTGTATTCGTAGGATAATTCGAGGGTTCATTTATAAAGTAAAGTAAATAACCGAGGCCCAAGAACTAAAAAGCGTGCGAATAATTATTCTTGTGAAAAAAAATATTAAAAATGTTTTCCCTGTTTCTTTCTCAATGGTGTTTTTTTTTTCTAATTTCATTTAAGAGTTTTAAAACTCACCTAATATGATATAACATATTTCTTTTGTAAATAATATTTAACAAAAATTCATTTCTAAATTTTTAATTGCTTTCTTGTCTGATTATAAATTGTATTTCAATTTCTCAGATATCAATGTTCAATTTTCTTGTTAATGTTAAATGTTAAATGTTAAATGTTAAATGTTAAATGTTAATGTTAAATTTTCGTGTCAAATATAACTGTTGAGTGTTAATTAAGTGTTTTATTTGAGTTTTCATAATATTTCTTGTCACATATGTATACACAGATTCTTTACTTTTCAATTTTTTGTATTATTTATTATATTTATAATATAATCATAGAGTTACTACATATAACATTAATTATTGTAATAAACGAAACAATGTCCGATAAGTGATCTGAAAAATATCAATCTGACATAAAATTTCAATTAAAAAGTTGAAAAATAATCATGATATATACACTGTACAATACATATTCTATACATAATCATCACACTGTGGCATTTGCAGTATTTTTAAAATTATTGTGAAATGACTTAGGACATAAAACACAAATAGCGAAAATACTTGTATTTCACAGAAACACGAAACTCAACAAAAAATATTGAAGAACAATCTTATCTAATTAAAATATTTGGCTTTACTGAACGTAAATTACATTTACACTGAAAATCTTTCAAAATATTGATAATTCATACTTATTATTTCCCAAAATATTTTCACAGGCAATATACACATTCTAAAATACAAAAATGAAAATATACATACATATGTATATATACATTATAATTTTTCACAAAGATTCGATCTTATCTTTATTTTTCATTAATTTATTAATACGTTATTATGTTGTGAATTGTTATCGATATAATTATTTGATTTTTTCAGACAAACCATCTACTTCTAAGCAGCAGATTGATATTTTAAGTCAAAGAGGGACTCGAAAATATTTGAAGAACGGCTTCCTCTATATTAAATGTCGATTAAATGCAGACAAGACAATCCAATTTTGGCGATGTGAAAAAAGTCAAAAAGGCTGTAAAGCGAGATTATGGACCCACGCGGATGGGCGTTTTCATTCTATCCGATCAGACCACTCCTGTAGTAGCCAAGGAAATCTAGCAAATGTGATTTTGCAAGAAACCAATACTAGATTAAAACGCCTTGCAGCAGCAACCAGAGATGATCCACAAGAAATAAGATCTAAGGTAATCAGTGAAGCTCCCAAATTGATTCAAGAACTCCTTCCAAACCCTGCCGTTTCTAGGCGAAAAATTTTGAGATATCGAGCCAAAGTTTCTCGTTTGTCGAAAACCCCGCCTTCTTAAAAGTAGAAATAAATAAGCTAAATTCGTACAATAATAAGACTCAATGAGAGGATGGGATCAATAAATAACCGAGGCCCGAACCTCAAAGCGAGTAAATCATTTTTCTCGCGGAAAAATTTGCACAGTACGCAAAGATTTCCCTATTTTCTTTTAAATTGTATTATCATATTTTTTCTTGTTTATTTTAATAGTTTTAGAATTTACTTAATACAGTAGACCCTCGATTATCCGGACTAAACGAGGATCGAGATGGTCCAGATAGTAAACAATCCGGATAAGAAATAAAATAAAATAATTTATAGATATTTTTCGTGTGAATGTTTGTGACGTTTGTGTACATACTTAAAGGTTGTCTTTTTAGTATTTTTAACGTACTTACAGTTCATTTATTTTTACTATGTTTGGTTATTTGATACTGACAAAATTTGTGAAACATAACATAAAATTGCCATAGCAGTGTATTTAGTGGTCCCCAAGATAATAAATAAATTTCGGATGCGTTCATTTAAAAAAAACTAAAACCTGCTACATATTTAAAAAAAATCTTTTTTTTTATCAATCCGGATAATTGAGGGACTTTAAATTTTTTTTAATAATATAATGTACTATTTTTTATTTCTTTTATTGCTTTCTTGTCTGATTTATTAATTATGTATAAATTTTTCAGATATCAATATTAATTGTATGATATTTTTCATGTTAAATATAACTGTTGATTATATATAAATTAAGTGTTTTATTTGAGTTTCCATAATATTTCTTGTCACATACATACATATGTATACACAGATTCTTTACTATTCATTTTTTCTATTATAATTATATTATATTCATTATATTATCATTAAGTAACAATTTACTGATGAAATTATTGTAATAAACGCAACATCGAAAAAAAATTGAATTGTCTTTATTGAACGTGAAAACTTTCGATAATTTATACACTTCATAATATACTTTATTTACTTTTTATACTTTATTATTTCAAAAATATTTTCACAGGCAATATAAACATTCTATATCACAAAAATGATATTTGAATTAAAAAATTTTGCGAAGATTCGATTTCAGGGTTTTTTTTGTTTTTAAATAAAGCATTATTATGTTACTGTAAATTGCTATCGATATAACATGTAACTATTTTTTCAGCCGAAACGTCTACTTCTACAAAGGCTAAAATTTTGAGTCAAAGAGGAGGCCAAAAATATTTGTGGAAAGACTACCTCTATGTTAAATGTCAAATGAATTCAGAGAAAACAATCCAGTTTTGGCGATGTGAAAAAAGTCATTTAGGCTGTAAAGGGAGGTTGTGGACCTATATGGATGGACGTTTTCATTCTCTCCGAAAAAAGCATACCTGTAACAATCAAGGAAACCTACCAAATATGGTTCCGTGTTCGATGATTATTCTGAAAAATATCGATCAGTCGTAATATTGCAATCACAATGTTGAAAAATAATCATGTTCATACACTGAGACAATAGGAGTGTTTTTAAAATTGTTGACAAATATTATAGTTAAGACATATGTAAAACACAAGTGACGAATATGCCTTTATTCCACGGTAACGTAAAGCCATAAAAAATATCGAAAAAAATCATGTAATAAAAATAATTTTATTTATTAATTGTGAATTTTATTTACTGAAAATCTTTCAAAATGTTCATGTCATATTATTTTGTTAAATATATTTTTACAAGCATTTTTTATGTTTTAAATTTAAAAAATATGTACATATCATAATTTTTTTATAGTCATCCAATAAATGTTGATTATAATTTTTTACGAAAATTTGATATCAGTTTTTTTTTCCAATAAAAGCATTATTATTTTTTAAATTTCCATCGATATACTATATAAACATATGACTATTTTTGTTTCGTTTTTTTTTTCAGTCAAACCTTCTACTTCAACAAAATTTAATATTTTGAGCCAAAGAGGGATGCAAAAATATATGAGGAAAGGCTTCCTCTATATTAAATGTCGATTAAATGCAGACAAGACAATCCAATTTTGGCGATGTGAAAAAAGTCATTTAGGCTGTAAAGCGAGGTTATGGACCTACAAAGACGGACGTTTTCATTCCCTCCGAACAAAGCATACCTGCAGCAATCAAGGAAACCTAGCAAATGTCGTTTTGCAGGTAGCTAACACTAAATTAAAATGCCTTGCCACGACTACCACGGATCTTCCAAAACAAATACGAGCTAAGCTGGTCAGTGAAGCTCCAGAAGTGATACACGGACTTCTCCCGAATCCTGATAATTCTAGGAGAAAAATTTTGAGGTATCGAGCCAAACTTCCAACCTCGCCTTCTCGAGAGAAGAAATAAATCATTAAGGCTGTAAAGCGATGTTATGGACTTACAAAGCGGATGTTTTCATTTCCTCCGAACAAAGCATACCTGCAGCAATCAAGGAAACCTAGAAAATGTCGTTTTTCAGGTAGTTAACACTAAATTAAAATGCCTTGCCACGACTACCACGGATCTTCCGAAACAAATAAGAGCTAAACTGGTCAGTGAAGCTCCAGAAGTGATACACGGCCTTCTCCCGAATCCTGATAATTCTAGGAGAAAAATTTTGAGGTATCGAGCCGAACTTCCAACCTCGCCTTCTCGAGAGAAGAAATAAATCATTAAGGCTGTAAAGCGATGTTATGGACTTACAAAGCGGATGTTTTCATTTCCTCCGAACAAAGCATACCTGCAGCAATCAAGGAAACCTAGCAAATGTGGTTTTAAAGGTAGCTAACACTTAATTGATAACTTACCTTGCCACAACTACCACGGATCTTCCGAGACAAATAAGAGCTAAGCTGGTCAGTGAGGCTCCAGAAGTGATTCACGGCCTTCTCCCGAATCCTGATAATTCTAGGAGAAAAATTTTGAGGTATCGAGCCAAACTTCCTACACCGTCTTCTCGAGAGAAGAAATAAATAGGCTGAAGTTGTATGAAAATCAGACCCGATGAGAGGATTTATTTATAAGATGTGTTTTTAATATAATGTTTCAGAGAAATGTATGCTATTTTAAATATTATACTTTCAGACATAGGTTTTGTGATTTATTAAATGAAAAAAAATGCCTACGGTGCTAGCTTTGATTTTTTTGTGTTAGAGTGAGGTTTATTTGTGTCAGATCTGAAAGTATTAATTTTGAATTTTGGTTTCTTGTATTGAGATATTTTCTCATTTCTTTTTAAATTGTGTCTATGTTTTTATTTATTAATTTAATTTAATAGTGTTAGTGTTTGCCTAACATAATATTATAATATTATATTATATTATATATTCAAATTATATTATTTATTTTGTATAATAAACCTTTTCTAATATATTTTTTTCATTTATATTTACTTTCTTGTACGATCTATTTTAATTTTTCAGTTTTCAACATAATTTGTATGATGTTTTATTCATGCTAAATAAAAAACTATGTTTATAAACTAAGTATAATGTTTTATTTGAACTTTCTCAATAATTTTTCACACATACATACATTGACTCTTTTTAACAAATGTTCAAACATTTTTCAATTTCCATTAGTACACAAAATAAAATATATGTCTACAATAATAAATTAAGGCTATGGCTTTACAGTAGTTATTTTTCTAAAAATTAAATTTTCAAATAATTTTGGAGAGATGAATTCCTATAAATTCAATGATGCTTTCAAGTTGAATATATTATAATTATTTGATTTTCGAAGAGAAAGAAATTTCAATATTTTCGCCATATGTATGTATGTATATACCTCAAACATAAAAGGAAAAATATATATTACATTTGCGATCGTTGCACAATAATTTCAATTCATTACAAACATTCAAACAGGATAATGATATCAGTAATAGACTACTTTTGTAATTTTTTTTGTGAAAATTAAAATGAATACTCGCACCTTATTGCATATTACACTGACAATGAGCAAACTATTATATAATAATATTATATAAAAAAAATTTCTGTTTCAAATTTTTATCCATTTGATTAAAATTCTATTTTAATATTACCATATAACGATTTGATAATATGCACTATTATAAAACTATCGATTTAATAGCTGTTATGAAATTAGATGGTTAACGACGTTGACACTTTAATTACTTTAATCGTGGGAGATGTGTACTCCAACATTGTACATACATATACTCATAAAACTAAATCTCATTACAAACACACAAGTTATTAAAAGTTGTTCACGCTGCTAGCTAGGTGTTTAGTACGATAGTAAATGTGACCAAAAGCGAAACGGCAGTGTTTCATCGTTTTTTCTCACTATGTAAACTTTTTGAGTGCCTTACTGAAATAGAATAAAATAATTTTAAAATGGCTTCCGAAGAAAAACAGCCGCAAAATGTTCCCGAGGAAGAGAAAATGCTGAAGGAGAAAATGAAAATAAATGAAAATCTTGTAGACGACGATGCAGAAATGGAAAAGTTGTACGCTAAAATGCCCCTCACCGAAGAAACCTCGTGTGGATTTTGGATACTCAAAAGTGATATATTTCAATGTTTTGCCAATAAGAAAATGTTCGTTTTGCTATTCGGGTTGGCAGGGTGCGTTTTTTCAGCAACATTTACATATTTCAACGGATCTATCACCACTATGGAAAAACGTTTTAAATTTTCCAGTAAAGTGACAGGTATTGTTATGATTTATCTTTTTTATCACATTTATATATTCTAAATTTTATACAGATATCATATTCAAATTAGAAAAATTTAATTTAACTCATTTCTAAAATCTAAAATATGGTGTAATTTCATGAAAAAAAAACTTTATTTATGATTTCAGGTGTAATATTAATCGGTAATGATATCACCAAATTAATATTTTCTATTATATTAAATTATTACGCATCCAGAGGACATAGACCGCGATGGATTGCATTCGGTCTTTATTGTGTAGCTTTATTTTGTTTTTTGAACACATTACCACATTTGATATACGGTTCTGGTACAGATGCCTTACAACTTACACATGAATACGGTTCTAATTCCACAAATAATATAACAGAAAATTATCAAAATAAAATGCTGTGTTCAGAAAAAGGTAAATGAAAATGAAATTCGAATATTAAAATTTTTGACTGTTAAAAACAATAAGTGATCAATTGATTTTAGACGAAGAACTATGTGATTTAGGAGATGGTAGCTTAATACCACCCATGATATTGTTTGTTTCTCAACTGATTGGTGGTGTTGGAGGTAGTTTATACTACAGTTTGGGCTATTCTTATATGGATGACAACATAAAAAAGACAAAATCGCCATTGATTATAGGTAAGAAAACGCCGTTAAAATGAGTTAGAGACTAATAGTATAATAGTATAATATGAAATCTAAATATAAATTCAAAATTTTTTTTAAACAAATCTCCAATATTAAAATTGATCTTGTAATTGATCAAAGAAAATTTCAGACCATATTTCACACTAAATTAAATGTCATTTCACAGGCTTTTCATACTTTGTGAGAATGTTAGGACCAGCATTGGGTTATGCAATAGTATCTGCATGCTTGAAAATGTACATATCGCCTACACTGTCACCAGCAATTAACAATTCTGATCCAAGATGGTTAGGAGCCTGGTGGGTGGGTTGGATTATTTTAGGTACTGTCTTAACAATTTTCACAACGTGTTTAGCAATGTTCCCCCACACATTACCTAGAGCTGCAGCTAGAAAAGAATATATACGTCAAAAAAGCAATGCTTCAGAAGTTATTTCAGAAAAACCATCCCTAAAGGGTATGAAATTTTTTTTTTTAATATAATAACAGTCGCAAGATTATTATTTCAAAGAATTATGAATTCATTTTTAGACATGTTGAAGACACTGAAAAGACTTATAAATAACAGAGCTTACGTTTACATTCAATTGAATACAATATTCTGTGTGTTCGGCTTTAATCCATATTGGGTCTATCTTCCAAAATATATAGAGATACAGTATAAACAATCTGCTTCTGTGGCAAGTTTCGCCACAGGTTCTGTGGGTCTAGTCTTTGCAGCGATAGGAGTAATATTAGGAGCATTAGTTGTTCAAAAATTCAAACCAAGAGCTCGTTATATGGCCACCTGGAATACCTTTACTGACTTTTCATTATTTTTGGGAGTTGTCATGTATTCTGTTCTTGGATGCCCTGCCGCCGATAACCAAATTCAAATATTCGAAAACGGGCAGTAAGTACATTTTATTGATGAAATACGACCTGATATCCTGTTGATCGTACAAAAATATTTTTATTTTAGATTGAATTCAAACATGCAATGCAATGCAAATTGTTATTGTGATTACGTTAAATTTTCTCCTGTGTGTTCTGTCGAAACTTCTGAAATGTTCATTTCAGCATGTCATGCTGGTTGCACTCAAAAAACTCCATTAAATGGATCGATTGTAAGCAGCTAGTGTTATCCCCTCAATTTTATCAAAATAATATGTGCTAGCTAAAAATAGATATATTTTTTTTTTAGTTATTCACTAATTGCTCTTGCATTCCATCTATAAATAAATCCTATCTCAATGAACTGAATGGACATTATGGTGGATCAGCAATGGCTGGAACTTGTCCACTAGATTGCGATTACTATTTTTATTTATTTATTGCAACTGCTAGCATCATCAAACTATTTGGTTCTATGAGCAGAGTGACAATATTTTTAGTATCAATCAGGTAATTAATTACTCGAATTAACTTACTTTAAAATTGAACATTTGACTATTATAATTAAAAATTCTTTCCAAAGGTGTGTCGAAGAGCGAGACAAAACTATATCATTGGCTATTTGCATGGCAGTTCTCAGCATATTTAGTTTAATTCCTTCTCCAATATTCTTCGGATATATAATAGGTGAACATTTAGAAATCTTAGATATGCCATTGATGACATATCAATGACTCATTTAATTTAAATTATATTATAGATTCGACGTGTCTCGTGTGGGGAAAGACATGCGCTGGAAATGGAAATTGTTGGTTTTTCAATTCCCCTCTGTTGAGACAAAGATTAAACTACAGTGCAGCTGTATTCCTTCTAATCGGAGTGATATTCAATATTTTCATAATAAGAAATCTGAAAAATGTGAATATGTTCGACGAGGTTCCAGTGGATGATCAAAAGCCAGATGAAAAATCTAAAAACACAAAAAATCCTAATGAAATAAAGTCCTGAAAACATTGTATGATAAATATTAAAATAATACAATCTCATTATTTAGACGATCAACAGGTACTTGTTGATTAATAAAAAACACGACTTTGACAATCCTCCTCTTTTTACAACGGAAAAATTCCTATGAAGTTTATGATATAAATTATCTCTTTTCAATCATACCAGTTGCTTTTATATAAAATTTAACTCATAAAATAGAGTTTTTTTTTAAATATGTACATAACTATAGTAGGCATGGCAAAAGGCGGTGCACGGGTGAATCCGGCCCGCAGCGATATTTACTTAATAATAAAAAAAATATTTAACCGAAATATTAATTTAAAATCATACGATGTCAATGAAAAAAAAGTTTATAAATAATTTAAATAAAAACAAGTTAGTGGAGTATGAGAATTGAAAGAGGTCATCATATTTTTTGAAAATGAAACAGACAATCATTTCCTGAACTGAAATAGGCCTCTTGGCAAAACGATTTTTGCTTTTCGATCAGTATTCTGAATTATTCGAATGAGTTATATTTTAAATTGCAAAGAAAATAAATAAATTATGGTATTTGGAGTATTCAATGTTATCAGAGCATTTATGGTCAAATCATTACATTTTTTGAAAAATGTTACGAAAGATTTCCAAAATTATAGTTTACTTATTTTAAAACTACAAGAAAATTTCAAAGAAATTGAAAATGGTTCATTATTTTTTTACTAGATATGTCTTTATCCCGGGACGACCCAAAAAAATTTCAATCTGGCTCGCCATCTGAAACAATTGCCTACCCCTGCTCTATAGTATTGAAAATACTTTTAGTTATCATGTTTGTTTGTTTTTCATAAAAATTTGTAAATTTTTTATATAATATTATACCTTTCATGAAAAATATCTCTTTTGATCGATAAAGTATTTTTTTTATATTATATAAGATATCATATTTACATTTGTAATGTTTACTGAAAAATAATTTTTCATGTTATTCTGATTGAAATATAATATGTACTAACCGCGTTGTAAAATCAACAATCTTATCTTTCAAATAAACAACTTTACATCATATTTTTTTATGTTATTATTTTATGAAATAGTTTGCTTCTGAAAATTATGATCCCATTGTGTGTGAAAAAAAATGGTTGTAATAGTTTTCTGTGTAAATACATATGTTTTAGTAATGAAATAATAAAACTTTATCTATTGAAGTTTAATATAATTGAAAATGCCTTATGTTTTAAAATTTTAAATTATTTCTGTTTTATATAAAAAGAATCCTCGAAAATATTTTTCATACATCGAAATTAAATCAAGTGAAATTAGTTATCACAGATACATTTTCCGTCAATTTCATTTCATTTTTGTTAGGTATGATGATAAAGATTATTAAATTAATTTATAAAATACATTTATTCTTGCACATAATTGATTTTAAATTTCTAATATTATATTTCATTCAGCTTTATTTCATAAAGCTGAATGTTTAACCAGTGGCACTAATAAAACTATAACACATTTTCATATAAAAATAATTCAAATTTGTATCCATTTAATTACAAATCAATTCGAATATCGCCTAAGATGATTCATTAATATGCTCCATTACAAAACGATCGATTTAATAGCCCAGTTAGAAAACGAAACAGTTTCTTATCAGCAGCGACATTTTAACGACTTGAATTTCGTGAGATGTGATCCCAGTCATGTTATATTATATTTTTTCGCCCAAACAAATCTCATCACAAACATACAATGATCAGGGTTTTCATAAAACGAACCATTTTTTTCTCGCATAATTTTTTTTTAAATTTATTAACAAACATACAATGATCAGGGTTTTCAGAAAACAAACTTTTATTTTCTCACATAAAATGGTTTTTTTAATTTATTTACAAACATTATTCCAAAATATAATTACTAATATTACTCACAACCTTTTCTGATTTTTCTTGTAATTTTTTTATTCTCTCTTGTAAAAGCTGAACGGTTTCGACCCGAAATATGAATCTAAATTTTTTTGCATTCATATTTTTTTAATTCAGTGAATATTCTAATAATCAATATAGGTAATAATCTGAAAATGTGATATTTGGCAAATACAGTAGATGTAATAGTATTTCCCGATTTAGTTTTTTTTTATTTTTTCATCTGTAATTTTAGTTTTGTGAAGACACGCACTATCGCGTTGAAAATTCTTTTGGAAAAATTCATGTTTTTTCCTTCAGCTTTTGATTCATTGTGTGTGTATGTCAATAATACGCTTCTGAAATTAAGATTTCGCTTGTTTTTAATAATTTTTAGTAGTTCAGTTTTATGCTTGGCCAATTAATACGGCATCCAAAAACCAATGCTGCTTATTTTTTAGGTGATTTAAATATGTTTGTGTTGTCGACGTTGAAGATACGAGTCTTTGTTATAGTTCTTCTATAGTTTGGCGAGAATCTTATTCAATTAGAGATTTCGGTGTGTCGTCATCGAAATTTGAGGGTCTTCCTGGTCAAGGATCATTCTATAATTCCCTATTACCCAATTTAAATCGTCGAAACCAAAATTGACATATGTTTATTGTCAGCACTGATCTATACAACTCTTTAATAGTTTTTGTAGCTTCTATGGCATTTAGGCCCAGATTATAAAAAACGAATTTATTCTTCGTTAATTTAGAATTGTGACATTTTTACCCTTAATTATAAAATAATATTTATAACACAAAAACTAAAGCTGACGAACAACACTACCAAAAAACTTACAAGGATGTTTATTCCGCCGTGTCTGGACACAAATTGAACTCAAACGAGAGCATTTAAAATAATAGTTTATTTCCTGGAAACCCTAATATGTGTTGTTGACACTGTTACATGCGATTTTAACATAATACATTAGTGATAGTGATGTTACGAGCAGCAGTAGTGTTGCATCGCTTTGTTACACGTTATGTAAATTACTTTTGTATTTATATAAAATAATTTGAATATGACGTGTGAAGAAAAACGGTCGGAAAATGTTTCCGAAAAAGAAAGGATGCTTCCTGTCGATGAAGAAGCAGAAGTAGAAAAGTTGTACGCTGAAATGCCTCTGACTGAAGAAACTACGTGTGGATTCTGGATATTCAAAAATGATGTATTTCAAAATTTTGCCAATAAGAAAATGTTTGTTTTACTCTTCGGGTTTACTGGATGCCTTTTCGCTTCGACGTTTTCATATTTCAACGGATCTATCACCACTATAGAAAAACGTTTCAAATTTTCCAGTAAAGTGACAGGTATTTGTTATGATTTATCTTTTTTATATCATGTGTTTATTCAAATTTGGTATAGACTTCATCACCGAATTACATAAACATTCGTCAAAATTAATTATTTGACTAATTCCTAAAAAATTAAATAGTTTAAAATCATAAAAAAATTAAGTCTTTCAATTTATCGTTTTGATATGATTTCAGGTGTTATTTTAGTTGGTAACGATATAACCAAATTAGTACTTTCTGTTATACTAAATTACTATGCGTCCAAAGGACATAGACCACGATGGATTGCATTTGGCTTGTATTGTGCAGCTTTATTTTGTTTTTTAAATACATTACCACATTTAATATACGGTTCTGGAACAGATGCGCTGCAACTTACATATGAATACGGTTCCAATTTCACAAATAATATAACTGAAGATCATCAAAATAAAATTCTATGTTCAGAAAAGGGTAAATTAAAATGAAATGCGAATATTAAAAATATTTTCAATTATAATTGATTATGTATGAATTTCAGATGAAGAAGAATGTAATTTAGAAGAAGGTAGTTTAATACCACCCATAATATTGTTTGTTTCTCAACTTATTAGTGGTGTTGGAGGTACTTTATACTACAGTTTGGGTTATTCTTATATGGATGATAATATAAAAAAGGCAAAATCACCAATAATTATAGGTGAGAAAAATCCTTTTAAATAAATTAGAAATTAATCAAAAAAAATCACTTGAAAATATTTTTTAAAACCTCCTTGATATTTTACACTAAATTACATTTCACAGGTTTTTCATACTTTGTGAGAATGTTAGGACCAGCACTGGGATATGCAGTAGTATCTGCATGTCTAAAAATGTACATATCGCCTTCTCTATCACCAGCAATTAACAATTCTGATCCAAGATGGTTAGGAGCCTGGTGGGTGGGTTGGATTATTCTAGGAACTGTCTTAACAATATTCACCACGTGCTTAGCAATGTTCCCTCACACATTACCTAGAGCTGCAGCCAGAAAAGAATATGTACGTCAAAAAAGCAGTGCTTCAGAAGTCGCTTCAGAAGTAGCTCCAGAAAAACCATCTCTCAGTGGTAGGAAAATACGTTCATACATTATACAGAGTATTAGGTGGGCCTGTGCAAAGTCTTTAGGGGGAGATAGATCATGTAATTTGGAATATTTTAAAGTAAACATACCTTAGTCCAGGAGTCGGCAAACTTTAAAACATCAAAACTTTTAATGTAAAAATTTGATGTTCGACGGGCCAGATAGCAAACTCGAAGATATTTATGTATATGAGTAATTCTACTCAATGTGCAATAAGAAAACTGATTTTTTTTATTTTGAAAAGTTAAAACTGATCGATCTAAAAACAATTTTAAAAGCTGAATCCGGCCCGCGGGCCGGAGTTTGCCAATACCTGCCTTAGTCCAAAGTATTATAGTTTTCGAGTTCTTGTTATTTTTTTCGATTTCTGAGAAAAATCAAAAATCTTGCACTTGCACACTAATAATTTTCAAATGAAAGGTAAAATGGTAAAAAAACTTGTTAAAGTAAAAAGAAACTGGTGTTTTTTGAAAATTTTTGTTTAAAAAAAAAAACGAACCTCAAATATTTCAAATTTTATTAAAATCATCTCTGTTTAAAGCCCTTTTGATTGATATATCAAACATGTAGATATCTAACCAATTTAAAAAACTAGGGTAAATTTGTAGCTTAAATAATTTTCTACAAAAAAGGTAAAATAACATTTTTTTGTAGGAGTCACCATTTTTTTCTTTTTTGAACCATTTGATTTTTAAGAAATTTTCGTACTCCCCACGTACATATCGTTGAGGATGCCATATTGTCTTAAAACCGAATTATTTTCAAAACGGTATGTTTACTTTAAAATATTCCAAATTACATGATCTATCTCCCCTTAAAGACTTTGCACAGGTCCACCTAAAACACCCTGCATATATTCGACGATCATATTTCACGAAATTCTTAATATATTTTCAGATATGGGAATGACACTGAAAAGGCTTATAAAGAACAAAGCTTTTGTTTACATTCAACTGAATACAATATTTTGTGTGTTCGGTTTTAACCCATATTGGGTATATCTTCCAAAATATATAGAGATACAATATAAAAAATCTGCTTCTACAGCAAGTTTCGCCACAGGTTCTGTGGGCCTAGTTTTTGCAGGTATAGGAATAATGTTAGGAGCAGTGATTGTTCAAAAATTCAAACCACGAGCTCGTTATATGGCTACCTGGAACGCCATTACCGACTTTTCATTATTTTTGGGAGTTATAGTGTATTCTTTACTTGGATGTCCTGCCGCTGATAACCAAATTCAAATATTTGAAAATGGGCAGTAAGTTCATTTTATTAATTAATGAATGGGATCTGATATCCTGTTGGTCTTGAAAAAATATATTTATATTTTAGATTGAATACAAACATGCAATGTAATGCTAACTGTTTTTGTGATTACGTAAAATTTTCTCCTGTATGTTCTGTTGAAACTTCTGAAATGTTTATTTCAGCATGTCATGCTGGTTGCACTCAAAAAACTTCGTTTAACGGATCAATTGTAAGCATTTAATGTTATTCCTTAAATTTTATCGTAATAATATATACTATTTTATTTTTTTAGTTATTTACTAATTGCTCCTGTATACCATCTGCAAATAAATCATATGTTGATGAAATGAATCCACATTATGGTGGATCAGCAATGGCCGGAACATGTCCTCTGGATTGTGATTATTATTTTTATTTGTTTATTGCAACTGCTAGCATCATTAAACTGTTTAGCTGTATGAGCAGAGTCACAACATTTTTAGTATCAATCAGGTAATAAATTATGTAAATAAACTACATTAGAATCGAGCGTTCAACTAAATATAAATTCCTTTCAAAGGTGTGTCGAAGAACGAGATAAAACAGTATCTTTGGCAATTTTAATGGCAGTTCTCGGCATATTTAGTTTCATTCCTTCTCCAATATTCTTCGGGTATATTATCGGTAAGTATTTTGAAATCTTAATTATACCATCGAATATCAATATGTATTAATAATTCATTTAATTTAAATTATAGATTCGACGTGTCTTGTGTGGGGAAAAACATGTACTGGCAATGGCAATTGTTGGTTTTTCAATTCCGCATTGTTGAGAAAAAGATTAAACTACAGTGCAGCTACATTCCTTCTGATCGGAGTATCGTTCAATTTTTTCGTAATACGAAATCTGAAAAATGTGAATATGTTCGACGAGGTTCCAATGGTTGATCAAAATACAGATGAAAAATCTAAAAACATTGTGAAACAAAATGAAACAAAGACCTGAAAATATTGTACGATATTATAAAATATATTGTTAAAATATATTATTAAAATATATTATTAAGATATTATTAAAATCTCTTTATTTCAACGTTCAACAAGAATTTTTTAATTAAAAATCACACGACTTCCGCAACCTTCCTCCTTTTAAACAGTAAATCTCCTACAAAATTCACAATATGAACCATAGCTTTTCAATATTACTAGTTACTTCCATATGAAAATTTTCCTTATAAGATAAAGTTCGTTTTAAAATATATTATATAACTGCTGAACTAGAAATACATACATCCACATCCATCCATCCATCCCAAACATCAGTTTTCCTGAAAATTTATGGTTGAGTTGAACAATTTTTTTTATTATATTTTTCATTAAAAAAAATCGCTTCAGTACAATAACTGTTCAACATAGTTTTTGAATATTTGCTGAAAAATAATTTATCACATACTAATTACCGGGCTTTACGCTTTGTAAAATCAACAATTTTATCTTTCAAGCAAATAGCATTACATCAAAAAAATTTCGTATGATTTTTTTCAAGCTTTTTATTATTTCGAAATAGTTTAGATACAGGCTTGTTCAATATTTCGGTATGCGAGGGCCACTTTGGCCGAAATGTACAAACATCGGGGGCCACTTATAAATTTCAAATTTTAAAATTTCAATCGTTATAAATTCAAAACATAATAGGTATTAAAATATTGGTAAAGTTATTTATCTCCATTATAAAACCATTTCGACGAGTAAATTTCGGAATAAATGCTGTTCATTTATGGGCGCATACGCGTATGTTTTGTGCGAGCCATTTTTTGATAGCTGTCTTAACTTGCGTTTTTTGCGACATTTTTTCACTATCGTGATTTATTTTATGGATGATTTGTCTTATTATATGATTCTTGGATCGATTTGTTTTAATATTTTCGAGATGAATGCTAATTTCAACGATATAAATAATCCAACAAATGAAATTTTAGGCGCTATCGGAGCCATAACACGGTCATTCACAAGCATCGTCGATTTGCATTTTTTTTTTAAATTTAACGATAAAATTCTTATATTTTGATTAGAATGTATTTGAAAAAATCGATTCTTCAATAATTCAAAAAAAGAATATTAATTTTCCTCGAATTACAGAATAATTCGAAACAAGCTCAAAACTCTGTGTAAAAAGTGGGGGCCAGTCGCTCGAGTACTGACAATGAGTGCCAATCTGGCATCGTGGTGGCCCTTTGGACAAGCCTGGTTTAGAATCTGTCCGAAAAGGTTATATGCGTACATATGTTACATAGTGTACGTTTTAGTACGATATTCAAATCGTAAAAATGTACTTAAGGATTAAAGATTTAGTAAAGTCCGGCCGATTGATTAAAGATTCGGCAATCACAACTAATTTACGATTTAAATTATTTTGATAGTTGAAAGTTTTTAATTTAAAAATTATTTGTCTTATTTATGACACTTGTAAATTTTCTCATTATTCGTAGATTAGAGTAAAATGTTTTTGTTATCACTAGTGAATCTTTTATCATGTCGTGAAATAAATTTTGTTCTTATAACGTTCATCATGTCATGTTACGTAATTTTATTAATATTTTTTAATTTTTAATGAAAATTCTACTCTGAAAAATATCCATATATTTCATTTTGCACGATTTTACGTTTAAAAGATCAAGTGATTCTTTATAAAAAAAATATATATACGAAAAAAAAAACTATATTTTTTTAATGAAATTCTAAAAAAATTTTTATAATGAAATTTTCAATAAAAAAGTGCGAAAATAAATTCCTATATTACAGAAATTATTTATTTTTTGAATAAAACCAACGAAACAAAAACGTTCAATCCGCGCTTTGCCAAGGTATTCGACTATTACAAACTAATCCCGCCGCCTTCCAATATAAACTAATCCCGCCGTTGAAGCACTGAACGGACAACTAACGACATCTAGTATCGCGCTAGTAAAACGATATTTTATAAAATAAAAATTCATATTTAAAATTTATATCAGATTGATTATCGATTGCAAGTTTGTTGGAATATCACCACAAAATAATTTGACGTTATAGAACGATCGATTTAATAGCCCAGTTAGAAAATTAGCTTGTGTCTTATCATCAACGGTGACACTTTAATGAGTTCAATTTGAGATATGTACCTATATACTACAGACTTATTTATTCACATCAGTAAATCTCACAACAAACAAAGGTGTAAATTATTTCTAGTCTTTATTTTTGGACCATTTATAAAAATGATCTAATCTAATTCACAACGGAAGAATTTCATTGTGATAAATACTCATGTATCTCATCAAAACTGCATAAAACAATTTTAAAATGGTAACTAAAGAAAACCCGGCAGAAAATGCCGTTCCTGAGAATGAGAAGATGCTCCGTGTCGACGACAATGCAGAAATTGAAAAATTATATGCTGAAATGTCCCTCACTGATGAAACAACGTGTGGATTTTGGATATTCAAAAGTAAAAGATTGCAAAGGTTCGCTAACAAAAAAATGTTTGTTTTAATATTTGGATTAGCGGGGTGTGTTTTTTCTTCAACATTTTCATATACGAATGGATCTATTACCACAATAGAAAAACGTTTCAAGCTTTCCAGTAAAGTAACAGGTATCATTTATACTTTTTAAAACATACTAATTCTAAATATTATATTGAATATGAAAAATATTTGATGATTAAACAACTGACCAAACTCATCCTTGGAAAATTTCAATTTTATACTAATTCTGAAACTTTTCTAATTAAAAAAAATATATGTATGTCATTACAATATAATTTCAGGTGTAATTTTAGTTGGTAATGATGTAACAAAATTAATATTTTCTGTAATATTGAACTATTATGCGTCCAAAGGAAATAGACCACGATGGATTGCATTCGGTCTTTACTGTGTAGCTTTATTTTGTTTTTTGAATACGTTGCCACATTTAATATATGGATCTGGTTCAGATGCCCTACAACTCACATATGAATATGGTTCTAATTTTACAAGTAATCTTACTGAAAACTATGGAAACAAATTGCTGTGTTCAGATAAGAGTACATAATTAAAAATATAGTTGAAATTTAAAGAAAAAAAGATGATAATTATGGTTCAATAAATGAATTTCAGATTTAGAGGAATGTAATTTAGAAGAAGATTTAGAAGGCAGTTTGATACCACCCATAATATTATTTATTTCTCAACTGATAAGTGGTATTGGGGGCAGTTTGTATTACAGTTTGGGCTATGTTTATATGGATGATAACATAAAAAAGACAAAATCGCCATTAATTATAGGTAAGTCTCTTCAAAATAAATTATTTCATGTAAGAAATGTGAAATGAAAAAAAAAAACTAAAAATTGACTGAACAATTTGCAAATCATATAGGAATAACAACATCACTATTGATTTCTTAAACTAAATCTACTATAATGTATAATATAATACATACAATTACCGATGATATTTTACAGGATTTTCATTCTTTGTGAGAATGTTAGGACCAGCACTGGGGTATGCAGTTGTATCTGCATGTTTAAAAATGTACATATCACCTTCACTATCACCCACAATTAATAATTCTGATCCAAGATGGTTAGGAGCTTGGTGGATGGGTTGGATTATTTTAGGTACTGTTTTAACAATATTCACCACGTGTTTAGCAATGTTCCCTCACACATTGCCCAGAGCTGCAGCCAGAAAAGAATATATACGCCAAAAAAGCAATGCTTCAGAAGTAGCTCCAGAAAAACCATCTCTCAGTGGTATGAAAATATTATTATTTTATGTATGATTTTGAAATCCATATCTTATAATATTCTGAATTTCTATTTCAGATATGGGAGTAGCATTAAAAAGGTTATTGAGAAACAAAATTTACGTTTACCTTCAATTGAGTACAATATTCAGTATATTTGGTTTTAATCCATACTGGATCTACTTTCCGAAATATATTGAAATACAATATAAAAAGTCTGCATCTGCAGCAAGTTTTGCCACTGGTTCTGTAGGTCTAGTTTTTGCAGCTCTAGGCATATTACTAGGAGCTATGATTGTTCAAAAATTCAAGCCAAGAGCTCGTTATATGGTCATCTGGAATACTATAACTGACCTTTCATTCCTTATTGGCATTATTATGTATTCTTTTCTTGGCTGTCCTGCTGCTGACAACCAAATTCAAATATTTGAAAATGGACTGTTAGTTAACTCATTTTTAACCATTGAAATACCAAATATTATGTTTACTATAAATATACATATTTTAGATTTAATACCAATTCACAATGCATTGCAAACTGTCATTGTGACTATGTGAGATTTTCTCCTGTATGCTCTGTTGAAACATCTGAAATGTTCATTTCAGCATGTCATGCTGGTTGCACTCAGAAAACTTTATTAAACGGATCATTCGTAAGTAATTCATTATTATTCTTAGAATTATATGGATATACTATTTTCCATATATTTTTCCAGATATTCACGAATTGTTCTTGCATTCCATCTATAAATAAACCATTTGACAATCTAATTGTAAGTTCATATAACGGCGGTTCAGCAGTACCTGGAGCATGTCCGCTAGATTGTGATTATTATTTTTATTTGTTTCTTGCAACTTCTAGCATTATTAAACTAATCGGTGCTTTGAGCAGGGTCACGTCGTTTTTAGTATCAGTCAGGTAATTGTATGCTTAAGATTTTTGATCCCTTGAATAACGTACCCAAACAGTAAAATATTTTTCTTGATAATAAGATGTGTTGAAGAACGAGATAAAACAATATCATTGGCAATTGGTATGGTGGCTGTCAGTACATTTACGTTTATTCCTTCTCCTATATTATTCGGTTACATCATGGGTAAATCTCAAAAAATATTTAATTAAAATAATTTTCAAATAGCATGCTAATTTTGTTTCAATTATAGATTCCACTTGCCTTGTTTGGGGAAAAACTTGTACTAATAAAAACGGAAACTGCTGGTTTTATAATTCGGTGTTATTGAGAAAGAGATTTAATTATAGTGCAGCTATCTTCCTCTTTATAGGATCATTATTTGATCTTTTGATATTAAAGAACATTAAAAACATAAATATGTTCTATGACGAAACAAAAAATGAAATGAAAAATTAAGCATTTCAAAGGGTCACCTCCCGCTTGTTACATGCACCCCACTCTATGTCAGCTTAGTAGGGTGTTCAGCAACACTAGGCAGAACTACGGGTGTCACATTACATTAAATTAAGCATAATAAAGCCTTAATTTTAAAGTTAAAATAAAGCATTTACTTTAATAGATTATTACCGATTTATATAAGCATCCAACCCTTTTCCCTCCCATCCAAAAAAAACCTTTTAAATGTGCTTTTGGCATATTTCATCAAAACTTTGCTTAATATAAAACAGGTGGGATTCAATTCTGGCCGGTTGTAGAGGGAAAATCCCCTTTAACCCATAATAAACCGCCTGGCCTCTACAAAAAAAATTATTTACTACGTTAGCAGCGACATCTAGTTTTAGTAAGTAAAAATTAGTTAGTTGAAACTAGCAACATCTAACCCTACATAATTTGAAAAAACTGCACGCTATTTAAGTCAAAGCATCGTTTCGACAATTAGAACTAGGGACACCCATCTAAATCTAAAAAAACCAACCTTAAAACCCACCCTTTAAAACTCCAACGGCCCCAAAACTGCAGTTATGCAACTTGGGTTCTACTATACTTACATTTACTATTTAAATCGCATTCATAGATTCTACTTACTTATCGAAACTTCAATCTGAAAACATAAATATACTTACTAATACAAGCATTTTCTGTAAGACCACACCGTGTTACCAGTCCATATTCAACGTTAACCCTTCTAATAGCAGGGCATAACTATGCAATGACCCGTTACGTTACAAAATTTTTTTTTATACCAACACTCCACTAATCAATTTAAGTTACCCCAAAAATTTACCAAGTTACCCTTACGCCATCTTTAGATTCGTCCATTCCACTTTAAAAAAAAAACTAAGTTACCCTACGCCATCTTCAGATTCGTCCATTCCACTTAAAAAAAAACTAAATTACCCCAAAAATTTACCAAGTTACCCTTACGCCATCTTTAGATTAGTCCATTCCAAAAAAAAAAAAAAAACCCGCCCTATATTTCTTGAAACTTAAAGATTTATCCCCTTCAATAATTTTATGAATACTACTGCTGCTTACAATACCAACTCTAAATCAACCATTAAATACTACATATAAAAGGACCCATGAAGTTATAAAATAAAAAATATATTCTTAGGTCATTGCTTCTAAAAAAATTTACCAGTAAAACAGGTTAAAATAAGATGACAACAACTTCTTATTAAAAGACTTTTATTTTTGGGCTGAAATAAAAATAATAGAAGGATGATGGATGGATATAGAATTATAACACGTAAAATAATACAAATTGATCCTTTTGTTAAATACTTACATATCTTTACCTTGACCTTGTACCTTATACATATTTATTACCATACCAGGATTATGATTAAATACTTTTTGCTTTTGATCGTCCACCAACCCACCCTCTACAACCATAGCAAAAAATATTTAACAAATCCATCAAAACACCAAACTCAACTATCCTTGTTGATAACAAATTTAACCACATCTTTGACCATCTTGAAGATATATTCACATCATTCGTTGCAACCTAAACCAGGAATCATTAAAAGAAATCACAATACCTTAAAGACATATTCAAATCACAACAACCATCAATACGATCTAAACCAGGAATCAATCGTTGAGAAATCACAATACCTTGTAGATGTTTACCATTACCTGGAAGGGGAACTCACTTAACCACATTCACCACACCTAGAACACTTTAACTTCATTAGAACTGAACTGCACAAAACAAATATTAGCTTCGGTATTTGAAATACTTCAAATAAAAACTTAAATATTTCATTTTGATATCACACAACGGGTTGCTTGATATCTACGATATTTTCACAGCTTCTGACAGAGTTTCCAAAGTCATGTATTTATGATCAAATGAAGTTACAATTAGATGCGTATAGGAATATTTAACACAGGTCTTCAATCCATCACAAAAAAATATCCACCTACCTTTCAAGTGTTGTCTGATGTACTCCAAATTAATGCAATTAAAAAAAGAACTCCAAAAAACAAATCCTCAAACCTAAAGTGAATGAAATATTCCTAGAAAAAATGTTCCAATAAATGAAACAAGTGATGTGAAAAAAGGCTTCGGATGATATGAAACACCGAAGAAAAAATTGACGAGTAAAAAATACTGTATGAAAAAAATGCTGCTGGTTGATGAATTCACATAAGTCGGGGAGTGAAGATTGAAGACAAATTATACATGACTTTGGCAACCCATATGTCAATGCCAACTATCGACCAATTTACTAGTGCAAAAGATAAAAATAATATTACAAATTGAAACAACCGTGATAACACTATCACGGCGACTGGTAACACTAGGAAATTCGAACGAATAGCGAGCACAATAGAAAAGGTTGGATTGTAAATCCTACCTTGAGCATCACCAACCGCACCACCACCTTCCACCGTTGCACCAGCAATTGTAGTATCGCCCGTAACAGATCCATCGAAGCCTTTCGAAGAAAATAAAAATATGAATATCAAGCCGATCAATGAGAATATTGTAAAAACAAAATAGGACAATTTCATACCAGTCATTTCGAGATTAGAATCGTCCTCGCCAAAGTTTCCATCATCATTATTTGTACCTTCATCGTCGTCTTCCCACATGGAATCGTTGAATTCCGGTTCCATTTTGGGAGCCACAGCCGCATTATCATCTTCGTCCGCAATTGTGACAAAGTCATCTTTAACATTACCGGACGGACCGGGTTCTAAGGGGTCTACACATTTTCGTTTTGCGGGCGCGGGTTGTGAAGAGGATGCATTACTAGTGGTCACAGAGGGTCTGCTCGGTCTTTTAATAGCTACAGGATTTGTCAAAGTCTTACTATCTAACGTATCAGTCTCAGGTTTGATCATCGATTGGCGCTGCTGCGACGATCTGGGTCCGGGTCTCGACGACGGTTTTGGCTTAGGAGTGGGCGCACCCTCGTCGTTTTGATTACCCGTCAACCCTTTAACTTGGAGTTGCTCCGCGGTACTAATAAAGGAAGCTAACTCCTCTTGCTTAACATTAACTTCTCCCTGGTACATAAACTGAAGTAAATCTTTTAAAACAGCGTAACTAACGTCTTTTAAAAATACTGCAACAAACAAAAATTTGGGTTAAAAACAGAAACGACACTATATAAATAGTTCAAAATGAAAAATCTTATTTACCTATAGGATGCTGCGTAGGATTCATTTTGAACAAATCCTGGAAATATGGCGAGCAGACGGATAAAACAATTTTGTGCGCTTGCAACATCCGACCCTCGGCGGCTAAGGTGACGTCCACGAGGTCCCCCCTGGAGAGTAGACCGTGGAAACCCGTTGAAAGATTTGAATGGAAATTGTTCCAACATAGCGAGAACTGTTCGTCCGACGCCATGGCGGACTTCTGACTAGTGACTTCTGGAAACAAAACAAAAACAAAAATTAACCCACTTTTGCAACAAAGATAAATTTCTATGAGGAAAAGGCATGCAGGTTGCAGGATGTCGTTGATGTTGAAGGATTACTTTGGGCGGGCGATGCGCCAACTTCGCGCGTCCGCCATTTTGTGCACCGCCCAAAACCAAACATGTTACAAAAGAGCAAAAAAAAAAAAAAAAAAACGAACAACGCGATAAACGATGAGTAAATAAGGAAAGTTTATTTAGTTAAATTATTTAGATAAACTATTTAAATACAAAAGACCGACGCGCAGTACATTAGCGACATACACGAATGACGACACAATTGTACAAAATTTGGATATTTCAATGAATTAATTGTAGGGCACTAACCTAAACTGAACAATGTGTGTCGTGTAATCCCCTGGTAGACATTTAAAGGGCTGAGTAGGCCCAACTAGTGTAACGTGCTAAGCACGCGGCGATGCGCCTGTCTCGGGGTACGGCCGGCGACGTAATGACGCCATGGACAACTTTACCCGCTCTAGAGCGCGCCTCTTGAAAGCGTATGCCAAATAGTACCAAGCTAATTTATTATTTATAACTTATTGAAGAGTTTTCAGTTGATCAAACTGCTTATTTATTTATTTTTATTGTATTTTAATTTTTTTTTTAATTTTTGATGTGCGTATTTTGAGTTTTCTTTTGTAAAGTATTCAACTTGAATCGGTCCAACGGTAGCCACAAAAATCCAGTGACGTATTGTAGACGAAACGCACCGAAAAATATTGCGACCCAAAAAAATACCGAAGTGAAATTTTATTGAATTTCAATACCTATATTTATTATGTTAAATTCGGAAATATTTTTTCGAGTGTTAATTTAAAAAAAAAATTGTATAATAACGTCAATTCAATCAGAATTATTGAAATTATTCACGTAATTTAAAACTTATTTAATTATCGTTTTTCAACAAACTATTGTTGAAAACATAAAATCAATTAGCACCGCTTTCATCTGACAAAATTGTTTCGATTTCAAATTTGGTAATCATAAAGACCTCGAACACTACACCACTGTAAAATCAATATGGCGACTAGCGTCACCCGCGGAGGAATACGTTGGCGTGGTCGACGGTGGCGCCCGACGCCGGGTAGCGGTAGCCGGTCGTAATACAAAAATAACGAACTTGCCTCTTGAACAATAACAAATCCTTTGCATTGTTTTTACGTGATAACTACGCTCATTTGTCGAAAAATAATGCTATCCTATGATTTTCTTGGATGTTATAATTGTATTTTTAAGTCAATTACGATTTCAAAATATTTCATGAAAATATAACTGCCGTTCAATATGTTCTATACTACGTATGTTAATTCAATACTAAATACTATGTTGCAAATTTATAGAACTAGATTAGTATAAAATACAAAAAACTTCTTCCAGCTCTATACATAGTCGGCATTTTGCTTGAAATCTAGTACCAAAACAAACAGTGCACTTGCAGCTGTTATTTCAAGGTCAGCGTTGACATTCTCTATGTTTGCCAAGCTTGGAGATTTCGATACGCTTTTTTTTATTATCTCATATCAGTTACATGAATTTATTTCAAAAGTAATAAGTAGGTACTATTTAAATTAAAAAAACAAAACAAAATTTAAAATATTATTCTCGAATATTTTACTATTAATTGTAAGTATGTATTACAATTTCATTTTACAGGCCTAATTGTAAGTGTGTGTCGTGTACATAGTAGGTATTTCACAAAAAAAATACGTTTTGTTCGCACTACATAACAACAGGTTTTTTGTTCTGCGACAGTGAGTCTTCCCACATGGAAATTTCATAGCAATATATCGATTGAAAATTTCAGCCATGACTTCAACGAATCATATAAACTTCAACTTTATAATTAATAAAATGCATTATAGAATTAAAACTAACAAAAAATATGAAAATGTTTTCGGTACACTGTTGCAGTTGATCAGCGTGACAAATTCAGCGTAATTAATACTTTGATGAAAAGCTTATGTTTTGTTAGTTTTAAAAAAATATTCCGTAACATAAATTACTTATACAAAAAAATAAAGTAAATTAGCATTTACATATATAGATATTTTTTATATCACGATTCGTGAGCTAAAATTAACCAAATAATAAATTGTGAACTTTATCGGTTGATTTTTATATATTGAAATTGAGATTTTTTTTAATCCAATACCGGTCTCGAATTTGGTCTCAATAACTTCCAAATCTAGTAGTTTTTTTTAATAACTGTCATTTTTTTATTTCGCAACTTAATTTATTATTACTGACACTTGCAAATGCCATAAAACGAAAAAGTACTCATTGCTGTATTTAGGAAAATTAATACATCGACATCACAAATAGCATCAAATATTCGATTATGAAAACAAAGCTGCTAATGAATTTTCGAAAGTAGTACAATTGTATTAAAATAATTCGCATAAATATTTTGAAGTGGTTCGCTAATTTTTTAACACATTCTTGTTGGGACAGGTTACTTCATTGACTTTTTTTTATTTCAAGCCGTAACCCAACATATTAATTAAACTCGTTCCGTACCATTAGTTATTTCACTTTATTTCGAGGACTGAAGGGGTGATTTTAAGGTGACTCTAATTTATGTAAATTCTACCATGTCAAAAACGAAATTACAACCAGTAAATAATTCTCATTAAGGAAACTCAATGTGACCCAAAAAACCACTTTTTTCAGCTTATTTTCAAGCATTCAATACAAAACAATCTGAAAAAGACTTCAAACCTTTGTGTAGCCTAAATATCCATTTAGACCAATATCATCAACAATGCACTTTCACACACAATCTGAAACCATATTACAGAACGACCTTCGTGAAATTCAGACGTCCTGAATGTAGGGAAAGAGTGTGTCTGCATTTCGAGGACGACACGTCTGCCTACGTGACCTCTGTACCAAGGTGATAGGAAGGTCGTCCCACAAAACTCCAATGTCGTGCCCAGACGGCAAGGGGATGAGGACAAGGGCAAAACCGTGCCCCTAGAATCCCTTTAACCCAGAGGAGTAATGCGCGCCGTATTCGTTCGATATTTAACTGGAGTAAATTTTCCTTTGTTTATGTAGTGTATGTAAGTTTACAAATGGTAATCTAATTGTGCAGTCAATTATTAAAAGATTATTGAATATCAGCTGTTGTGCATCTCTGTACCGTTATTGCTAATTTCATTTTATACTCGTTTATATGTATTTTGTCGAATTCATAATGCTGGAATTGAATAGTGATTCGAATTGCGTATATACAAGTCGAATTATTCATATGGTACGATGCGAATAATAGAAATGATATATTCTTTTGTTAATAATATGAATCATGTAAGTATTATCATCATTTGGATCCAAAATAATGTCAATTTCAGGACAAGGTTTTTCAAATACAATAGAAGTTTGGAATTTTCCTTATCACATGTGCCTATTCCGAATTGTGAAGAAAAAGTTATACGTATTCGAGAAATTTGAATATTGAAAATCATTTCCTTCTAACAATAAATGATCTTTGGTCTAAAGTACAAATCTCATCCGTATGTTACCGCACAACTTGTCAACTAACTTAGGTAAATATTGAAAATAAGTGTGTTCAATTAAACTAATTGTAAGTCATTTATTAAAAAAATAATAACGTCAAATCGTCATATACAGTCGATATAGCATCCAGTACAAAAAAAAAATTATTCCAATGCACTATTAAAATTCCAAGAACTTTCCCTTACAGTAAATTTTAATTAGAGAAAGAAAATCAATATTCATACTAAAAACCATCCCTTTCAACCACACCCAATCGAAATTAATAACCAAACCACTTATCACCTAACTTCATAATCAATGACAATCAACCAGTGGTGGCTCGTGAAAATTTGTAGTGGAGGGGCTGCAACGATGAAAATGAAAATAGCACGTATGTTCTCATGTACAAAACACGAAAACGTCATCAGCACAACACAACACACAAAAATCAAAATATGTATTGCATTTATACATCTGTACAAGACGAATATAGGAATAAAAAATAATATACAGGGAGAGCTGCAGCCCCGCAGCCCATTAGGACGCAACACATTTGACAAACCTAAAAATCCGACATACAACATAACAAATATTCAAAAACAAACATCCAGCACGAAAACAAGACCAATCGATACATCCTGCCACGAACTTGTCGGAAATGGAGTCATCCCGAGTGGTTTGGGCCCACCATTCCCAGTTGGTGGGTGTAGGGGTTGGAAAAAGTTGGGCCTGGAACTGCGCGCGCACTGGATCGATACAGCCAACTCGGAGGGCCCTATTTTGGGCCCCGAGTCCCTTGTCAGTTCACCAAAAACCGAAATCATGTTATGATTATGTTGCCGACAACGATTTTTATTTCTTTCCCGCTCTGGTCCGAGCTGGCTCGCTCGCCCGGGATGCGATACCCTGGGAACACCAGCTGGGTTATCGATCATAATTTTATGAAATGTGGATTTTGATGGAAAGTTAACCCCTTGTTGGTGGGCGTCTGGTCTCCGCGGCCAGCGGGTTGGATGGACGCGAAATTGGGCTCTGGTTTTTTTTGTAGGTTGAAGAGATTTTGTTTTTTGTAAGGAGAACAAGATGTAGAACATGATGTTTAAGCTATATGAAAACTTTTTAGATGTTTAAAAACGAAGAAAAGCTAATTATTCCGCTTATTACATTCACCTTATTCTACTCCAACTTCCTAAGAAATGATTATAATGTAAACTTTTTTGAATTTTGTATTTTTATAAATTATAGAATTATTTAAATTTCGATTTTTATTATTATTAGGAAAGCATTATTTTTTTTTCAAAATTGCGTTCAAGGTACTAAGAAAATTATTTATTTAATTGAAATCTATATCAGTGATTCTACCTATAAAAAATATAGTAATTGCAATAAAAACTCGATAACGTTTAAAAACTAGAACTGAAACGAATGAAATCAATGAATCATGCAACTAACATTATTATTTTTTTAAATGTTAATGAACGTGCGGAAAGGATTAGTAATGACTTCTCATAAAAAAAATCTCAAAAATTTAACTTTCGAAAATAAATAAAAAATTCGTGTCAATTATGCAGTTATGAGTACTCATATGAAATCCTTTGTTTTCAATTGGCACGCATTTTAAAATGTAGGTTCGATCGAGTCTTTGTATAATATTATTTAGAAAATTTCTAAAATTACAATTAGCAATTACGGTGAAAGAGTGTGTCAGTTCCATATTAGATATACGATAAATATGACGCATATTTAATGTTATTACCGAGCTATACGCATTAAAAAAAATCGTACGTCAATTTCAGGTAATAATCAAATTCGCATCTACGAAATTAAATTCTACGAATAGCAAAACATGAGGGTATTTCAGTACCCTGATCTAATTAGATAAGCTTTTTTTCAGTGCAACATTAATTTCGAAATAGAAAAGTACACTTGAACAAATCCGAAGACATCTCGTGACTGGAAATTCTACGAATTATGTTTTAACACCATAATCTATCTACACTTTTATTTGAACATTGATAACATTTTCGCTATCAAAATCCCTTTTTTTTTAATTATTTTAAAACACATTACAAATGATGCTTTCGATGACACATAATTTCTGATATCCCGTTATGGCAAAATTGCGACAACTTGCATACATCGATTCCTCGACATCGGATACAATGACCGCCCACGCAGAATCCTCATTTATTCCAGTATATCAGGTATGTTTTACAGTCTTGATCCAATATGAATTTAGTGCGATTTGACGACCCGAACTCGACATTCCGTTGCAACAACATTCGTCATTATTGCCTTCCAAGCTTATAAATACGAGGCCTTATCGGCCCGAACAACAGTTCACATTAGCAGTTCGTATTGGTTGGATCTTCTCGTATTTACATATCAGAATGTATGGTTTTGGAATCTTTTTGTTTTTCGGAGTTGCTGCTGCTGCTCAAATTCCAGGAAATTCTTTGGTGTATTCTGTGGTTACAGATGATAATACAAATAATGTTCAAGGGAGTGTTCCTCCCCCAACTTTGAATCCATTGAACCAGAATACTGTTTATGATCGAGATTTTTTGATCCAGTATCTCCTTGCTATGAGATATGCAGATTACTTGTCTAATTATTACTATTATCCCGCACAATCGACATCTAATTATGTTCCATCGAGGCCTATTCAATCAGTTTATCCCGTGAAAGAAAACTGCAAGAAAATCGGTGAACCGGTGAGATAAATTTGTTTTATTAATTCACATATTATTATTGAACTCTTGAACTTATTAGAACCAAAACAATAATACATATGAATGTGAAATAAATTTTGCATACTTGAGAAAGTTTGATTTTCCTTTAGAAAACAAATTTTTCTCAGAAAAGTCGTTCCGGTCATATGTGAGTTGTTCATTAGCGATAACTGGTTTATGAAGATTTTTGTTTGAATTTTCATATTCTTTGACTTTCGTCGATTTTAATATGTATTTTTCGTTTCAGTGCGTTTACCATTCAGATTGTTGCTCTTTCGCTTGCTTGTCGTATTTGGCTCGTTGCGTGTCAGGATGATTGGTGAAAAAAATTTAATGAAAAAATTCTACATAAAATTTTTCAAATGAAAAAAGAACTGCTGGTATATTTTATGTACTTTAATTTAATGACAATAAAAATCGAAATATATTTTTACTATGTTTTTTTTTTATTAAATTCCCTAGTACATATGCACTTCCCCTACAATTTTTTCAAAAATATTTGGATAAAAACAAAAATTCACCCCACTAATACATGTAAATTTGTAACGAAAGTAAGTCATATCTTATACAACAGGATGTGGTATGTTATTGTTTCGTCAAAAGAAAACGAATGCATTGTGGTTTCATTTATCAGGACACTGAAGATAATAAGCAGCAGGATATTTTTAAACAAAGAAACATGGTATTGTAATTGATTAAAAAAAAAACATTCGGTTTATTTTTCAAAATAATTTTCAAATAAAAAAAAATAACCACGTGAAATTTTAATTAATCGGTAAACCTGCACTTTAGGTGCGTAAAGTATTTATTGACGAATTTGCATTTTAATATAAATAAAAATGCATGGTAAGTGCTTAAATTAAGATTTGTAACGTATTTCACGCGTAATTTAATTTACGCATTATAAATGCATGAATTATTATTTTTTTAAACGAATTTCGAACGTAGTTTGGAGGTTATATTTATATTTATCAATTTTTAAGCATATATTACAATAAACGAGTTTTGGGTTTACATTTTGTATAGTAGCACCTTTGCCGTTAGAACGTACACCTAAAATGTACGATTACCAATTAATTAGCCGCACAAATAATAAAAAAAATAATGCAAAAAGACAAGATCAATGCAATTTTGAATATTATGGCCAAAATAATATTGGCGGCGTGTACAAATGGCGTGTTGACAGTGTGTGCACAATGTTTTTACGCGCAAAGTGGATGAAAAGTAGAGGACGACTCCAAATACCTTGGGAAGCTGCATGGAAATATGACGAGGAAGTCTGCTCAGATATGGATTCAGTTTCGTTGCCACAATTATGGTGAAGTTTCATTTTTTTAAAACTTTTTTTTAAGTTTTCTTCTACCCACTTGCACATTGTATAGATGACATTCACGGTTTTTTTTAAATATTTTATATGAAGTACATTTTTTTCCTATTTTATATTACTTTGAATCATTAATGTATTTTAGTTTTGATCTTCCCGTTAATAATATAGCTTTCCTTTTATTTTATGACATTTATTATTTGGTACTTCTCATGTATCGTGTATTCATCACCATATTAAAATTGAAATAATGCAGTCTGTATAAACTAAACTATACAACGTATATTTTCAGCGACGATTTGTCTGAAGTGATTAAGTCTGAATCGAAAAATTTGAAACATAGAATAGCTCTTCGCTCTTCAGCTCATCTTTTATATGGAATGCACATTTTACTTGAAAAGAAAACAGATAAGTTAAATGAGGATTTTAAAATGTTTGATGAATCTTATAAATCTGCATCAACAAATTCAGAATCTACCATAGAATCAAATATGAATCACGGATTGGGAAGGTAATTTCAAAAAATCTTTATTTTCGGTATTGGTAAACTATAATATAAAATCATGATCATCATAAATTATTATTTTTCATGGTTAGTCTCGGACAATATTCGCAAAATATTTGTGACCAACATCATAATTCATCCCATGGTAATAACGAAGATATTGATGATAATTTTAATGAAATTGAAGCAGTGCGCAACTTAAAAGGTCGCCAAGACGAAGGTATACATATGTATAAAAATATTGATTTCGTTGCCATCTTATAGAATAATTGATTAATTATTTACAACGAATGATAATTATATGTTCAAACCTAAATATTTCAGGAAATGAATTTTCACATTCACTAGTCTCTATGAACAGTCACAATCAAAGTTTATATTCATCAAGAAAAGAAAGTGTCTATGTAGGTTATCTCTCTGATCTGTATCCAAATCTAAATGTCTTAAAAAATATTTACATTTTTTTTCAGAGGTCAAATTCAAATAATTTATTATTTGTAAATGAAAGACAACATACATCAATTTCACCTTATTTGTCATCATCTTCCATCAGTTCTATAAAAGATATAAATTTAAGAAAGAATTCATCGATTGACATTGAGAATAATAGATTAAAAGACTTTTGTTTTCAAATCCCTAAACAATCTTCCTACTTTCAATCGGACAGTAATAAGTCTTATTCTAATTCAGATAAGTCGATTTGTTCTAATTCAATTAATTTAGAAAATAATTCACCAAATACTAATAACGAAATAGAAGATTTCTTGTCACGGCGTGTCTCTTCACAATCTTCTAGAATTAAATGGGATAACAATACATTTGCACATTCTACACCGACAAAATTACACACAATATCAAATAATGAAGAATGTCTCAATCGTAAATCTATTTATATTTATTATCCCAAAAACAATGTTTACTTCAACCCTAAAAACTTAATTGTGTCAAAAACAAAAAATTTAAGCAATGTAAACAATAGTGAAACTTTTCCAAGCAATTTCATTGGAAATTTTAGAAGATCACGTAATAAAATAAATATTGATGAAACGTTAGTATGTTTTTCAAGCTGTGTATTTTTTTTTTAAATTACTAAGGCCATATCTCTAAATGTTATATATTTCAAAAAAAAATTTTCTAGGCAACAGAACAAAAACAATGTTATTATTCTCAAGACGTTGAATGATTTCTGGAAGAAAAAGGAGACCATTTCCTTGTCAAATTTGATATCAAAATTTCCTAAAAGTTGGCTGTCACATATATTATTATCATTGTTCAGTAGGTTTTTCAATTTACTATATTCATTATACAAATTTTATATGAAAATGGATGAAATAAAAATTCAAAACTATTTTAAGGTCTAAAAAGTCACCGATATATAGTATTCGTAAGAAGAAACAACACAATAGTCAACATTATTGGTGGACCAGCTTTCGCAAGAATGACATCATGTGCACATTCTAAGACTGTGTTATAAGCTTCATGGTTTTGTTGTTCCCTAATTTTATATACATATATACATTATTTTTTGTATTAAAAAGCCAAAAATTTATGTTGATAGTACATATATTTAAAAAATTGACAAAAATAAAACATTGAAAAGAAAAATCATTTAAGTTCTTTCTTATTTCACACTCTTGCGAATTGGGTGAATCGGATGAACCATGTGCGATAGATCAGGTGGATTTTTTTCAAATGCACTTATTTCATTCATTCCACCAACGGCAATTTCCCATAGTTCTGGATATTCATTTTTGAATGAGTTGTACCATTTTGATACCTGTGAAAATAACCATAATTTGTAATTCATACTGACAGATTTTATGTTTTTCAACATTATTAAATAAAATTAAAAAAAAATACCAGTTTGTAAGATGAAAAATCAAATGCAATAGCTTCCAAGCACATGGTGGCTGTTACGAGAGGGAAATCAGCGATAGTCAAATGATCAGCAGCAGCATATTTCTTTCCCAATCTTGTAAGATAAGTTTCAAAATTATTCAACGCTATGTGAACTTTCTTTAATGCGAGTGGAGTACGTTCATAATCGAAAAATATGGGAGCCATCTATAAATTATCACAAAGTTAAAATTATCATTTTATGTCCATTATAATACTATTTATGTTAAATAATTTTGTACGCTTCATAATTTGAAAATTTACGTACGCTATATTCCGAAATGTATTTATAATACGTAGATAGATTGAAACACAGACGATGGTTCACAATAGCTCTGAAAAATTTGATTAACTTATAGTACAACATAAAAAATTGGCCATTGTTAAATTTTGAATTATCGTACCTAACTTGGGGGTCTTTTGGGTACAAATTAGAATCAGGCTTGTGTTTATCACAAATGTATTGCAAAATAGCATTACTTTCTCCTAGGAAAAATCCATCATCATCAAGTACAGGAATTTCTTTTTGTGGATTTTTCTAAAACAGTATAATTGAATTATACATTTTGTTCACATCAAGCATTCTATTGAAATAAATATTGAAAAAAAAACCTTTGCATATTCATCAGTCATATGATCTCCTGCTCCAAAATCAACATTTATAAGTTCAAATGGGATATTTAAAAATTTGAGAGCTTGACGTACTGCCAAAGAAGGAGGGCCATCAGAAACAGAATAAAGTTTCATTTTGTCTGAAAATCAAATAGAAAACGTTTAACGTATGCACATTAATAACATAATCAGTTCTTCACATCTTCAAAAAATCAGATATTCAGACCCAAATAAGAGAATAACTATTATAATACTGTAATAGTACTTGTAAATTCATTATGTAACAAAGTAGTTGACCTTCAATTATACAAAAAATGATTCATACACGTTTTACAAATTGAACGATCATAAGATACTATCGAAAATTTAACATGTAGATAAATTAATACAGAAGTCATGAAGAGAAAGGCACAATTCATATACAATTGAAAACATAAGTGGAAAGACAATAAACAAATCCATATTTTTTAAATCATCAAATAAGAATTCTAGAGCGGGATTAATAATTCATGTAAAAGAGAACATGTACATGTTTTCACTTACAGTTAACATCTATATAAAAATGTTTTTAGTTTAAATCAAAATATATAATCTTTTTAACAATATCAGAATTCAGAAAGTTTCATCGAAAACAAATTGAATTAACAAAAGCGTTCAATTGGTATTGAATTAGAAACCTTAGTAAATACCCCGATTTACCTTATTTCGGACTTTGTAGGAAGACGACTAACTTCTTGCGAATTCCACGTCAGACTAATTATTAAGTTGCGGCTTCGATAGAGGGGCCTAAATTTGATCTCGGACAAGACTCCTTTCACTTTGGTTCAAGGCGTGGGATATTGCGCAATAACCGAATGTAATGCGAAACTGATTGAAACTTCAGCAATGTACTTTCAGTGTATTATAACACACAATAAACAATCTGAATTTTATGAAAATAGCCGGACGTTGAGGTTCTCTTAGAAACAAAGAGGCGGTTAATGAACTCGTCGTCTGGCTGTCAAGTTGTGTTGTATTTTTAGTTTAGTTCGCTAATTTGACGTAATAAAGCACTAAAATGTATCAAAAGAGTATTTCGTTTTATTTGTAAATATAAAATTGTTATCATAATTTGTCTATATTGTTTTACGATTTTATTTTTGTGTGTGTGTATGTTTGTGCTAACGAAAAAGTGACTTTTCAATTTTAGCTTTATAATAATGCGATGATGTTGTAATAATTTTACGAGCACTTTGTAAGCGATGATAATATTTTTGGCTTGTTTTTTTTTTATTATCTAATCGTGTTACCGTACATTTTGCTTATTTTCGAACAATTAACTGAATTATGTTATCTGTAAGTCGTTCAAATAAAATTAGACTTTTACGAAATGATATACAATGTATATGTAAGTATATGTATATTATACATATACTTACTTACTTAAGTGAGGCGATATATTTTATAATGTTTCAATAAGATTATTACGTATAGCAATAAAAAAAAAATAAATAAAAATGAAATTTTATTTCAAACCTTTTTATAAATCATCAACATTTGTCAAAATATTCGAAATAACTTTATATTTTTAGAAAATTCTCGATAAATATACTATCACGAAGAATTTATTTGATTATTTCATTGATAAGGTGGAAGGTATGTACTCGCTGGAGTTGAGATCGGAGCAAATGGCCGAGAAGTTGGTTTTTGATTCGTAGATGGTGGTACGTATTTATTAGTAGGTTTAGGTGCTTGTTTAGGTGGAACATAATTGTTCGAAATTTGAGGACGAGCTGGTGGAGAACCGTAATCAGGAGAAGGAGCTCTTGGAGGTGGAACATATTTCTTTCCGAGATCTTGGGCTTTTGGAGAAGGAGGAACGTATTTGTTGACTGGTGTTTTTGGTTGGCTATTCGATGGTCCAGCACCAGAGGATGGTCCAGCACCAGAGGATGGTCCTATATAAGAAGTCGATGGAGCACCATAATCAGGAGAAGGAGCTCTCGGAGGTGGAACGTATTTCTTTCCAAGATCTTGGGTCTTTGGAGACGGAGGAACGTATTTGTTAACTGGTGTTTTGGGTTGGCTATTCGATGGTCCAGCACCAGAAGATGGTCCAGCATTAGAGGATGGTCCTATATAAGAAGTCGATGGAACGTTTCGTGGAACGGAAGGCGCCTGAGCTGAGTTTGTTTTGGGTGGTAAATAAGGTTTCCCAGGCGTAGAACTTTCTGGTTTTGGATAATCATAATTATTATCAGTCGGTTGATTATTAACAGGACCATCTCCTGCTGGTATTGGTGAATCTGGAGCTGAATAATCATAAGTGTTGTCATCAATTTTAGAAGGATAACCACCATCAGACGGAGATCCACCATCGTTTGCAGATGGATATCCACCATCTGAAGGAGATCCACCACCGTTTTCAGATGGATATCCACCATCAGAAGGAGATCCACCATCGTTTCCTGATGGATATCCGCCATCAGAAGAAGATCCACCACCATTTCCTGATGAATATCCACCACCGTTTCCTGATGGATATCCACCATCAGAAGGAGACCCACCACCGTCTCCAGATGGATATCCATCATCTAAAGGAGATCCACCACCGTTTCCAGATGGATATCCACCATCTGAAGGAGATCCACCTGGTTGGGAAGCTGGTTCACCGTATGTCGGAGAAGGAACATTATTGCTGTAACCACCTCCAGGACTTGCATCGTTAGAAGAAGGGTTTTGTTCTTGGACTCGGGGCCCAGAATATAAACCGTCAGGTCGGGATGGTGCTGGTCTCTCGCTTTCAGGATAGCCAGAAGGACCTGAGGGAGATTGATTCGATGAAGGATTGGACGGTTCTTTACGGGTAGGCAAATCGAAAGAAATTGACGGTTTTTCATATTTATAACCATTCTGTCTGCGAACACGGATGTAGTTTTCTCGATTCGTAGAAAATTCAGAGTTCAGAATTTGTTCCCAAATGTTCAAATGTGAGTTTCCATTAAGGTAATTTTGATCAGATCTCAGCACGTGTCCATAAATTGGTATTGCAACTGTTATGATCAAGACGTATGAAAATGACATTATCTAAAAAAAAAAAATAGTGAAATATTTTTGGAATAAACGAAAATTTATGAAATTTATAACATTATACGTACGGAAGTGTCGAATATTCTTCAACGAAGAGATGCAGCACACAACAAAAATGTGGAAAACAATTCAGCTTAAATATGAAACTCTAAAAAGAAGGGATTTCGTGAATAAAATATTTATATAACGATATAATTTAATTTAACCACATCAATCAAGACACGAGATTCACGACTTCATTGCATAGTAAATTACATTTGAATATAATGTCATTGCGGTTTGAAATTGAGAGAAAATAAGAGTTAATTTAAAAAGGGTTTTCTTTATTTTGAATCTACACTTTTACAATTAGCGTTTTTACGACGATGTTTATTTTGTAAAAAAAAAAATTTTATATTTAAGGCAAATTATGTTTGAAAAAAAGAACAGGAAATATGTATATTTTTTAATACATTATTAAAAAAATTAAAAACAATAATTCATGTTAATGGTTTAGATTCAGTCTTTTAAGATATCAATTTGACAGATGAGAAGGCCTTGGCCCACATTTTTCACATAATTTCAGTGTTGGGCCCTGAAATGTTGTTTAATTTTAAAGTGTAAGTTATTTCTCACCTTTATTATAAACAGTGATTGCATTACCATTTCACAATTCAATATCGCAATGTCATTGCAACCTCAAACAATATATATTTTTAGAATAATGATTGTTCAGATTTTGTCAATAAATAATTCTAAATTTTGGATTTCAGACTAAAACTAATGATGCATTCGAAATAAAATCGATCGCTGAGATGATATTAAGAAGAAAAACATGTCAGTATGCCTTCTCTAGAGAATTTCAAAGCAGTTTCATCCCATTGTGATAGCGTCGAAGTTCACGACAGCTGTAAAGGTATCACTATTGATGACCTACCAAACGAATTACTGATATTGATATTCTCTTTAGTAAACTACGAAACGATACAAGTGGTAGATCAAGTTTGTTCACGATGGCGGGCACTTGTTATGGAACCAGCTGTTTGGAATAATATGCGCCTTATATTATGTATGAAAAATTATTTACATATACGCGACGATATACTCCCGAGAGTTGCATCGCGTCTGAAATTAGTGAAACTGCAGTATTTTAAATTGTATTTAGAAATAAGAGTGCCTTTGACAACGTTGTGCCCCAATGTCACACATTTAGAAATATCGATTTCGCAAGTAGACCAATGCATTTTCGAAGACTTAAAATGTTGGCCGATGTTGAAGTTTTTAAGTTTCAGAAACTCCTTGATAATGACTAATATGAAAATCGACGACAATTACACATTTAGCATACCCTTTTGTCATTTGAAGCGATTGGAAACGTTGATTCTTTCGAATTTCGCTTTAACTTTGAATAGTCTCGACGATATGTTGTCGTGTCATTGTTTACACTATATAAACATTGAAAAGATGAAAAATATACCCAGCCGCTTTATAGAAAGTCTGATATCATCTAAACTGGATATATTGAGGGATTTGTATATTTACGGAGACACTTTGACTGATGAAATCATGAAACTTTTGTCACAATGTACCCGTCTTCGTACATTGCACATAAGTACTTGTAAGAGTTTGTTCGATTCGAGTCTGTTGCATCTCGCTAAGTTGAAAGGTCTCAAGTCTTTGAAGTTGCGACACGGATACTTTTCTACCAGTGCCTTGATGAAATATTTTTCCAGCAATGTATTCCAAAGACTGACGTTTTTAAGTCTTTCTAGATGTATGCATGTTACGATGGATGTTGCCAAAGCGATTAAAGCTAACACTCCAAAACTTCAAGAGATTTCGTTTTACTTGTGTCCGTTTGTTGTCGATAAGACGTTCGATAGATCTGAAATTCAAAAACTATTCAGTATTACGCTCTTATTGGATTAGCGATTTGTATTAATACGTTTTAAAATGTTTATTTTTAGAAAGAAATAACCTTAGTCTACTTATACGCTTGTATTATTTTTCTCATTATTGGTACTACTTATTGTTAGTATTATTTTAGGCTTTTTTTTTGTCAATTATTTATTGACAGACAACTTATTTGATATATAATATTGATTGTAAAAATCTAAAAAATTGGTGGCCTTTTGATGAACAGAAGTATAAAAAATTCACAGGTATTCGACATATCGTATTTTTTGTAAATCAGAAAATTATTTATTTTATATTTACACAATTGCGGTCCACGTATTATTGATCTTCATACTACTGTTTAACTAAATTTAATATAAAAAATATATGTTCCTTGATGGCGGATTGTGTGGTAGTATTTTTTTTTTTGAAGGAATTGTTGAAAAATAGTTTTAGGTGAAGTGCAATGTTTATAGTATTAATGTTAACATAATAGAAATCTCCAATAGGTGAGTTTTCAATCTCATATTTGTAGTTTATCTAAATATTTGAGAATCTAATTGATTATATTTTATGAAATGTTATATTTATAAGTCTTATTATTTGTGATGCAGATGGAAATTATTTAGCTCAGAGCATATCCCACTTTACCTCATGTATAAAAACTAACAGATTTGAAATATTTTAATATGTGTTTTATTTAAAGAAATAAAGAACTTTTATGTATTCAATGTTTAATTATTTATAAAAGAATCACATTTGTGACATTTCAGTAAGTAATGTACCTTAATTAAGCTTTGGAAATAAATAACACAAAGTTTCACAAAAGAATTTTGATGAATTAAGCGAACGAATCTAAAACAAATTCAACGGAAGAACATGGATTGTTTAGTTCGAACTTCGAAAGAACCAGTGGATGTAAAACACCAATTTTTCCAATAGGTTTTCCTTTCACTATTATGTTAGCGCATCTGCCAGAGAAATATGCTGGGTCTAAAATTCAAACAGGACATTAGTTTTCAGTTTTCAAAAACATATGTAGTTGGCTGTTAGAAAATTCGGATACCTTCAGTTTGCACCAAGTAATAACCGTTTTCTCTATCCCAAGTCACATTGAGAAGCTTCATAAGATGATCGAGCAAACCATGAACAGCTTGAAAAGCAGCAGAACGAGCCAAATAAACTGCACAGAACATTTTGGAATTTTTCGCTCCGACTTCTGCAATGTGTAAATTTGATATTAATAAGTATAAAATTACACATAATACATATTAAATGAAATTTAGCTAACCGGTATTTGGATCTTTTGTTACTATATCACTAATTTCGAAAATTTTCAATGGTAAAGGCATTTTCTTGTTGGCTGCTAGTGTTTTGAGAAGTCCAGGTAGTAAAGTAGTTCTGGCAACTTGAAATTCAAGTGTTTTTGGGTTTCCTATATGAACTGCGGGCACTGATTCTATAGTTCTACCAAGTTTTGTTGAAATATCATCACGGGAACACTAAAATAGTACATTTTACAATATGTATTAATGACGTGAATGTCTAATTGTGATTTTGTTATTACTTAATTGATCACAATAAAAATTACTTACCAAACAAAAGGTTAGTGCTTCTGTGAAACCTGCTTGTGAAGCAGAGATTCGTAATTGTTCAGATAATTTGTTGATCGGTACTTGGAAAGCTATTCCAAGACCAACATTTTTTCTTTTCGATTTTCCATCAAGAATATTGTTATAACTAAAATAATATCATAACGTTTCTAAATTAATTGATAAAGTCATTTTTGAAAAAGGTATCTGTATGTACTACAAAATTAATGTGAAGACATACCCAAATGAAATAGCAACATCCTCATAAATATCACATGCATGAATTACATCGTGCCTCGTAGGAGGAATTCTTACAGATAATTTATCTTCTTTGTGTTTTTTAGAAACCAAACACATACGTGACAAAAGTTTAGCAAGGGAGTCTCCATTTTCACTGAAATTATCATATTCAATTTAATGTCTTGAATTCAATCGATAAAGAAATTGAACTATTTCATACCTAATGCCAATGTATCCATTAAGTTTTCCCACATTGACGATTTCATTCCTGTAGTCTAGTTTCGGGTACAATTTATAAGTTCCATCGGGTGAATAAACTTTGCATTGTTCTACAGAGAACTTTTCAGAGCAATATTGAGAAAACATACAAACTAATGTATCTAATACGACGACAGCCTAAAAAAATTTGGATTCAAATTTTGAAAAAGTTAAAAACATTGATAAATATATAAATTTGTAAAAATATGAACCTTTGTAAGATCTGTGGCAGTACATTCGATGAAAACATTCTTTGTTTTTGTAGATATTTTCGAATGGTCACCGTTGATAATGGGAGGAAGAGAAAGGACTACGTTATTACGGTCTTTTATCACAGGATAAACCGAACTATCTTTAATTATTCCCAAATACTGTTTGAGTTGTGCGTGATGCTGCAAATTTAACAGTTTCAATTAGTTTGATGTCCAAAACAATTAAATAATGATTTCAAAAATAATAAAATAAAATACGGCATAAAAATCCATTATTTCCGCTCCAGTCATAGCTTTTTCTTGATTTAATGGTTTGAATTTGATTTGTTCTGGAGGTAATGCATCATATATAAATGGGCCTTGCAACGTATCAAGATCATGTGTCCCAATTGCAACTAATGAGCGTTTTCTGCAAATATTTTGGTGTAGTTTATCCTGAAACGTAAAGAATCGATAGTAATAAAAATATATTTAAGTTTTTTTTTTATTATACAACAAAATTAATATACACACTTGCAGATCTATGAAGCTGTTGTATGAATCTTTAGTGAAAGTTATATTCCTCAAAACAGCAGCAACAGCATACGGTCTAATAAGAGATGTAGATGGAGTTAAATGAAGCGAATTAACATCATTTGGAGTCTTCAAGATATATTGAGGAGGTGATATTCTGAATAAAAAAAAAAGATTTTAATAAGTTCATATAATATTATCAACTTGCGATCGTTTATTACTAACTTTCCCTGGAATACTAAAAGACCAGTAGATAGTCCTTCCAAGCATAAAAGGTCATAACGATTTGCTGGTATGTCTATGCGATATAAAATCTCTTCGGAACCAGTTTCGGCAGCTTGGGCTCCTTGTTCCTTGGCAATCATTTGCTTTTCCGTCGTCTGAAACATTTTATTATTTAATTTAATTTGAAAATAAATTTAATTTAAGGTAAACGATAAAAATATATAAGAAATGGAAAAAAAAATTATTCAAAATGGAATGGTTTTACACTTGAAGTGAAAAACTGTAATTTTAATTAATTGAAGTTTATAAAGTTGAATTTCAAGCATAATAACTGTATGATCTGATACATAAGGAAAAATTAATTTAAAATATAAAAAAAATGAGTAATTTATATACTAACGACTTCGTCCAGTTCCAGACCGAACTCGAAACATAAATCTTGAAACTCATCGTCGGCTGAAAGTCATAAAAAATCCGATAAGAAAAATATGCTTATTGGTTTCGGTTAAAATTGCGCAAAATGAACCAGAAAACTAATATTATCAACTAAAGAACATTCAATACAAAAGTATCCATCGTTCACTAAATAGTTAATTGAGATAACAGGAAGGATGAACATATTACTGTATGTTTTTCCCAACGCTTCGAAAAGAAGGTCCCTTTTGACAGAGAGTGTCGGCATGTCTACGTTGACAGTTAACACGTGCGCAACGAGACGAAAGCGAGCCTTCTACTGCTGACGCAACTGTTCACCTGCTTGCCTCATTTTTATGAAATTCCACCATTCAACGATATTTTTTGTATGAAATGTGTTTTTTTTTCAATTGATATATTACGAACGTTGTTTGGGAAGAGTTGGAAAATTGAAGGGTGATTAGACGTTTGCGTAAACGACTTATGGGAAGAAGACGCTAGCGCACATCGGTGTTGGTGCACAGGATGCTGGTGTGCACGATGCTGGCGCACACAACTCTGGCCCACACGAAGTTGACGCATACGATGCTGGCAGACACATGATGTTGGCGAACACCGGAACTAACGTACAATCTGCGAAAATTTTCGAAATAAATAGGGCAGGGACGTCAATTGGCATGGGGGCAGTTGTTCCCCCTAAAGTTTTGGGGTTCGAACAATTTTGAGAAATATCCAATAATTTTAAAAAGCGTTGACTTTTTTACAGAAAAAAATTTTGGGGTTGGAATAATTTTGAAAAGTGTCGAACAGTTTTTGGCTTACCCCCTTCTGAAAAATCTGAAATGACGTCTCTGAGTAGGGATTAAAATAAATTATAAAGCATTCATTGCATCATTCAACCATCGTTTAGTCCTGCAATTGTATGTGGTGTGTGTTTGATTACAAATTATTATGCTCGCAGACAATTTATACGAACTATAATCCCTGATAAGCGTAATGAAAACTTACCTTCCTTCTGACCTGACGAACTTTTTACAAATGAAAAAAAACCAACGAGTAAAAGCAAAAATGATTAAATGGGTATTTTCTCCGTTCGAAGTAATTAATATTTCTTGTGTTGCAGTTTTTTCGAGTTTTGTCTTCGTGACAGTTCTCGGAACTCGCCCATTTACAGTGATCAAAACTACTAACGGTGGGAATGCCCTTCGTACTCCGCTTCGTAGGTCCGGCGGATCTACAAAGTTTAATTGATAATTTTGAATCTACGAAAGTAAAGATTGTCTAAAAAGTTTCGGAAAATGGATACTACTTATTACGTCTAACGTGAAATTCTTTTAACACAAAAACGCATTTTGGTGCTTTCAGTTTCGTGTTAAACGTTTTTCACTTTAATTTGAAAATTTTCGAAAGCATGTGAGCTTGCTTCGTGTGAGCTTGCTTCATGTGAGCTTGCTTCGTGTGAACTTGCTTCCTGTGAGTTTACTTCGTGTGCATTTGCTTCGTGTGAGCTTACTTCTCCCAACCCTCCGCTTCGTAAGTCCAGCGGATCTGCCAAGTTTGGTGGCCAGAAGCTAACTCACACGAAGCAAACGCACACGAAGTAAACTCACAGGAAGCAAGCTCACACGAAGCGAGCTAATACGAAGCAAGCTCAAACGAGGCAAGCTCACAGGAAGCAAGCTCACACGAAGCAAGCTCACATGCTTTCGAAAATTTTCAAATTAAAGTGAAAAACGTTTAACACGAAACTGAAAGCACCAAAATGCGTTTTTGTGTTAAAAGAATTTCACGTTTCACGTAATAGTATACATACGTCCATAATATTTTATCAGTACCAAAGTGACATTTCTTGTTAAATGATACGAAAATTTTCGAAAGCATGTGAGCTTGCTTTGTGTGAGCTTGCTTCATGTGAGCTTGCTTCCCGTGATCCTGTGTCGTTTGAGCTTCCTTCGTGTGAGCTCGCTTCGTGTGAGCTTGCTTCCTGTGAGTTTACTTCGTGTGCGTTTGCTTCGTGTGAGTTAGCTTCTGGGAACCGTTAATTTTGAATACACGAAAGTAAAGATTGTCTAAAAAGTTTCGGAAAACCGACATCACAATATTGCAGCCGATCACCGACATAAAACTAAGAATCAGAGCAAGCTAATAAAAAGCTTGAAAAACATACATCGGTCAAATAAAATTGATAAACATCCACAAAAAAAAAAAAAAACACACAGACATGGCCGAAAAGAGTTTACGGAGCGACGCTCGTTCGAGATCATGGTCGTGACGGCGACGCGGTCCGAGAGAGCAGGCGGCCGCGGCGCCAGCCCGGCCCAGGTACTTCGCCCCTTCCCGTCGCGCCCCCGCGCCTCCGCCCCCCCCGACCCGAGGCTGCGGCCGCGACCCCCCGCGCCCCCCGCCCCCCCCCCCCCGCCCCGGCCACCTCCGCTGACGTCTGCCACCATTTTTTCATTGTTGCGTTGTGGCGTCGGACTTCGTCCCCTCCGCGTCGACGCTGCGGGGCGCAGGCTCCGCGCGGGGGCTGAGCCCCTCCCGCGGGGTGTCGTGCAGTGTTGTGACAGGTGCGGGGTCTCCTTACGTAACGGGGTCGCCCCGAGCGGCGGCGCCCTCCCCTCGGCCCCCGTCGAGGGGCCCCGGGAGAGGGGCGCAGGCTCGCCGGGGGGGCTCCGCTGGGGTCCGAGGGGCGTTTGCGTAAACATGGCGCCACGGTTTGACGTCACGCTTTTTAATTTTCCGACGACACGCACGCCCGTGGCGAGCTCGCACGTAGCGTGTGTTCGAGGCTCTTCCGGGGCGTTGCGGAGGCTCGCGTCGCGGGACTTCGCCCCCCCGTCTTCGCCCCTTTGAGTCTCGTTGTTTATTGTTGTTTTACCCCGTGACGTTTTCTATTTATTTTTTTTCTATTGACTTCCGCTGTTCACCGATTCGAACAAATCACAGCAATTCGAACGTTTCGTTTCCTTATAGTTTCTTGGAAAATTTTTTATTTTTTATTTATTTTCTTTTATTAACCTATAACTTGTTGTGACGCCTTTATTTGATTATTTGACGATTATTTTCTCTTTCCCTGATACTTTTCCATTTCTGCGATACGTTTATGATCCTCAATTTTTTATTCGGGACCTCTTTGCCCCCACCCCGCACCGTGTCAACGTAGCGATACCTACAAAATATTTTCGATCGAACGATATACGTTCAGCTTAACCTATCCATGCGTTCAGACTTTTGACAGATTGAAACATGCGGCATTAAATAAATTCATTTAGTTTTCCCTTCACTTACAAATGTTGCCTTTGCCTTCCCGACTTCCACGTTCAGTTTTTCTAAACGGAAAGTGGAAAAGAAACTCGTCTATTCGAGAATTTGGTGCAGGGTAATGTTAAAGATTACCCATTCCTTTTTCACCAACACCTTTTCATTCCTGCAATATATTTATGATCCTTAAACTTTTGTTACTCGTCATTATTTTACCATTTGTTTGACAAACGAGTACCTTTCACACCTTAATATTAATAATAGCCAAGCATTATTATTTTCATTCAATATTACCACTAAAACGATATTATTTTATTGATTTGTGAAAGTACATCGTCGGTGCAGATAGGATATGTTGGATGTGGAAAACTGTAGCGCCGACGGGAAAGGATCTTGACGGAGAACCCGGCTCGCTTTTGTTTGACCTCATTGATTGACGTCGTCTAATTCCGTGCAAGGACGTGGATCTTTGAAACGACAGCGCCTATTCGAACTACGCTCAATTAAAATTTTGTCGACTCGGTTTGAAAGTGCATTAATCAAATCTGCATCATATTAAAGGTATGTACTCACGTAGTACCTGAAATATAAGAAACTGCAGTTTTTATTATGCATTCGAAATCACTTTATAAAAGTTTACACAAATAAACTTGTGATATTTTCTTGTCATTTCAACTTTAGCCATACTGAAACTACCCGTAATTATTTGAAAACATTTCGTATTGTAACAAAATCATTGTTCCTTAGTAATTTCGTCGTTAAACATATCGTTCTCACTTTTGCGATGTAACACACTGAAAAATGTTGTAAATTTTCAACGATCGATCATTAACCTTCTTTTTTTTGTTTTAGGAACACACTAGGATTATTTTGTGATGACTGTTTGTGTCGTACTAAATTTTGATGCAGTGCAGCTGGATTATCGTTCTGTTGTGAATCGTTTGCTTCAGAAACCATATACATTTCACAAGGTGAGAAGACTCAGTTTTCTATTTTTTATGTATTGTTAATTAATTGCTGTTTCTTTGTCGAATCGTTCGACTATGTTGTGAAATGGATCAGTTTGGTTATTGACGTGCATTTGTGAAAATTTCAAAAGTGAGATTATTTGTGTTTACGAATATTTAAATTTAAAACTGAATCTTATCCAGTAGTGAAGTTTAAAAAAAGTTTTGTGTTTTGTTTAATAGTTCGAATACTATATTGTTGCTTGCTCTAGCGAGATAGCAATACTTTTCTTATGGATTTCGAGTAACAATTTTTTTTCAATTTCGATATTTAAAAAATTGTTTATTTTATGAGTGTGTTTATTCAATTTGCTAATTGGAAATTCAAAATTTAGAGTTTCGTTAAGTCATTTTTGTTGAATTTCATTTTAAAGTATTGGATAGCTTGTTTTGAATATTTTACTCGATTATAAACTTTGAGAGAAGTAATTAGAGTTTAATAGAGAATAATAGTTTAAAAGTTTGTCATAATTAGATTGTCTTATAAATTCCACTTTATAATTGAGTACAAAATATTATCGGTATTGACGGATTGTTGTAGTATGTACTTTATTTTTGTTTTATGAAATGGATACAGTTCTCTTATTGTTAGTCAAGTTTTTGTGAAACTTACATTAAATTTACTTGAATTACTTAAATTAAAATTATGATTTTATTTTATATTGTGTTCGATTCAAAACAACTTTTACTTAAATAGATTGCATTATTGTCAAAATCAATTTATTTTTTCCATACAAAATTCTATGATATAATATAATTTCAATACATATGTTGATTCGACCATTAGATTTACCTTGAATGCTCATAGGAAAACATGACTAAGCTCAAATTTTCATAGACTTTCATCGACACATCGCTTCCCCATTTGAAAGTCCACATTTGATCCGAAACCATTTAACTTACAATTCAGCAACACTATCACAATAAGTGAAATTCGATTTTGACAAACGGCCACAAGTGCATTACAAACGATAATTTTCATCTTTGACAATATTAATTTCTACACTTTTTTTTTTATACTGCAAATACATAAATTCTACTAACGGCAACTGCATACATAATATGCATAACACAATGTCAATAGATTTCTCACATCAGAAGAACACACGAGGAGAATGGACGACCAGAGGACATCGGTGCAGAGGAGAGAGGGGGGGGGGGCGGGAGTGTGCCGACCTTTGTAGGCCGTTCACTGTAACCTTGCGCGGCCGTTGTCCCCGTCTCTCTCGTTCACCAACTCCTCGGATCGGCCCGTCTCCCTCTTCTTTGTGTCCGCGACACTAAACTATAGTTTGTGATGATGGTTTTTTTGTCCTCCTCGCGTTTGACGCGCGTGTGCGTAAACAAATGTACTCTGTCGCTGTTTCGTCGCGAGTCTTCTAAATTCCGCCAATGTGCGTTTTTGGCGCGACACCAGACTAGGAAAACGGCGCTTTGTCCCGTGTTTTCGGAGCACACATAGGACATTGTCACATTTGAACGCATGCCAGTGGTCTTTCTTTCAGACGGTTAGAATCGAAAAAGCGGCGGGTCATCGCGTCTGGTGTAAATATTTGGCGAAAATGGGAGTTTCGGTTTTGTGGGTTCGGCGTCGTTTCTAAATATTAACTTGCGAAAAACTGGAGTTTTGTCATATGAGGCGTTCAGTGCACACAATGACTAACTCCATAAAACAAAAAGTTGAGAAAATCGATGAAACGATGTTCATTGTTTTTCAAGCTTTTTTACTATTTAAAATTCCTTTTATAATATAAATATTGTAGAATGCATAAATACAGGTTTAGTGCATTTGAGTTGCATTATTGCAATGATTTACATTAGAGTATGGAATTAATCAATGGCCCTGAAATAAATTATTTATTATTTAATGGCCAAAAAAATTTTGTCGTTTTTTTTATGTTAATCTTCATTATTCAGGAAAGTTATTTTAAACATAAACAGTTATGACTGTACCGAGTGCTTAAATATTTAAATTCAAGATTTTTCAAAAAGTGGAGTTAATCAGTCTGTGTACTGAACGGCTCATATATGGGTTCGATGCCGTTTCTATGTTTCGCGAATTCGGGATACAACAATGTGTTCGGGGGAGTGACGTTAGCGGTCGTAGGTGCACGTGTAAACATCGCTGTTTCTCCCCGGACAGTGCTCCTTCTGACGTAGTTTATCGTCGAGTTTATTTCGATTGACCCAGAATTTGTCGCATATAAAAATATCAGTTTAATACAGATTCGCGATAGATAAACTAACTTTCAAAACGTTGCAAATAAAACAGGTCTTTTCATCGCGGAAAAATAACGCGCATTTTCGAATTCGTACGTGTATTATATTAATCGAGGGAAACGGCCGTGATCGTTGCACCTCGAGCCGGTGCTGTTGCACCCGCGGCGGGACAAAAGTGGCACCACCTGCTCTTTCTGTTCGGGGACTGTTGCTCCTAACTGCGTTTCGGGTGCAACAATGTGCATTGTTTACTGTCCTCTGTGCTCCGGTGTTCATTGTCCGAGGATCTCGATTATCTGGGCGTCGGAGAAGGCGGGGGCTTTGTTCTTTCGGGCCCGGTTATGAATTCGCGTAACGATGACGAAACGCACAAAACCGAAGGGTGTATTGGGTCCGCTTTCAGGTAGAATCGACGACAGTTGGTGCTGTTTTTTTTTCGTCGTCGTTCGAAACGAAAGTGGCTCGTAATCTAGATTCGCAGATTAGTTTGAGGCTTTCGTTGTGTAGAAATGGAAATCGTCGGATTTTGTTTTCGTAGAAGTTTACCTGTGAAGTTTCTTTTTGTTCTCTACGTTTGACGTTGGTTCATAGTCCGCGTTGTGGATTAAACGTCATAAAAAAAATACCTTTGTCATTGTTTATAATATGAATCGACGTTTTCGATAAGAAATTCGACTTTTTTTTATTTATTTATCATAAGGATGAATCGTCCTCGAACGTTTCTCAACTTTTTACCTGTTCGCTTCGAACACCGTTACGTGTTATACGCTCAAGGAAATAACATTTCGGACACCCACCGCCTTTGTGGCGAATCGGCGCTCGCCACCGTGCGTGTCGGTGCGTCGCGCTGAAAACGCAACGCCCGTGCACCGCAGTGACTTGCGTTTCGCGCTCGGCGCGCTTCGCCACCCCGACGCACCACGCACCACGCACGACGACGCTCAGGAACCGTGACGTCACTCGCGACGTCCGCCACACTCACTCCAGTCCAGTCCGGCTCCAGGAAGCGCACGAATCGCACGAGAACCGTGCACGTGCACGCTCGTCGGTTGGCAGCACTGCGCCCGTTTGTGTGTCACGGGCGGGGGGCCCCCTCTCCGCTCTCAGTCCAGTGCGGAGCTCCGCGGCCGGCGGACGCACCGAGCAGCGAGCCTCTCGTCCTCGTCGGCGCTATATGTGCGCATCGGGTGCCGCGGGGGACGGGGGCGCGCGCTCACCGCCGACACGACCGCTGCCACGCCCGCACGCTCACGCTCACGCCCGCAGCTGACGGCCGACGGGCCGGCACCACACCCACGGCCGGTACTCCCTTCTCACCACTCATTCCGGCGACGTTGCCGCGCTTATTGTTACGCATATGCACGCGCACCGGAGCCTGCGCCCCTGACGTCACACCTGCCCCCTGTGTTTGTTTGTTGCGCGCAACGCTCAGCTGACGCGCGCGTGACGTCACCGCGCGCCTCCATTGTCCGCGCGCTCGCTTATGGGGCACCTGCCGCACGTCCACGCCTTTGTCTCTCTTCGCGACGGTGTTCTGCGCGGCCGAAACCGAGAGTGGCCCGAGGGAAATGGGGCGCAGGGGGGGAGCGGCGCGGGGGCGGTGACCCGGTTGCGCCCCCCCCCCGGGGCCGAATCGCAGCCCTCGGTGAACGGGGGCGCTGCGTTGACCCCGTTCGTTTTCCTTTCGGGTGCGTTGTGAAATTTGCGGGTGCGAGGATGTATGTGTCAGAAGTGCTCCTGTCGAGGTTTTCGATGCGATTTGTGATTTTGTTTGTGTGTATGTAGTTTGTGTTTTGTAAATATTTGTTGTGGGGAAGTTTGACAGTTCTTGGAAATTGTTTTTTTTTTGGTTCGTCTAAATTTGCGTACGTCAATAGTTCGGACGGTAAAAAGTACATTCCTGTGTAACTCGTTAAAATAATAAAAAAAAAATTGATAAACATAACCTCCAAAAAATTACACACGAAATTTGTTTAAAAAAAAAACGTAACATTAAATTGCATTAAAAACCTCAATTTCATCACTCAAAATACATTTTTCACACACGTCAAAATTCAAATCTACCAACAAACAAACTGCAGAATCCTCCCCATTAATTTTTCAACATCATCCTCTTCCCAAAACCCAATACCGTTTCACAACCACTAAAAAAAAGATTGATTCTCCGATCGCCGATTCGTCACCGCGGATTTTCTACAGCGACGATAAGAGCGAAAACCTCGCGAGCGCATATGACTCACGTCACGGGAGTCCGTTTCCGAACTTCTCGCGAATCGGTGACTCGTCGCCTTCCGATAAGCGTCCGAATTTCTCGCACCGACTTCATTCTCGAACGTGCGTGAGCGCCGAGCGGTCGACCCGACCGGCGGAACGCTCTTCGCATATAGCTTAACCTTCGCGTCGCGGCTTTTTCTCGTTGGCATTGCGTTCGAGCTCGCAGACGTCAGCGTTCAGTGCCAAATAACGTGAGAGACTCTATCTCTATTTATTATCGTGTTGTTGTTTTTTAATATCTAGTACGTTCCGCGCGTTTCAAATTGTGTTGTTGTTTTCGTTGATTTTTTTTTTTGTTTTTGAAATTGAAAGTATTTTCGATTTGTTGGTGTTTAGTGTGGGGTTTCCGGGACGCTTTGTCCCGTTGTTTTCGCGCTGTGTTTACCGGTCGAAGTGCGAGGAGGTGCACCTATCCTGTATATAGGTACGGCGTCAGGTGCATCGTCTCCGGCCGAAGACCGGTTGGCGAAAGTTGTCATGTCACTACGTATTACGTGCGTGCGTGTATGGGTGGTGGAAAATCGCTTTTCTGGCTCGGAATCTAATCTTTGCGACGGGAAGATTGGATTTTTTTTATTTTAATTAAAGTGAAGTTTGATTGGAAATAAAATGAGTTTTAGTTTTGTGTATAATGTAAAGTGTTCGATTTATTTACATTGTGTTGGGCTTATCGTTTTATAATTGTTGTTTGTTGTGTATTAATTTCACCGTTCTTCGATCATGTGTGCGCGGAGTGATCGAGATCGTATCGTGAATGTCTCGGTTTCGCGAGAATTATTCGCATTTTTTCCCCCCGATTCCGAGAACAAGTGTGGTTTTTTCGGCGGACGATGCCAACTACCACACCGTTCTTCTTCCGGATCATGATAATGCAGGATTCTCGTTCAATTTTCGATTTCGTGCGCCGTTCGCCGCACACACACAGATTTCACATTTCTTCGAAACGAAACTTTCCAAACGTCCGCCGCGAAAGCCTCCCGAAGACGGCGGCGTGCGCGTTTTTTTTTCAACGCAATTACGAAACGACAACAGGAAGCGTTGCGAGCGAGGTTCTCCATGTTCAGCTGGAGCTGACCTCCGGCTGCTCGTTTGGAGGTCTGTCGACAAGGTGACCGTCGACGGTTCGCTGCCGGAGGAAGCCTCTTTGTCTTGCTCTCTCATTGTTGCTTTTTGGACTTGTTCATATCCGTCTGTTTGCTTATGCGAGCTCCGTTCGGGTTCCGCATGTGCGTGCGGGCCGTTTTCGGATCTTTCGACCGTTTAATCGGCGATTATGGAAGTCGTTTTTCTGATGTTTTTCTTCGTGACGGTGTGTGCACGTTTTCGATTCGCGCTGCACGCTTCCGAGACCTTGCCTTATCGATTATGGTGTGCGATTTGCGTATTCCGCGTGCAAAGAAATTGTATGGACGCAAACGGTTTTTTCATGTGCGAAATTAACGTTTCGCCAGTCTTTTTTTGTCTGCTGACGCTCGATTCGCGTTTTCATCGCGGGTTGTTGGCTCGGTTTTTGATTTTGTTTGCGCTGTTTAACTTTTAATGGTTCGTTTCTCCGGTGAAATCTTGTTAAAAGTCATCCGTGACGGGTTTGTGGTGTGAAATGGCGACATGAAATCGTCCGATGCGAAGGTCGGAGACGCAACGCTCGTTCCGATGTTGGGTTTGTCAATTTTCACCCGGTCGTGTTTGGACTACTTTGTCGGTAGTTTGCATTTCGCGACTTTTTCGCGGTTTTTGTTGTTTTTTTTTCCCGCACGGTAATTCCGGAAAAATGTGACATAAAAATCTGACACATCGCGCGCTGTTTGCGGTTTATTCGAAGATATTTTTAAAATTGTCGGAATTTTCCTGTTTTTCATTTCCTTGTGATCGCGAATTACTCTTCCGCTGCAAAACATTCATTCAAATTCATAACTAAATTCAACGTTTCCGAAATGTTACGGTCAAATCATTGAGAATTATATTCCGACTAAATAAATTAGCATACCACTCAATTTCCTCACACACACTTCCAACACCCCGTTCACAAAAAAATTTCCAAAACCTATCCGCATCGTCTCATCTTTCGCGACATGCCCATCATCATTTCATCATCGCCGTCATCGGGACCATCATCGTTCAGATGTCGTGTGTTTCTGTTGCGTTTTCCGTTTTCAATGCGTTGACATTGACCCTCTGCGTGCCGTCGTTGCGAAACCGTTTTCAGGTCAATGTTCCGGTGTGTGTGTGTGTATATGTGCGCCCGCGACACACATACATTTCCGTTGCGCAACATTCGAATTGTTACTTTTCCTATTTCCAAACGGCTATCTGGCTTACGTGCGCTTGTTCGTATGTAACAGTTGCGGCTGCGAGCGACTGTCGTATGGTGGAGTCGGAGGAATGGGGGTTTCGATGGAGGTTATGGGTGTTCGATGTAGAATTTCGTGTATTGTGTGTGTGTGTGAAAAAAATGGGGACTGAAATAATTTTTGGCTGATTTTTTGACGTTTTACAAAGTATAAAGCGAAAATTTAGGCACTCGAGTTGAGATTTTTTATGATATTATTTTTGTCGACGGTGATTATCTTATTTGCCAAGAATAATTATTGTTATTGCTAAAATAAAAATATGTTTCCAAATTTCTTTCGTTTCTGGTTCGTTTAAGTTTAAAAATTAGTATGAATTGTATCATTTTCGTGTGCAGCGTATGTAACATTCACTTCAGGATAAAGGGCTCCTAATCTTTCCTCACCACATGTGTCCATTGTTAGCGATTAGAAAAATACAATTTTCGATAAGCTGGTATACTAAAAAAAATTAAAGTAAACGTATCTTTGTGTTGAATGCTCAAATTCTAGACATTCGTCGTTTTCCAAAGACTAGATTGATTCAAAATATATATTAATAACTTGGAGACTACGATCAAATATTGACTCAAATAACGTTTTTCAAGTATTATAAATTTCGGTCATGTCCCCTCAATTGCTATTTGTGTAACAGCAAAAGTGAGGCGGTACGAAAAATTCCAATCTGACCACATCGGCACGTAACACTCGATGTGCCGTTTTTTGCGCTCTTGCGTTTTGCAAATACGCGCGGTCGTAAAAGTGAACTTTCTTCCAGTCGTGCCACATTTGACCGGTCGCGCTCGTACGTATGACCCGTTACTTTCTGCAACCAACCTACAAAGATTTTATGACCACGCTGTATACAGTACAGTAGTACGTACATGCACTTTGCTTTTAACTCCCAATCCGGATTTCGACTTTGAAATTTTACGTAACCCCGCCGAATTGTGTCCAAATTCGTTTTCTAATCGTATCAAAAATCCGTCATATTCGATTTCGTTACAGCCGAACGTTCTTATGTAAAGTTCTCCACACTGAAGATTCGAAAGTCAGTTTTCAGTTTCGGTTTCGGTCGCACGTCATCGCGATCGTTGCACAAGGGGAGAGAACGAAGAAACGGGCGCTCGTTATAACGGCCCAACGGCTCCCGTTAGAGCCGTTCGACGGCTTTCTTCTTCCCCCGTTTCGCATCCTCGTCGTTCCGTTTCGCTCTAACGGCGGGAGCGCGTTCAGTTTTATTTTTATTGTCGCCTCGAAATTAATTCCGTTTTGCAACTAAACGGACCGCTCTTACGTCACTAGTGTGAGCCCCTTCCCTCGTCGATGTCGCGGTTGCATTTCGCCCACGACGCACTGTGGCTCTTGTATCGAACTCGCCAAGGCACACATTCGCGGTACACAGGGTGTGACGAAAGTCGAACGCGCGCAAATGCGCGAATTTACGTTTTAACGCGCGCTATCATAAGAACGACGTTGTGGTCGGATATAGGCGGCGGCCATTGTCTCGTAGAGCTCTGTCGGGTTGCGAGACTTTCGCGTTTCGTTGCGTCGCGAACGGTTGGCTCGAAAACGAAACGAGAATAATTAACGAGCTGGCGGGATTTCGCGTCATCGGGTTTTTCTTGGATGGGAAAGTCCGCGGGGTCGCTAATTCGGATAGGGCTCTCCGGTAGCTGAATGCCACGTGTATACGGTTTTTGATTGTGTATAGGGCAGGTATGGGCCAAAGGCGGCCCGCGGACCAAATGAGGTCCGCAGCAATGTTTACATAATAATAATAAAAAGCTTGAAAAATAAGTTAGTGGAGTATGAAAATTTAAAGGAGATGTAATCATATTTTTGGAAAAGAAACAGACAATATATAATTTTCCTGAACTGAAACAGGCCTCTTGACAAAACGACTTTTGTATATCGATTAGTATTTAAAATTATTCGAATGAGTTATATTTTAAATTGCAAAGAAAAGAAATACATGATAGTATTTAAGTATTCAATGTTATCAGATCATTTATGGCCAAACCATTACGTTTTTTCGATAAAATGTTACGAAAATTTCAATACGAAAGATTTCCAAAATTATAATTTATTTTTTGGAACAAACAGATTTCAAAGAAATTAAAAATTGTTTATTACTTTTTACTAGATACAAATTTTAGCCCACGACAATCCAAAAAAATTTCAATGCGACCCGCCACCTGAAACAATTGCCCACCCCTGACATAAAGGATAGTTGATCTGTGCGGTTTTACTAAACGTCTCGAAGGCCTTGTAAATCAACAAGCACCTGTACGCCGAACGGAAAAAAAAACACGCATTCGAATGTCAAACGTTGAATTTCTTATTATTTAAGACCGCATCGGAAATATTCACTTTCGAACGTTATTACGACGAGCCGGAGATCGTAATCTGGCGATGCGGCATTTCGAAGCAACAGGCTCGTTAGTCGATCGTTTTCTCGCACAGAATCGAATCCACGTACGTTTATTGGACCTATCAGAACAACGTCGGTCGAATCGGGCGTTAAATTGTCGATAAGCGAACCCAACGACGAAATAAGGTCGTCGCTCTCAACACGGAGCAAAACAAGAGATTTTCATTCACGAAGATTCGACGCAATTAGAAACGCGGCCCGTTTTCGCTCTCGACGAAATGTCCGACGTTTTGTCGTATCTGGAGATGATTGGTGTGTGCGATTTTGCTCGTTTCTCATTGACGAGTGCAATTTGTTGTGATTATGGCGACGACGGTCGTTAATAGCGAAACGGTCGTTTGCATACCCGTCTCGTTTCGACGGAGTGTGCTTTTGATGTGTTTACGTCTGTGGATGTTTTCTGATTGTTAATTTATACGGTGTTGCGGTGTTTTTGTGGCGTTGTGCGTTCTGAGAGTTGGAAAAATGTAAATAGGCGGGGTTCGTGTGTGTGTGGTTTTTGTCCTTTGTTTCGAGCGTGAAAGTTCGGGTGTTTGTCCGATGCGTGTTTGTTTTTTTGAATGTTTTCCAATTTTTTGATGGTCGCGGTTTGTGCGTTGTTTTATCGCAAAGATGCGCGATAATGTTGACAAAACAAATACAGGATGTCGGCGTATTAGATGAGTCGATAATATTCTACGTCTCGGACTAGTATTAATTATTTTGTAATATGTGCAATTATTAGTCGTGGCTAGTTTTTAATATAACCTTATTGATGATAATTATATTTACTACTCATGTTTGTAATTAGACCGTCCGTTGACTAAACGTTTCAATGAATAAAATCACCAATACGATTTCCCTATCTTGTATCAATCGCATACATATTTTTAACATCGCATTTTTTCCTATTTCAGGTCGAACAATTCCGAAGAACAGAGGAGATTCATGATAGCACTGCCCTTTATTCTTTCGGGGAGGTGAGATACCAACACACACCCACACCCCTCACCACACAAAGCCGACCGCACCGTACACTTTGTCCATAAACCCCGTCATTATCGTCTATCGGACCTCTCGGGCGTCGCCTCCACAACTACAACATCCAAAATTAAACCCACAAAAACCGACAAAGAAGACACAATGCCAAAAAACCCAAAAGCGCACATCACCGCGCGGGCAGGGCAACGACATCCCGGCTAGCACCGGAGGGTAGGCCCCCAGGACGAGCACTCGAAGCGCGCATAATAACGTCATCGCGGTCCTCATGGTTGGGGTTGGGGCCCCCGGCGCGCCGCCGGGGCTGATGACCCTCGCCGGGGGCAATGCCCTCGGAGGGATGCGCCCCCCTGTGAATGCATTCGCCCCCCAAAGGGCGACGCCCCCGCTGCTGGCTGCTGGTCGGCTTTTTTCGGTGTGCGTGCTCGTGGATGCGAGGAATGTCTGTTTTTTGGTGGTTTTTGTGCGTGGAGAGTGTTAACGATGTGCTTTTTGGGATTTCGTGTTTGGGTTGTGTGGAATTTTTGATATGGGAATAAGGGTGGGGGTATATGAAATCGTGATATAATGAGCAATTGTAGTGTGGGATTCTGTGTTGTTTGTGGACGCTTTTTGTAGTGTATTGAAAATTGTTTGTGGACGCCTCTGTGGCGATGTACGTTTGGGGAGGGTTAACGATGCTGGTGCAATGCAATAAAGTTTGGTGGACCAATCGCGTGCGTGCGTTTCGGACTGGATTAAGTTTACGCGGTGTTCGGTCTATTTTTTTTTTTTTTTTACGTTTATTCGGATAGGAAATGCGTAAATATTTGAATTTCGGCGAATTTTTATGAATCGAATGTTTTTTTCTGTTGACATTTCTTAGCAACCCGGTTTGTTTGTGTCTGGTGTATGTCATTAATTCATTTTGAATCGATCGAATATAAAAAGTATGTTTTATCATTGCCGTAAAGAAACGTGAGCGGTATTTTTCTCGCACTCGAATAATACATGCGAACGTATTCAATTTTGTTAAGTCATTATTGTGAAGTGTATATTTTGAAGTTCCTTGCTTCGTCAAACTCATAACTCGTCATGAATTCGAACCAGTTTCAACCACTGTTTTGCCGTTACCGTGTAATGGGACAACACATTAATACTAAAAACAGTATTATTGCATATTTTACATCGTTTGATGTTTTTAAATTCTCGTTTCACGTGGCATATGTTAAATTTAAACAAAAAAAAACTCGTTCATTATGTAAATTTTTTGCATAAATTATATTTCGAAAATGCTATCGTTAAAAACAAATGGAACTATCCTTCGTGTTAATATTTATTACGCGTTGAAATTTATCGATCAGTCATAACTAGTTGTAATCAGTGACAAGCAGTTAATAGTGCGCAGATAACGGCGAAGGTTTTTTTCATGAAATGGCAGTACAATTTGAACTTTCAGTACCCCGTACAAAGGTCATCTTAGGGTTTACGAAACATTTTATCCGAAATACGTCTGGGTATCGAGCTACAAAAAAAAAGTTATTATACCGCAACATTTTTAAGTATAGGACACAACGTTACAATTGTTATCATGTCGAAACGATTTGGCCTCGTCTCTTTATTATCGCACCGATAACGAAAAATAGGCAATACTTATCGTCTCTCAATAGTCTTTTGTCAGTTTTCCTTCTACACATCAGTCGTTATTGTTTCACATTTAATAACCACACAAAGCAATCTACAGACAAGTCCAACTGCACAGAAGCTATTTCGAATCGTAGCTGAAACGCTCGTAGAAAGAAAAAAAAAATCGCGATAACGCACGTCGATTCGCGTTCGAAACGTTCTCGTTATCACCACATTTTATTTTCAGTTCGAAATCGATAAAACACACCGTGCGTTTTGCATCATTTCATACGTTCGTTTGCCAAGTGTGATTTTCAGCATTGACCTTGCACTTTAGTGCGGTCTTTGTTCGCAGCACGTTTATAATTAGGAGCCGTGCAAAATTCGAAATAAAACACGTACGATTTATCGCACAACGTCAACGAACCATCCGCTCCGTTGTAAATCCGAAGGATTGTACGTCTATACGTTTTCGACTAAACACCTTTGTCTCTGAAATAAACATGTTCGCGTTCGTATCGGTTCACTGTATGCTTATAATTGTTTTAGGCGTGTGTTTTTAATTGATCAGTGACTTATTCAACTTTTGATCAGTAAAAATAACTAAATAATCAATAAATATCCTAATCCTCTTTTTACACGGTATAAAAATAATAAAAGTATGTATTATTATGCCACATTGATAAGATTCGGTGCAGGCCAGTATACTGATATAATTATATGTATATAATTATAGTTTTTAAATAAAAAATTTGGATGATTTTTCACGGCGAAAATTTTTCATATTGCACACTTTTTATAAAGTACATTTGGATGGATGTTTTATCCAAATATAGTGATGGAATTTATCTCCAATTTTTGTATGGTCACCATACATTTTTTTGCACGGTTTTTTTATTTACACTGTAACGTATCCCCGTATCTGGATCGGGTTGTATTTCAAAAATTATCAGTGATTATAAATTATTAGTACGCTGTGATCAGTTATTAAACTAAATGATCAGTAATACAATTTAAAAATGGTCATTTCATTTTGACAGTCAGAAAATCGTCAGTGTTGTTATATCGCGTATCAGTTCTGACGTGTCTGTTGACGTTTCCGTTTATATTTTTTATATTTTACATTTTTTCGGACCTCTTTCAAGGGGCTCTTAATGGCCCCAGGAGGCAAGTTTGGATACCGTTGTTATACTAACCTTAATCTAATCTAACTTAACCATTTTTATTACATTTAATACTGATCAAAAAGGATTTATTTACTGATTAAAAAAAAATTACTGATTTAAAAAAAATATTTACTGATAAAAAATGAATAGCTTACTGATCAAGTTTACAATCAATTACTGATAGATTTTTCATTTTTTTTTTTTACTGACTTGGAATTATAAACCAACCGGATAATTTGTCGCCATTATTTTTAATTTAAACCGATAATAAGGTAACGGACGTCGAACTAAACGTAAACGTATAAGTAACTGGATTCGTTTCGTTGGCGAGTTTCGCACGGGCGACTAACCACGGCCAGCACGCCCATTGTCGCCCGATCGTTTGCCAATCGATGGCCGGTTGGTCAATGTGTCATCGGTTGGGCAAAATCTGATTCGTGTCACCGCTTCGTATGCGTTTTTTTCGTAGTTGGGAAATGCGTTTGCGGTAAATGTAGTTCGTGCGCGTCATTCATTAGTAAGGTTGCGATTAACTCTATCGGAAATCTGATTCATCAGGAAACGTTTGTACGAATGTATCGTCATCGCCGTAAGATAAAAAAAAAGTTCGTTCGTGTCGATTTGCTTATCTTCGTTTGTGAAATGATCGTTCGGTTTTTCGAATCCGAGTTTCGAATCAAAAGTCGAAATTCGATTCGTGCGCGTTCATGTTTTAAAACGCGTGTAACTCGCGGCGGCGTTAATTATTAATTTTAACTATTCACTTTCACTTTTACGCTTTCAGTACGTGCGAAATTGAGCCGTTTTCAACAATAACAGGCGACTCGCACGTGAAAATGAATATTTATCTTTTCGTTGGACGAATCATCGACGATTTTTAAATTTTCTTACCGACCACATGGTGCGCAAACATATTTTGATACATTTTCCCCACATCCACGCGCGAACCATTGTTGACAAACAAGAAACACATCTGTACACACACTCGCACACGCCTCATCCAGATAAAAGGCGCAGATCGCACGTCACATATAACGAATCGCAATAATAACGCGAAAATCGCACAATCCGAACGCGGCCACGTCGCCAGGGTTAAAAGTCACAGTCTTCGGAGTGCGATTGCGTTACTCGCTCACTTACTACACACGCCTGTGACGCCGTTTCGTTGGCCGGCCGTTTGAAATTCGACGTGTGGTAAATTTTACGTGTGTGTTTCGTACCGCGCACGTGTGGTCGAGAGCGTTTCGTGGTGTGTCTCTCTCTCGATTATCACACTTCACCTACTGACCTATTTGCGGGCGTTTGTATCGACTCGTTTCGAATGCGCGTGCGTTTTTTTTTTGACGAGCGCATTCCTTTGTGGATGTGTGTGCATTTTTTGGCCCTTGAGATGATTGGTGGTGGTGGGGGTTTTGTGTTCGATTGAAAAAATATGGGTGGTGATCTCGCGCTTGATGTGCAACTTCGTGTGAATGTTGCGTTTGTTGATAAAATGATGTCGGGCGCATTCCTTTGTGGATGTTTGTGCATTTTTTGGCCCTTGAGATGGTTCGGTAGTGGGGATTTTGTGTTCGATTGAAAAAATATGGGTGGTAATCTCGCGCGGTTGATGTGTAACTTCGTGTCGTCGTGTGAATGTTGATAAAATTACGTCGAGCGCATTCCTTTGTGGATGTGTGTGCATTTTTTGGCCCTTGAGATGATTTAGTGGTGGGGATTTTGTGTTCGATGTAGAAAATATGGGTGGTAATCTCGCGTAGTTGATGTGCAACTTCGTATAGTGTGAATGTTGGGTTTGTTGATAAAATGATCTCGAGCGGTTGTTGCGTAAGTTCGTGTTGACGATTTTGTTGAACGGTGATGGCCCTTTTGAGATTTTTTTGATGTAGATGGGTTTTGGTGGATTTTGATAGAAAAATGCTTGGAAGTACATACTCTCGGGTGGTTGATGTGGATATGGTCATAATGTTAGATAGTAGTTTTTCTTTCGATGTTTTATAGTTGGGTAGTTCGTTGTCATATTGTTGGATAGTAGTGGTTCTTTCGATGTTTTTTAGTTGGTAGTTCGTTGAGTATCAATTTGAAAGTCGTTCAAATGTATTTTAATTCGATAAATAGATTCCGAAATGTTTACAGTTTGCTTTTATCGTGTCGAGCGTTATCACAGTGATGATTTGTTATGGGTGTTACCACAGACGGACGGAAATCGGTTATCTATATTTTTTAAACGATGATAATTCGATAGTGTAAATTTTGCATGTGATAAGTGTGCGGTGAATTTGAAAGAAGAATATGCGGGGAAGGGGTATTCCTGCGTGTTTTTTTTTTAAACTTCGTATTGTTTATGTTGAAAGCTAAGTTGGTCTATATTTAACAAAATCAAACAGTTCAATATGAAAATATTTCAAGTTAATGAGTATGATGTAATTGTTGAAGTTGCGTATAGGTATAATGCACATTGCGTAATATGACGTTTGAAATGGAAATTTGCCTATCAAATCTAAAATCATATCAAATATCTATACTATTATTAGTGTAATCTATAAAACAATGAAATGATAATATCAATTCTCACATTGATCAAGAGCGGCAAAGCCCTCACACGCATACCTTTTTAATATTATAATTTTTCGTCAATAACAATCATCGCTATCGTGAGATAAAAAAAAACTGCTCCAATTTCCGATTCACACTCACGTTACCATAGAAATTTCACCCCGAAAAGTACTCTCGAACAAAACTCGATCGATCAATCAACAATATAATACAGAAAGCAAAATTTGCGATCAATAAAATGTTTTCCACAAAATTTCCCCATTCGAAACATCTCGACGAAATTCATTTATTTTCCATCACTATCAAAATCAAACATTGAACCTGCACACCGATAACACCCATAAAAATCGTAAACGCAAACGTGTTCTTTATCTCACGTCGTTTCTGATCGTAGCTGCACTATTTGCGGTTCAAAGACGTTCAATGATGGTGCAGAGGTGTGCGGCGGGTCGGCCTTGTGCCCCCATCCAACAGCTGTTCATTGCCGACAATTACACACGTGCATTGCTGACACGTACTTTATATGTGCCGGGCCGATAAGTGTGTGTGTGCATGCGTACACCTTTGTTTGCCACGAGTTGGTTATGATTGGTGGTTCGGTTTGCGAAAATGTCGATTGTGTTGGGAATGAGGTTTAATTGGTGTTTTTTTGAATTATCTTGTCACTGTTTTTTAAAATTTTTGTCGGTGTGGTTGGGTAATTTTGGTTTTTTTTTTATTGTGAGGCGAAAATTAATCAGATTTTTTTTCATTATTTCAGGTGACATTTCACTCCTGACACATTTGGTGGGATCAGTGAATTTATTTCTAAATCATAGAAGAAAAATAGTTGCTGATTTTTCTCTAAAAAGTGACAAGACATTTGTGTGAATATATATAAATTACATATATTTGAAAAGAAAAAAAAATCTAACGAACTATATATATATATAAATATCTAATTTTCCTATTTTATCGACTAAATAGTTGTTCATATTCTGCTTCTTTTATTAGTGTGTATAAAAGCGTGTTTTTCTTAAGTTTTGGTTATATTAACGGTGAAGTGCAATATATTGGTGAATAACGTCACGTCACGCACCGAAATTGACTTACAAAAGTAATTGCTTTTGAGAAATTACAAGTGATTTAGTTTTAAATAGTCCAATTGAAAATACATAAAAATGGAGAGGGAATCAAATCCAATGGAAGCCTTGTGCAGGTCGGGATGTGGATTCTATGGTAATCCTGCCACAGATGGATTGTGCTCAGTTTGCTTCAAGGTAAGAATTTCACTAGTTTTCAATGTGATTTTCTGCTGAAGTATTAAATTTATTTATACTAACATTTATAATATTGACCTGGTTTTTGTTATGAATTTGCAATATTTTAATTTTCTATTATGAATTATCAAAGTTTTTTTTTATATAAGAGCCATTATGTGTAGTGATAGTATTAAATTATCAAAATACAAATTGAACTCTCCACTCAATGTAAAACTTAATATTTTTTAATATAATAATATAATATTTATCACTAATTTGATATTTTTTTTAACGAAAAATAGGAAGCACTGATTAAAAAGCAACAACCACCTGTATCAACCCCAGCAGCAGCAAGTTCGTATAATCCATCACCGGTATCGGCTTCAATATCTGCTGTACCTTCAACCCGTCTGCCTAATCTAACTTCAAATCCTACTCCTCCAGCTCAGCCAGATACACAATTAAATACTGACGTGACTGTAAGTTATACATTTAATTATTTAATTAATTTGTGTTTTATTCACAAAATTAATTTTTTTTAATTAACTTTTCAGATATTACTAGAAGATAGAGAAAGAGATAGTGGAAGTACGAGTGGAGCAACATCCGCAGGTGAACAAGAGGAGATAGATTCTTCCGATAAAGACTCAAGCAAGGATAAGAAAAAGAAAAATCGATGTGCAGTATGCCGTAAAAAAGTTGGTCTCACAGGTTAGTTAAAGCTGATTTACACGTTGTAGTAGTTTAAATATATTTTGAATTATACGAAATCTCAACGCCGTGTATTTTATTGTTTCAGGATTTGAATGCAGATGTGGAGGTTTATTTTGTTCTGTACATCGATATTCAGATAAGCACGACTGCACGTTTGATTATCGAGAGCTCGGCGCTCAGGAAATTCGTCGCAACAACCCTGTTGTAGTAGGAGAAAAGATCCAGAAGATCTGAGCAACTGACAATGTTGCACCCAGTGTGTAGTGTCAGGTGTTTGGGGAAACATTACGGAGGTGTGCCCACACTAGCTTTTACATTATTCCTTGTTTAAAAGGCTCCATTGATTAGTAGTGTTGTATTTATAATAATTATTTTTGAATATTATGTTTAAATTTGGTGTTTCTACATTGCATAATCAATATTTTTTCATTGAACCGAAATTTTGTAAATTTCTAGGTTCATTTTGGCTTGTTTATGGGATTTTAATGGCTAATTATGTTTAAGTGTTTGGTTGTTATTCAATTCGGTATGTGAATATTTTTTGTAAGAGCAGGGAAAAATCATCTTATATATCTTAAAAATGTTTTTAAAATCACTGCCAATTTCCACAAAGTCCTTCAACAAGCTTTGCAACAATTTTTGGCAATTAACGATTGTAATTCGTTTCACAAAATAAATTTGTTTGCAATATTATTTTTGATTTACTAAATCCTTTGAAATTTAAAATTTGTATTTCCCAAAGTTAGCTTTGAATAATTAATCATTGTAAATAATTGAAAGATTTCTATTTTGTATTTAATTTTTCAAGGAATGACTTTCTTGCAATGCGTCCTCTAAGTCTTTTTTACGATTGCTCTTCGAAGTTAGTAAATATACATATATATTTTTTTGAAATATTACTCTACTATTACATATTTACATACCTTAACAGATATCTTAATATATTCCGATCTTCTAAATATATATAGTTTATTTATTATTTTGAAATCAAATTATGAAAAATAGTGCCATCCATGAGCATAGCTTGGAAAATTTTATATATAACTGAAAACAAATATATATTAAATGGCTTATGGTTATTTCTTACTGATATGATTTGAAGCTCTTCCGAAAAAATGCATTATGATATATTAGCAATGTTTAGATGAGTTTTTGCATACTTTAGTAAATTTTTTGTTAGAAAGTACTACTGTATGTATATATAGGTATTTTTTTTTTATTTTCAAATAATTTAATAAACTAAAACTGCGCTGGACGACAACATAACATAAAAATAAATGATAATTAAAAAAAAAAAATGGTGAAAAGTGTACAGTGTGTGTTGATTTTCGAAACAAGATAATTTTTGTAGACCGTTTCTATTTGAAATTGTCTCTTGAGTTGATATATTATTACCGAATTGGTTAATGTGTGGGCCACCATTCTTCAGGGTTGATCTTATACTGATATGTGTTAATATAAACTGATAAAATGAACAATGAAGTGAGTGTTATAATTAGCCTAAAAAATATTAAAATTGATGAAGTACGTGAGACTAATATCATCTTTGTGCGATAACAATAATAAGTATTTGGATGAGACTGGGAAAGACAATTTGGTGTCTTCATTTTCAGGCTGAACTACAAACAAGAACTGATTTCTTAATCCAATTTCATTATATTGTTTTTGTTTAAATGAGTCAAACAATTATAGAAATTTCTGATCATGTTTAATTAAACATAATTATTATGAGAGTTTAATGGAATGTTTCTAGAGAAGACTTGCTTATACAATAGGAATTATTATTAACTAAAAAAAAAAAACAAAATACCTATTGCTGCAACATAGGCATTGCTATCTAACCTATTGCTGTCAAACTTTTCTAGGAACATAAACCTTATTAAATATATTTATATTAACTAAACCATTAAAATTATATTTGTATAGTTTTAGCTATGCCGATATTTTAGTTTTTGTTTGGTGAATTGTTAAATAATATTTTGGTAGAATTCAACGTTGAGTGGACGCCGTCCTACAAAAGACAAACAAATTTGAAGACAGGTTATTGTGCAATCAAAGACTGTAATTTTGCATATTAAGCAATATATTTGCCTCTTCGATCGGCGTATATGCCGGCACTGCCAAAAAACCTTATTTTTTTTTTGGAAATGCCTTTAGACGCTTTCGTTGCCGATATAATTTTCAACAATGTGACCTATAGTGATGTACACTTAATCAAATTTTGTCTGTCTTGTTTTGTACATAGTCTGTCTTGAAATTAACTAAAAGTGTACAGTGCATGTCTTTTCGGTAGTATAATTTTTACAAGCCATTTATTTTACACAAGTTTTATCTTGTGCGCATATGTTGTATATGAGTATAATTCGATTGTTCTTCATATCTAGACTGATCCGCTTATATAGTGTGTCTATTTTCATTATTTTCGATTCGTATATATATATTTATAAATATAATTGTACTAATTTGCCCGATTTCATGATATTTCTGATATTGTATAAAGGTATATGATAGTAATATTGATTTTTCAACGATCAGTCTTTTTTGAAATCCTAATCTTTTTTGCGTTTTTGGTTTTTTCAAAATTGAAATGCGTAAGATATCAATGTTTGTGATTTTGCGTGTGAATTCTACTATACAAAATATCTACACGCACACGTGTGTGTGCTTATGTATATATATGTATGCGTCAGTTATTTGTATCTAAAAATGTATGAGTTTTGTAGTAGACACAATATTACATTTATAATATTACGTCTTTTGTATTAGTATCAATCTACATATGCGTGTGGATGTTTCTCGTACCTTTGCAAAATCCTCGTGTATGCAAATGTCAACACACATAAGCATAATAATGAATAACTGGAAATACACACGCATACTCACATTGGCATGTATATTATGGTTAACTTTAGTTTCGATTCATATAATTTTGTGAAAATATAATGCCTTACAATTTTGTTTTCGGATGCATATTCAAATTTTCTGAAAGTATCGATCGTCAATTAAATTTTTCCTCAAAATTTAATAAATATTGTCTTCGTAAAAGAGTTCACACCTTTGCACTTTATTGTCCATAAAATTTGTGTATATTGGCTATAAAAATGTACTGCTTTATACCTTTGCCAGGTTGGAGTAAACACAAAACGCAATTTTTTCAAGTTGTATATTTCACTGAAAGCATAGAGCGTAGTAGAAATTATCAAATCTTATCTATATATGTAATCATTTTCTTATTTTCAATTTCTAATTTTTCGAGTAATTGGTTTTTTCTTCTTTTTGGTATTTTTATGTTAAGACAGATTATTTCATCATTATTTTGTTTTACTATCTCAACATTTAAATTTATATTTGTTAAATTTTTAAGGAATATCAAACATGAGACTTGGTAAGATTTTGTTAATTTTTTTTAATCTAAGTCTTCACCTTTCATGTTACAATATATTCAATTCTATCTATTTTTGTTATATATGATGCAATATTCTCATTTTGTATAATCAATTATATCCCTTAAACTATTACTACTACTATCTCGTTTAATTATTGTTCACATTTATAGTGGTAATAATTTTGACTACTTTAAATACAATGAGATTTCCAACTTGTGCACTATGAATATGAGCCTGATATAGTTGTTTTATTTTTTGTGGATAATCGTGCTACATGTATATATACAATATAATTTTAGTTACATTTTGTTCTGACATATGATTTTGATTAATAAACATTTAAAAACATATATTCAGAATTAACTTTTATTTTGTTTCATTTATATTGTTTAAGATCTTTTTGTATTGTATAATAGATGAATACTGCGAGACTTCTTAAAGAATTGTTCTAATTATACTCAAATTAATCTATTATAAGTTTAAGCGTGGTAAAAAATGGTAAGATACTAGGTAAGCTTTCTGAATTGTTCATATTTTCTTGAGTTTTATTTTTCAAATTCGAAATATATAGTACTCTAGCTAAATATTTTTATCATAAACTGGAGAAGAATCTTCTGGAATACATAAGCCATATTTTCTTCTTTATCTGAAATTGTTATGGTTTTGGAATTTGTGATTGACATTTTTGTCCTGGTTTGTGATTTGACATGGGTTCATCATACTGTTATATTAAATTTAATAACGTAACGCAAAATATTTTTGGTCTCAAAAGTGAAAGTATTTAAAAAATTATGTTATGTTTAACATTTTGAGAAATCAACTTGTGTATCTCGGAGCTTTGATTTATAAAAATATCAGGAAAATTTTTATTATGATAAGTCTAATTTTGGAAGAATAACATATTTACAATATTAATATATAATTTTATGTACATGCTTTCAATAGCTCGATTTTATACAGGGTCTTCCCCGGGACTTTGATAACTTCTAATCGGATTTAAAGTGACTTAGAGTCATGATAGAGAAGTGAGAGTGATACCATTCCGAATAAAATCGGCTACAATTTATTTTTCATTTTTTACCCCCCCCCTTAAATTTTACCTCTCCCCCCCCTCTAAAAAAAAAAATTAAAAAAATTGTAGCCGATTTCATTCGGAATGGTATCATTCTCACTTCTCTATCATGACTCTAAGTCACTTTAAATCCGATTAGAAGTTATCAAAGTCCCGGGGAAGACCCTGTATATGATTTCAAATTCAAATTAGTACATGCATTTAGCTCATGAATGATATTCTAAGGCTAGGCGCAAACTACAGACTTTTTGTCTACCAATAATTTGGTTGGGTTGGGCTAAACCCTGGGCCAATTAAGCAGTTGGGTTGGTGGCGAATGCGCAAACCAGCCAACAGTCTGCTCTCGAATTATCGAGTTCTCGTCTTCTAATTTGTAAGCAGTCAAGTCAAAATTGTTGAGTCGACAGAGTAAAACAATTGGTTGGTATGCGTGCGTGGTAGAGCACCATACTGATTTAGTAGTTAGCTGATAGTTTACTGATAGATTAGTTTAAAAGCAATCTCATAGGCTATTAAACTTGTTTATCAACTATTACCGAATTGTTATAATTTGCGCACTTGCATACTTATCCATACTGATTAAAATTATCGGGGGTTAAGAAGTCTAGTTTGGGCCTAGCCTATAGGTATATTTTAATATACATATAGAGAAATTTTGATTTTTTTTATTGAGCATTCAATGATTAATTTATTAGTTAAAATATGAATATGCTTTTCAATTAACTCACTCGATAAGAGTATTTCCATTGTCATACAAATCATAAAAATTTTATTGAAGAGATATTTTTAAACATTTTTTGGTTGAAGTTACTTCGTTAACCTTTGTAATAAAAAAAATATATGTACTTTGAATTTCATATTGAAGGTTAGTTTGAGTGAGTATGATTTATGAATTTCAATATTTTTTTTGTATCAAATATAAAAAAATATGCTGCCATCTAGCGGATATTTTAAAATTTAATTTAAAAAGTTTGACGATTAATTTATAGATGAATTTTAGCTACAGAAATTCGTAAAAGATTTTCAAATACGATTAATGATTAATGATTTATTTTCGAAACATGGGGCCACTATGCTGTCACTCCGCCCCATGTCAATATGGCGACACCTATATGTAAAAAAACAACTTCGATCTGAATATCTGATTGAATATGATACGTTCAGGAAGAATACGTTTTGTTGCACCCATCAACGCGTTCAGTAATATGTAAATACATTCAGATTTTTGGCTAACTGATTGTGAGACATGCGGCATTAAATAAATGCGTAAATCAAATGCGGCTCTGGCCTGACCAACCACCACGTTCAGTTTTTCTAAAAATAAAGTGGAAGCAGTGCCGTAGCAAGCCATTGGCAATTGGGCAAGCGCCAAGGGCGTGTGACTTTTGGGGCGCCAAAGTCGCTCTCCGTTTTTTTTAAGTGATTATTTTTAAACAATTTATTGTTAAATGTTTTCCACGGGAAAAAATTTTTGGGGTCCGAATAATTTTGAGAAGTGTCGAATATCGAAAAAAATATTTCAGAAAGTTAGCGTGAAATAATTTCGCGTGAAGCTAACTTTAAGCGAAATTATTCATCAAACGACGATAGGTTGGGTTAGGCTTGGTGAAAAATTAGCGAAAATATTTCGGAAAGTTGGGCTACATTAATGCGTTCAACTTTTTTAGGGTTTGAACACGTTCGAATAGTGACGATAATTTTTTTATTTAAAAATTATGAAATTAAAAAATTATTTTTGACCAGCTTCCCCATGGAAGAAAAGTTTTTTCCAGCTCCCCCTTGGAAAAAAAGGGGCGCCAAATTTTATATTTGCTAAGGGCGCCAAAAACATTGCCACGGCTCTGATTGTGAGTGGAAGGGAAACGCGTCTAAATAAGTCGCTAATATTATTTGATGCGTGGTGATAGCGGACCCCGAAGCATTTTGATCGATTTATAGACAAAACAAACAATTTTTCGATAAGCATATTCTACTATCAATTACAGCCGCATTACCTAGAAACAGTCAATTTTATCGATAAAAAGATATAAAACGCGCCATATTGGCGGTTAAATATAAAAAATTTCCACATCATTTATACGTGGCATAACATGGTTGCCACCTTTCCGGTTTTAGCTCGGAGTCGCCGATTTTTACTAAAAATCTCCGAGTTCAATCATATTTTATTTGTCAAATAAATTTCATACATGGCGAATTTTTCTTTTTGCATTTTTATTATTCTTATATTTCTCTATTCCGTTTATCATCACATAAGAAAATGTACGTACACAATAATAACACACAACTGTGATTAAATTGACCGGACAGGAGTTTTATTTCTAATTGTAAGATAGTAAGTACACTCAAGACTTCTTTTACTCGGTTTCGAAATAACACAAGAAAAAGAAACATAGTTTTTTCACTTTAACACGGTTTAAAAATCTAATTATTATGCCACAATGGTAAGATCAGGACTAGGCCAGTATACAGAAAACAATAGAGAGAGAATTTACGATGTTGACGATTTCACATAGCGAAATTTTTCCACATTTTTTATCAATTTTTAAACGTTCACCGTACATTTTTTACACAGCAATCTCTGGAACGCATCTTCCGTGTAAATAGACCCGCAATTCTCTTTTTTTTTACTTGAAACTTTTTGATTCCCATTTATAAAAGGCCTGTATTTAATTGATCAGTTAAAAGATCCTATTTTGATCAGTAAAAACAAAGTACATATATGGTTGTTATTCGGTTCTGTGCACGTGGAAACCTGCTTGAACTTGTTGGAACAAGTCTCAATGTAGTCACACATAGTAGTAACCTAACCTAACCTAACTGATCATTTAACAATTTTTTACTGATCATTTTAGTTATTATTAACCAGCCAAATAATTAGTTGCCTTTATAAAAGGGTGGCAACCGCGAGTATTATACATAGAAGGTAGACCGAATTCAAAACACCTAAACCCGGTTGCAAAATCGCAATATTACAATACCATAATTGTCCGATGTTAATCTCGACTTAGGCGCGATCCTTGGAAGCCTTCGACGTCCTTTGTCTTCGTGCTGGGGTCGAGGCTTTGTAGGAATATCTACATTGTCGCGGCCATTGTTTTGCAGATTCGACGTTCGGTTGCGTGTCGTATGTAATCCGCGGCATTTTGGCATAATTTGATCCATTTTGAATGGATGGGTTTTATCAATTCATAGTTTTGTATTTTGGAAATTTCTGTGTGTTTTTTCGATTCGTTTCGGATTAATATGAATGTGATTTAATTGTAAGATGTATGCGAATTTTGTGTAAGTATGACCAAAATTATTTGAAAAATCAATTAAGATTTGATAAGGGTTTAATATATTTTTTTAAATAGAACAAACTTTTAAAGTATTTCACGATGGATATCATCAGGGCCGTGGATAGAAATTTTGAATTCTGGGAAAAAAGTTAAAACAATTTTTTTTGTAAGTGTTTTAATTTTGTATAAAAACCGGGGAAAACCGGAAAAAATGACGAAAAACTATAAACTTACACAACCCGACCTTTAAAAAATAGTTAAAAAAAAACATTTTTCAAAAATATCGAAATATATTTTTTTATTTACCGGTAAATTACCGAACTATTATTTAGGACATTAATAAAAAATTGAAATCAGTTACGGGCCGTAGGGCCCTGAATATCATCGAAAAGTCACGTGAAGCACAAGATAATCTCTTTTTAATGTCTTACGATGTTTTACGGTTATCTTTATTGATTATCATATAGATAAGTCACGACAGTTTTATAAATGGGTTTAAAGTTTTAAGTTTGACATTTTCTTATCAATTATATTATAAAAATAATACAAATGATGACTAATGAATTGAAATAATGTCATTTTAATTGCTATTGAAACATTTTAATACGTTATATTGAAAACGTCTGTTCCAGACGCGCAAACTTTAACAAAGGCCAGTAATGACCTCCCTTTTACATAGAAAATTAAACGAAACATAAAAAAACATCTTCAGATTTCATATAAGAATTAAAATTTTCCAAACACCAACAAAAACCACTTTAAACACCTCAAAATTAACATACAAACCGAAATCCTTCGCAAAGGTATAACACAACTGTCCCATAATTCACCCCGCACCGAACCCATTCATACGCCATCACCGTATAATTAAACTCCATCGGCAATTTCGACTCGTGTCGACTTTCGAAATAAACAACGAAACGACATTCGTCGCCGACTTTCCCGGGAAAGATAAAACCGTAATAACAATCGAGACAAGTCTCGCTCCTCAACTTTCGACGGCCAACAAGGAAACGGGCCCCTTTCCGCCGCGATGGCTCCTTCCTTTCTTATTAAATTTCAGTGGGAAAATAAATCTGTGCCATCTGTGGCCACTTTCAGCCACTTTGGGTGGGAAGGCGAGTTTTCGCCGTCGCGGAAATAAAAAAAAAATGAAAACAGAAATGAAATAAAGCGAACGAAAGCGCGCCGCTCGCGGAATTGTTATTGGCCGCCATTTTATTAATAAACGTTCCCGCGCGAGTGTATTCTTGGGCCGTTTGTGTTATGGTAATTTGAGATGGAGGCAAATTGAATTTGGATTACTCGAGTCGAGTGAAGAAGTGCGTTGAGAAAAATGGGAGGTTTTGTTTTTGAATGAGGTTTTTTGACGTGTAAGAAAAGTCAATGGTTTGGTTTTTTTGGAAGCGTCGGTTTTTAGAGATAGCCGAAGTTTAGTTTTAAGTGTAGCGGTCTGTAGATAGACGTGGTTGTTGTGCTATGAATGATTTTCGTATTCAACATATTGAAAAGCATGGGGCTGTAGCTAGGGGGGATGCCACGAGTGCCCGCTCCCCTCTGAATTTCAGAAATAATGACAGATTATACTTAAATTATGAGATATATAATTTGATTGTGATATATCTAAATCAATTCTTTGAATGCCTTGACTTTATACGTCAAATGAAAAAAAACACCATATTTTTATTGCTTGGAATTGATATACAAAGTTGTGTTTCAATCCCCTTCCTAAAACCAATCCTGGGTAAGGTCGTATTGAAAAGTATCTGGCCTTTTAATGATATTGAAAAGACTCAATTTTGCATTAAAAAGAGCTGATGATGTTTCAGAAGACTTTTTTTTTAATATTATAGGATGTTGTATAAGTTGCATATGACGATTATCAATATAATAAAAAATAAAAAAATATATGCATCAAATATCCCGGGAGATAAGCAACATATGGTGTGATAAATATTAGAGATAAGCTTGATGAATATATTTATTTTTGTGAATTATGAAACATTTCGGATAGCAACATCTCAGTTTCAAAGTTCGATGACACTGCATCGTAAACGTGTATATATTTACAGGATCATATTTTAAAGTTGAGGGCAAATTAGCAAATCAGAGTTGGCGGATGACGAGGGTCGTTCCATGGGGTATTTCCATCTTTCGTATCCTGCTGCTCGACCACCTGATATTTTCAGCACCATCTGCTGAAAAGCAGCTTGTATGCGAGCAGTTATCATGATATTACTTTATTATTACAAAGTATAATAATTATTTACTCAATTTGAAGTCGTGTAAAAACCGTAAATAATAATCTGCGATCAACGATAATCTGCAGTTATCTTAAAACATTTTGAAATAAAAATTGATTAGTTGTTTTCAGTCGATGTTAATCTCACAATGTCGTATTTTATGTGTGTTACTAACGTATTATATATGCTATCTGGTGTTATCTTATTGATTTGTATCTGTTTTGGCAATTCGGCTTGTTAGCCAAAATGATGATAATGGAAATTTTTTTCTAGAGATTATTCTGAAAAATTGAAAAACAAAGTGAAAGAGTTATCTTTCACTTTGTTTTTCAATTTTTCAAATCAGTGAAATATTTTAAAGAATAGTAGTTTGTCGAGGAGAGTAGAGATGGAGAGGTGAAAAAGGAGAATATCTAATATATGTTATTTAATGATAATATATCTAACAATAAAACTAACTTATCTATTTATTTTTTATAATTTTAATCGGTAGTTGAAAATTTAAAATTAGAACGTTGTTACACGCCTTTCTTGATTTTAGATTGATTTATTTATTATTTTTTTTAATTAATTTGATTATTTCCCCCTTCTGTTTATTTTTGCATTTTGATTCTCATTATAAGTTTATTAAAAAAAAATTGCTTATTAGTTCGATTAAAAAAAAAACTCAAAACCAAAATTTTTCTTCCGTGGAAAAAAGATTTCATTGTTTTTTTAATCTTTATAAGATATTTTTTATCTCAAAGATAATTTTTATCTCACCAGATAATTTGTTATCTTAAGATAACTACCAAAACATAAATAAATATTACGCTTCCAGAATAGTTCTTCTAAATCCCTCACACATAGTTCACTCGACTATACTTAAAAAAAAAAACCCACTTAATCCCGAAACGTCAAATCGAAAATTCAACCACTCCATCCCTCGCAGGAACAAGTGAGGACACCGAGATGGGATGATTTTCGGGTTCATGAGGTATGACAGGGATATAGCCGACACACACGAGCACACTTTCCTCCCGAAATTTATACGTACCTCGTGCGGGGGTGGCCAGAAATTGAAGCCGGGAATTGAATTTCCACGCGAATTGTGAGAGGGCCGAGCGGTCACTCTCCGGGAAAATTAGATTTGAACTTTGCCGATTGTGTGTGTGTGTGTGTGTGTGCGTTGCGTGTCCTCGACAACTATTCCATTTCTGTTGTGTTTGCCGGGGATGAGGGGAGGTCGGTGGTCTTGGAGTGTTTGTTTTCGGGTTGATCGGTTGAAAATTGCGATGTTTCGGTTGTGTTTGAAAATATTGGATGATCGGGGGATTGGTTGGTTTTGTGGTCTTGAAATGGAATGTGTGTTTGGGGTTCTTTGTTGCTCCCGAAGTCAAAAATCACTATTTGCAACATGGCCCGTACCTACATCCCGAAATCGGGCCTAGTGTCATAAACTTTTCACCGATTTTTTTCAATTATATAATTTTTTATTAGGCACTGACGAGTCGAATTATGTATAATACGAAGATGAACAGATACTGCTAAAAATAGGGATAAAAAAATTACCAAAATTGATCGATGCCGGACTTTTTTGCAACCTCGGGCCTAAGGCTAGAACCCTACTGAACTTCCCCCTAATGGGGGTCATGATTGGCAATGAAGGTGTTTTTAAAAATCGATAGATGACTTATTGCCATAAAATTGAAAGGGAAATTTAATAAAAAGCCACACGTGTAGCTAAGCTATGCAAATTTATTAAGCTTGAATGTTGATTGAATAGTTAAAAAAGGGACATTATTTTTTGAACAACGTGATAGTTATCTCTATCATATGCGGCCTATGTGACGTTTACATTCGGTCAGTTTATGATGTGTCATCGGAAGTTCGGATGTTATCTTTATCTTTAGGAAGAGATAAGAAGGTGAAGGCCAAAGTATAAGATTAATTTTTGATTCAATCAATATATTTTTTTTAATATATTCATTAGTACTAGGTTAGTATTTTTTGAATAAAATTTAATTCAATTTGATTCAGCCTTAAAATTATCATGAATTTATTCGTATAACATATCATCATCATCATGGCCCGCCTGCTCACGTTGACTGTTAGACAAAACCCCTTCCCGAAAAAAAAGACCTTCCCTATACTCTACCATTCGTTTGAAGCCTCTCAGGTAAAAAATCCCGAATTTCCCTTGTCCAGAGACCATTTTTCAATTCCCTAATTTAGTAATTTTAGTCATCTTTCACATCCTATTATTCCTGATCTTTCCAAGTGATTCCGAGCATACCATAGGTCTCTGGGCACATCACAGTTTATATACTTGCCTAGCATTCTGACACCAAGTCTCGCTGTCATATGTCGGGACCTGCAAGGCACAATACATACATACATATGTATATATAATGCGATATAAATACAATCAGTCGTTGCTTGTCATTCTGACGTGCAGCATTGTTTTTTTGCAATTGTAATCGATTCTTGGAAAAGTACTTACAAGTTAATCGTTTTGTGTGATTCATGGAAATGTTGTGTAAAAAAATAATTTTATTATAGTATATAATTGTGAAATTCTTCGTTTAATATTATAGTAGTTGTATAAATTTACTATATTGAATATAATTTGAATCATTTTAGTTCAAGAATTATTTTTTAAACTTTTTTGCCTGGAATATTTTTCTGTAGTAATTTTTGTTATAAATTTTATAATATTCGAATATTTCAATATTAAAATCGTGTCATCGATTTTTTTCATACATTTGCATACACTTGCAGTTACATACAGTTACATACAGTTTTCATACACTTAAAATTCAACAAAATAAAATCGTTGTTATAGTAATCAATGAAATATTTCACGTTAGTTGAATTTGAAGTTTAAAATGTTGAATTAGAAGTATAAAAACTGTATGAGGTTATTTTAGAAGAGTAAGTAATTAATCAAAGTAATAAAATTTTCATTTTCATATAAGTATTATATTATGGTCTAATAATAACGCACATATTATAATTAATACACACAAGTTCGTATTATGTCGGTTATAATGTATTTTATTAGATTATTATACATAATTGTAAGTTGTAGCTAATTATGATTAGTAACTAATAATCGTTTTATAATTTTACCTAAATTTTCCCGTTGATTCAATTTTCTTGAAAACTCATTATGATGACTAATTTATAAGTATTTTATTGATGTACAATTGTACATACACGACTTAAATATTTCAATGACGTTCTTGAACCAGTTTCTATCAGTTCTAACAATAAGATCAGTAATTTGATTCTCAAAACGATAATAATCAAAACGAAACAAGTCACATCCGAATTCTAACAAATGATTCATATTAGTTCTAATTGTAAGATCAATAATTCGATTCACTAAACAATAATAATCAAAACGAAAAAAATCCACATCCAAATTTTCGAAACTGAACTGTCGCATAAAACTCGACCTTGCCCAGATTTAATATCGACCAAAATGAAAAAAAGCCCGGTTTTTTTTTCGCAAAAAAGACTGAAACATCTGCCGAAGCCCGAGACTTAAACATAGACGAGTCCTCTAATTAATGAACGCTTTTTTCCCTCTCGTCAAGCCGAGATGAAACTTCGTTAAGACCCGTCGAGAGGTACACACAGAGGACCGACACACGTACACAGCAGACAGAAGTTTATAATATACAGGCCTCCGTTCGCTTTCGCCAAATCCACCCCGTTTCGATCTGACCTTTTGTAAATTTTGAATGCGCATTCATAATTTGTAAATTCGTCGATTTGGACGGGTTTTAGTCTTGGATGTGATTTGATTGGTTGAGGTTGGCCGTGGGCGAAAATGGCCCAATCAAATGTATCGTTATATTCATTATTCAATTTACATGGTTTTCGTTTCATCTGTATTAAAATTTATACGGAAGTTTTTCGTGAATTTATTTATTTTAGAATGCCGAACGATTGTCATGATTTTGTGTAGATAAGGTCTACGTGATAAAGTTTGTAGATTATTCATTTTATAATATCAAATTATTGACACGATTCGCACATGAATATGATTTATGATCGTGTACAAATAAGATATGTGTGTATGTGTACGTCAATGAAATTTTTAAGAAGTGATGAGGACAATGAGGTAAAAATAAATTTATTGTATAGATATCTTATCAAAATTTTCAGAAATGTTTTAATCTAATAACAATAAAACATAACGAAAAACATGACGTATTACAAAAACACGTGTCAATTAATTTTACACTGTTTTTCTAATTTTATTGTAAGTTTTGAAAAATTTTCATCATTGAATGAAGAAAATAATTCACTTAATTATTTCATATTGACAATACATGGTTTCATATTATATGAAACCATTTACATATTGTTTAACTTTTACGATCAAAAAACCTAACTAATTAAATAATATTTAATTAAAACAAAACTTAATCAGGGATAATTGATTTGAAAACTTTCATTTTTCATATATTCAATGATCTTGATTCCCACGGCGATTTTAACCTACCATATAAATATAAACCGGAAAATAGGGCACGCAATATTACAAGCACACAAGTTAGGGTCCCTCTGTATATATTTTCATACGGAGCGAGAAAGCGCGCGAGTTTTCTAATTGCCACCCGTAAAAATTCAATTTGGTCTAAAGTGGCCGCGGATTTCACGTAATGGCCGACCGTCCGCCATTGCCCATTGCGCAAAATGGCGACTTTGTGTATTATATTCGAGAAACAAACGTCGAAACAGGCTCAAATTTCACTTCGAGGGTTGGGCCTTTTGACTAGGCTCATAACACATTCTGGTTTACTTTCATATTCGGTCCGTTTGATAAATCAGTATTTAGATTTGATATGCTTTTATTTTTTTTTTTTATATATTGAATATTTTTTTGTTAAATCTTGAAATTATATTTTTTCAGATACGTTCGTATTAATTTGGAAATTTATTTAATCTGCAAATGAATTTTTTGGTAAGTTTTTTGATAATAATGATTATTATATTAATATTACCATATTATTATTATATTTTAATATAAATTATTTTTAATCAAATTTGCAGATGTTTAAAGTTTCAACTTTAGTAAAAATTTAAGGAAATATAATATAATATTGAAACTAGGGAGGCCAAATTTACTATAATTTCCATTTACCAGTAAATCGGTATTTTTTTTACTAATTACTGATTTATTGGTTAGTTAAATTTTGAATAAAAACTGGGAAAAACCGGAAAAATAATGAAAAACCAAAAAAACCGTAAACCAACAGAATTCAACATTTCTTCAAAAATATTTTCCAAAAAAATAACTAAATTTAAAAAAAAAAACAAACAACAAAAAGTTTTACTAGTAATAGCCTTCTCAATTGAAACGGATTACGAAATACCATAATTGAGTACTACAGAAAAATTTCAAAGTCTTTTTTAATTCTAAGAAAAATTATTATATATAGCAATTTATCACAGACAAATTTATATCCCTTCATTACAAGCACTGCAGTACTTAAACTTTAAGCATTTGCATCGCAAAACCACCCTTTTCGTTAAATCCCATTTCTGCAAGCGAGACATACATATATTAAACTTCACATATAAAGCACACATCGGGTATATGCACGGTGAATGAATTAGGGAAATTTGTTGTGCATTTCGAAATTAATGATTCGAATCCGTCCGAAATTGAACAAAAGTTCTCTTTCGCGTTAAATCGTTTCCGCGATCATGGATTCGTCGTTTTTCATTATGAGTTTTGAAATTAAATCTTGGAGCATTGACCCAATTCGTGCGCGATATAATTTTGCTGAAAATAGACGAGATTTTCGTTTTGGATGAAATCTGAAAATCGTTAGTTTCAACCAGAAAGTATCAGGCGTTTTACTAGCATCTGCGACCCGCTTTCGAAGTCGAAATGAAAAACTTAATTATTGAGCTATTTATATTATATTAATAAATGTGATATTTTACTAATTGCATCAATTAGTGTTATTATTTATTTGATTTTTGTTGCACATGTATCATTCAGAAAGGAAAAATGTTATTTTGATTTAAATGTTAAATTTATTATATGATATAATGTAACGACACCGATGGTGGACCAATTTTTTTTGCAAATAAATACTTGATATTTTATTAAATAGTGATATTTTATACATTAACAAATTAACTGAACTTCCTGAATTATGTGACAAAGCTTACTTTTTGAAAAATTTGCATTTTCAAGATTTAATAAACATTAAAAAAAATCATACATGTTCCAGTTTCTAACTATTTTCGAAAATCAAGAAAATAGTAATTGATCTTTCGTGAGTTAGTATTTGACCAATTATAATTTAACCGAAAACACTAAAAGTGACTACTTAAATATTCTTTATTTGCAACATTTAAGTAAAAAATATAAAATATCTATCTCTGATATTTATGTATTAAATTATATCGAAAGCTTTGTTTTTTCAAATACATTGATTTTCCTCTCAAAATATTGAAGTTAAGCCACAAGTAGCAAATTCAATAGATAGTTGTGATCATGCATCATTGATCAAAAACCATTTGACATGATTTTCAGCATTCAAGCTCTTTGAGAATAATTTTGTTGATAAAAAATACCTGAATTTCTAATGATACATACAAAAAAAATTTCTTACAATGCACTTTATATGGTCTGTATATAACAATGATACATTCAATAAAAAAAATTATACGTTTTAAAATATTTATTAATACATATTATATATAAGATATTTATTAATATACTATAAAAAATCGGCAACTTAACCCTCACATTTCAATTTCATGAATAATTCAAATCCTTTCAACTTCATTAATTCAAAGCATTCCTCGAACCTTCCCAAACACAACCTTAAAAAAACCAAAAACAAAAAAAACACCAAACACCCATCACCCACCACCGAATCAACACCGACCTCATCAACACTCCCTAAAAACGCAACGCCCACGCAAACGCCCTTACACACTCACACATTGTCCCACCCGAGGGCTAACTACCCGTTTATACAGGATTATAAGGGTTTTGTGTTTACGAGCCTTCGACTGGAATCGAATCGGCTCCATATTATCGCATTATCCTGCGCCGGTCACTCGTAAAGCGGACGGATGCCTGCAACCCTCAATTAAGCGTCGAATCGAGGACGTGACGTCGTTTTAAAAGGAGCCAGGACGTCGTCCAGGAGGCTTCGATGGTCTTGGATGGCCATAGGGTCCTCTGGTGTGTGTTTCGTGTTGGAAAATTCGATTAAGAGTCGCCCGCTCGCGTAAATGCTAAGGTTTTAAGACGGTACGACGATCCGACTATTGATTGGGTCTTTGTGCTTTATGTGTGTTGAGGTTATGTTTTGATTGGTTTTTTAGAGTGCTTTGAACGTTGAGGGGGCTTTGTATGGTGTGTTTGAAGTCATATATGAGTTATGACAAAGAAATTTGTTGCATATTGTGTTCATTGTATGTTGAAATATTGATTGCAGTCAGTGAATGTATTTAAAGGTTAGATATGATCGGGTATGTATTTTATTATCTTTTTTAATAGTTATTTGAAAAATAATGGCTTTTGTATTAAAATTAAATAAAGAAAATTGATCAAATGATTATATACAGTTTCTATTTTAAGTGTATTTAATGGATATGATAGATTAGATAGATTTGTACAAGAATTTACAAAAGATGTTTACGAAAGACATCTTATCAATTGTGATTACGAATAATTCTACAAAATATTGCAATTTATTTGGTGCAGAATAGAATACACGAGAAACTGTTATCTAGGATAAACGAGAATTATATTTATCATTGAATATAATTCCGTAATAAACAAGTCTTATAATTAAGTCGATTTGTCATAAAATGATGAAATTATCTTTCTCATTTAATCATTCCAAGTATGTTTTTTTTCTTTTGTGTAGATTTATCAATATAACAATTAAATTCATCGCGAAAAAACCCCCGACGGGTTCAAATTACTTTTCAACGACATTCAAAGGGATTTTCTTTTTACCCCCGAGGAATAAAAACGAGAATTATTAATGTTAAATATTTATCTTTCGAACGTTCACCAAATAAATATTATTCTATAAATAAATTATTGAAAACGAAATAACGATACATTAAATAAATAGAGTCAATTTTTTTTCAATATGGCCGAACGGGACCGTATTGATTTATACGGAACCAACGTAGCCTTTCTGATGGTACGAAATGATCTTTTTCGAGGTGTGAACTGGATTTTAACACTCATATTGTATTTCGATCACGTAATTTTTGGAATTTTTATAAGGCCAAAAGTTTTTCACACCTATGGGGATTCCATTGTTCAATGGAAAACGAAAGTGGAGCCGAAGTTTTTTCAAAGTATTCGCTGTCGGATTATTTTTTTACATTTATATCAGAATATATTTTGGTTATTTTGTTTTCTATTATCAAAATAATAGAATTTTCAACAAAGGCAGGATTTTAAATTACATAATAGATGTGATGTCGTTTGATAATGACTGATGAAATACTCAGACAAAGAATCATTCGATTTTGTTCGATATATAGAAGGCCATATTTTTGATCGATTATCATTGAATAATATAGATTGTTACTAGAAATAACTAGAATATTCTAAAACCAAAATTTATACTAACATAATTGTTAACACTATTTAAAAACCAATTATTATTAATTGTAGATTACACATCTTTGGAACTAAAAAATCAATACACAATAGACTAAAATCTTATGAACTATTATATCTTGTAATTAAAGAAGGCATTCCTTTTTTTACATCTAACGAAATGAAAAATGAATAACAAATCAGAAGAAAGAATAAAGCGACAAAACCTAGTCAAATAGGGATATTTTTTCATTTTAAAAAGCTCAGATGAAATAAGCCGTAAAATTCCCCGAGACTTTAAAAGTATGCGGTAAAATCGCTTTTATTGTTTGAATAATTTAAGGATTCACATTTTTCACGTGGAACGCGTTTGGACGTATAAATCGCCTTAGTGCTGCACAGAGAACTCTGTATTTAAATGGAGAACGTTCTGTTTGACAGACTGGCGAATATTATTAATCAAGCCTTGCATGTCTTTTGAGAATACCTATTTTCGGTATTAGTCATGGTTTCTCAAACGTTTCTATACGTATTTAATTAAAAAATTCATAAGAACGATCTTGGCAATTAAATACAATGACAAAATAAATTAAATACAATGACGCATTTTGAAGTATTATACATAAAAATTTCAGCATAATTTATAGAATGAATATTTTTCAAATCGCATACCATGACGATTACGATAATGTAAAATCCGAACAAGCAATCTATTTAAAATTTCAGAACTTTGTCCAATTTTATTTACAGCTTTCGCCCGACTAAATTCGACTTTAAAGTTTGAAGAACGCAACTCCCTTCGGCGGATTCGCGTTAATAAATGCCGGTGGCCCACCTTCGAATTTAAATCGCATCAAATCTGAATAATTCTCGGATTCGGATTACCCGTGAACCCGAAATAAACCAAAATAACATAATAAGAAGGTCTCCGTCTCGTTCTCCGGGTCATTACGCCGCCGAAATATTCGCGCCATTTTTCTTCATTTTCGTTCCGCGTTTTGTTTTCCACTTTTCACAATTCCACGGCCGCTGTGAATCGTAAAACGCAAATAAAAAGTAGTTCATTATTGTGCGGCGGGCCTGGCCGTTATTAATTTCGAATGAGAGGATTTGGTCTCGTTCGAATTGCACTCGAATGAAAAAGTGTGTGGGAAATTGTGAAATTTCTGTATGAGCGAATTGAAAAGGCTTTGTTTTGGCGGAATGTAAAAGTATGCGAGTTTCGATTTATTTTTCAATTATCAAATTTTTCGAAAATAATATTAAATAAAAAGCGACTGTCGGTTGAATATATGGCATCAATAAAAGTTAGTCGAAATGCCATAATTCATAATATATTATATTTATAAGGATTATAGAGATGGGAAATAATGGCGTAGAGGCTATCATAAAAGAAAGCATTAAATACATGTCACAAGGGCATAACTCAACCAAAGTTAAATACATCTTTATATTCAGCACGCATTCTCGACCACTAGATAGATGGTCTGAGCATAAATGATTAAAGTTTCGGTTTTGAAATGGTTAAAAAAGGCGCCAAAGATAATCTCTCAGGACGAAACTATGTTCTGTATTCGAATATATAACGATGATTGAGGTGACCATACATTATAAACGAAAGTACATAATTTTTATAAGTTTTAAATATTTTTTTATTTTGAATGAAAATATTAGTATTTAAATCTTCAATTTAAAAGTTCAATGAATATTAAATCATGATTTTTATAAATGAATGAATCATTCGAACAATACAAAATATGTGGATCAGTTTTGTGACTTTTACCACAATTTTCCAAGCAATTATGGTCACTGCGTATATAAAACAAAGCGAAAAAGTTTTTTATTATAGTGGAAACGCATTAAAGCAATAATAATTGCGACTTTGTAGCTCTTTTCATCGGCAAAGAGTTATTCGGAAAAGCGGGAAATTGTACTACCCTCATGGGAAACATACTAGCGCTTCTGTAACAGTGCGGTCACGTAATGAACGATGACTTTCAAACGATTTCATTTTTCCACCATATAAATTAAGCCACTTTACATTTTAACTTAATATTTATACTAAACATAATATTTAAAAAATAAATTAAATTGTATAAAATGCAAACACTCCAATTCAACAACCTTCCATACTATAACAAAAGAAAATCATCAAAAAAATAAAAATAAAATTCCACACAAAAACCACACGCAATTCCAACTCAACCAACTATTATATAATCTCATCAAAAAAAGTCCCGAAACAATTAATTTGAACAAAAGAAAGCACACCATTCGGACGCATAGCGCAAACTACCGACCCTCAGTTCTTACCACGACCCAAATACAACCCTCAGGAGACCACGGAGGATCCCGTCCACCCTTCCACGGTAATAATTGGATAATTGGCGAGGCTTTCGCAATCCTTGGGAGACTTCCGCGTCCGCGAAAAGCTCAGGTCCGGCCGATTTTCGCGAAATCGCGAAGTTTTATTCAATTATGTGGAATATTTCATTAAAAATGTGCGGTAGATTGTGGTGTTTTAAATTAATTTGTTTGCCGAGTTTGCGCGAGGATGTTTTTGTAAGTTGATTCTGTTATGTTTTAATCGGTCAGGATTTTGTCGGTTTAATCAGAAAAATGTTTATTGTGTTAGCTTTCTGAATGAGGAATTCATTACTTATTTAATCATTTTTTAATATCAAATAAAAAATGAATTATATTTCCAACGAATCATAAATTTATTATATACTCTCTTGCCATTTCACGTGTAAAAAATGATTAATTCTATTATTAGTAGTGAATTATATTAATATGAAAAATCTATATAAATCTTTTGTTTTTTCGAGTGAAACGATACAATTTATGTATGTCGCTTTGATTAATTATACGCGGTACGGTTAATCCGTTTCTAATCGGGTCTCGGAAGGCCATTTTCTCACACGTACCCATGCAAAGGTTTAATTTGGACTCTAATGGTTCGAGAAGACGAATATTGAGGGTTTCCGAATACCGAATTCGCTACAAATCGAGATGGTATACTAACGAGACAGGTAGACCACACAGAATGACTTTTGCACAGTACAAGACACAACGAACTTCATTACCACACCATAAATATAGCAGGGTTATGTTTTGGCATTGCTTTAATATTTTTTGAATTAAAAAAATTATTTGTAACTAAAAAATATCTTTAACTATAAACATTTATTTTTAACTATAAAAATTTATTCTTAATTCAAAAATTTACCTCGTTGCATCTAAATGATGCAACGAGGAAAAGATTGAATTACATGAAATCGGTGACGACAAATGATAATGTTGATATTTTGAAATTATAAGAAATCGTTTAGTTTGAACTGCTTTGTAATATCAGGAAAATGATTAGAAAACTCTGATGAATTGTCGTTTCCTCCGAATATGGAAGTTATGTGATAATAAGATCGATTAGTATTAACTGTGATAGTATCGATTAGTAGTAACTGTGATTGCAATTTTTGGATTCAAATTCTTTAAGAGTTATCTTTTCAATTATATATGATAAAAAATTCTTGAATTTCTCATCGCAAAATTTTCGAAAGTTTTATAAAATCTTCGAAAAGATTACAAGTACAATTGATTCAAATTACAAGGAAAAATTGCGTATAATATTATATAAAAATATTAAATTCAATTTAAAATTTGTAACTATAAATAATCACTAGTATAATTTGTCGAATCCTACCCGCAAGTACCGAAATGTGAAAGGAACATTTCCAACCCTGTTATACGGGCTTGTATATACGAACGAGTTGACCGCACACGACAGTGACGCCAAAGCTCACCTCAAAGTGAAACGATCCAGATTATGCGGATACAAAGCTTCTCGCAGGAGCTTTTTCCCTCGGCGAAATTTGTCCGAAATTGTTGGAGCCTTCTCGCAGTGCTTTGCCGGAAAGTTTTTCAGGACGCTGAAAAAGTCGGGTGGAAAACGCAGACAAATGTTCGGGTTGTTTGTTCGCCGTCTTAATTATTCGCGACGAGTCCCTTTCGCCGTATTAGGCCTTATCGCAGGCTGTATTATCCCCGAGGACAGAGGTTTTCAATATTGAAATATTATTGAAATTTGATTAATATGAAATCAAATTTTCGTTGGAATGTTATTTTTCCAAATTTTTATCAAATTCGATATATCATTTTGATTAGAAAGTAAAGATGATTGATTTCATGGAAGACAATTTCATCACATGATCGAAGAAACACAACAATAAGTAATGATAATAGTATCTATATCAAATAATAACATTTTTTCTTTCGTACTTTGATTATTTGTACAAATATGATTAACAATCGTGATTTCAACACAATACATAAATATATAATTTAATTTATTATTGAAATATGAAGTTGGACGCTCATGAAACAGGAAGTTAGGGTTGAAAATAGAGGGTTTGGGAATAAAGGGTTTTGGATATGAGGGTTTGGAAGCGAGAGGGTTTCGGGAAGCGGTCTCGGAATCAAATTGCACAGAAAATTTGTCGCTAACGACTAAACGATTCAGAACAACGGAAAAATTCAGTCCGGAAGGATTAGCAGAATTAGAAAAGCATGCTTCTCAAGATTTTCGCTTCCAAAAAACAATTTATTTATAAATTTACGTCAATTCAAAATCATCGATAATTTTGCAATAGATAGATAATTTCCATTGAATCCATAACATGTTTGTTTATTTCAATAGAAATATAAAAAAATGAATGAAATCCAAAACGATTCAATGAAAAATTCTCAGAAATATATCAAATCGATTTCATTCAAAATTTCCAATCAACCAAAAAAGATTCACACTTTGGAAACCGCCGAATCACACATATACGAAAACGATTAAGCCACACCCGGTTCAACACTATGCGAATTTTCCCAGCTTTTCCGCCCCCTCGACGACTTTAATACACACACATTACGCTCGCCCCGGCCTCTTATCAAGCGAAAGTTCGCCCTCGACTTTCCAAGGGCGCCGCCCATTAACGACCCCCAGAAGCCTACGAGGATGTTGGTCAACATCTTTTTCTAGTTTTGCCGATTTGACGGAAGGACCGGCAGCCGAAGACGGAGGCTTTGTTGGCCCGGGGGTGGTTTTGGCCCTTCGGTTCGGAGGGGCCATTTTTGCTCGGTACCTGTCGCTATCGGTGGAGATAACGAAATTGTCTTGGGGATGGTCTTTTGCGCTTTATTGTTGCTTTATCTTTGAATTGTGTGCTTCGGGTATATTGTTATGGGTTTCCGAATGCGACGGGGTTCGGGTCGGTTGGGGATGTTAGGATTGTATTGAAAAAATGATATGGCGGTCTTGAAGCGTGTAATTAATCATTTAGGGAGGTATTACGAATGTGAATAATGCTTTTGTTAAATAAAGATGTATGTAATTCGGAAATAATACGAGTAATTTATATATCAAAGTGAAATTTTAATCTTCAAAGTGTTGTATTCGAATAGCGTCTTCAAGGACATGCTAATATGATATGTGTGACCTTTGAATTATATGAAATTGAGAAAATATTAAGTTAATATTATATTTCCGTTGAATGTTTTAAAATTTTTGTATAAAATAAAATCGATTGATTTATAATATATTTTTTTTAAGAATGTGAAGTATGAAGGAATGTTTGTTTACAATGATAGATTAAAATAAATTGCGTCGTACAAATATAGTCAATAACATGTTATCGATAACAAAATTAAAAACATTGCTGGTTTTGATAAACAGATCACAATATTATAATCGAGAGGTTGTTTTTCTTCTTTTTTTTTATTATTTGTTTACAATTTAGTAAACGACAAAAAACAATATAATACCTTTATCAACTAATAAAATCGCACTTGACACACTTTTTTCACACAATACATATATTTTTATATCTACACAAACCCGAACAATAATATTTACATCCGCAAAACCCATCCCTCAACAAAAACCCCACTTCCACCCAACAAAAATCCCACCCAAACACCCGAAACATTTACACATGTGCGACAAGCAATATGATCTTCGTTAATGAGTCCATCTTATCGGATTAAACTGGCGTCCTTTCATCTCGGCCAAGTTATCGGCCTCGGCAAACTTGCGAGACCCGTTTAACAGTCGACGATAATGAAGTTTTGATAACTGTTTAATGAGTGAGTTAATTACTCGCAGTGTGTGTGCCAAGGCGTATGTACAACATTATAATGATGGCCGCATTATAGTGGGATTCGAGTCCGAGCGTTTTGTTTTAACGTAGTGTAATTTCGGTGGGGTAAATATTGTTGGAGGGGTTCTCAGTCTTTTGGGTTTGTTTTGGAATATTGTAGTGGTTTTTTAATGTTATATGAATGTTGGGATTTCCCTTTTTTATTGTGTTTTGAGCGATCTTTGAAGAACAATAATAATGAATTGATATAAACTGATGGATCAATTCAGATCTTTTATTGAATTTTGTGTTATCACACCAGAAAATATTTTAAGCTCAAAATAACGAGTAATATCAATAGATCAATAATATTATATCTGTAAATATATTTAATCGAAAGGTGTATGAGAATAGAATTTCCTCTCTTTGTATTATGATAATGCATAGATTATTGAATTAATACACTTTGAAAGGAAAGAGATTAATGAATATGAAAAAATTTGACCATTGTCAAAATTTTTCATCGTTTAATATTATCTACATAATTGATTGGTGTATTTTTAAATTTTATCAATTGAATAAATTAAAATGGTTCATCAAAAATTATACAGTTAAATGATAGAATTTTTTATTTTGTCTAATTATTATATTAGTATTGATAAGGAATAATCTTTTGATAATCATGTAAAGCAGAGGTCAGCAAACTTTTTTCGGAAAGGACCAGATCGAAAAAATTTGAAACTCGGCGGGACAGATAGCAAACTTAAAGATATTTATATGGTTTATTATACTACTCAAAAAGCAAAAAAAAAAATACAGGATCAAAATTTTAAAAATATAAAACTATTTGATCTCTAAATAGTTATTCGAAAATTTGAGTGCTAGTTTCAAAAATATATTTTAATATGTAGTTAATATCAATGAGTAGTGCCGTAGGCAAGTTTTTTTTCGTTTTTTATTGATTAAATCTATACTAATGACAACAACGTAAAATTTTCTAAAATACTTAATTTTGGAGAACAATTACTTCTAAAAGTTCCTCGATTGTATAGTTAAATGGGTTTTTGAAATATGGAAATGGTTTTTGTATTTGAGTCAAGATCGGAAACTCGTTGCTGTAACTATAGTTTAACAATAAGTTCAGAAAATATATCTGCTGTGATTTTTTTTTGAGACGATAAGAATTTCTAAATTGATTCTAGTTTATTTAATTTTAATTTTTTTAACACAAAAAAAAACAATATTCCGGATCGAAAACGGGCGGCGGGCCAGAGTTTGCCAATACCTGAAGTAGATAACCGAAATAATGAATTGTAAATTATAGAATATGAAGGAACGATTTAATTTGGTATTGTATTTCAATTATTGTATTAGTATTAATATGGAAAAATCTTGTTACGACCATGTAAAATGCTATTTATTATAGCATTCTTATGATATGTATCATAGATACCTTATCTGAAAAAAAGCACACGTTGGCAGCTGTATATATTATAATAACGAATTTTATTGTTATCATTTCCGCCATTTTCTCACAAATAAAACCCACAATCTACAAACCACAAACCATCTGTTCTACGAATGACTTTGAACCTTTTCAACAATATCAAATAAAATCACAAAAAAATATATTAAATCGACATCGTTTAAGAACCAAACCACCACGTTATACGATACGCTGTTTATAGATGCCGCAATGTGTTCAGCAAGTTCTCGTCTCATCCCGGAACAGGACCATAAACTGAAAATTTAGCACATTCCCAACTCAGGAATGTGGCTCGGCTTTGTCGGCCACATTTGCCGGCTTAACGCTGATATAATAATACGAAAATGAGGAAACTTTGGTTTGAATCACTGTCGTGTCCAGCTCCAACGGCCATCGGTCTATTTTTATGTTGATTCGGGTTGAGTCCGAAAGTTCAGAAATTGGATTTAGTGCGCGTGTTGTAATGCGAAAAGTTGACCGAATCGAGTTTGATGTTGATGATCGTTGGGTTATGTTTTAAATTGAGGTATATGTAGTTGAGTCGATTGAGTTGGTTTTAACAAGAAAGTTTGCGAGAAAAAATCGGTCTGACTTATTAGAAGATATAAAGTATCGAGTTAATATTTAATTTAAATGTTTGTTTAATTTTCAAAAAAATGTTTTAAAACCGATGGATTAGATAGATAATTTTTATAATTATCAAGTATTTTATGATTATAATCGATAATCCATAAAACTATATCATATTAAGTTTAGAGATATGTATTATTGATAATTTTAAATTCAAAACTATTTATACATAAAAATTCAATAACAGACATTTTTACGCTAACCAAATTCAAAAAGATAACGACGTTTAATACACATTTTTCCAACACTGCAAAATCGTCTGAATACTTTCGAGAACGTACAATTTTAAATTTCAAATAAGCATTTGATGTGTCCCGCGTGCATATAACGATCGCATAACACTTACATTTCATACGTAGCATCGACAGTTTTACTATTCAAATTGCAAATGCACTTATTGCATTATTGTCGTATAATACAAGACATCATTGTATATAATAGTAACGTAATTTGATTCGAAATATTAACGGTTTGTTTTCATCTCAAAATGTAGATAAAAACCGGCTATTATGTATAGAAAAATACCACAAACCGAACAACACAATTCCATCAAAATATCGGAATCCAACCAAAGAACCACATACCCACAACCACCCCATTATCATTACAGGATTCATAGGTAATGAGAATGCATTGATTTTCAAATGGAACGGAGTGCATAGGCGTAGGTCACCACGTACACGTGAACGCATCGAATGCAAATTACCATGCATTTGTATGCAGTTCTGGTTGCACGTTGATAACGCACTGTCTGCTTGCGAATACCAATTTTGCGGAAACTGTTGTGTGGACGAGCCGTAGAAAACTTTTCTCGTTATCCTCACAGGCCGACCTCCCTTTCTCGGGTTCTTGTATATTTGTGATATAGGAGGTTTGTTTTCGAATGTAGCTATTTTATTTTTGAGTTTTTCGTTCAATTTTATTTGAATATAATATATTAGTATTTTTTAGTAAAGAACCAGGGACGTCATTTGGGGGAACATTTTTATCTTCTTATGTTCATATTATTATTATTATTATTATTATTATTATTATTATTATTATTATTATTATTATTATTATTATTATTATTATTATTATTATTATTATTATTAATAATAATAATAATAATATGCAGTTCGTTTTTAATATTTGTATATTAACTTTTACACAGTATAAAAAAATGTATTATTATGCCACAATGGTATACGACCCGGAGTATACAATCATAGTTATTAAATATATAAAAATTCGTTGTTTTTGATGATTTACATGTTATGTATGATTAAAAAAAAATTTTCAAGAGGAAAAAGTGCATCAGCGATAATATTGTTTTTGATGACCTTTAGTTTGTTTGGAAAAGGTCATCTTTGATTAAAATTGTCAATTGTATTTCGTGGTCGAATTAATAGAATAATTATCAATTTATTTAAAAAATATACAGCGCGTTTTAAATCTGTACCCCTCATTTGTAATATTACATGTTTGTATTTCCGTCAAGGGTGCGGGAGGGTGACGATGGCGCAATTCGTTCCCGGAAAGTACAACCGGAAAAGTGGAAATGATATGAGCATTTGTAACTTTGTGAGTTTGGATATATTTTTTTTCTTATTTGCAAAAATAATTTGGTGCTTACGGTGAAAATGAGAACTTGTTAAATGAGTTGCTTACTTTAAATTGAAATTTTCTCTTTCTAATTAAACACGTTTCAAACAGTGACGTTGTGCAGATACAGATAAATAGTACCAATGTTGCGTTCTATACTGTAATATTTTTTCATACTCTGAATCTAATTAACAGTTGAAATAGGAAAATGTATTAGAATTTAATTAAATTTTTATAAAATTGTTCTGAGAAACTCGCTCATAATATTTTGAGAAGCATAACACGATACTTAATTAATATAATATTTTAACGCATTCATTTTATTCAGAAAACGATATGTTAGTATAGTAGTTTTTTTCAATCGAAGCAACAAACTTTTAATAATTATAAATAAAATAATATACATATTTTTCAATAGAATCAACTTCGATCCAAATGATTTAAAATATTACATGTATGTATTTAAAAAGTTTTTACTTAAATCAAAATAAATATAATTTCATAACAATAATAAAACTTAAAATAATCAAAAACTAAAAAAAATAATCTATAAATCTAATATAACAACAAACAAACAGATCAATTTCCATTCAGTTTTCATTCGAAGCCCTTCGCACGGACAACTTAGAATGGACGCACGTCTTGTCGTTATAATACAATCCTATCGATTTTATGGTTATTATTGCAATAGTGTCGTTATACAGTAGCACCATAGTTTGCTATATTTCATATTAAAATAGTTTTCATTTTGATTTTTTCGATTTAAAATAATCCCAAAATTAGTTTTATATTGTTTTTGTAAAGATCGTTTCATGCTATATTTCAGATTTATAAGGAAAAAATAATAATTATAATGAGTTATATGGGAACGTTGTTATATCGTTCAAGTACATACAAGATGATTTTTTTAAAGAGCTTTTTCACATTTCAGATACAGCTTTTTAAGAATTTTATACGTTTCCTAAAATAATTTTATGGATACGTTTTCTTAAATAATTTTTTCAAGGGTCTTATTTCATGGAAATTGAATCTCTTCTCTTCTCCATATATAATATTTCTTTTAAGTTCGCTCAATAAATTCAATATTCAAAACTCGAGATTACTGCATACACAACATTAAATTTTAAGGTTTCAATTTCATACAAAAAAGCTTCTCTATTTCTAAGAACAATTTGCGCATAAACACAAGGATATTAGCATAAAAATAATAATAAATAATAATATATTTATAATAACATGAAAAATATACTACTTGAAATTAGGGATATCATTACCGGTAAATAACCCAAATAAAAGTAATTTAAAATTTCGGTAAGTTTTCAACGTTTATCGGTAAATAAAAAATTGTATTATATTTCGAATATTTTCGGAAAGCGTTATTTTTTTTGGAAAATATTTTTGGTTTTACGGTTTTTTTTGGCTTTTTGTAACTTTTTCCGGTTTTTCCTGGTTTTTATTTAAAATTTAATTAATCGTTAATTAGTAAAAAAATTACGCAATTTGGCGGTAAATGAAAATCAAGGTAAATTTGACATTTCTACTTGACATATTCACTAATATTATTTTCAATCAACTTTACTTTCCGTTACAGTTTTTACACTTCAAATTCAACGTTTTACATTTCAAATTCAACCAATTCAAATTACACTTACAATTATAATTCAAATTACACTTCAAATTCAACTAAAAGAAAGTATTATCACAGTAATCAATGAAATTCATTACTATGAATCGTTGAATCTGATATCTAAAACGTTGAATTTAGACCAAAAAAACCCATACAACCAAAAACCTCCAATTTAAAAAAACCGATTTCCTTTATAAACTCCTAAACTACTGTACACGTAACAAGCCCGCCTATTATATACCGACCGTTATTTTCTAAGGGTCGCCCTTCTAAGGGTGGAGTATTTATGTGGTCGGTTTGTATGTAAAGCGCGAGCTGGTCCCACATTGACTTCCTCTTTGGCCATCCAGACGTCCATGCTGGATCAGACCCTGGCGACAGCTGGAAGGTACGTGACACCATCCAGGATACCCTACGTGAAATAAATGTGGGATTTTCCGGCCATCGAGTGGGTCGAAGATGTCCGATGGTCAGTTCTATAGTTGGGCTGGATTTTAATCGGTATTTGTCGATTGTCGGGGTTTTTGAATTGTATTGGGGTAGCTTTTGGACTATCGGGGAATTCCGATCAATAAATTTTTTTCGGATGAATTTGTATTGAATTAAATAATTAAGATTTTGATCTAATATAAAAATTTCAATAGAATCATAAATCATTTCATAATGACGAAATTGTTTTTATTAATACAGCATTGTTTTTTTATAATATAATACACATAAAATGAATATGGTGCAATAGTTGAACTTGAATACAGAGAATTCAAATTTGAATGTAATGACGATTTCGATAGAATTACGATGCGCTGTTGAAAAAAAATTTCATTTTCGGCTGCGTTAAATGAATATTCGTTGTTACGAACTGGTAGTTTTTTTTGTAAATTCCATCTCATGTCAGAGCCTTTGAGGATGAAGGCTTATTGGAAGTGCGTGTCCCTAATCCTGTTATAACGAACCGTTTTCAGAAGCTTTCGCTTTCGCGCATACTGAAATTTACGTACTGTAGTGTGAAATTCAATATGTTATCTTTTTAGACACTTTCAGCTCATAGTATTTAACTAAATTATACGTAATTATTATGTAATATAATATGTAATATTTCGTTTTCGCATATAAACATAATGAAAAAAACCATTGTTCATGTTTTTAAATCAAATCATTATGAAATTGTTGCTATGCTCGATTATTCATTTTTTAGACATGTACATATTATATAAAATTACACATTTTAATTAAAATTTATATATTGTGTATGAAACCGCCGGGTTTCTCTTTATGTTGACAACAAATAATTTCAAATATAAAATTCATAACGGCCGACGTAAACAAAAACGGGTGATGAAACCTTGCCGCGAAAATAATTAAATGCAACCGAATTAGGGACTTCAATGTGGGTCAATTCGAGGCGGCAGTGTTTTGGTTTTCCTGAAAAACTGAGCGTAATCTCAAAGTATAATAGGGCTTATTTTCGCATGAAAATGGACACTCCGGCACGGAGGGCTCGTTTCTCGGTAAAGCTCCGTTTTAATTACTCGAAAATGAAACGTATCAAAACAGAGACGTCTCTAGGAAGTGTTTTTGATATTTTTCAGATGTCATCCGTAATAATTTTCAATAATAAAATTTATTTTTGAATCATAGATGTTCTTCTGTAGAATCATAGAATTCTTCTGTAACTACCTCAAACCATCCTTAAACTATCCCATAATTTATTTTCACCCATTATACACCATCTTCAAATTCATTCTCACACCCAAAAACACCTTCAACCTAAAACTATCCCAAACCATCCTTAAACTACCCCTAAATTCAATTTCCCATATATATTTTTCACGAAATCATAAAGAAATCGAAAATGAAGAAAATAAATATGAGACGTTGAATTCATAGTTTAAAAAGTCCAATTTGAAGCGTAAAACTTTCGATTCTGTAGAAATGACATTACATATATTAAAAGTCCAAACTATTATTGTCATTATTATAAAAATTAAATCAATTCATATTAGAACCAAACAGATTTCAATTGAATAACAATTTCACATTTTCCCGAACCGTCCATCTGGGGAAAAACTCCACATTTCCTCGCTAACGAACCCTAGAAATGATGTGACGGGATGACGAAGGCAGGGACGATGGAGACGGTGGTCGATGAATATTCAAGAGTCCGTGTTATTAAAAAGGACATCCGTGAATATTTCACGACGACGACGGTCGGCGCACGCATCTGTTACGTCTTCGTCCCGTTGGGGGCGAATTTCATTTGTTCTTGTTTTGTTCGTGTTAGGGGTAACGACGTGGTCGAAGCGAATGACAGAGGTCTACAACCCTGTAGTATCTAGAGAATTTTTTAAAAGTGCTCTTTAAGACGATTTTTCATGAAATTTTCGTGTAGGACGATCAATGTTTGGTCAATACTGAAGGTAAATGTGAGCGCACATTAGCTTGACTCGCTTTCAAGGAGAAGCTCCTAGGTGGGAATTGAATTTCTTAATGAAGTTTTTTTTTTCAATAGATTATCTTTATTGTATCGATATGGTTAAGTATAAAAGCGAGTTGTTGAGCCAATTAAATTATAAACAGCATTAATGTTTCGGTATTTCGCTTTTAAGTATATGCGAGCAAATGCCGTCTGGATACTTGGCGTAAAGGCGTAATTCGCCGAATAAGCCGTGCGGCTGAACATGCTCTTTTTGAAAGAGCCAATACTGGAAGTTTATTCTTGTTAGAAAAAAAACGAAAAAGTATATTGTGTCAATATGCGAGCAATATCACTCAAATGACGCCGTTTCCAAGATCGTTGCATCGCTTGCAACGGTTGCGTTCTCTCTATTCCCGATCTACCTACTTACTTTATCGGTTTTGAAGCAAGTCAGGCTAATGTGGGTTCATGAGGTTTTGAAATTCAATTTTTGAAATAATGATGTCAGAAAGGTTTCTTATTTTAATGAGAACTTTATAATGAAGGATGTAGAATGTCGGAACACGCGGTTGGGCAATTTTGATTTGTTATCCCTAGAGTGCAAGCTGTGTCCTCGTATTACATTGTATGCACGGTATTCAGCTAACCTTTCGAACTAATTAACCGTGTTATAAGCTAGGGACTTACAACATCTAATATGTAAATTGGACAGGCGTGGAGTTGTGGGCAAGTTATACACAAATGACCGGACATCGAAACTCCTGACGTATGAACTATAATACACCCAAGTCTCTTTTTACACATCAGTAATTTTCATTTAATAATTATAATTGTATATTGGTATGGTTTGGATCTTACCATTGTGGAAAAATAACACATATTTTTTAAAAACTATTGAACCATGTTAAAATTTAAAAAAATGGTCTAAAATAAGTAATTGATTTTTTTTCTTAAGCCATGTTATTTCGGAACCGTGTAAAAAAGTTTTGGGTGTATAACAATACAGTTTTTCAAAAAATAATTGCATGTGTTACACCGAATTTGGGCAATTAATTATTATGTGTAATACGCAAAAAATAATACAAAATACAATCCCGTTACTTTTATACATATTACGCAAATCTCTCTGCCGATTACGTGTATTACGCATATTAGTTCTAGGTGATGAACAGGTTTAAAAAATTAATCGTATGTGCTACAACAAATTTGTACAATAAATTTTTACATACATATAATGTGCAAAAATAATGTAAAATGCAATCTTATTGTTTCATTTATTATACGTATTATGCAAATCTCTTTGCCAAATACGTGTATTACGTACATTAGATACACTCTAGTGTTCCAGGTGATGAACAGGTTTTAAAAAACAAAAATGTTTTGTTACACCATATTTGTGCAACAAATTAACATGCAAAAATAATTTAAAATGTAATCCTGTTGTTTAACATACGTATTATGCAAATTTCTCAGCCGAACTCATGTATTTTCGCATACTTCGCATAACTTCATGTATTTCGCATATTAGATAACACTCCAGTATTCCAGGCGATGAACAGGCCCAAAACGATCTTATTACATTGATAAAAAAACAAAAATAGTTGCCGATTCCTGTATCGTTGCGATTCTCTGGAACAGTAACGAGAACGGACAACTTCGGGCGAGCGTGTCGTGTCGCCATTACATCTCCGGGCCTAGAACCGTAAAGAACGCAAATTTCGAAATTAAATCTGCAATTGTTCGACCAAAGTTTCAATAACGCCCGCTGACGCCCACGGAATAAGACAGTCCTCTCAGAAGTTGTATCGTCGAATTTAAACCCTCATAGTTCGCGAAATATAACGCAATAAGCGAAAACAAAGGATTACTCTACGCGTCGGACACCCGTCAACTCTGTAATCCGTCCGAACGATGTAAATCATCGTGTTAAAATTGGCTTTGTTAGGGTTAGTGTGTATTGTTTAATTTTTGGAAAGTGATCGATATTTTAACGAGATGATTGGATAGGCGAGAATATTGTATTATCGAGGAAATGTTTAAATGTTTTCGAAAATTTCGTTGTATCAATTACGCGAGGCCGTCTGGGATGAAAATTTATTTTTCATAATCGTCTCGGTAGAAATTAAATTTATTTAAGAGGACCTTTCTTTGTGACAGAGGATTTTGGTGGAAATTTCTTATGTACATTCTGGAAATTTCGCCCGCTTATTCTACGTTGACCTCGTTAACGCTTTTTTAATTACGCTTAAAAATTATGAACGATAATAAATTGATTGTTATATTTTTCGACGATGAAATTAGCGTTAATTTATATGTCGTCATTTTGTGCAAACGCGCCAGTTATTTTGTATTCCACGACATTTATAACTTTCATATCGAACATACTCTGCGCAATATCACTTACATATATCTTATAAAGGATATATAGAAAGTAATCTTTTTCAAACATTTCAACGATAAAGCTTATTGCAATCTAAACATATTACTAATTGAAAATAAACACACACCCATTTAGTAGAAATACTATCGTAAAACATGAGATATAGATAAAAAATTGGATTAGTCATTTCAAAATAATTTATTATTATTAAAATAAAGCAGTGGTTGACCATGTATCAGTAATTGACCACTTAGAAAAACGTAAAAATGAAGGCTTTTAAAGACGATAATCTTTCGGAAAGGCAAAATTTTACATCTTATCTATCGCACTCTTTCCGAAAGTTCATCGTATCCACAACCACAGGTAACTATAATACATGCTCAACCACTGGTATTGTTACCTTACTTGATTTTTATATGAATAAATTTGATAATTTGTCCATTCAGACCATTCAGTTTGCATTTACATTTGAGACTTGCGTCACATCATATCGAAGATCAAATTTCGCACCTCGACCTGTCTAAACGGATCAAACCCACCCAAATTCCACCTCCCTAACACAAACCAACTTAACAAACGAAACAATCACCCAAACCACAGGACACCATTCGATCCTAGGGACGATTACAACTTTCCATCGCGAAATAACAGATCGCGTCGCCCCAGAGTGGATTGGAGTGGCTACGGCAACGATTGCGCACAGAAGCCTTTTGCCGAAAGTTTATATACGTGTTTGTGTATCGGCCCGAAACGGAGCTAATAAAACTAGCGAAAATAAGGCATCGTGCGCTTTTTCACGCGCGTGAAACGCCCCGAGGATAAAAAGGGGAGAGAACGAGCCGAATAAATATACGGCGGCCGAAGACAGCGCGCAAAGATGGCGAACAAATTGCTTATATTAAGGAACTTTTCTCGCCCTTTCGAGACGGGGCTTTATGCTTTTAAGTAATTGAATACCTCCGAGGGACTGGGCCGGATCGGCTGGTGATTTTACAAGACGGTTTCGCTGATGAGCGTAGGTGTATGCTTTTTTGGGTGGGTGTGTGCGTTTTTTTTGTTTCCTGTGTTGTGAGGTTTAATGGAATTAATCTTGTGTGATGAATGGTTGGGGGTGTTTTTTTTATTTATTGATTATGATAATTTTATTTTTGTTGAGATGGTTTTTTTTTGGGGTGGAAAATTGGTGGTTTGTGATGGGGATTATTACCGCTATCTTGCAGACTTTTGTATAATATGTATTTTTTTTAATTGGATGGCAAATATATATATTTTTTAAATTAATTCACGTGAAATCAATTTATTTAAAAAAATATTTTTTTGTCTGCTAAGAATACTTAATTTGAGTATAAGCCGTTGAAAGGTTATCTAAAAAATTATACTTATTTTAAATATTTAAATAAGTCTAAATGATAATATCTTCAGGGACATCATAAAAAAAAAAAAACATTTTCAGTTAAATTTAAATATAAATAAAATTCAAATGTCATTCAAAAATATTTTTTTAATCTGAAAAATATGAGAATTATCCAACATTTTAATTATACATCCATCAACGTTATATTCAACAAAATTAATCCGAAGAAACTTTCCAAATCGAAATACCATCATATTAACACACGCGTCAAAAAAAAAAAACGCAAATCTCACACAAAATATAAATAAACATGATCAAACACCCACCCGAAAATCGAAAAGCAGAAATAATGAAGTGCGGCACCGGAATAAAGTTGGACCCCATTCCGGTTCTGTCCTCAGGGTCCTCCGGAATGATTTCGGTCAACAGGTGTGGACTGGATAATACAAACTTTCGACAAATTCCTAATCCGAATAAATTAATTGGGTCTGTGACTCGGGATTGCCACGTTTCTCGATCGGTCGATGGGATTAGGCACGAATGGACGAGTGCCCAAAGTTTTCAGACAAACGCTCCCGCAAATAATACGGGACGGTCGTAGTTTTGCTTTCATACAAATTATTGTGTATATGTGCTTGGTATATTCGTATATTTCTTCGATTTTGGAGCTTAGATTGTTTCTAAATCACCATGATATATTTTATAACTTTCGTACTTCGTAATATGATTTCAGTGTTCATTGCCTTATAAATCTTCAACAAAAAAGATTTGCGCTTTCAAAGATATCGAAATAACTTTTTCCTTGTTGTTCATAATGATATTTTTTTAGGTATAAAATAAAAATGAATGATATACTTTATTAATTGAAAAAATAATTAGTGCAATTAAAATTGTATTTTACACGTATGTTGTAAATCGAATATCGTGTTTATTAAGTTGTTTTAATGGTTGAAGCATTTATTGGCATTTATGAAGGATCAGTTTATTGCGGTGCGTTTCGTTCGATTTATGTGATCGGCTTATGGGAAATGGGGAAGGTTTCCCCATAAAATTAAAGGTATTTGAGATTTGATTACTTATTTTATTGTCTGCGCTAGTTTTGTGAATCCCATTGTGTTTTTATTAAAAATTAAATAATTAATTCTATATTTTCATAAGCAGATGTATAACATTATCTAATTTCTACGTTTGATAAATTTTGACATAATCTGATGGAAATCTGCAGACAAATCGGATATACATGTCGGAAATAATCACACGTAGTGTGATAAGATGACTTAATCAGTCTCTAAACGATTTTTGTTGTTATTATAATTTAGATAATATTACTTAACATCGAAAATTGAATTGTTGAAAAAATGATGAATAAGTATCATTATATTTTTGAAAAGATTACAAATTGATTCATGATCAAGTAATTGACCAATTATTATAAAATCAGATTATTATTTACATTAAAATAATGTAAAATCATCCCATGACACTTAAATTGTAAATTAGTTGTAAATTTTAGTTAAAAATTTAATCGATCATTTTTACCACTAATATAGTTTAGCTACATATCAATCTGCACCTCACACTAACAACTTAATCCCACTTACTCAACGACACCATTCTCGTAAATCCGTCAACCATTTCAGACAAATCTACAACAAAAAAATCCCAACCCCATACATATAAATTCCCATGTAAAATTCGCACATGTCCCACACGCCATACTAACCGCGAAAGATTTGATCCCATGTCGAACCCGCGTCTAACCAAAACCGCAATCCAGCGTGTCGGAATGACGTTGCATCCGAGTGTAAATACTATATTACGGATACGGCCCGAATTTGGGCCGGATTAGGCATTATTGGGCCCGTTTCCGAATGCGTGACGCGAATGCGACAAACGGGCTTTAAACACGCCGATAGGCATTCTATGTGCCCGCGGGATACGTGACGGGCCCTTCGCCACGTGAATGCTTAATTTTTCAGCTGAAAAATTCATGCTGGACGATCGGGTGGATCAGATACGCTGTCGGGATCGAATATGGCTTTTTAGATTTTTTTTTTGGGAAAAAAAATTTTTTTTTTGTGGTCGATGTGGGGGTTGTGTTTCGAATGTTTGCTATTGGATTTGTTTGTTGTGTTATATAATATTTCGATATGTTTCAATTGAAGGGAAAGAGGAAATTGTTTGAAAAACGAATTTGGTATCGATATTTATTTCCTTGAAAGTGACCTTGTTCCCATTAATATACAATGAAAGAAAATATTCGATTTTATCTTGTGCAACGTTAAATGGATTGCACATTATGATTATGGATTTCAAATTGTGATGATATTAATCTTTTTCAATCTTTTTTTTTATAAATGACCTTTTATGTCAAAGAATCGTGAAAATCGATGATTGACAGCATGCGAATAGATATATTTTTTTTAATCTATTAATTATCAAATCAGCAATATATAAATCATATTTATCTCCTTTTATGGTTAAAACAAAAACTCTAGAAAGTGCTAGAAAACGATGTTAAGAATAGTCGCTTTAAATATGCTCTTGGTTTTGGCTCAACTCACTGTATGAAGCAAGTGAATGCTGAGGGTCGTAAAAGAGTTATGTGAAATTCAAATGGTGGGATTGTGTGTGTTTTGCGTTCTTTGAAAATGTGTCGGGCTCTTCTAAACGTGAATGTTAAATTTCTCAGCTGAAAAATTCATACGAAGTCAAACGATACGTTCAGATAGGCTTTAACCCCAGATGGGTTACATTTCAATTTTTTTTTGGGAAATCAATGATGTCTTTTCAGATTCGCATTTAATTTATATTTAAATAGATTATATCGGGGGATTCTATATGAGAAAAACAGATTAAATTATGTTTCAAATTTATAAAAATTTCAGTGAGTTTTGTTCACCGATTAAAATTAATTTTCTTAAATTCTTTCAAAATAATTATTTATCGTGTTTCAATAATATTACCATAATGGAAGTATTCGCGTAATATTTAATTTAAAATATCAAGAGTCGTGTTTACTTTTCAGTGCTTTTCCTTCATCGATTTAACATCTTAAAATTATAAAATTAAAGTTCGCGGAGTTCAATATTTATATTGAGATGAAATATTGAGAAATTATTGAGAAACCTTCGCTAAGATAAATAAATTGAAAAGTTTTCAAGTTATTAAATGAATTATATATCATAAAAATAATTAATAGTACGAATTTGTGAGCAAACGTTATGAAAATAATAAATTTCCATATCGGAATATTTAAATTATTATAATTGATTGATAGTGATGGATTTATAAGAAACTAAAAAAATATTTTTAGATTTATTTGATAAAAAAAAAAACGGTAAAATCATCATTGAAAATACAAATATAGTATAGTACAATATTTCATTATACTAATTCTTAATTTTCTATTATAAAATATTTAATGATGAAATATATCCAATCCTCTTTTTACACGGTTCCGAAATAACACGGTTCAAGGAAAAAGAACCGATTATTTTTTTCACACAGATTTTTTTTAACACGGTATAAAAATAATAAAAATATGTATTATAATACCACAATGGTAATATTCGGTGCAGGCCAGTATACTGATATAATTATATTAAATGTATTTAATTATAGTTATTAAATAAAAAATTTCAATGTCCTTTGAAGATTTTACATGGCGAAAATTTTTCACATTACACATTTTTTATAAAGTACATTTGGATGGAAGTTCTATCCAAATAAGTGATGGTACCTCTCTCCAATTTTTGTATGATCACCATACATTTTTTTACACGGTTATTTATTTACACGATAGTCTCTGAAACGTATCCCTCGTAAAAAGAAGATTAGTGTACTTACATAATATTTATTTTTAAAATCGATAAATACGTATGAGATAAAAGGTTAATTGTTAAGCGATAAGGTTAATTAAAATTAAAGATGATTATCGACAGATGTCAGATTACACTACAAAATTTTAAACGTTATAATTTTCTATAATACTTATGTATTATACTTATTTATTATATTTTCTATAATACTTATGTAAAAAAATTAATTTTACAAGAATTTCAAATATTTGAATACAAAAAAAATATTACTCTCGAGTGGATCGAGCTATCCCTGCAGAGCCTTCTTCACCCCATTTTCTGGTGGTCGAGGAAGGACGACGACAGGACGAAGGACCGCAACGTACCTAGGACAGGACTTTCGAAAAATGAGCGTCGTTTGTTAGAGGACCGGGAAACGGGATTAGCAAGATTAGCCGGTCGGCTAACAAAGGCGACAATTGCTTGCGCGGATTAATGACTAAGGATAACCGCAGGACGTTGTCGCACTTTCGTCATGCTGTCGCGTTTCTAAATTCTAGATGGTCTCTATTTAATATGTTGTTCGTTGAGGGAAAGTACTCTGAATGGGAGGGTGAGTTTTTATTTTATTTGGGGGATGATGATGGACGTGGGAGAGGATTTTTGATTGTTCATTGTGTTTGGAAATCGAATATTAAATGGTTTGTGTTAAAATGATGGGAAGTTTGATTTGTGTATGAATAAATACTGATTGGGATAGCGAGAAAATATATTCGGATAATGAAATATTTGATATTTTAATTTTCTGATTGAGGTCTTCAGTTAGATGATGAAATTTAAATTTGATTAGCATTAAATTTTGTAAGGAGTGAATAATCTATTGTTTCTTAAATTAAAAAAAAATAACAATAAACAATGAAAATTACAAAGCCACAAACAAATAAACAAAAAAATTATAATCATAAACAACGATATTAAAAACAGTATTGTTTTTACACAAAGCGAAAGGTTAATGAACTTCATCATATAATATTACCAAAATATACACGCGGAAACAAAAAAGTCTACATCACAACATAATATTAATGCCGCTTTTTTCCATTCGGATATTTTGGTATTCCTGTCATATCGTCGCGCGAAGTTTTGTCAATCTAAGTTTTATACGTAAAATTCGGTAAACACGAAAAACTAGGCACGCTTTCGTTTTCATGATCTGGGCCCCGTTCGCATTATAAAGTCAATCAAAGTTTTTCAGAACGGAGTCCCGGGACTCGTTTTAGTTATGTTCTTGAGGCAGCTGAACAAGGCGGTGTAAACATTGTTAAAATTTTCATTATCGTTTTGAACCGGAAAACCGATAGCGTATAACAAGCTAACTTTCAAACCCGCACAGCGAATACGAAATTGGATCACCTCATGTTGGAAAATTTCGTACGATTCATGATTTCTTTGCACGATGTGCAACATTGCTGCATTTTGCGAAAAATAATAAAATTCGCATCGGTTTTTCGAAATGTTTCTTAATCTAAATACGTATATTTAAAGCAAAGTTTTCTCCGACTAATTATTATACCGCAAAACTTCCTTATACTCAAAACGGCCGAGCTCGAGGCTATGTTTACTGAAAAAAAGAACCTTAAGTTAATCAGTCCCTGAAGAAATTGCATCTCAGACGTCTTCAAACGATCTCGGAGGAGCTTTCTGGCGGAAAAGCTCTTAATCCATTTTTGAAACGGGCGAAAGTCTCCGTGCTCATCGGAACTCAACCGCTGAATATTTCATTTGGTAAAACCGCTCCGGAAGACTTTAATATGCGAAAAAACTTGCCGCTCTCACTGTTTAATTGAATCCAACTCAATCGTTATGAAAAACTGAAAAATGGTCACTTTAGCGAAAAAAGAGATTTTCCAATTATTTCGAAAAAATGTATTATTTCGCACTTATCTTTTTGGCTGATTCATTAGTGTACGTTTCATAGTTTGATCTCTAGATTTTCAGATTTTCGAAATTTGCGATGGCCAGCTCCGAAAGTTTGTTCAAGCTCGCATTTGCATATTCGCCAATTTGCATTATGCGATGATAACTTTGCGGCGTCGGCGCGATGAATTGAGGCTTTGAGAGAGGACTAAAGTACTAGATCGTGGCCGAAGTTAAGATTTAAGGATAAAAGCAAACATTCTGTGTGCGATATTGCGTAGCTAAAAAAAGAAAAGAATTGCCTTGTTTATAAAAAGTGTAGCCGAGCGTGTTTTGAGTTTGCCGGAACGATGATGGCTGGCTTTTGTTTGGGTAGCTCCAATAAAAGATGATTTATTCAAATTAAGATTTTTATATAAATTTTAGTAAATATCCGACGGTGCGAAAAAAATATTTTAGTCCTTTTGTTCATTTATTTATTTTACATATTAACGATAAGTCTCTCAAAAGTACAGCCCTTTATTTTCTTTCGAGAAATTTTTTACACAAATTAAATTCATGTCAAGTAAAGCCACATATTATCGCTATTCAGGTGTTTCACTATGAAAATATTCAAAATCGAACGATAGGGTCGGATAGGTTGGGTATATTATTATTACTAATATTTTAAGTATATTTGTATTTACGTGTATTTTTTTAAAATAAATACAAAAATATTCAATTGAAAAAAAAAATTCTCATACATTTAATTTCCCGATGCTAGGACCGGGATACCGGGATCGGAAATTTCCAGCATTGCAATCCCGGTGCTGAAAAAACCTTCTAGGATTGGATTCCCTATTCTCGACTCACGACAGAAATACGTTCCTGAATCTCGGTCGTAAATTGAATCCATTAAAATAATCAATCAATTTTATTTACGAGTATATCAAAATTTTAATTTTAAACTCATGTCCTGCCACAGTTCCTAAATGGAAACATTTATGAAAAATCCATTTTTTCAATTATTAGTGGTTTTTTGTCGAAATATTTAACCAGATTTATTTTTCAGTAATTAAGAATACATATTCCAAAAAAAGTCTTGCAGATAATGGGTTAGTACAATAATTCGGATGAGTCTATATAACGAGAGCTCGTAATTTTTTAAAATAATTTTTGATTTAATTAAAAAAATCAACTATTATTTTTTTTTCAGTTGTAAGTACAAACCGTCGTAAGTCGAGAACTATCGTATCTGTATATGTATATGTAAATTCTTGTTTAGTTTTGCGGTCTTGCACCATCTCTAATAAAAAGGTGACTCGATTAAATAATATTTTAATTACGAGTAAGATAACATACATGTCTGATATTGAATACGCACTAAAACAATTCAATAACACTTAACACCATCACAATACAATTCCAACATCTCGCACTCGAAGATTAATCAATAAACACCTTATTTACGCATGAAATTCGCAATAATCTCGTTTTGCAACTCACATCAAACACTCGACATACCTCTCAACAATTTCATTGCAAAACGTCACAGACACAGGCCAAAATCGACATCCAGCATTTTATCAAAGGCCACTTAGGGAACGGGGGGAACAATCGCATGGAACACCCGGCCCGGCTGTGTACGACTTTAATTTCCTCGCGGGACGTGAAAATCGCCTTTGAAAGATTGGCCACTTTGAATGTGGTGTAGCCGACAACTCGTTTTCTTAGGGGCTGAGGACATTACCGGAGCCTGATGCCATTTTTCCGACGCCAAGTCGAGCCGTGTTGGCGACGTGATGGTTCCCAATCGGTCTGTTCAGTTTTTAGATTCTAAATAAGTAGTTTTGGTTAAAATAAAAAGAGTTTATAGAATTTTATTTTTTTAATTAGTAGTTGTACAGTTGAAGAATATATAGAATGCTGAAAATAAAATAAATTTTAAGGGTGAAATTTCATACCCGTATCCTGCCGTAGTCCTCAATTGGGGACGCGCTGATTGTGAGACGCGCGTGTATTTTGCTCTTATTGTTAGTTGGTAGTACTAGGTGAAATATTACAAATAATAACATACTTACGTAAAAAAAAACTCTAAAGTATAATTATAAAAAATAGTAATCTATATTTTAATGTAAGCTTCGAGTAAAGCGATAGAAGCTAAAAATTTTAGGTAAATCGTAAAAGAATTTGAAAGGAAATACGTAAATGTATCTCATAATTCAGAAATTATGTTGTGAAAATATTATAAATAGCAATAATGTAATATTAAATAGTAATGTAAGAATATAATTGCGTTTTCATTATATTTATTAATTTTCATTCTAATTAGTTTGAATGGTTCACACATAATTTTAATTAAAAAATACAATTTTTTTAAAACCATTTTATTCAGTACATACTTATTTATGTACGTTTTATTCTAAACATTATATTTGTAAAATAAAATTCAGGATCAAATAAAAAATGATATTAGGGTTGAAGGTTATATGAAAGGCATTATTTTTGGTAGTTTTAATGAAAAATTTTGTTTTTGATTCATAAATCATCTAGTTAGTTATTATATTAACTCGTATCATATTAATTGGTTTCTATCGATCATCAAAGCTAATGGACACGTATCGTGATTTATAGATGAATAGACTACCTGTTGCTATAATATGATACATTCGATAAGAAATTCTTTCAATATTTAACCATAATAATTGAGAAAGCCATCTTTCGATTAAAAAAATATTAGAAAAACCCTTTTCTACAATTTGTATTATTTGACTTCAACACGAATTTTCATTAAAACAAAAAGAATTATCATTTAAATCCAACATAAAGCCAAAATTCGAAGTTGGATAACCGCTGGTATAACGCGACATAAGGGCGTGGGCGTCAACCGTTTGAAGATGGCTCCCATAGAGAACTTTTATTAAAAACGCAACTCCATACCGTGAAAAAAGCTGCAGCCGCGTGAGAAAATTTCCGCAAACGTTCTATAACTCCGCGAGAAAAACCCAGTGAAAAAAAACCTAAATATATACGAAAGAAACAAGCACTATTGCTGGCTTTCCAGAACTTTTATTTCCATACGAAACGTTGTTATTATTAAAAGTGGCTCTGCTCCGGCTTCGGAAACATTTTATGCGGCGTATTTTAATTACGCCCCCGTAAAACGTACATTGCAGTCGAGTTACACTAGACACGTCTGAAAACGTGAAATTATTTTTTAATTAAAAGTTTTTTTTCCGTTCGGTAAAATTGTTTTAGACTTGTATACGATGCTATAAATTTCGCGGGGCGCGTTGCCGAAATTTTGGAATGTTTCGTTCGATGATATGTGTACTTTGAATGTGTTTTCAGAATAATATGACTGTCAGAATTTGATGTTTATTTTTTTTATTGTTGATATATTATCATACATAGATGAGCTTTAGAAGTTGTGAAATATTGTTGAAGGAATTTTTAAAGTAAAAGTTTTTAATTTTTTCGATGGCTTGTGCCTTTAGAGAATATTTGATTAATGAAACATGTATTTTAATCATAAACATTATTATAAATGAAAAATTAAAGTAAATATCAATCATCGGTATCAAATATATGTATATACTAGATTCATTCATAATATCTTTCGAAATGACATTAATACTGTTTCCATGTTGGAAATTTTAAATTAATTTATCATGGTACTATCTTCAAAGCCTCGCTTCAGATATTCAATAACGTTTGAAGTATCATCATTGATATGAAATACGTATGTTATGTTATCTTCAATAACAAACAAAAGTTTTTAGATTTATTGAAATTTTTCCATATCATGTATTCCATTATAAATTACTATGTATACTCACTGCGTAATGATGAAAAGGCAGTTTTGAAAGACCAAATACTGAACTAATGAAACATGATTACATCCATCTATTGATAGAATTATCTATCGCTCAGCTTCGATAATCCATAGAAACATAACTATTCAATTTAATATTTTTACTTCATATTTACTATCTTCTATTTACAAAAAGTTTATTGAAAATTCTTCACAACCATATTTTCAACTTAAAAAGCGCCCCAAAGCTTCAGAAATATTGAAAATTCCAACACGGAAAACACACCCGGAAAACCCATCTTTTTCACCGTCGTCATTTTGTTTCCAGCCCAACAACCCATCAACCCTCACATCTCAGATCCTCACCTTAACTCGAAGCACGGGGCGTAATTTGCTCATATCTTTTGGGAGCGCAAACACACCCCGTCTTATAAATTATAATTTTCGCTCGCGTGCGTTGTTCCTGCGAAGCAGAAGAACCATTGCTAAATCGGGCTTTGCTCGTTGATTTATCGGTGTGTTTGTGATTATTAGACGTCTTGGTTGTGTCAAATGATGTGTGTTTTATGCTTCAGAGGCCTTCGGTTGCTTGCTCGTGTTAATCTGGCGTTTTAGCTGGAGATTTGTTGGGAGAAAGGATTTTCATGTAGAATTGTTAAAATTTTGCGATTGCGAAATGGTATGAGTAACAATGATACTTATGTGTTGAATGATGAGACTGTTGAGTTCTTATATTGAAGCAATTGAATTTAATTTTTTATTTCCTGTAGTAAAAATTTTTCCAACTTTGAAGTGTACTCAATGATAGAATAATCTCTTTATAAATGGAATAATAGTGTGTAAAATGTTTTATCATTTGATTGTTGTACTGTGAAGATTCATTAATAAAATATTTTTATTTTAAATGAAAATAAAATTACGTCGTAGAAAATTTATATTCAGTTTTTGATAAAATATTCTTCAACTTATTGTAATAGATAACATTGTTTTTTTTTGTTTTATTTTATAAAGCACATGAATGAAATTAATAAAAATTTCATTCGTGTGTTATATTGTATAATCTTATTTTAGTTTGAAATTTATTGAATTTGTCATTTAAATTTAAATTTTTGATCAACGTAGTTCCATAATAAAAACGAGTTCGAATGAAAATATCCAGATCTTTCGCATAGAAAATAGTCACGTATTCTGAATTTGAATGAAATTCCATAGTAAGCATAAGCGTATTTCATGGACCAGAGAAGCAAAAGAATACATAAGAACGAATACGTATATTTTACTTCATTTGCACTTACAATAGACACGTTCACATTTACTATGAATTTTCACCCTTATATTAAAAAAATAATAACTCATCATCAGTACTGAAAGCATAACGACAACATCAATACAAAATCAGTCCACAAACCAAACCAAAACAACACAACATCAAACCGAAAAGCACAACATCGAAACTTCGCAACGCTAAACACGGCCGCATTATGCAAATGGCCGCCGTGAAATATGACATTTCGCGTCAAAGATGGCCGCGCTCCGGCTCACAAAGGCCGTATTGTCTGCGCAGTTTACGAAATGGCCACTGCTTGCATTCGGATATTGTTCTGTGTATTGTCGGCGAGATCTCGAGGAACTCGATTCGGTTCGTGCATTCGTGAAATTTGATGAAATGAACATCGACTCCTTTGGGAAATCGAAGCTAGTTTCGGTTTTGCGGTGTCTTCGGGTCGTTGTGGTTTTGATGCAGTTTTTAATTAGTTTTGTTCGATCTTATCTTATTTTGAATTGTTGTTTATATTTCTTTGATGATTTTGAGTGTTTATATTTGTGTGTGGTTTCTTATAGTGAAAATAAAATAATTGTTTATTTAATCAAGTCATTTATTTAATTTTTATAGTGCACAATTAACAAGTTTTCATCTTAAACGAAAGCTTATTTATTATGACATTCATGCGATATATCAAATGAATACAAACAATATTTACAATAACTGACACTCTTTTTCATCCATTCATACTTTTATTTTTTTTTTATGTATTTCACTTAAATTATCTTTTTAAATTAACTTGATATGGCGACAATGATTACCACACGACACAACATTGAATGAGTATTATACATTATTTTCCAAACAATTAATGATATTAAATGGTCATGATACATTATGAACATGTTATACATAATAATATATATATTTGGTACCATTTTCGAATGTACACAACTTTATGTATGAAATTACTATTTACATTTTACATTTATATACAAGTACAAACATATACATATTCAATTTTCCAATTACATTTCAATTTTAACAGATTTGTGAGTATTCGTTACAAAAGCTTAATTCAAATGGGGTGTACACTATATCGCTGGAAGCACTCGACACTGGACACAGCATAGTGACTTGATATATTTCGAAAAACCTGAAACGAAAAACAATTAGATTATTATGCGTATCGAAACTGAAGATCAGCCCTTCCGCTACACAATGAAAGCTTATCCCGAACTATTATTTCGAAAATAATAGGTGTTGCAGATAAATCCGGTTAATTCGAGGAAGGTTAAATACATAGTTTAGCTTTATATTAATTACGCGGCATGAAAGACGCCATTGTACACGTTTAATTTAAATTAATTACGAAATAAATCGGCTTTATTAAAAGCAACTACTTTGCAGAAAAGGGTGGAAAATCTCCGTTGCGCGAATAGTGTCGGAACGGTGCGATTTCCCCCAAATTTTTTTACGTACACAAGTAGGTAATGGAATGAAATCGGATTTGAGGAATTATCGATTGTGGAAGAGCTTGGCTTTTTCAGGTAAATCAATTAAAGCCAACAGGGAAGCTCTCCAGATCGCGCAGCGTATCCGGCTCCGGATTACAAATCGAGTTAATTGATAAAAAGCTTCCGGGCAAAAGCCGCACTTAAGCAGTGTTTGTACGCTACTTAAAAAATATATCTGTACTCTTCCATGTTGATTTTTGGTTTGTTAGCGTTTTATAATTGAAATTAATGGGGTAAAATTTTTTGAATGTATTAGGCAAGATAGATAATTTTATCTTTACTTCCGGGATCATAAATATTTGACAAATGTTATCTGATCATTTTTTCATTGGTAAAAAATGTCGATTACGCATAACTTTGAAAATGTATAAGCAATGGTTTCCACTTGATAATATTTTTAGATATAAAATGAAAAAATGTTGATATATTTTTCAAAGAATTCATTAAAAATTTTCAGAACGATTTTTTCATGAATTGTGCAACCAAATAAAATCGTAAAGTTTGAGATATGTTCGATTTCATTAAAATTTAAATCATATCGTCTATTTTATCAAATAAAAAAAATCGAAATAATCTGAAGTCGTAAAATTTCATCATAAAAAATAAATTAAACAAATATGTTCACATTAACGATTTTGATTTTTTCACTTCATAAATAATACAAATTTTAATCATACAAACTCGCTTAAACTTTCTTGATTACTCAATTCAATTTAAAAAACAATTTTTCACAACACCCATCGACTTTACACATTATTATTATACAATACAAACGGAAAAATAAACAGAATTACATAAGACAACAACCGGAACGACCACCGTAGAATCCGGAAAGCGCCTCGCCAGAAAATTTTCATTCCATCTGACCTATTTTATTTAGTTGAATCGATGAGCTGCGAAAAAGTGTTCACATTTGCGGCGAGGCTTCTGAAATCGTCTTCCTCCGCCCTCTTCGAGGCTTCATCAGCCGAGGGGTGATTCAGGTGTTGTCAATCAGGGGTTACGTGGGGCGTGAAAGAAATAAAAGATTGAAGCGTCAAGGGGCAACAAACGGGCGATGATGTACGAGGCGCACGTGGCTCCGTTTTTTGTTCGAAGCCTTCTTTTTTGAGTTGGTGAAAAAATTGTTTCGATTGAAACGCATCGTTGGGATGATTTAGGTCAGTCGGTGTTGAAAATTTTATTGTTTTCTGATACAGTTTTTATGAATCAAATTCAATGTTTCAATCTTCACATTCAATTTTATTAACTTCCAATTCAATTCATTTTTTTTATAATTTTATGAAGATTATCCAGTTACATATAGTTATAGGTATAGGTACATTCACTGTACTTATTTTCAGATAAATTTATTAAAAAATGTAATTAATTATATATATTTATAAAAAAAAATTTTAAAAATCAACAACTAGATTTCCAAAGTCAAATTGATGAATTCATTGTGTTACATTAATTACAAAAAAATATCACATTTCCTTTATTTTATATATATTTGGAAATTTTAATAAATTTCCAATAGTTGAATTTGAAGTGTGAAAACTGCATAATGTTCGGTGATGAAATTATCATATAATCATAGAGATGATATAAAAATATATTATAAATATCTATGTTTCGTAAGTGTGTAGATAATTATTTGATTTTTATTGAAAATTTGAAATAGATAAGAGGAGTATGAAATATAATATAATAATGATTATATGTTAATAGTTTTTATGAATGTAAACAATGAATGAATTTAAACAAAAAAAAAATGAATTTGGTTCAGTAAAATAATTAATGTTGACTTTTGGATATTGTTCGGAATTATTTAAAAAAAAAATTGAGCAGAATTTTCATCATATTCTGGAATTTTCTAGAAAAAAATAGTAAGATATCTATTATATAATATTATCTAATATTTTACACTTTGAAACCGAAAGATTAGTGTATAGACGTCTCGATCTTTGTTCAAAGGACCTAAGTTCGAAAATCAATAATATTACATCATATAATTTTTATCTATAACATTTCGTATCTCAATAAATATCATGAAACTTTATATACAAATTTTCTACTGAATACATTTCAAATTTCATTCGAGACCCATCCAAAAAATAGTACACCAAAATTACAAAACGCCCAAAACGACATAATTTCCACCACACATTTAAACACGAAAAAAGTCGAGTTTCCCGCCCTTAATTACGATTGCGAATTCGAGTCGCGGCGCCGGCGCCTGCCCTCGTTTGCACATTCCCGGCTTTGTTATTGAAATACTTCTTTTCCGCGAGCTTTCACATCTTGCATAATTTAAGTGGCAAAAGCCCGGCTCGGGGACACGTCGTCCGAGCAAATCCAATTTGCTCACGGGTCCTGCAAATGTTACACAACCTTTTTAACGGGCCGCAAAGCGACAAAACGGATCACGCGAAGACGTGTCCTCGCATGCGTTATTCGTTGAAAAGCTACGTTCGTAATTCGGTGGTAATTGAATTTTTTTTTAGTTTATTTAAAAAGTTTTGAATTAAAGTATTTTTTTATATGAAAGTTATTTTAATTTAAAAAAGATGACCTTTTTTTCATTTTGAATATCATTTTCTCACCCTAATATGGTCAAACTATCATTATTATATATTTTTTATTATTAAAATAATAACAATGATGTATGTTTATAACAAAGATTCATTGTTTATTTTTTGTTATATATTTCAATGAAAATTAATCGTCATATGATGCAATTTTAGTGTTTGTAAATTTCTTATGAATATTATTTATTATTTTTCGCATGAAATTCTAACTTACTGTTATACTCGTATTATATTTCATATGTTTGACGCAATAATGAAAACGGTCATGATTGACTAATAATGATGTAGGGAATTCTATCAAAGTTCAAAGAATGAACGATAAGAATATCATTTGTTTACAATCGGGAGTTACATTTTATATGACTCATTCGATTTCAGATAGAGTTTCAGCACATGAAAAAACAAGATTTGATTTCATCATCACCGGAAAATTTAATAACGAAGTGATGAATCGTCATCATTTGGTATTGACATGATTAATAGTAAAACACTGTGGAAGACCCACTTTCTATGTGAACGGGAGGCATTTTAAACAAAAGTAATTACTCTCCGATGTCCTGAACACCGGCCTTGTCCTGAAAAGAGTCCATTAAATGCGGTCCTCATTAGCCTCACACTTTCGTCGGTGGAAAGTTTCCGCCTTATTTGAACTTTGTCGGGGATTATTTTTCGCAAATAAAAACCGCATCGTGTCAAATTATCACTGAAGCTTTTGACACGTTCATGAGTTTTATACATTAGAATTTTTACGTTTTAAACAGTGCGGTGAATATTGAATTTTGAGCTATTTAAAATCGTGAATTGGGTAAAGGAAATCGTATGATATGAAAAGCATATTCTTATTGAGCGAGAAATATTGAATTGAAAAAGTGAAAAAATATTCGGTACATAGGTTTTACGAAGTGGGTATGTCACAGGATAATACTAGATTACAGTTTTGCATGAATGAACGAGTTACTATGGCGTCATATTGATATGATTATAAAACGAAATACATACCTAAGTTGGAATTTTATGTGAGTTCAATATATAGAATTTATTCTTATAATTTTCTATTTTCATATGTGCAACGGTCAATAAATATGAAAAGCAGAATAGACGAAATCGATGTGGAATATTCGATTGCTATGAAGCAAATGTTAACAGTCAGCATCTTTTCTAATATACTAGCCATACGAAACCTTTGAGAAAATAAACTTTTCATAGTAGAATACTCAAGAAATATTTTCTATGAAATTCTAGTAGGTACTTATACAATTTATGATATGCAACATAAAATTTTTAAATATAAATTAATGAAAATGCATCTCACCTTTATGTATTTTACAATTTAGACGTGATCAGACTATGCGTATTTATATGCACGATTTATTTTTTTTCAATATTACAGCTCACAATCTTGAAAACTCCACTCAAATAACAAAACATCACTCGTTATTTGTCCATGTTGAAAATTGGTAAAACTATTACAAGGCATTAGACGTACAAGTTCCGTCAAGGCATTTAAGTCCTGGTTCGCAAGTTCCACTGAAACCACCACACATTTCGCCAAGTGTGCGCGCACACACTTTGCAACATCTGAAAATAAAGAAAAACACATAATTATTGCGCATTCAATAATTCAATAATAAGTATATATGTATATGCAAAATTGCATTTTTAGTCGAAATTTTCAGATACGACTTTGCTAAGTTTCTATTGAGTGTATTTTAAATTATAAATTAGGTATTGAAAGATCGATGGTTAAAGTTGCATGAGAACTGATAAAAATTAAAAACGGTATCGACTATCGACGATTCTTCAAAATTATGCATATTTCTAATGAAAAAAATATGACTCATAATTTAATTATTTATTATACATAATTATCTTATCCGATTCATTGTTGCTATAAAATGTAACGAATAGCCAATTCATTTCATTTCGTTTCAAGCATTGAAGCAGTTTGGGTAAGCGTTTTCAAAATATAATACATTTTATGTTTGGTGAAAATATTAAAGCGTATTCATAATAATCAATATTTTTATATTTTAGGTGCAGAATGCATTCCTTACGACATAAGCGCGGCTGACGCCGCTTTTAAATTTTTATTGAATTTGATTTTTGTAAATTCAAAAGTTGGCACGAGCGCAGTGTATCTTTAGCTACAAGATTTTTCTAAATATTTGCAAGAAATAACACCAAAGACGCCCTGTGTGTTGAAGAAAGTAATAGTGTCACCAGAAAAACAAAATGATTGAACAAGAAATAATAATATCGTAAGTTATTTTTAACCATTTCAAATTTTAACTATTATATTATATATAAATACAATATTTAACAACAATTTTCACTATGTGTGTTTTAAATTTTTTTTCGTGATACAGGATGAAAAGTCCACTTTCAGAAGTCGTTGACAAAAACAATTATTACAACAGAAAACACAGACTTGAATCATTAAAAAGATGTTCTAAGATTTCTATTCTGCAAAATTGTTATGAAGAAGATGAAGATCTGTCAGAAGACTTAGCTACAGGTGGGTTTTACTTCAACGATTTCGATAAAACGTTAAGATGTTTTTGCTGCGATATTTCTATTGAATTGAAACCTGGCGAGAACCCTACAGCCAAGCATTGGATTGAAAATTCCGAATGCAATTTCCTGAAGAGTTCTCGATACAATGGACCTAAAATTACGGAATGTATAGATATAAAAAAGCGTGTCCAATCATTTGGTTTATGGCCAAGTGCTATGGTGCAGCGTCCTAGGGAGATGGCTGAAGCTGGATTTTTGTACACTGGCGTAGGAGACAAGGTACAATGTTTCTTTTGCTTTGGAAGAATGAGCAATTGGGAAGAGAACGACGACCCATGGGAAGAACATGCCTATTGGATACCAACTTGCCAATATGTCATTAACAAGAAAGGTCTTGAATATGTAAAGAAAGTAAATAGTGAGGGCCGTAAAGGCAATGGGCGTCGTAAAGTTAATGCTAAGGTTAAAATCAGCCATGTTGAGGAAATGGAGATTGAGGGAGACATATCGGAAAAATGTGCAATGTGCTACGACAGGAATAGAAATACTTGTTTTTTGCCATGTAATCATTTTGCATCATGCGGAAATTGCAGTTTCAATACACCTAATTGCCCTGTATGCAGAGCGACTATACAACATAGAATTCCTAGGTATGTGTATTAAATATAATGTGTAGTACCTATTTGATATTATTAAACAGATCTTCATAAATATCATTAATTAAGATGTAAAATGTTCCGAATATCAATTTTTGAATGTTATTTATTATTTGCCATGTATAAAATATCAATAAAATAAAAAAAATGTATATAATCAACCAATTTTGTAAATATTATATGTAAATAAAAAAATAATATCATTAAAAATCTTTGAATTTGATTTTTCTTACTTATAATAGGGGAGACTTGTCTAATTTCGTGATACTAATAAGGGGAAGGTACGAAGTCGGAAATCAATCAATCATCGAAAGTCGTTTATAATTAAATTGGATCGGTAGTGCGTGTTTATACTTTGCCATATCAAATCAACAAAGGTGATCTATCGAAAAAAAAATCCCATATCGAAGTTGATTTCCGACGTCATGCCTTCCCCTTGTAAGTGCTTGTTTATCATTATCTTGTATTCGATAGTAAAATAATTAAAACAAAGCTTACAATCATAAAGCATCAACCTTCTTTTTCATCGAACCATTATTTAGATGTTATAATTAATTACCAATTTTATGTGACATCTCCTTAAATGATCGAATTTGAGAGTCTAATTCCGTGACACATTGGCTAATTCCGCGATAGTATTCTAAATTTTGAGAAAAGTTTCGTAATATTATTTTTTGATAATAAAAAGATTAGCATTGAAATGTTATAAAAGGTTTACCATTAACAATATTTTTTCAAAATAACTGGCGATTTAATTTAAATACCTATTGCAGTTTCAAGAAAAGCAGAATTAAATGAAAAAACTATTTTTCTTAATAAAAATAATTTTAATAATAAATTTTTTCATCAATACTAACTACTAAATGTCTGAGAAACAATTATTTGTAATTTAGCTTAAAACTTAGGGTGGTTCGGCACGCCGTATGTTGTGTATATGCTTCGATTAAGAAGTCTATTACCGGTAAACCGGCAAATAACTCAAATAATAGCTCAGTAATTTACCAATAAATCAACAGAAAAAGATTTATTATTTTTATTTTTTATTACACTTTAGGTTTTTTATTTTATTTTCTGGCAACACTGGTCCGATCCAGGGTTATCATCAAACAAACCGCAAACACAGTATTGATAATCTTTCAACTGTACCACTGATATGTCCATAACATTATAATCAATGTCCAAATGTTACAAAAAAAATTACATTAGAACTGATAAAAATTAAAATCGTACCCTCTGATTCTCTAAAATTACGTATTTTTTCTAAAAAAAAAAGCAAATATGACTTGTGCCCAGGGCTTTGGAGCGGAGCGCGAGCTGGAGCGCGGAGCAGTCGGAGCAGCGTTTTTTTGCCCGGAGCAAGAGCGGAGCCGGAGCAAAAAAATTTTAGAAAATTTTTAGTGCTCCGTGCTCCGATATATATATATTTTTTTAATTTTAATATTTGACATTTTGCATCGTAATGTTTATACATTTAATAAGTATTTACAGATTTTTTTTAAATATTTTGTAATACAAGATCTAAATCAAACTTTGGGATATAACATGTTATGTATGTCTTTTGATTTTCTAGGTTTAAACTAGGTTTGAAATTTCTCAGTATTTATTATAGATAAAATAATAATAATTAACGTTGTTTTCAGAAATTTTACGCTGTTTTTAGAATAAGTCTCATGACATATCAACGAAAAAAATTTCGCCTGCGGCGCTTGTTTGTGTTATAAATTAATTTAAAACTTTCATAAGTTATTGTTCAAATTCATAAAAAATATATTATTTAAATTTGTTTAATTTTATAATGAGAATTAGTCTTACAATAAGAAAATTTAGTAATTACAATAAGACAGTGGGCTGGAGTAAATCTCGTAGTAGATCCTGAACTATACACAAACTGGTTTAGATCTTAAGAAATCTATGAAAAAATGAAAAAAATTTCGCCTGTGGCGCAATTTATTGTCTTTTTATATTATATTTCTTATATCCTTATATTATTTAAATTAACGCTTCTATTAGATTTTTCTCTATTCGTAAAAATGGGGGGGGGGGGGGCTCAAAAGTTAAATAGCCTATGGCCTCTTATGGTCTAAATCCGGCCCTGACTATATCACTTTATAAATTTAATATTTTTTCCCTGTTTTCTCATTCTTACAGTGATATAATTCTATTTTTAGTTTGTGAGGTTATATTCTATAAACGTATATATCTGATATGCTATATGCTGTTTTTCTCTTAATTTTTATATGTACAGGTATACATGTATTTGGGAAAATGGTATACCAATTTTGAATATTTTTTATTTTTTTCCCCCTATTTTCTCTTACTCTTCGGTGAGTTATTATACTCGTATATTATTAGTGTTTAATATGGATTTTTAAATTATAAGTTAATTTTTTTAATAAATTAGTTGTAAATAAACACGTTATTTTTATTTTTTCCATAAATTTATAGGTATATCAAAGAAAATCAATGAATATTATTTTTATTTAAAAATTTTAACCGGAGCACGGAGCGGAGCACGGAGCGGAGCGGAGCAAGTACTCGGGTGCCGGAGCGGAGCTGGAGCGGAGCAACTCCAAAAAGTGCCCGCTCCAAAGCCCTGCTTGTGCCCATAATTATGATAGTACCTAAGTCAAGGCCTTTTCATTTCGAGATATTTAAAGGTTTGCGTTTGAAGTGATAGAAAAATATTTTTTTATTACACAATGCGATGTTTTACAATTTATTTAATCTGCTGGATTTATATTTCTTTTATCATATAAATATAGTATGTAGCTTATAAAGAAATGTAAAATTTTATTTTTATTATTATATTATATTATATTATATTATTATAACAATTTTTTTTATATTACATTAGTTTAAAATTACATGCCGCAAAATAATTGAAATACTCATTTTTTTCATTATAGTGACTTAGACCACTTTATAATTATTCCATTTATTATCTTATCTGGTTTCAATTGTTTATATGTATATTTGATATGAAAAGAGGACGCACAATTCATTTTGTTTCATTTTGTTTTGTTTTAAGTGTTTGAGCAGTTTGGGTAAGTGTTTTTATAATACATTTTATGTTTGGTGAAAATATCAGGTGTTTCAAAAGAAAGTTTATATGTAGTGGATCGATTAATAAAAATGTAAGCCATTTATCGAAAACATGTTTATTAATTATTAAAGTACATAGCTTGGGAATTTATTCCATAAAAAAAATATTGTTCAAATGTAAACCCTTGCATTCGCAGCACTCATTTAGTCAAACAGTAAAATTTCTTATGACGACTCACTTAAAACTCTCGCACGCGCAATGCACGGTCCGTTCCTGAGAAACGCTCCATAGCAAATAAATTCCCAAACTTATTTTCCCCATGGACCCCATGCCATACTTTTTTCTGATGAAAACGAGACAATTAAATAGCCATTTTTGGCCAGCAGGCCGTAGTTTGGGCATCCCTGGAGTAAAGGATAGATGTCGTTATAGACTCAAGATATAACATCAATCAAAAATATGGAATTTACAACCAAAAACCCCCATTTGCATCTCATGGACCCCCATTTATATCTCGTGGACCCCCTTTTTTTTCTTTCTGACATGGACCCCCGGGGGACCATGTGGACCACTTTGGGAACCTATGCTCCATAGCAAATAAATTCCCAAGAACCAGACTACCGATTGACATATCCCCCGTGCCCCTTGAATTTGTTGCGTTCACGCAGTAAGCTAAACAAATATAAACTTTCTTTTGAAAAAAAACCTGATATTTAATAATAAGCGTATTTATAATAATAAATATGTTTATATTTCGCAGGTGCAGAATGCATTTCTTACGACATAAGCGCGGCTCATGCCGCTTTTAAATTCTCATTGAATTTATTTTAAATAAATTCATAAGTTAATACCTACGAGCACAGTGTATCTTTAGCTACGAGATTTTACCAAATATTTGCAAGAAATAGTACCAAAGACGAACTGTGTATTGAAGAAGGTAATAGTGACTTTTGAAAAATACTTGACGCTCAATTTGTTTTTATCCGAGATTTTTTCATTGTCGTGAGTAAGGCTTCCAATCCCGGAAGGTTTTGTCAGAACCGGGATTACGGTGCTGGAAATTTTCGATCCCGGGATCCCGGTGCTGGACCGGTTCCAGAATTTAAAATTAAAAAAAAAACTATAATTTCATTTTATTAAAAATAATATGTATGTACATATAAAAAAACAAGAAAAATATATTCCTTTATTTATATTTATTAAATTGTGAGTTGGTGAAATACTGCCGAATATTGTCGCTTTACAATGGGTGCGACATCCTTTTATAAATTTAGACAAACAATAAAAGACATGTGATAAAGTGAGAAAGAATATATGCAATAATATCTATAAATGGTTTAGTTTCCGTGCTTGGTTGGTTACCGTCATCTAATAAAACAGCGGGACGAATCAATTTAATACGCTTTTTTGGTATTTCGTACGAAGCGAACACATTGTATGACGTAATTATAACTTGAAGAAATGGTTGAAAATACAATCTGCGTTGTCTCTACAATCTGTGTTTTACAATTATTAATTATTAATTATAAAATATAATGTTAGTCGTGTTATAAGGTATATAACTCGTGCAAATTTAATATTTTACTTATTTTCGAAATAACAGATATCGTCAACCATTCCGAAATATTCATTTAATTTAATTAAAAAAAAATAATTCCAGTACCGTAATCCGGTATTCAAAGTAATCTCAGCACCGGGATTACGGTGCCAGAAATGGCCGGGATTCCCGGAATTTCGGGTTCCGGGATCCCGGTATTGGAAGCCTTAGTCGTGAGTAATTTCAGGGATGATTTTTCTTATTGTTGTATTATTCTAGTATTGATTTATCGTAATATTTTTAAGAAGAGTGCTATCATTAATGATTTTATCGAAATATGAAATCGAATATTTGAAATAGCTTGCACGGGCCTAAAAAGTGGTCCAATTTCAAGCTGGGTTTTGCAGCGAGCACTTTTATGAGTTGCTCCTCTCCGTGCTTCGATTAAAATTTTGACTTTATGTTTTGAATAATTTTTAAAAAGCGTCGATCTTTTTTTAGAGAAAAAATTTTGGAGTCCGAATAATTTTGAAACGTGTCGAACATTTCACACGTTTCATCAAATTTTTGTTAAAAAATAAAAAAAAATAAAAAAGTTTTTGAACGTTTTAACGTTTTGTGGGTTAACATTTTGTCATGTAAAGAGTTTTTTGGTGTTCGTTTTGTCGTTTGTACGTTTTTTTATGAATGATTTTTTGTGTGAACTTTATTAGTGACTGACAAAAACGGAGTTGTATTCAGTCGGCATACACCCTATATATATGTATAATACTTTTATCAGTTTATCGTTTTCGAGATAAAATTTTTTATCAACTAGTGTTTCATATATATATTCTAGAATACATTGGATAAAGTTAGTCAGAAAAGTTAGTAAAGTCTGAAAAGTTAGTCTAAAAGTTAGTGAATGGTTTAGTTTCATCTTTTTCCGGATAATGTATAATAATTTTTTATTTGTAAATGATAATTAAGTTTTCCTCCTATACACCCAAGTCTCTTATTACACGGAGATATGTTCTAAAAATTAGTGTAAACAAAAAATTGGTGACCATATACAAATTGGAGATCTATCTCATCAATATACATACATACATACATATTTAGAAGGATGTTCCATCCAAATACTTTAAAAAATATGTGTAATGTTAAAAAATTTCGCCAAGTGCAATCATCAAAAAACATCGGAAATTTTCATTTAATAACTATAATTATATGCTGGCCTATTCCGAATCTTACCATTGTGGCATAGTAATATATATTTTATTTTTATACCATGTTCAAATAAAAAAATAACCATTTTTTTTCCTTTGAACCGTGTAAAAACAGTTTTGGGTGTATATTTAAAATAAGTTTCATTTTGAAATATTAATTTGATTTATATTAAAATACAAGTTGTTTAAAAAAGCACCCGTCAAAAATATTGTACGGTATAAGTGGCCGCTATAATTTCAATTTTTCAAATTTATGATATTACATTTTGATAGAAGAAAATTAATTGATTTTGGTATATATTTTATAATATTTAGTTTCTTTGTGACAACTTGTATTTTTTGTATATAAGTAATTATTTTTATTGAAAAATGTTCGTATGTGACAATCAATAAAATTTTACCTATTTTATAGATTAGAAACTAATTATTCGAGATATAAGAAGAAAATAAAAAGCGCAAAAACAAAAAAAATTGAAAAACAGAAAAACCTACAGATAAAAAAAAATGGCTACGATAGTTATAACAAAAACGTGAGTATATATATATATATAATTTTTTTTTAAAGCATGTCGATAATTTAAAAAAAATAACATTATTCATAAAACACGATTATTTTTTTGAATATTAGCAAACAAATATATTTAGTTATCGTTTATTACGTAGTCAGCCAGTGGCTTATTGTTAGTGGTAGAATTTTTAAACTTCAAATTCAACCTTTCAAATTTCAAATTCGGCAATCTAAAAGTATTAATAAGGCCGTTGTCATAGTAATCGATGAATCGCTTCTCGGCCTGTTGGCTAAGATCAAAGTGTAGAAATCGATGAAATATTTCAATTTTTTTTCTAGTACACTAGCACCAGAATGGACGGTGTGCATTCTACTGAATTAAAATTTCCCACTCCCCGTATATTTATCTTATCATTAAATTAGGCCAGAGATGGCGAACCTAGGACACGCGTGCTTAAGGTAGCATGCATGAAATTTGAGTAGCACGTGAACGATTTACAGATTTTTTTCAATGTTTAATTTAATTTAATTGCAGATTAAGCAAATGGATATTTTCAGAATTATTAAATGAAGTTAATTCGACGTATAATAATTTACTAAGGGCCGATCTTTCAATCGTCGGTTAAGAGTTATTCTCGGAATAAGCCTTTTTTTTTTTATGGTTATTCGCGGCCGGTCACGGATAAAGTCACGTATAAAGTCACGGATCACGGATAAAGTCACGGACAACTAGCTTATAGTTGTCCGTGACTTTATACGTGACTTTATCCGTGACCGGCCGCGAATAACCATAAAAACTAAAAGGCTTATTCCGAGAATAACTCTTAACCGACGATTGAAAGATCGGCCCTAAAAAAGAAAATATAATATAGCATAGGTCAGGGATGGCAAACCTTTTTTTAGTTAACATGCCAAAATTTCTAAATATTTTTTAAAAAGTATAAAGCTAGATAAGGAAATTTAAAGATAAAAAAAACTCTCAAAAATTTTACTGATTAAAGATAGAGGTCGGCAAACTTTTTTTGGAAAGGATCAGATCGTAAAAATCTGACAATAAGATTGGAAAAAATAATGTAATTTTTTCACGTGTCAGCCGAATATTTGTACGTGCCATCCCTGGTACGCGTGCCGTAGGTTCACCATCCCTAGTATAGGTAGATCCGTAAAAATAAAAGTTTCTATGTAACTTTCTCAAAAATAAGCCAAAAATTCATGGCTTTATCAGCTTGAAATTTTCGCTAGTATTAGTTAAAACATATAAAAAATTATTATTTACTTTATTTTGATCGAACTATCGTATGAATGAAAACATGCGATCATTCTACATTCAAAGTTCTCAATACGTATGTATGTATGTATGTATGTATGTATGTATGTATGTATGTATGTATGTATGTATGTATGTATGTATGTATGTATGTATGTATGTATGTATGTATGTATGTATGTATGTGTACATGCCATTGAGGACTGCAAGCCGCTCGTTGCAATTCTGTAAATTAAATTATCTCCAAAACAGTTAAGGTTGTCGCGCATTGAACCACGCGAGGACCGCCCGCGGACCGCCCAATTTTCGAAAATTATTCAAATATAGGTTTTAATGCGTATTCCATAAAACGCAAAATCGTATTTAAGTGAAGGCCGAAAAAAGGCGGTCCTCGCGCGGAACTCACGCGCCGATCTCGTTCGCGGAATCAATCCAACCAGAGATACAATATTGCGGTTTATGGAATACGAATTAAAACCTACATTTGTATACATTTTTAACAGCGGACTGCGGAGTGCAAATATAGGCTTTAATTCGTATTCCATAAAGCACAATATTGTATTTCAGTAAAACTCGAAAAAATCGCCCGAGCGGTACCGCGGGCGGACCGCGCGAGGACGCCGCGCGAGGGCGCCACGCTAGTAAATTCAAATGTAAAAAAAAATATTTATAATTCAAAAAACAAAACAAATGAAATGGAGTAAATTGTTTTTTTTTTAAATCATGAGGCATACATTATAATATTGCATGCAATATGAGCACACACAAATATTATTCATTACATCACTTCGAAAGACCCTTCACAATTCATTTGTTGATTGGATTCAGTAAAATGTTTTCGTCGAAGGAGTTGATTATCAAGTGGATAATTTTGAATTTCTTGAATTAGTTTTTCCTTGTCCATATTGTTTATTATAATGTATGCGTTATGATTTAAAAAAAAAAACAATTTACTCCATTTCATTTGTTTTGTTTTTTGAATTATCATCATCATCATTAGCAGCCTATAAGTTATCCACTGCAGGACAAGGCCTTACCAGACAAATGCGGCAGTCTAGGCTATACCTCACCGCGCTAGCCCAAGTCGTATTTCGGTGAGGGACATGTACCATAAGAACCAGTCCGCCCATGCCAGCGAAGGAGGTTCTCAGACCAACGATACGCGTGTCTATGTGCTAGACTCTGTGGTCGCTGTCTTCTGGGCGGATCGCAATGACCACCAGCGGGACAGACGAGTTAGAGACTAAGCAGACTGCGCCCTCGCTGCCCACTTTGCGATCGTAATGATCACCAGTTTGATAGACGAGGCGAGACCGTTGGTCCTACATGGTTCGGACCTCGGTAGAACACACGTCATTGGCCTTTACCATTACCAAAGAATTTTTGAATTAACTAAATATGACATGCAAGTTATTCTCTTTCTTAATTTGTTCATGCGTTATTTCCACTAGGTGTATCTCTATATGTCTTTCGCAAGTGAGTTAGTTGTTGTTAGCTGATTATTATTTATGTCGCAATAATTTAATTTTAGGATAATCAAGAAGAGCGCGTGGTTAGTTTTTATTAGTTTGACTTAAGGCATGATATTAACCAAATATGTTAGTTGATATTAGTCGACCCAAAATAAGTGGAGGACCATTTACGATTTTAGTTAAATCTACGGCCGGTTCGCTACTTTAAATGGTTATTAAGTTAGTTTGTATTAAGTGTACCCTTCCTTACTTTACAATAGGATCAGGGTTGAATGATTACTGTAGTCCTAAGGATGGTTAGTATTATACAATTGTTTAGGGTTATAAAATATAAGGTTATAGGTTATGTGCTACTAATGTACGAGTATATTAAGTATTCTATATAATATTCTACTTGGGATATAGTTACGTTAAAAGGGCTTATAAATGGCATTGATGACATTTTTCTAGATAAGGGATACAATATAGTGTTACTTTGGATTGGGCATAGATGCAGATAAAAGTCGAACTATTATTGGAAATGATATAAAAGATTTTGAAATAATAATCTAAAAAATGTATCCAATTTTATATGTTGATTTTAGTGTTTTGTTGATTTCTAATTATGACGAAATTGCGGATTAAAAATTAAGAGTTACCGTCTTTGAGGTGAGGTGATTCCGTTTTTACGAGGTGTACTTTTTTAAACTTGCGTAGCAGGAGCACGTGCACTTTTTTTTTTTTTTTTTTTTTATTTATCGCGGCGCGCGAATTCGCTTTTAATTGGAATATTAACTTTTGCGGGCGGTAGGTCACATGTGAATGTTAAAGATTTTGAGAAATATTTTGAAGGGGATGAAAAGTTGGGGAAACTGTGGAAAAAATAAGCACAAAGGGCCTCGTCAAACGATTCAGGAATGTGCCAATCGATAGCAGATGTTGACGTCCGGGAAGACGACTTCGCGCGGGATTTTTCGAATAATAATAACAATAACAATAATAGTAATGACAATAATAATAACAATAATAATAATGATTAGTGAATTAGTAGGTTAGTTAAATTCACGTCTACTTATCGGTCGGTTGATGCGTGTTGGCTCGAAGATGCAGCTTAGCTCGCACACGTGTGTTACTTGGGTTTCTCGCCTATGCAAAAAAAAAAAAAAAAAAAAACTGCAGCAACCAACGGTATTTTGTCGGGTTTAGGTAAAAAAACGAGAGGGAGAGCGTTGATTTCGTGATTCTGCACTGAAGTTATATAGATTTGAAATTTAAAAACGCGATTTTCGATCGAAACACTGGTTAGACAAGGAATTTTTAAACACTAAATTAAAAGTAAGCAACTACGGAGGCACTACTAAAAAATCGGATGTAAAAAAGCGAGTATGTAATGAAAAAATCCCGAATGGCAAGGAGCGTCCTGCAAGCGATGCGTACGCAACGGCAGCCCGCCCGGAACCCCTTTTGAATTATAAATATTTTTTTTTTACATTTGAATTTACTAGCGTGGCGCCTTCGCGCGGCGTCCTCGCGCGGTCCGCCCGCGGTACCGCTCGGGCGATTTTTTCGAGTTTTACTGAAATACAATATTGTGCTTTATGGAATACGAATTAAAGCCTATATTTGCACTCCGCAGTCCGCTGTTAAAAATGTATACAAATGTAGGTTTTAATTCGTATTCCATAAACCGCAATATTGTATCTCTGGTTGGATTGATTCCGCGAACGAGATCGGCGCGTGAGTTCCGCGCGAGGACCGCCTTTTTTCGGCCTTCACTTAAATACGATTTTGCGTTTTATGGAATACGCATTAAAACCTATATTTGAATAATTTTCGAAAATTGGGCGGTCCACGGGCGGTCCTCGCGTGGTTCAATGCGCGACAACCTTAACTCTTATAAATAAGTCTACTGTATTTTTTCTAGGAACTTTTCTAAGCAAAAAATTTTATTACTGATTTTTATCTGTAAAAGTGGCCAATAAGAGATAATAAAAAACCGTTTTTGGTGACTTTTGATTCCATGGAAAATTTTTAGCAGTACTTAAATCAATGATGACATTTTGACATATTATTTAAAACTATGATATTAATATTCATATACTCGTAAACATTCAGTATTTTTCAAATTATTCCGATGCGCAATGTTTAATTTTCCCGACTTACATATGGAATTTAAGTTAAGATTTTTAAAGTACATAATTTAAATTTAAACACCTTTGTTTTAAAAAAATGTATTTTTTTTCATAAAATAATATTCCACATTTTTTTTTCGAGAATTTCTTACATATTATAAACGAAATTTACATTCAGAAAAAACCTCTTTCCCTTCTAAATATATTATTTTTTAATTTTTTTTATTCAGTTCTAAGGTTTCGCGTCATCGTAAAACAAAAACATAAATACCATCTCTATACCAAATTCTATAATATATATTTTTTACTGCAAATTTTTCTTGCTTATAAAAAACGCATAGCTTAAATTAGTGAGAATATGCCACTCCATTTAATTAGTCTTGCTAGATCTTTCCCTATCAAATTTATATATTATATTTTACCCAAACGAATTTATTTGAAAACGATCAAAGTTGGCTATCAAGAAATAGTGGCAAAAACGATAAGAAATCTGGTTTAGGGTTGGCATACATGTTTCTGTTTTGCGATGATGTAAAGTTATGGAATTGAATAAAAAATATCATATTATACTAGCCGAATGTTACATATGTATAGGTATATAGTAGGAAGAAATTTAATAGCCGAATGTTACTTTAATTTTAGATTAACGACATTACTTTTAGATTAATAACTTTACTTTTAGATTAACGAAAATAAAATAAAATAAACATTTTTGACAGATCAACAAAACCCGAGCTCGAAAAGATTGTTAATGAAAAAAATTATTACAATAGACAAAGTAGATCAAATTCGTTAGAGAAATGGGATAAATTGGAAAATTTACAGAAATTTTACGAAGAGGATGAGGATTTGAAAGAAGATTTAGCTGCTGGTGGGTTTTATTATAATGAAATAGATAAAACAATTAGATGTTTCTGTTGTGATATGTCACTTGAATTGAAAGAAGGAGAGAATCCAACAGCCAAACACTGGATTCAAAATCCTGAATGTAATTTTTTGAAAAGCTCTCGCTACAATGGCCCTAAAGTGATGGAATATTTAGATTTAAAAAAACGAATTCAGTCGTTTGGTGTATGGCCAGCCGCTATGGTGCAGCGTCCTAGAGACATGGCTGAAGCAGGGTTTTTGTATACTGGCGTAGGAGATAAGGTGCAATGTTTCTTTTGCTTTGGAAAATTCAGTAGATGGGAAGAAAGTGATGATCCTTGGGAAGAACATGCATATTGGATACCAACTTGTCAATATGTCATTAACAAGAGAGGTCTTGAATATGTAAAGAAAGTCAACAGTGAGGGCCGTAAAGGCAATGGGCGCCGTCGTCGGGAGGTTATCCAGGTTAAACTTAATCACACTGAGAAAATGGAAACTGAAGAAATTGATAATCCAGATAAATGCGCAATATGTTATGATAGAAAAAGGACCGTGTGCTTTTCTCCTTGTAATCATTATGCTCCATGTGGTGTATGCAGCTTCAATACAAACAATTGTCCCGTATGCAGATCGACTATATTATACCGAATCGCAGCATTCGTCCATTGAAATTTTCGGTTTGGAAATTCGTACAGCGTTTCATAAAAATAATAGCATTGATTTTTTCAACTTTCGACTTTCGACAATATATCTTAAAACTGTCGCGTTTACAAACAGACACTCTTTTGGATATTTTTTAACGCTTATGAATGGAATAATGAAAAACTAAAAATCGAAATATAGTGGGTGATTGCTTGGTTGCAGTTCGAATTTTTTTGTGTATTATTAGGTGGCCCTGACGTTGGTAATTACTTTTTCAGTAATAGATAGAGTTTTAAAATCGAAACCATTTTTTTGGAATCGTCTCATTAATGAGAGATTTAATTTTAATTTTTGGTCAAATCGTTAAATATCCAATTTGAGTCGATCGAGTAGATGTTAAAAACGAAATCTTCCTCTTGCCATGCCCGCGGCTTTGACTATCATTATTACGATTGATAATCTATGCAACGTACCGCTGCACCACGGGTTGGTTTTGTACTTCATTGAACATCTTAAAATTAGTGACTTAAAAAGGAATGTAAAAATTGGAATACGAAAACATTCTACAAATGATACTTTTGTCAAAGAATAAATTTAGAAAAAATCATTGTTATTATTTCGGAAATGCATTACTTTGGATATGTTTGTTCTTTATTATTTTTTTTAATTGTCTTTTCTTTTAAATGGTTATCTTTTCGTAGTGTTGTCTTCATTTCAAAGTAATTTTTTGGAGAGTTAAGACGCTTTATTGACAACCCTTTCATTTTGTCTCAATTTCTAATATGGGCTCAGGTTTGCAGGATGGTTCTTCTTACTTACTATCCTTTCATTCTAGAATTTCAGCATTCGAAGACTTACCTGTTCCTAGAGCTGTTCATTTGTTCAATGTGTATTAACGATTCAATGATTGTTAAAATCTTTGAGTGATAATTGATAAATTTTTATTATTGTTTTCTATAAATGCTTAGAATAAATAAATAAATAAATAAATAAATAAACAAATAAATAAATGAATATGTGCTATGCATGTGTGTGTTTGTGTGCTCATGTACATGTGTTTTTTTCTATATTGTTGTTTTATGGTGATACGGGAAAACCTGTTGTGCTATGTTTGCATATTTAAGTTTATATTTGTATATACGTATGAACTATTTTACATAAACGTCTATTTTTATTTTTATTATTATAAATATATTAAATATCTACAATTACTTCTAATTGTCCAATGAATATTGTAATTTTGATTTGATTTATTGTTTACTCGTAGATTCTTTGTGCTGAAATTTATAAATATTGTATGTTAAAAATTTCATTATTTGCCATGAATAACTAATTACGATATTTTTTCACTAACAGGTTCAACAGTTTTCATTGGAAAAGTCAACATATTGATCTTAGAGACCACTGATTTATTTTATTGTATCAGAAAAAAAATTTGAACTTTCTAATCATTTGAAAATTCATAATTATTTTGGAAATTCTATGATATTATACCCGTGTATAAAAAAAAATTTCATGGAATTTACATGTTATAGATCAGGCTTGTCCAAAATTTCAGTATGCGGGGGGCCACTTACAAATTTCAAATCTCAAAATTTCAATTATAGTAAATTCAAAACGTAATAAATATAAAAATATTGATAAAGTTATTTATTTCCATTATAAAACTACTTCGATGAGTACATTTTGGAATAAATGCTGTTTGTTACGTTTGTTTTTGTATGAAAAGTGGGGGGACACTTTGGCACCGTGGTGACCCTTTGGACAAGCCTGTTATAGATATTAATAAAAGGATAATATAATTGAATCCAGAGAATAAAAAAAGGTGAAAAGTTATCTCAACTATATTTTTTGCTATAAAATTTCAGATGCAGAAAAAAATAAGAAATCCGGATAAAAACCTCAAATCTTATTATAATATTATATTTTAGCATAAAGTACGAGACTTGAAAACAGTTTGGTTTCATTTCAAATGTGTTTTATAATACACCTAATCCTCTTTTTGCACGGAGGACAGGTTCTAGAGACTAATGTTTAAAAAAATTTATGGTGACCATATAATAAATGATGATACATACAAGTTTCTATTATATTTGGATGTAACTTCTAACTAAATACATTTCATAAAAAAATGTGTAATGTGGAAAAATTTCGTCATGTGAAATCATCAAAAAACATCGATTTTTTAATTTAATAAATATAATTGTATATTGGTCTGCTTCGGATCCTATCATGGGCCATAATAATACATTTTTTATGCCGTGTTACAAACATCGTGTTAAAAACAGTGTAAAAAAACAATCAATTGTTTTTCTTTGCACTGTGTTATTTTGGAACCGTGTAAAAAGAGTTTTGGGTGTATATGAATATGGATATAATTTTTTGAAGTAATTTATAATTTATACTTATTACTTATCATAACTTATTAGTTATCCACTACAGGTAGGGTGACCATACGTTCCGTTTTCACCGGGACAGTCGAAATTTTGAGTAATTTGAGCCGAAATTTTGAGTAATAAATTCGTTAATAAATGTATGATATTGGAAAAAATATGGGTGGGAAAATAAATTTCATCGGTAGTGTACTTCCTTAACCTTTCCCTTTCGGTGCTAAAAACAGTCTATGCGTTCCGACGGTATGTATTTTCGATATCATATGAAAAAGGGATCTAAAACACTAGATCACTTTTTATATGATCACTTTTTCATATGATAGATCTTTAGATCACTTTTTCATATGATATCGAAAATACATACCGTCGGAACGCATAGACTGTTTTTAGCACCGTAAGGGAAAGGTTAAAGATATTAACTGAGGGAAAATTTTTGAATGTGCAATACATTTTTTTATAAAAGGGGGGGGCATTTTTTTGGGGAGCGTCCCGTTTCGGGTTTTGGGAAATATGGTCACCCTATGTAGACTACAGGGCAAGGTCTTACCTTACCTTAAGGTTAGACTATACTTTATCGCGCTAGCCTAGGTCGTATGGTAAAGGGAATAATAATCATAATCAATAATAATAATAATAATGATTATAATTACATACCATATTATATTATATATAAGGAAGGATTTTGAAGCAAAATAAATATTAATGCAATTATGAAACTGTTTTTTTTATTTTAGTATTTCGGGAGTGTTAACACGATTGCTTTCCTATAACATAGTACCCCAAAACCCTATTCTAGCCAGTGAATCGATCAATAATCGCGTTTTCAAATTTAAAATATCTGCGAACTTCGAGAATATCGCATATTGTCTCGTGCGACGAAGCGACAACCGACATCATACCTGAAGTTTTTATACCCTCACCGGACCAAGTAACACGGGAGAGAGAGAGAGAGAGAGAGACGCCAGTTCCGACGCACACAAACCCAGATAACAAATGACTTGATAATTTATTGTATATTAGAATTAGAATTAAACTAGAGTAGATGACTAACTATTAATCCAATAATCGTAATAGCATTTAACACCCGTATTTTCTCAATACGGTTCAGTCTTTGTTGTGTGAACACGTGGTACGATGATCTCCTCGAGATTCTGAACTTTTTTCAACCCTTAATCACCTAACTTCATCCAACTTCTTGGTTGTGGTAACATGATTGTTTACCTATAACATAGCGTTCCAAAATTCCACTCAAATCAGTGCATCGATTAAAAATCGCGTTTCCGTGTATCAAAATTATGTAAATTCAAAACCGCAGCGATGACGTTTTTCTACCTGATTTTTTTTCTATAGGCCCAACTATTTCAACATCTGGAACCGATCGCGTTCAATCGTTGACAACGCCCTTCGTACCTATTTTCCAGGGCTTCCAAACCTTTCATCCTTTTAATATTCATAATATTTTATTTCATTTAATATCTCAACTCATTTAATATTTAATACTCACACGTGACCTACCGCCCGCAGAAAATAAAACTAATACAATTATGACTATCGCACGACCATTTACTTGAACGAAACTGAAAATAACCATTACAGAATCAATAACTGATTAATAACAACTATCTCATGGCCGAACGGCACATAGATAAATTTTTGTAGAACGGTTGCATGGTTATATAAAATTGAGAACGTGTTGCATGTGTATTTAGTTAACTTAAAAACTTCCCTTTGGTAATGGTGAAGACCAATGACGTGTGTTTTACCGAGGTCTAAGCCACGTAGGGTCAACGGTCTTGCCTCGTCTGTCAAACTGGTGGTCATTGCGATCGCAAAAGTGGTCAGCGAGGGCGCAGTCTGCTCAGTCTTTACCTCGTCTGCCCCGCGGGTGATCATTGCGATTTGCTTAGTGGAGAGTCAGCGACCACAAAGTCTAGCTCAAAGGCTTGCGTACCGTTGGCCTGAGAGCCTCCTCCGTTGGCATGGGCGGATTGGCTCTTATGGTACATGTCCCTTATCGTTTCGAGGTTGGCTCTCGGATAAGGTATATAGCCTAGACCCCCAATATTTGATGGGGAGACCTTGTCCTGCAGTGGGCACAAAACCGGTCGATAATGATGATATATCATTAAAGAATAAGTGAAGGGCTGAATGGATATCGATTGATCTTTTTGAGAATGGATCGAACTTTAATATGATATAAAAATTCTATTAAAACCAATAAAACCTTCCAACCAATAAACCAATAAACCAATAAAACCTATTAAATTCAATAAAACCTCGATATACAGGGCATGGGTCCGTTAAAGCTGAAAGTTCGTTATATAATAATATGGAGGCCGACCTCTTTATAGTATAACACATCACTCAATAATCCTCCGGTCTGAAACATATGTATATGGCAATAATGTTGACAAATCCATATAATTTTTGGTTAGTACCAATCTTCAAACAATGAGTGTCAAAATTTTATAGCATTCCGAAAATTAGTTTATACGATATAGTGGTTTTAATGACCCCTGTTTTGTAATTTTCAAAGCAATGGATAAAAAAGAATTTTGAGTGTTAAAACATTGTTTTTTTATAGGAAAAAATACTGTTGAAGCCGAACAGAGGCTTGATAAGCGTTATAGAGACTCTAGCAGGGAAATCAACTATTATTGACTGGTTTGCTGAATTCCAATAAACTGAATAAACAATGAATGTCAAAAATCGGCAGTTGTTCCGGAAAACATAAAAAATCCACAAAATAGTTTTAGAAGACCGTAATGTGAAGTTGCGTGAGATAGCTGACACCTTAAAGATATCAGAAGGTAGTATTTTTGCAATTTTACATGAAAATTTGAGCATGTGTAAGTTGCTTTAAAAGCGTATGTCGCGTTTGCTCACTCCGGACTGAAAACAATAACGCGTCGCTGATTCGGAGCGCTGTTTGGAACTGTTCAAGCGAGATACGAGGCATGTTCAGAAATTAAGATGACTGTGACCATAATGGGCTGTGGTTTTTCATTTTATGATGATTGGCAACCAGAGTGGTAGAAGGGAATCTCCTGACAGAGTGATAATAGCAAGAGCGCGGTAGTACGTAAACTCACATTGTAGTGTCCAGTTGCGTGAAATATGTCGGTAAGAAATCCCGTCAGCTCCTAGCCCTAATTCAGAATCTCTTTCTGTACCTGCTTGGAGGTTGAAAATTTAATCCATCCACGTGTGCCTTCAGGGAGGTAAAAAGATGATAATCTGAAGGTGCCAAGTCAGGGGAATACGGGGGGTGGTTCAAAACATCCCAAACATATGAGTCCAAGAGAGCATTGGTGGCTAAGACTGTGTGAGGACGGCCGTTGTCGTGCATCAAACACTACTTTCGTCAGCATTCCCTTCCATTTGTTTTGAATGCTTCTTTTGAGTTTTTTAGGGTCTTACAATATCGTTGGGCATTGATCGTTTCCTCTTGAGACAGAAATTCGACCAAAATGATGCCTCCTTGGTCCCAAAATAATGAGAACATGATTTTTTTTGCCCGAAATTTTGGTTTTGAATTTTTAGGCAGATGGGAAATTTGTGTGACGACTGTCTTTTTGACTCAGGTGTGTAATGAGCCACCTGAGTCAAAAAGTGGGATTTCTTACCGAAAATTTTCACGCAACTAAAATAAATATAAAAATAAAAAATATTTTAATTTCCGATAAACTTAAGAGATTTTACTGATAAAGTGGTTCATATCATAGCGCGTCATATATACCAGAAAGTGACTATATTTAAAAAAATTGTACAATTAAAAAAAAATCTATAAAAGCTAAATGTTAGAGAATGATGTTATGTATCGGAATAATTAAAAAAAATTGAAAATTTTAATAATATATGAAAATAATAATTTGAATATCATCCGCTCAACTGCAGTACGAGAGTTAACCTAATTCATTGTACTGAGCTGCAATGTATTTAACATACGTTGACCGATTTTGAAACACTATATGTTTTATTTTATTTTATAATACGAATATACATTAAAACTCTTTAACGCGACCGTAAAAGATCTGTACATGCTTGTAGTGCGACGGCCGCATGTAAATGTGCGCGCTTGTGACCGCTATGTCGGTCAGACGCGCTACAGACATATCATCTATTATTGCCATAGCGGTCAGACTCAGCTAAAAGGAACAGAAATAAAATAGTTTTTATACGGAATATGTGAACTGTGCTATAATCAAATTTATCCGTAATGACTACTGGATGTTTGCAAGTCTCTGGGAACAACCGTCGTATCTGCGTTACGAGTTTCTCTCGATATATTTTTTAAACTAGCCAACTAGTTATGAATATGAAATAAAAATAAGTTAAATATGTAATGGAATACTTGTAAACTATTTAGTTTAACTTACACAGAAAAATCTGCGACTGCCCACGTAAAAAATCAAGAAAAAAACCACAGTGACAATTTCGGTCGCGCTTTGTAATGAATTTCGTTAAAATATTCCTATGAAATATTAATTTAAAACTCCAAATTTTAGTTAAATTTTATTATTATAGAAAATTTTGATTATTAAAAATATGAAAAAGAGTAAAAATGAACAATTTAAAGACGATAGTAAGATCTAAAACATGTAGAAAATTTTTATCATTGCTTCGATTTCAAGACTCCATAATTATTTTATTTATTTATAAAATTTGAAATAAATATAGCTATTATAATTAAAAGCACTACGGCTACATATATCACAGTTTTAGCTTGTTAAAAATTTTATTGGAAAGTTATTTAACCTTCCCTGTACTAAGCCGGGGTAACTTCTTACCCCATGTTCACAATTTTCTCAATAACTCGATAATTACTCAAACCATTCAACCCATAATTTATTTAATATTCAATAAAAAGGTATAGAACATACTGTAATTCTTTGAGAAATATACAATCATTGAAAGTAATTTATTGAAGCCTTTGATGTTCGAAAAATTGAATTTCACTCATATTTCACCGCTGGCAGCCCCGTTGAATGGAATTTCACTGCTAGCAACACCATCTTCTTTAATAGGCCCCGCCTCCAAAGTCAAAATTTTTTACCCCCACCTCAGCATGGTCCAGTGCTGGTCAAAAGTTCATACGTAAATTGCGTTGTTTGTTCTCTACAGAAAATTTTCACGTGGTGTAACGAAAGTACGCAAATGTTTTAATAATAAACCCGGGTAATATCAAAAAGATGCTCCATAGAAAGAAATTTGGATCAAATGAAGAAGTGATTGCCGAAACTGAGGCCTATTTTGAGAACAAAGACAAACCGTTCTATGAAGAACGATTTTTTTTAAATAGTAACATATGTTGATGAATAATGTCGAATTTCCAAAAAAAAAAAAATCAATCAGCTGTACTCTAAACGCTCTGAAAGAGCTGGGGGTACATGAAAAATATATAGGATTGCTAGCTACTATCTATAGAAAAGCAACTGCATGAGTTCGCCTCATCGAGGAAACCGATAAATTCGCCATAAACAAGAGCGTTTGACAGGGCAACACGATTTCACTCAAATTCTTTAACGCTATCCTGGAAGGTGTATTTAGACGTTTAGACCGGGAAGAATAAAGCATTAATATCAACTGTCGGTATTTAAGCCATTTGAGATTTTCGGATGATGTAGTGATCATTATAACGAATATAATCGATCTAGAGGCGAGATAAGACGGACTAGATACACTAAGCAAAGAAACAAGATTGTCAATGAACCTGAAAAACACTAAATATATATTCAACTACTTTTGTATGCCTGAAAACGTAAGGCTAGGGAAAGATTCATTAGAAGCGGTATAAGAATATTTAAACATAGGACAAATGATACGCATGGAGGAGGGAAAGAAAGGGAAATTAAAAGGCATTTGAAAATGAGATTAAGTGTTTTTGGTAGAATGAACATAGTTTTTAAAGTCGAAGTTCCTTCATGCCCAAAAGAAAGGCTTTCAACTCGGGCATCTTGTCAGTGATGACTTTTGGATGCGAAACACTGAATGAAAAAATGACAAATAAAATAGAGTTTACATAGAGAAGTATGGAAAGATGTATGCTAGGGATAACTAGAAAGGATAGGAAAAGAAATACGTGGGAGAAAAGTATATTCAAAGTTAAAGACATTTTAGAAAGGGTGATGAGAAGCAATTCTGATGAATATGAAGGACGGAAGCATACTTCCCAGCAGTCATATCCAGAGAATAATTCTATTGGTCCAGGTAGGGTTTCTGGACTCGACCCGACCCGGACCCGAACCCGTCGGGTAATGGACCTAAAACCCGAGATCCGGGACTAAAAACCATCGGGTCCGGGTAACAAGAAATATTTTTTTTAATTAAAAATATTTTTTAAAAATCAAAATGCGTTATAAAATTTAATTTTTTAACAAAATATAGGCAAAAAACAAAAATGGAATAAGCAATTCGAAATATTTGAAGTTTAAATTTTCTTGCCTTTTAAAGTACATACATATGTAAAACGTTATTTTCGTACGCAAATAATTTCTTCTCAGAATATCGCTAAGGATAATAAAATTCAATGGGGCATATATGGATGCACGTTCGTCTTCCGAAATACAATGCATTTTCGAATGCGTCATGTATTTCAATTTGAGAAATACCTGCCTAAGTACTTTCGTTTCACGGAAGGTTCACAGTTGCGATCTTCCGTCTGCAGTATGTATTTTGATTTTTCAAATTAAAAAAAAAAAATATTTTGGACCCGGACCCGACCCGGACTCGTCGGGTATCTAAAATATTGGACCCGGACCCAACGGGTTTTGAAAACCCGGGTTTTCAAAAACCCTAGGTCCAGGTTGACAGAAGCTAACTTCCGAGCGGTTTTAACCAGAAAATTTACTCTTGAGACAGTTGTATGATGTCTGCCGATGTTCGAAAATGTTCCCGCTTATATAGCCGATTCCGTGCTCCCTTTTCTCGGGATTTCTTACACGTGTCGATAATTGCTCTTTGTCTTGGCTGAAACAAAGGAGACCTTCGTAGCGGTTGATGATCTCTACGGCGTCCTTTTCTATAACTCGGTCCCGAATGATCAGGCGTTTCTATTCGGGATCGATAACGTAGTTTTTGGTGTTTAAATCCGGAACAAGAAATGTTGATGACATCTCTCTCACATTTGATCGTCAATGGCATTTTTATCCATTCCACTTGAAAAAAGGACGGGCGCGTGAAATTTTAATGGTTCTAACGTAAACATGTGATCTGTTTGATCATCTGTAGTTCACATAAGAAGCGCATCGATATTTTATTTTTAATATTTCGTGTTTGCAAAATTTTGCTACATTACACAATGCAAATTATAATTTTGTGTTAGTGCGTTTGCACTGAAATATTGATAACAAGATAATAAGTATAAAGTTAGTAACAGCGATACAAAGTCATTTTGAAAATGGTCAATTAAATAAATAAATAAATAAATAAATAAAGAAAATGATTAGACTATCTCTTTATCAAATATTCCAATCATTGTTATAATTGATACATAATCTACAAATTATTTATCAGTCTATGTTGATAATATTATATTTTGAATCGTTCTTGAACATAAAACTATGACAATTATAATAATTACAATTAGGTTCGTTAGTTTGTTATAAATTAAAAAAAAGACTTTTGACTGAAAAATTTATTTACTTAATTTTAATACACTACACAAACGATCAGAAAATTGTATAAATATGATGACTATCATTAAAAAAATTTTCATCTAGATGTAATAGATGCACAGTTTCATTAAAATTTGAGTACAATTCGATATACATATTGTTTAACAATTATGTGTATTTATTAGAAAAAAATACTATTAGAAAAATATGACAACGTCCTATGTCCTATTTGAATAGGCATATTGTGATTATGATTTTCCAGACGTTCAATGGATAAAATCAATAGGGGGTAGGCCAGAAAGGCAGAAATATTGGTCATCCATATTAAACATATTCCAATTATCATTTACAGTTTCAGCTTCAATAATCGTTCCTTTTTCCATTTCTACCATCAGTTGATCAAAATTGAATAAGCGGTTAAAGTGGTATGCAATGATTTCAAATAAGAAACGCATTTTTATGATATAATAAAGATATGATATAATGATATGCAAAAGACGACTGTCTACCAACGAACAAAGCAAATAACTGATCAATAAAATACTTTTATCGGATAAAATATTTTTTTAAGATATAAATAAACGCAATATGATAAGATACTGAACCGACTGCGGCGAGATCTAATTATTTTTTAATCGTCGTACAGTATCACTTAACTTATTGTAGTAATGAGAATTTTTATTGTTAAATGTTCCTTTTAAAGATTGATATAGTGTATACAATAAATTATGTCTAAATAAAAATGTAATTCATCACAGTATAAGTCGTTTTTATAATGACTACTGAGACATTTTTAATTGTAATTTTTTAATTTTAAGCTTGTTAATTGTTCATATAATCGATTGTTATAAAATTTTATAACTTGATTTATTGCAATATTTTGATTACTCGAACGAACTCTGTTTTCGATTTTATATAAAAAGATGCCATACTTTGTTGATATCAACAGTAAAGTTTTGTTGTGATACGATCGACAGGTAAATATAAGCTTCTATCAATTTTACTGAATTATCAGAAAAAAAAACCAAAAATTCAGATCTTTCGTAAAAAAATTTGAAATTTCTCAGCTTGGTTAAAGAATGTTATTATAATCAAATATATTCATAAAAATCAAAGTTTCATTATTAAAAAAAAAAAAACGAACCGACGAATATATTAAACTGTTATATTAAACAATTGACAATCAAATCACGTTAAATTTCCTTTTCAAATAAAACTTTTCATCTTTTCAGACAGCATTTCCCTCCAAAATGAAAGCTTTCTTGATTTTGGCGCTGGTCGCCTTTGTAAACGCTGGCCCATTGACCCGCCCAGCTCCTGCTCCAGAAACCCCCATGGTGCAAATTATCATCAACTTGAAGGAAGGCGAAACTTCCCATGTAGTTGATATACCAGTTGCATTGCCAGCTCCAGTCGATCCAATTATGCCATTGCCATTGCCAGTCGACCCAATCATGCCATTGCCATTGCCAGTCGACCCAATCATGCCATTGCCATTGCCAGTCGACCCAATCAAGCCAATGCCATTGCCAGTCCACCCAATCATGCCTTTGCCAGCACCAGAATTGCCAATCATGCCATTGCCAGCCCCAATCTTCCCAGTACAACCTTTGCCAGTAGAACCTGAATTGATGCCATCTGAAGACATGTATGAACCAGGATTCTTGAGACCCGGAGTACCCCTTATCTATTAAATTTATTAATGCGATTTTGTTCTAACCCATAAAATATAAAAAAATGATGTATCAAATTATGCATTATTAATAAAAATATATTGTATTAGATTATATCTTTTTTTATTTTTTTTTTATATATTATGTAAGTAAAATTCTGATGATGATTCGAAACAGCGATTTAAATGACGTCGATTGTACATACATGAATTTTCGCTCAGATTTCACTCAAAATGAAGGGAGTATCACAAGAAAAATCACAGAAAGGGCCATAAACCATGCGGAAGAATCGCGGAATCGTCCCCGACGATCGCGTGTCCCTTCAAAGGAGATCGAGTCGAAAGACAATAAAGCGAAAGTGATCCGCCGGGAATGCAATATATTTTTCCAGGATAACACCTTGATCCTTCGGGCTGAAGATAATGCGCCGACCATTTCTATGGACGGAGATTTTCGTGCGTATCTCGCAATAAACGCTAAAATGATTCGTAAATTCTTATTAGGGATGGAAAAATAAGTTTTATTCGCGGACGCCGGTCGCAATTTTACTTTATTGCGAAATATATGTATGTATGTTCCGGCATAAACAAAGTCCTTTATCGGGGTTTCGATATCGCGTTGGATAAGGGCTCAAATTGATTTTTTTGCAATTGTGTAGGTACGTATTTTGGAAATTTGTAGGTAATACAGAAAATGAGATTTATGTGAACTATTATATTTATTTAGTTTGGTTAAAAACTTTTTTTTTAAATCATGTTAAGCTAATTAAGATTAGTAGATAAAGAATTATAGATATAAATAAACTGATTGTGAGTATGATGATATACACGTTTAAAATATCTAAAATTTTTATCAATTTCAAAATGTGTTGTCTCATTAAAAAAAAAATAATTATGAACTCTACAGGATCTCTTCCGCCATTAGATCAGAAAGGAGTCAGATTCACGCATCAAAAATACTATAATGGACACAAAAGCAAATTCGATTTCCCATTCACGAATAATGGAATCCCAAACCGATTGCTAATAACCGATCAGCAATTCGAAATAAACCTGTCGCTTTCACGCTCGTCATTAGACGACCCAGTGTATTCTGTAGGTCCGTTCTACCGTGAAACGAACCACTTTCTTTTCGTTTCCTTTTTTTCGTTCCCCGTTGTCGTGTTTCAATTTTCCTCCGTTTCTTTTGTTCCAGAAGTTGGCAGAAGAAAAATCTTGAAATTACCGATCGCATTTTCAATAGACCACCATAGTATGTTGTGCGATCGGGTCTTTCTCTTGTGTGGGGCATTTCGTACACCTTTGTATAAATAGAAATACGTCGTATGTAAGCTAGTGTGTGCTCGAAATGGAGAGAAGAACAGAAACTCAATATTTATCGGAAAACTTTCTACTACTGCTGTAAATTATTGGAGGTACATACGCAGTTTCGGGATTCGGGCCCAATACGTTTTCCACCGAATTAAATTTGATGTTTATTTATTTTTATTGGAGTTTTAACTTTCTTTAAAATATTTATTTTGTTATTAAATCATATTCATAATACATTACGTTCTGTATATTTTCAAGATTGTAGATTTAAAAGTGGTTTCATATTTGAGCGGCGTTTGCTAGGAAATGTAATTTCCCGAGCGGAAATGTGCTAAGTGAATGGGAAGCAAATTCAGTTTGAATTTTTTTGCTGAAAATACATTTTTAGAGTAAATGCAGTTTTGCAATGTAAAATAATGCATATTCCAAAAACACCACCAGCCGTTTTCATATGTTGAATTAATACAGCAATTTGGTCAAAGTATGAAATTTATCTCGGAAACCTTTATTGGGGAGGGTATTAAAAGAAATAATTTATAGACGGCTTAGTGCTCTCGATACTCATAAATAAACACAAAAGCAATTTCACTTTATCTTCCACACACATAAATTCAAAATAAAATCACTCGGAGCACTTTAATTCATATTAGTTTATCCGCCCATAGACGCCACAGTGACACAAAGAGCAGGATTAAAATATAGAAATCGACAACAATTATTGCAAATCGTGATTCGGATCGGCATTAGAGTCGTCATCGAAAAGCTTTAATTAAAACTCAATTTAGCCCAGGACCGTAATCGTTCCACAAAAGCCTCTCATAATCAGATTCTATATCGGCGCAAGTTAACCGTGCCGTAAATTCTGTTCAGGTTAATTGCCTATTAAATTACAATAGCGTTTCGAAAACGACCGCTCCGTCGAATTTCTCTTTATGTACAAAAAAGACGACTTTTCTTTGATTTTCGTCTGATGAAAATTTTCTGGCGCGAAAGACGAATGATTCTCGAACGGGAAAGTGAGGTTTTTGCACGAATTCGAATGTAAAACGTTCGTTCGAAACAGAATTCCTCAACCGTTTCGCTCTTTGAAAATCCCCATTCATTTTGGTGTTGGTCCTGAATACGTTCTGTATATTTTGATTGCTCTAAATGCTGTAATTGGGTATTCTAAGCCGCTTAATTTCATGTATTTTTAGATCGGACGAATAATTAGTTCACGTAATTAGTAGTTAACAGAAATTTTTTAATGAATTCATACATACATATTTTTTTCTTAACGAAAAATATTTCAGAATAAAGAAAAACATGAGTGCTCAGTTTCGATGATTGATATTTTAAATATCTTGAAATATTTTTGAAGAACAGCTATTTTTAAATCGATTTCAATTTTCTTAAAATAACATTACTAAGAGAATCGTTTGTTCAGCGATAGATAGAAAATAAATTGATCTCGCTGGATAATATCATCGCTCCGAATGAAAACCGTTCGGCTTTTTATTCCGAGCCGCAGTTAAGCCTCATAGAAGCTCGCTCGGATGCAAAAAGGCGGGAAAAATGCAAAAGAGTGCAAAAAGTAAAATGGGAAAAGACGAGAATGTCGCGGATCGAAACCGCTTAATTAGGTGGAGGACTGCACTCGGGAAAATGCACTCGTGAGTTTTTCAAAGCTTTCCCATGGAATTTTCCATTTTTCCACTAGCTATGCATTAACCCGGTAATTTGTACGAGGTCTGCATTCCAAAACGAGAGCCAAAAGCGAAAAATGTCTCAGAATGTGACTGTTACGATGATAATGAAGAAAAAAAGTATAAATGAGCGATTCGAACGGGACTTTGGTAACTTTATCGTTCAACATTCCTGACCGCAGACTAAAAACTCATTTTTCATATCTGCGACTTATACAAATTAATTGAGATTTATTTGCTCCTGGGGAGTTTTTTTTCAGTCGTTGGTTCAATGCATTTTCCTAACTCTTCTCAGAATGATTTCAAAATGATTTCGAATTTAATTTAAATTCAACTAATTTTTAGTCTAAAAAAATTCTAGAATATTCTGTTTGATGGAATATGTGTTTACGATAAACATTTTTCGCAGATAAATAATATATATTTTTTATTGACAAAAATCAATATTCGTATCTATGTTACTATCAACATCCTTATTAGTTGATAAAATATTATACTTACTCGAGATTTGGTCGTAGACAGGTTTTTTTAAGGGGACCAAAACACAACTTTGTATGTTATATGTAAGCGATTCCAAGCAATAAAAATATATTGTTTTTTTTTCATTTGAAGTATAATGTGTGTAAAAAATTAAGGCATTGAAATAATTGATATAGATATATTACAATCGGGTGATATATAATATAATATCTCAATATAAGTCTCATAATTTAAATATAATTTGTCATTATTTTTAAAATTTGGGGGAAGGTAGGGGAACAGACCCTCATATCCCTTTTTTAACTACATCTATAACTCGTGATGATAACCCATACTAATTTTCAATAAAAAAAGTCCTAATCTAGTTAAAATTAATCTGCAAACATTGATTTAAAAAATATTAATATTTTCGATAAAGTTCTTGATATTCGTTTGATAACAACACTTTACCTATTTAGTTTCATGCTTTAAGCATACAAAATTTCTCACACAAATTGTCTGTGATAGTTTTTTGAAAAAGTCGAATGAGAAATTCAATTTTTTTCAAAGAAACTTGAGCAGAAAAATACTCTGAAGAAAGTACGTGCGTATGAAACATCAGTCGAGATTGAGAACATTGCTCGTAAATCGTTTTACGACCTTTTTTTTCCCTCATATCTATTTTTATAGAGAATATAAAAACTCAAAATTTGTAAGACTTATCGCCCCTTTGACACCTAAATATTTTCAGTGCCAGATCGCGTAATATTCTATACATTACAATTTCGAAACAACACATTGATATATCGCGCACTCGCACTAAAAACATATCATTAAACATTCATCAGCTATCCTTCACACTTTAATTTCCTAATTTCGGGAACACACACGCACGCATAAAGCACCGATTCCTATTTATTCCTATTTACTTTACCTTATAACACGCCAAACAACAAGCGAGCGGAACACTCTGTACGTAGGCGGGTAATTGTAGCCGACGTTTCATCTAACTTTTGCCCAACGTTCATTTGAATATTTATGTCGGCTTTCGGTTTCCTCATAGGTACACATTATATAATACGTAGGATGTTCAAGCCTAGTGAACAAATCGGACTGCGAACCGGAGGCTTCATTTTACTTGCTAAGTCAATTAAGTGGAGTGTGGTAGCTTTTTACTTGTTTTTTTTTCGTCGGTGAAAATGAAAGTGACATGAAGGTTTGAGGTTTTGTTCCGTGGATTTTAACTTTTATTGTGAATTGTGGTGATCAGTTGGAGATAATGTATTAAATTAAATATAACTAAAAATATAATTCTTTAGAAAATCATATAAAGAATCTTCTGAATTGCTTCCGATTTTTGGAAATTCTAAAAAGTAAGAAAGTCAAATGTAAATAGTATTTTTGAACTTATATAAATTGAGACGCTTTTTATTTACATATTCATTATTTTTTTACAATAAAATAATATAAATGCGCTAATACCAATTAATAGTTGAAGCTAAGCCATATGTGAGATAATTAATATATGAATAGATAATTTTTTGTCCATCTATTTGAGATGGATAGTGTTTTTATGTTATTCGTACTACTAAAAAATCCGAATTTTCAATGTTATTGTTAAATCAGAGAAAATTTTTACATGTGAAACCAATCCTACTTATTATCGTACTTTCTATCAAAAGATTTAATTTTTAATTATCTTATCATTCATATTAAAATTAACGTAAACGTGTATACTGATTGTGAGATATATTCTTCTATTCACCCATCATGAATACAAATACGAACACCTTTCACCATGAAACGAATCAAACGACGAATCCATTTAAAACCTTATTCGACTACAGAATCAATTTCAGTTTCTCGGAACACTAGAATATACATTTCAGGATCAGATAGTGTCAAACGAACGAATATACAGATACATCCTAGTGTACATTCAATTCGACTGAGAAACGTGCGTAATCCTTAGTTAGGCGTCGCTAATAATTCGCAGCCGTTATAATAACATAATATATAATCGTATTATATATTATACGAGATGCAACAGCTGACGGAATTAGTTTACATGGAATTAATTTGGACTAAAATCCTAATGACGCCAATTAGCGGAACGCCCGGCCCTAGAAATGAACGGTCGTATTTCTAAATATATGCTAATGTCGCGCAAAAGTGTTTGCACGACATTGTAAAACCTTGTTGTTGCCAATGGGATTAATTCAATGTTTCCTCTTGCTGTTCGAAATAGGCTATGTTCATATTGCGTGATTAATTTGAATGTCTTATCGCACAAAACAAAGAGAATAAACTGCATCAATATTGAGTGAGTTACGAGTACACGATGTTTTAAATGTTTATTCCCTGCTAATATTTAAATGAGATACCACATATTTTTAGTTGATAAGATTAAGTAGGCAAATAATTTCCTGGTTTACAAAAGAATTTGTTTTGATCCTTCATACGTCTTAAAGAAAAAATCTAGCACATTAACCCACATGTCTTTTATTTAATTACAATTTTGACATTTTCCTTCTTGCGAACCGAAGTTATTACACTTTTTCATCTAATTAATTACCTAGATAACTGAGCTTATTAGCACTCTGCGAAAAATCCCATTTATTATATACGGATTTTTTTCTTTTTGAGAGCAGCAAAGTAGGTTCACCCACTCGTATTGAATTTCCCGCCGTTTTATCGTATCCGCACAGCGCTCTATGTCCGATATTTATGAATTTAATAAATCAACGAATATTTCGAAATATTTTCCGACCGATAAAATATAACATAAATATGAGAAAACGAGTGGAGATCTTAAAAGTTATGTACTGGATGGTCTATACTTATTTAAGTATTATATTTGGTCAATGTTTTAAGCGATAATTCGTAAGGGAGTATTCATTTTCATTTATAATTTTTTGCTAATTTTATCTTCTCTTTCAAATATTGATTTTAAAATCTTATCTTTCTTAACACGCAGGATGGTGGGCATCCCTTCGATTACACTCTATCTTATAAGGTTTTGTTTACTTTCAATAAAAGGAGTTAAGATATATTTTTATATAATATTTTACTTTCAGTTGCAAGTATTATAAAAGATCATGAATTTCGAATCCGCACCCCACAAACACAACACATTCCATTTATACAATAAATACGCAGAGGGGAAACTTTCCTCCACGTAATAAATATAATAAAGCACGAGCATCACGTACGGGACGCCCTTTCATCGGAAATTTCTGTTTCGAAAACCGATTCTGCAACATTTGATGAATAGACGAGGGTTGTTAAATTGAGTTGGCCGTCAATTTCGAACAGTCAACGCCGCAAACGTCAAAACGAACCCACTCACACCGTATATGTATAAATATATTTTTTTCCCGGTATATTTATACATTTTTTCGAAAGGGGGGGACAGTCTGAAAAAAAAATAAATAAATAAAATTTGGCGGCTGAAAGCGTGTGTTTTGTGAGGGCTGCGTCACGTATTTCATTACTGGCTTATTTTAGAGGGCGTGCGCTTGAGCCCACTTTCGGTGCTTTTTTTATTATTTATTTTGTTTTTCTGTAACGAAAACATCTCAATTTTGTATTCAATAACTGACATTGTGTAACATTTTCCAAATAACTCGATATGTTTGCAGGGGCGAAAGGTGGAATTAAATTTGCGAAATGAAATTCGTTAAAATGTATAGGTGCGGGTGTCGGAATGGAATTGGTCAGTAGGATATTGGAATTTATATGTTTTTTTTTTTGAATAAATTTAATAATATAGAAATGGTTATCAATATTTTGTACATATTCTGAAAATTGTTGTAAACAAAGAATTGTTTTTTTTTTTGGGAAGAGTGAAAGTGTATCATTACAATTAATTATTACAACAAAGTTTATAATATGATGTTCAAATTTATTTTTATTAAATATAAGAATCTTATTTTAAAAATATTTTCACGAATTTTCAAATGTATCTATTTCTTATCAAAAATATGAAGTATTAAATAACATTATAGTATTTGACGAAAACATAAAAATATAAAATTCTTATCAATTTCACAATTGTCTGAATGTTTTTTTTAAGCAATTTTTTTGATTATTGTGATCACAATACAAAAAATACAAATATTGCATATTTTTATCAATTTTCACGAATTATTTTATATGAAGATTATAAAAATGAAATCTGCCCTTTCATATTTTCCTTACATACATATATTATATATTATATATATTTTTTATGTTTTCAAACAAATTTGAAAATGCAACCATTGCACAAAATACGCTGATTTCTTATATTGTATCCAATCTTATATTCAAACTAGCCAACACGTACGAGATTTATAAGTGCGATTTACATAAAAACCTCAACAGAACAAAAAGCGCATCGAGCCTTTGTGCGCTGGATTCAAATCGCACACCCCTAAAAGCAATAAAACACAACACAAACAAACAAACAAACTCACAAATAAATAAATAAATAAATAAACGAACGAGGAGCGTTCAGCACAGAGAGAAAGAGAGTTTATCTGGCCCCGGAAGCCCGGTGCGAATTTCGCTCACGCGGGCATTTAGCGCTTCCACGTGAACTTTTAAAGCTTTTAATTATTCCCGTGGAAGCTTTTCCACGGGAAAATTTCCTCTTCTATCCCACAGTTATCCTGAATAATTAATCGCGGTCAAGCTCCGGGTCCGAGTCCAAAAATTACCATCAAACAAGACACAACATCTGCCCGTAAATGCCGTCCTGTGTGCCTAGCCCACAAAAGACCGACTAACAATTCGAGGTGCGTTTGAATTTTCCACGGAAAAACAAAGTGAATTAAGCCGAAATTAACGCAACGTGGAATGGATATGACGTGTTATAGTTTTAATTGAAAAAAAATTAAAAAAAATTACAGTTAATGTGTATGAATTTAAAAAGATTCCATTATTTTATATACGTATACAATTTCGAAAAATTGAATGGATAGAAAGACACAAGGGACAAAAATTATAATATATTACACGATTCAATTACGATGGGGAGGAAGAGTTGTCACCTGAGCCGACGATGGATTTCGAAGAAATCAAAATCCTTGTCAAATACAGAATTTCACGTGGAAAACTCATTTATCTTCCCGGCTAAGGCCGATGCATGAACGAAAAGGGCGCGTCTCGATTTTTTCCTTGCTCCCCTGAAGGTTCGCTATTAATCTTCCGGCTGAAATCCCGCACGGCTTAGAAATTAATTCATTATAATGCGACACATACTATGAGCACTCAGTGTAATAGAGCCTCCGCTTTTTATGTGAAATTATCTCGATTCGATGGCTCTTTGAAAAAATCTGGTGATAAATTGGCCGACTTGATTCATGCGAATCGCTCTGAGGAGTTCATCGAGGTGAACTTGCATTTGAATTTGATTATGCTTGATTTATGAACGATCTGAAGTTTTTGTTTCAATATGGTAAACTTTATTTTAATTAATTTTCATTTTACAATTAGATTTGTTTTTAATGAAAATTTGTTTTCAAAGTAGAAGTTATTAATATTTAAAATATTCAAAAAAAGAGAATGAAATTTTTACACCGATTCAATACGTTTATACTTTTATTACGTTCAATACTTAAATTATTATACTTTATTTTTTAATTTTAAAATATCGTAAACATATACTTATCAATATGTTACACCTACGCTTCCACTTCTCTTCCATCCACTTTAGGATATAAAATACTTTGACTGTAGATGTCTTGTTTATTCAAAAGCGGATGTTAGGAAACAAGTTACAACACATTTTCGTTTTCAAATAATCTAGTTTAGATTATCAGTGTTGAAAAAAATGTCAGTTTTTTTCGGTACATTGATTAAACTTTTTTGCTGTCCCAGAACTAGCACCTTGACCGAGGATCGTTACAACGAAATTTCCTTTCCTCTGGCTCTGGGAGGATCTTTATTTAATCGCAAAGGACTTAATGTGTTTACCAGTTTGTCTGACGAAATTGAGGCTTCGTTCATAATAAATAAGTGACCTCAAAGTGCTGGAGGAATCTTTGTGAAACCTCAAAGGACGAATTCGGTAGAGCGTTGAAAATTTTTGTACAAACGCTGTAATTTATTCGATATCGCTTAATATTGTATACTTTTGCTCTGCGATATTGCTCCGACGACGATTTTTAAATTTCCTTTTGATTTTTACAAGAACCATAATGCGAAAAGTGTAAATAGCTGGACTAAGTGCTGCGTGAGCGTGAAATTTCCTCATTTCGATTCGAGTCGTTAAATATTCATGAGCACGTCACTGTCTTTGCTTAAAGAATTGAGAAGATTTCAATCATTTTTTTTTATAACGGCCGATCGTTACGTGATTTTATTTCGATATTATATTGGTTAAATAATATAGAATATTAGCAGGGTTTCTTATTTTCCATATTTTATTTACAATTTTTATGTGAATTAAATGTTTTAGAATTAGTTTTACAACGAAAAATTGTTTTTCAACACGATCTTATCATTTAACCAACTCCGACGGAAATATAGTAATCTGACACTATTGATTATTTGATAACATAAATGTGTTCTTAGTATCTATAACTGTGGTTAACAACTTTTTTAGAAATTGAGTAAATTATTTCAGTTTTGAATGTTGAAAAAATCAAAAATGATCAATGATTGATTAATTATTCAGTTTGGCTTAAAGTAAAACAATTAAAATTATTAAGCACAATTTATTATAGATTGAATACATACAATTTAGTCTGAGCGTTACCACAGACAAAGAAACTGATAAAAATCGACTATCATTACAATATATAGAAATATGTTTTAGCTTTTCTTTTAATTATTGGTATTTCGAATAAAGTATTATGTCGTGGCTACGAATTTTGTATAATTCGGATAGTCACTCAGGTGAGATGTGGCGCGCGACCGCATGTGAAGGCGGTGTATTGCATACGCGCTGAGACGGCGTACGTATATAAATATGGCACGCCCCGCTTCACGATTCATTCTTAGTCCAACCGTTGTCCGAGCAACATGTCTCTGCAATAAACATATTGAGAGACTTCGGCATTTCTGTTCATCCCTCTCTCGAACCCCGATTACCCCCGCTCTACAGTATTTATAGTACATGTAATAAGATAGTATTATACATATGTATGTTTTACTCACTCGTTTCTAGTTATATCAAATATACCTACTATACAGCAATCAATAACAAAATTCGCAGCAATTTCCACACTAACAGGGGAAAAATCACCACGAAAACGGTCGGAAATAAAAATGTAGTTAGTTTAGCTAACCGAATATACACGTACGATTGTCGAGGCTTAATTTCCTCTTTTAGCGCCGGTATAAAAGGTCCGATCCGGCCAAATGAATATAATTATCGGATTCCGTTCAATCGAGGGACCTTGTTACCGAACCCCATACCCTTCGACCGTTCGGCTAAATCCGTATACTATTCATTGGGCTTTAGCCGCAGCTAACCGAGAACAAATGATTGTTTGGCTATGGATACACGTAAATGGTGTAAAGGAGTGCAGCTCAAAAGTTCGCTATTTGTACTTGCAGTCAAACGTGAAGTATTCAAATTAATTAAATTCGAATATTTCTATTTAAACCTTAAGTTATTAAAGAATCATTGCTTATTTTATCGTTATGAAAATATTATCAATATTGAACAAAATGATAATAGTTTCGCCACATCTTACTATATAGTAAGATATGGCGGTATTACATCATAGTATCAAGCTAATTAAAAAAAAAAACAAGCTAATCTTACACGATCTTAATTTTACACGTTAATCTTATCTTTGTTGAAAACACAACACTTAACTTTGTCAAAAAATATTAACCGTCAACATGACAGATTTAACAGATTAAGGGCCGATCTTTCAATTGTCGGTTAAGAGTTATTCTCGGAATAAGCCTTTTAGTTTTTATGGTTATTCGCGGCCGGTCACGGATAAAGTCACGTATAAAGTCACGGACAACTATAAGCTAGTTGTCCGTGACTTTATCCGTGACTTTATACGTGACTTTATCCGTGACCGGCCGCGAATAACCATAAAAACTAAAAGGCTTACTCCGAGAATAACTCTTAACCGACGATTGAGAGATCGGCCCTAGGTGATTTAAACAGATTATTTAATATTTTTCAAAAATGTTTATTTCTAGAAAATCGAATATGAACATAATCTAATTCCACACGAGTTCACATATGTGTTGTGAGTTTTGAAACTGTGCCATCCCCATATAAGCATATGTATATTGGCAGGGCGTAGGTTAAATAGGCGAAGCCTGGCCGAAAATGCTTACTGGGCTCCCGTACAATATCGCACCATGATATTGTATGGTATGATAGCCAAATTGAATGTACCGGGTGATGCATTATCGTAAAGACAAGTCGAGTGAAAGGAGTCGTTATCGGTCCAGGCCAGCCTTTCAATGCGAAAATGTCTATTGCGTTTCCATCCGGGTTATGTGGATATGAGCGGGAGAAATGGCCTTTGAAATTTGATATTTTATTTTTAAACGGTTTCATTTAGTTTAATATCAGTTTGTATTCGAGGTGACTGAATTTATCGAAAGAACTTTTGATATTTTTTGTTATTTATGCAGTCGCCTAGACGTCGAAAAAAAATTATCTACAAAAAGGTGTTTATTCATTCAATGATCAGTAAATTTATTGTTATATTATATAACCTATCATATAAATGAAATAGCAATAAAAACTTAAAAAAGGGGAGAGAACAGCACGATGGTTATTTTACGAAAATGAAAAAAAATTCCATTTTGAAAAACGATTATATGTGTACGAAAAATGTTAAAAGTTATAGAAAATCACTCAATTTTTTCCAATTTTTATAGTTGTTTTGATTTTTTTTGCCTTTCAAAATATTATAAGACTAGTTTTAAAATATGTGAGCTACCGTTTTTTTCAATTTTCAAACTGAATACTTCAAAAAAAAAAAGAGAGATAGAGAAAAATGGCTTATATTTATTATATACCGCCCTGGGAAAACAAACATTTACTTAGAACCACATATCAATTGTGATAATTATTTATCTTATCAGCGAGAACCAAGTAAACGATATACCTACTCGTATTTCAAACGAACGGTGACACTGACTTTTATATTGATTTTACGCATTTAATAAAATAAATTTATCAACAAAAGAAAAACTATTCTTATCATTATAATAATATAAAATATTTCGTCATTTTTTAATATTGCGGATTTAGAATTCATACAATAATGTTACTAATATAATACAGTGAGGGCAATTGATATTTCGCTCGCGACGCCTGCTCTGTCGTGGTCGATCGTCCTTTTTTTAAACCTTCATCATCTATCATTTAGGTTAGCGCGAGAGAAGGTAGGACGTGACTCTGAAAGAAATGCTGCTGAAAACCAACCGAATGTACATTTAGTCGACGAAAAATATCTTGGTAGGCTGTTGGTGTCTTCACGAGATCGAAATACACAATATTATGTCCCGTTTCTAACGTGGAAAAAAGAAAACCGAAATTCTGTTTTAATGCATTGAAGTTTTTTGCAGATATCTTTATATTAAACTTATTTTATTTTATTTTATTTTTTTTTTTTTTTCGGAGGAGTACTGTCACATACCCCTCCACCCCTTTTTTTCCCTGTTTTTTATTATTTTGTTATATTTCATTGTGCTCAAAACTGATTGAATTTTGGTGGAATGAAAATTTCACTGTAAAAATTTGTTATTGGGTTTAAAAATTTATATAGACAATGAAAATCAGCATTTATTGTATTTAAAGATAGCGAAACAAAGAAAAGCGAATAGAAATTTCTTGACGGTTACGACGATAAAATACTTTTATAAAAAATTATCACTGCCATCTATTGCATAAATTATAAAACAACTAACGAGTTAAATATGTACATATCTTTTCATAACATATAGAAAAATAAATCTCGTTAAAATTATTTATAACAAATGTTATGAATATTTACGTATAATATTATACAAGTTTTCTGCCAGGAAATCTGATAATATTTTAGATTTTCAACACAGTCGTCATCTACTATATTAGACACATGTATTTCGATGTCCAAACCAAAAAGCGGAACCTCGATTTTTTTTATGTTAGTGTGTGTATGTGCTCTCTCCAAAGGGCCACAACCCTTTCGTACAATACAAAAAAGGGCCTCCAGTTGACAACGTTTGCTCACCTTCGCGACATGTCACATACACAATATAAATTGTGATCGACTGTGCAAACAAAAAAGACGTTTTTCTTTCTATTCGTTATTTTTTTTCCTTCTATGTCAACATTTCCACGATTCGTCTTTGTTCGATGTCGAAGATTGGACACGTTGGTTTTTTCCGCTATTGTTGTAGTGTTAATACATTTTGATTTAGTCAGTGTTTTTTTTTTATATCGAATGTTCAATCTGATTTTGAATATTGTGATGATGTTGATTATATTTTGTAAATGGAGTGATTGTGATTATTATCATCTTAATTTATCTATAATATTATTATATTACACTATATAATGGAAAGTCTTCATGCAATATGTCGATTATAATCAATTATATTTTTCTTTAAAAATTCTACAATACCTAAAATATTGGATCGATATTTTTCTTTGAAAAACTAGAGTTAATGAAAAAGGCTTGGTTGATATAAATTTCAATCTGCAACCAAACGTATGCATTTTTTATATTATTATTTCTTTATATTTAATGGTCTCAATTAGCATATTGGTTTTATATAACCTATTAACTATGAAAAACGAGAAACATTAAAATTCATATGAAATGAAAATTTCATATTTTTCGAAGGATATTTATACTTTATTATAAAAATTGGAAAATTAATATTTTGTATTCATCCGTCCTTTAAACAATATCAAAATATTGTTTTTCGCAGAAATTATATAAAAAAACATCCCTCTTTTCCGAAAATTTTCGACTAAATTATATTATTCAACTAAAATTTTAGTATAAACAAAAAAAACACCTTCGTTACCTCCGCACACAACCCCCTCCGATCAAAGCAAAACTCGCTAATGAAATACGCAAAGCAAAATCCAACACACCTAAACCAATCTTCACTAGACCAAAGTTCAAAAGGCGAACGATCCTCCATCGAAAAAGCTCACCCAAAAACACCATCCAAAGACCCCCAGAACAAGAACTCCGCGAATCTCCACCTTTCACTCCCCTTACCTCTGCGACCATCCCGAAAATTTTTATATCATTTTATTTTGAATGCCGCAGACACAAAGCCTTCAAAGGTCCAAAGCCGACACAAAAGCGGACCCGCGAAGGTCGGACTCACGCTCGAATACGTCCAATAAGCCGGAACGACACGTAAACCGTGTACGTATAGCCGGAGGACCTTTCGTTCGGTTATAACTCGTCCGAAAAGACGATTTCAGGTTTTTGTCCTTTTTTGTGTGTGAGGAGACCCTTTTTCTGATTTTTTGCGATGATACGTCCAGATTGACGAATGTAAACAGTGATGGGTGGTGTGGTTGTGTATGTGGATGCGGTGTCGTTTGAGTGTGTGATTGGTGGTGATGTTGGATTGAATTTGGTTTGTTCGATTAAAATAATTGTTCTTTGTATAAAAGTTGATGTTTTGTTAATGCGGTGGAACCTCGAATAAACGGGGATTGAAATGGTGTGGATAGCGAAAAGTCCAGGACTTTGGAGCGAAATAGGAGGAGGAGCACAAAGGAAGTAAAGGAATGGGTTTTTACCCGGAGCAAGAGCGGAGCTGAAGCATGGAAATTTATTATGCTCCGCTGCTTTGACTTTACATGTAAAATTGAAAAAAAAATGATTTAAAATTTAAAAAAATGGAAATTTTGCCAAAAAATTTGACAATAATCTAATTTTTAATTATAATTAAAATGAATTAATTTTATCACTAGTCTCTCCCACATATATTATATTATTTGTGTAGTTTTATATTTTATATTAAGTATTTTAATAATTAATTTAATTTAGTCAGAGCGTGCAGCGGAGCACGCAGCGGAGCCGGAGCAAGTACTTTGATATAGAAGCGGAGCAACTCAAAAAAGTCATGGAGAAATCTGGATAATGGAGACAAGAAAAAATAAATAAACAAAAATTATAAATTTATTAGAAATTAAATTAAATAATTTGTAGAACTTTTTGCTGTGCATAATTATGCACACAAAAATTAAGTATTTTTTAAACGTATTTACAGTCTATTTATTTTACTATTTTTGGTTATTTTATATTGGAAAATTTGTGAACATATGTAACATTAAATCGCCACGGTAGTATTATATAATAAATTCATCGATTCCCAAGATAATACTCGATGAAGTTATAATTTTTATCGCCATCTGGGAGAAGTTTTTATATTATAACTCAAAATTTTTTAAACATATAAATTGTTCTATTTTGTAAAAAATAATTATTTTAGAAAATAAATTATGTTACTATCACTTTATAAGTTGTAAAGATTATTTTAACAACAAAATTCCTGACAGGTTTTAGTTTGATCAACCTCATAGTTGAGTCACGAGTCTGTATAATTTTGTTACATACTTGTAAAATTTTGGACGCATATTATGTGAAAAAATCATAAAATCTGTTATTAAAACACAAAAAAAAAAATATTTTTATCATTCCTAATAATAGAGGTTCTACAATAAAAATTGCATAATAAACGATGTACTTTATCATGTTCAGGGCGTTAACGACGCGTACGAAAAGACTTGCGGAAAAGTGAATCTTGGCATTGGTTTCGAAGTATTTTTTTCCATATTATATATATAATACTATTTGATATAATATTATATAATATTGGATGTACGTCACTTGTGGGAGCAATATGAACATGACCGAGTGAGATTGATACCGTTTCGTTATTGCGATACGTGGACGATAACGAGTTTCGCGGTTGGGAAAACTGTTTTTTTTCTTTCTACCCTCGGTGCCACAATGGTGGTGCTTTTTTCCTCGTCTGCGATATAGTTGTTGTTCTTGTTGTTATCGAATGAGGGGGAAAAGCGAACTTTTCCGTAGCGCAACAGCCTTCCGTGGATTTATTTTGTTTCGGCGTTCTTCTGTCCGGCGCCAATAAAACTTCTTAATATTATTTTCCCGTCTACTTATTAATTTTCATATAACCAATTTGTATCGTTTCTAGCACGATTTATCAGTTTTTTGAAACAAAATAATAATTTTTTTTATTTTGTTATCAATTTATTACTACTAAATCTAACGTTTTAATCTATATGTCTAGACTACTTTAATCTGATTCCTTGAAATTCGATAAGAAGAAACACTTAAACACAGGAAAGATCTCGAACTACATAGAATAATATATAGATTATGTATGATGATTAAATTTCTTAATTCTTGAATACAAATTTGAGATTTAAGGTAATCCTGAATATAAGACATAATAGAAATTGAAAAAGACTATGTTCCAGAATGGTATTGTTATGCGTCCCACCCATACTCTTATAATAAAAGTTACGTTTCTTCATTCAGAATGAAAATACACTCTCCATGGAACCACCATCATGGAGAGCAAACCTAAATCCGATTCACCAACACTTCTTGCCCATAATAAAGGGCGTATCGTGTCGTCGTATTGGCAAACAGATTGCGTCTTGAATACCGATGCCTTATTGAAATTGCAAGCGCACAAATAATACATATATATTTTATTCTAAAATATAGCTGTTTGATAATTTATGTAATTTTATCAGAATTCCACTTTCTAAAGGTTCAAGTTCACATTTAAATATAGAAATACTAACGGATTAAATTGCTCACTAACACGGAAATTCAATGGGTTTCGAATATCTTTTTCCAACGAATAGAAATAACACGACTGTTTGCTATTACTCGAATAATCGACTTATAGTAGCGAAATATTTATGAAACTCGCCGTTTGACTTAGCGCGACTTTTTCGTTTTAATTTGAATACGGAATAATTTCTAAGGCGGCGATCGAAATAAACGAATTAATCCCGAAACTTTGCCCGTTCCCGTTTCTTATAATAAAAGCGGCAATGAATTACAAATTTCACCCTCTCTCTCTCTTTCTATCGTCAAAGGATTTCTTTCGCTTTTTACCGATGAAAAGCGACGAAATTATCAACGGCTTGCTTTAATTAGTTCCGGGTAAGGAATATCCACTTTTTCATTTTAAAATCGACACATTTAACGTTATATTACGCTGCGAGAAAGTAAACGAATCCCAGAAAGTTTTTCAATTTACTAAGACTCAACTTGGACTATCTTAATAATTATTGAATTATATTTATTAATGGAGTATTAAAAATCTCAAATAAATATATTTATTATATAAAAAAAATTAAACTCTCAATTTTGATACATATGTAGACAAATAATTTATTTGAAATATTCATATTATTTTGATTTATATTATATTACGCAAAAAAATGTATATATAATATTAAAATTTGAGTAATCATTGGTGTATATTATTAGTGAAAAGGTATAAATTTCAGTTGTGAATATAATAAGTTGTTTATGTGGTTTGGTTAAGAAAAACTTTTATATACGTAAAATTTTTGATAATCAAATGCGTAAAAGTCAAGGACAGTCTGTATAAACATTGGAGAGATCAACGCGGCCATTTATCAGGAAAATTTCTGCGGAAAAGCGTTCGCATTATTCCATAATAAAACTCGAGCGGGTGAGATTTTCACGTCAATCAAGACGGGGAAAATTCACAATGACGGAAGCGAGATTTCATGTATTTTTTTTATATTTTATAAAATATATACCTGCGATGGACGAATCCTTAAAAATATTTTTTCACCGGAACACTTTTAATATTTTCAGGGAAAATGTAATTTATGACTTTCAATATTTATAATAAAATACGTTATATTTCTGAATTTTTCAGAACAATCCGTTTTCAATTTTCAATTTCAAACAATAAACTATTTATGAAAATATTTTTAATTTTTAAATAATGTAATTTTTGGAGAATAAAAATTTTAAGCACATTTTGAAAACATCGAAACTTTTCTTTTTATAGAAAAATACTTTTTTAAAGAATGGCAAGTCATCACTTTTTTTTAAACGATCACAATTTTTTCAAACATGAAAGATTCTTTATTTATCGATAAGAATTAATAAAATATTGTAAAATAGATGATTAGCGATTAGTTCTCGTGCACGATTTCATTATTTCAATGACGATGAACATTAGAATTTTAACTTCAAGACTAAATTTAATCACTGGAGATAAGAAAAATTTTCCGACATGCTCATTTTCTGAGTGGGGGTTAAGTTTTCGCAAAGAGAGTTTCGTATTTGGGTCGCGAGCTGTGCATAATTTAGGCGCTATCGCGTGTGAATTCAAAAATACAAGAACTTACAGTTGCTGAACTCGAATAATAAAACTTAGCGTGGTCTAGATGTAGTTAAATTTGAATATGGGATGAAATTATGTATACAAAGTACAAAATGATTATATCAAAAGTTTAAAAAAATCGTTGAAATTGATTATTCTTACCTGCATGGATCCCAAACGATGACTCCAAGTCCTGGACATCCACTTGGTTCCAAAGCTTCACATTCCCTTGGGTTGCAAACGCAATCCCATCCTTGTATGGAAGAGGGCATCCCAATTAACAACATCATTAAGATGAACAAAAGCAGTAACTTTTTCTTGCTCTGATAGCTTACACAACTGTTCGTGCCTATGTAGCCCATTGTGGACATTTTATAATCGACCTTTCCCTTTATACCCATGTTGAATGTTTGTCTGAATCACATTTCACATCGAATCGATCTGCTTCAGGATCATGCTGCCTCGTCTGAAAAAAAATGAAAAAAGCGCACTTTTAGAAAAGACAATGAATTGAATCGGACGAACAAAAGGTATTGATCAGTATTAAAAGTGGAGCTTTGTGATCTCCTTTCCTTGAAAGCAAATTGGCACTCTGTTTATTAGAAAACTCTTGCTGTTCGTTCAATTAACTTTGTTTGACTGGACGTCTCATTGTAAACGCTGCTTAAATATATAGAGGGCAAGTTCTTCCGAAAGTCTTTTAAAGTAATCACATTAAACTTCATTTAAACCGTTTATTTTTCGCCTTCTTAAATAGAATCAAAGGACAGTTATGTGACGAGGGCCAAAATGCGTCGTGACAACGTGACCGTTTCGTAAAGTGTCCGAAAATAAATCAACAGAATTTTTTCTATGCTTTCGCGCAAGTGAAAATATTTTCGCAAGGAGACTTGAATTTTTTTCGCATAAGGACGAAAATTCGGAATTTTTTCATCGCATTACGAAACGCTGGAAAGTTTGATCGGACGTTTTCCTTTCCGTTATATACATATAATATTATATAAAATATATAAACGGATGTATTATATATTTCGAAAAATTACCGAAGGCACTTCTTCAAATCGAGGACACGTCCTACTTTTCCCTTTTTTGGCATCTTTCACTCTTTCGACGCTTTAAAATCGTGTAATTTCATTCGGCTTTTCATATTCCGCTGAGAAAAAGAAACTTTCTTTTGACGATTCTATTCATCAAAAGCGTAAAATCTAACTTTACACGAACACAATACGAATATATTATGTGACACTTTTAGGCTGATGGAAAAATTATGTAATTTGAATACAAAGCCATTTTTTAAATAATTTGTTATGTGTAACAATTTTGAAAAGCCTTTATGCTGTTTCTATGATTAACAAACTATTAAGCATATCATATCGACGCGTTCATACATCAAAATTACGAATCATATATTCATACAGGAATATCTAGTTTACGCAGAGTATTGACACAAACACACATACATAATAAGTTAACATTTCATCGAGACTAACATTTAAGACAAACGTCTTCGATGGTAAATATTTGATTTGCACAGGCTTCAAGATGACGCGTTAATCTGATATTGTTTAGATTTCCATATATTGTTTTGTCTATATATTGGGAATGTCACTGTTGTTGTATAAATTCACCGATTTGATATATTATATTATATAATACATAATATAAAAGGATTAAATAATAAAGGATTAATACACAATATAATATAAAAGGATTAAATTTTAGATAAAGTTTTTCTCTTTGCATTCAATCTTCACTACAATGAGATTTTTTCAACGTTATTAAAAGTTTAGTCATTTTTTTTTCAAAATGAGGATAGTTTTACTCGTTTTTTTCTATTTTTTAACTTTGATCGATTGAAAAAAAATTTTACAAAATGGTCTTGAATCAATGAATGTTCAAGCGTCTATTGAACTATTGAACTTCCATCACCACTCTATTTCGACAATATGAAATAATAGAATTTTATCATATAATAAACAATTATAATAACAATAAAAATTCAGAACTAAATAATTATACGAGTCGTTTTTTGAAAGTGGTATAAGACCAAGTAAGTTAATTTTCATTTTGATAAGATGTATAACCAATTCTCATTAACCATTGCTAACCATCTAACCAAAATGAACATTAACTCATTTTTTCCAGAAAACGGACTCATACCACTTTCAAAAAACGGCTCACATATAAAAACGATTTTCGTCCATCTTTCTCACACAAACACGAAATATGAAATTAGACCGACCGATCGAGCATAAGTTTCGCAATGTCGATCCGGCGCACCGGAGGCTTTCACGCCGATGAAAACTTCATATTGGAAAAGCAATAAATAATTCATGGCGTGAATTATTCAGACAACGAACGGCGATCCAATATCGGCCGCCAGATATTTGGCGCCGCTCAGTGTTGCCACCATCCGGGGAAATTGCGGCGCGGGACTTCCGGTCCGCTCGACCGGATGTGGCCCACACACGAGCCTTTGCGACCATGCCCCGTATTAAGGCCTAATAATACAGGGTCGTCATAAAATAAATAAACTAAATATTTCGCCAAAGAGAAAATTTTGAAGATTCGTCGTAATTCAGTTCATACTAATACATGTTTTTTCCGAAAAAAATTAAAAAAAATTTCTTACTAAATGATTAAAAATCAACGATACGTCAATGTTCTGATTTTTTAAATTTTTGAAATGGGTGTTTTTATCATGCCGTTTTGTCAAATGTCAAGATCAACCGGTGAAACATGTGATTTATCAGTTTTAAAGGTTTTGTATAAATATATATATTTTAAATGCGATGTTGTTTAATTTTTAGTGACCCTGTTATAAGTTTGGCGCATCCCAGTATTGGCTTGTTCAATTTTGTCGATGTATTTTGATATTAAATGGTTTGTGCCTGATCGTCGATTTCGGGTTGATCGAAATATTGTTATTTGTAGCAAAAATAATTTTTATTTTTTCTTAAAATGAAATCGGATTACTTGATTATTATCGATTATGTTTTTTAAAATATTTCTGAAGTTCAAAATATATTTTTAAAACGATTCGATTCAACAAGAAAATGGTACAAAATAATATTATATGTAATAATTATTATAAACAGCTCTCACACGCTCTCACACTAATTATTATAAACACTCATCAAACAGCTGTATTGTTAATTTAATCAATTTTTCGATAAAAAACTTCTAAGAAATCATGTAATGATAGAGAAATTCAATGTATTTATCGATTTACTGATTTCACAACAATAATTACTTCGACACTATTATATTTTCAGATATAAAATAGTGACAAAATCATGCTAGAATTCTCACGAAAACAACTGTGACGATGCTGAAACCGTGGAACCTCGCAGCCGTTTTTCAGAGGCCTCGGAGGCTGTAAAAGCAGCAGCCCTCCACCCCGAGGGACTGAAAGCGAAATCAGAGACGTGTAATTCGCGGAATTTAATGAAATTATGACAATTACACCGGCGGCGATGTGAGACGTCTCAAAATAAAACCCCACGCTTCCAACTCCGCGAATAATCTGAACTGAACGCGAAAACTCGATTCGTAACTCGTAACTTTCATCAAAGCCCCCAAAACGGGTTTCTTTGTTTCGTTTATTTTTGCGTCAGTGGAATTTTTAACGATTTTTATTTTTGTCGATGATGTAATTAATAAAAAAATAGATTATGATAATATCAATCATCCTGCATTGAAGTTGATCTATCAATGTCAAAGTTGATCTGAAAATGATTAAATTTTGCATTGTAAAAAAATCGTTGAAAATTAAAAGATAATTTTTAGATAAAGAAAAGTATATAATACTTCATAAATGTATAAAAATAATCGATTTTTATCATAAAAGATATAATAAAAATGAGTTTTTTAAGAAATGTTTTATGATTATCATAAATTATTTCATCATAGAATATTCTTTGAAAATTGATGATCGATTTGGATATTGCAAAGTGAAAAAAAACACTATTTTTTTTAAATTTTCCAAGCGATTAATTCAACCACATATTTTTTCACAAAAAAATAATTCGGTAATCATCCCAAATTCTGTTGACGTATGAAAAATGTATCATATGAATATTTTAGCATTTCTCGAGTATCGAAAATCGACATATTTTCATAGGAAAAGTTGCTTCGACCATTTTTCCTAGCTTCACACATTCACTAGTCATTGTAGACATAAAACCAGGGACACAATCACGACGAGGAACCGTCGTAAAATCGGTGACAATCAAAACGGTGTTACGTCCGAGAGATATTATCTTCCGGGTTGGCTTTCAGGCGCCCCGGGGCCTTCTGTTTTATTATACGACTTTCCATATATAATACGAGGGGTGCAGAATCAAAGCTAGCAATCTCCGCATTGGACAGAAACGATATATTTACACATATTTTCCCATCATTTAGAATGTGCAACGATCGAAATTTGCATTCCGAAACATGGCAGATCAATGAATAGTTTTTTCTCGTTGAATTTTATTTGAATTTCAATATGTTGTTAGTTTTTATTCTAGACACTCATACATTTCGATGAATATATATGAGTTTGAATAAACATGGAGTTCGATGTACCGTTGTGTGATAAGGGTTGAAAAAATATGACATTTCAGTAGTTTCAGTTTTATATGTTGTTGAGTTTCGGAGCAGTTAAACTTATGCAACTCTTGACTGTTTTATATTTAGTTTACGTGAGACTAATTTTATCACTTTCTAGATCCTGCGACAATTTTGTATTTAATGTGTTAGTTTATCTCAATGTTTCTATTTACATTTTAGTTAAAAGTTTATATTTTAGAATTCAATTTATTCATATAAAATCAAATTCATATTAAATTTCATATTAAACTATGATTGAGATTTATGATTCCATATAACAATACCAACCATTATAACTTTCCATCAAACTATTATAACAATAGTAAAATATTACAATAAACAGTTTTATCGAACTACGCCTATTCAAATACAATACGAAAAAGAGACGCGAAACAAGAACAATTTTTTTCCATTTCAATATGCAAACGAATTTAAAGTCGCCATACAAAGGACACGATCGGGATACCAATCCGGACAATACGCCGGAAAAGCGGCATATTTCCATTACCCAATTTTCCGAGGGACGGACTCGAGGACCCGAGTGGCGAAAGGATAAAAAATACACAAAATAACATACGAAAATATATATAATATAATAATACCGGAACGGTGGACACGATGGGAAATTTTACGACGTCGGGTCATTTGAAAAACGTCACGGGGGCTCGTTCTAGGCATCTGTTGTTAGTTTTACGCCGGCAATAAAGCAAAGTCGTCTTTGTGGTCCTCGATGAAAATTTGTAAAGAAAACATCGATGTTTTTCAATATGTTGAAATGTTTTGAGGGCATAAATTTGACTTTGAGACGATTATAGGGTCACTTTGAAGTTTATTAATTTTTAATCGAGATTATCTGATTATTTAAAATGTCATATAAATAACAATGTATTAATAATAAATAAGCCGAGTAATTGAACGTCACTTAAATATTTTGATCCAAATAATTTTTATTATCGAATGAGGCATTATCTATTGTTAAATATTTTCAATCTTATTTCATTCCAATATATCCTCCCATTGAGTCATTTTCATCCAGTTTTTTTCAGGAATCTTTTTGATTTCATTCATTTATCACTCACTGAATCTTTTTTGTTTGCTTTTACAGTCCCTTGGATACTATTCTACCATTTTATTTGTACATACATATGTAATCCGTTCATCTTGCCTCACTACCAGTCCATTGCCATTTTTATTTTTTTTCTAGCCAGTTTCTCAGATCATGTTTCTTATTTTTATATAATAATTTTTTATATTGTATATTTATCGAATTTTTAGGCATAAATTGAGAAGTTTTTTTAAATTTAAATATACCGCTGTAAAAATCATATTTATACTTTTAAATTCTAATTTTATTCGATTCTCAATTTCTTTTATATGAAAATAAAATCAATAAATACGGATTATGCAAGAATATAATAGCGTCTTATAAAATGAAGCCAAAGTTAAATTTCCTCATTTTCTGACCAATAAAAAAATGAATTCTATAAAAAAAACTTTGGAAACTCCTGAAAAAACTCCCACGCACACACGCACACAATATGAACACTTTTTATCTCAATTTTTCGGTACGGCCCTCAATCTCGAAGAATGCGTCTCTCATATTTATTTATGTGCGAGCGCTTTATTGCGAACAATCGTTCCCACCGTATGACTTTTATGCGACGATTTTAAGGGCGTCCACATAATTCAGCGGTTTTCTGGCCATTTTTTTCCCTCCTCTGCTTTTTTCGGACAAGATGGCCTTTCCGGGGATTCCCCTCGTGCGCGTATAAAGCGCGCTTTTTATCTGCGATATAAAAGGGGCGGCTTTTAATGTGACTTTTTATTATGTCGAGCTTCAGATTCGACGATTTAAATCGCATAAAAGCGCGCTTTATTCGCAGCCGATTTTCAAATGTGGATTAATCGGAGTTTGAAGTTTAAATTTTGAATTCAACGGTGGTCGAGTATTGTATGAAGTAATCTTTTATATACGGATTTTGAAAGCGTGCACGTTTCTTTGAGGAAGTAAACTGGAAAAACTCGGGGGAAAATAGCGTAAAAAATTTAAACGGAAAATGAGTACTTTGTAATACGCCGAGTTGACGTTTCATTAACATTTCAGATGCTTGTAAACTTTTAATGAGTTGTATTTACGTGAGTAGGCGTCTTGAAATACGTTTTCATAGAACGCACTTATACAAAGAGTAGTTTATCCGAATAAATAAAATATTTGTATTCGATGTTGAGCTTTAATATTCATGTCACGTATACACGATCATGTTGCATTTTTAAACCAAAACAATAGACCCATATAATAAATAAATTGTTCAGAAATCGACTTTAGATATGCGTTTTTATTTACGCAAAGCCGTTTTCGAACACAATGAATTATGTAGGGTCGCGTCAACGCCTGCAATCAATCATTTTCCGTAATGTATATGTAATCGTGTATCGCAAGAATTCATATATAAAAATATACAGCCTTCTAGGAAAAATCTGCAGAATATATCTGATTTTTATTAAAAAAAAACCCGGCATTATATTCAATATTTCTATCTGACTCTTTGATTATTTCACAAGGTCCAATCAGAAACGGCCTTGTATCTTTAATTGTTATACGAAAAAGATATATACTGAAACGAAATATATAAGGGTCGTTATGATAAATGTATAAACACATAGGTGTACACAGTATATGCCGCGTAACGAATCAATTATGGCCACAGAAATAATAATCCGACGGGTCACGTAACACCTTTTCGCCACCCCCATTTAATACCTCTGCAAGTAGCGAATGGCAAAAATCTGCTAAATCATGACAGAAATAAAACGTAGGGCGATTCGATCATTATCGATGGGCGATAAAAATGCACTGTAATATTTATTTATTAATTGACAGAGTCGAAATTTTCAGGGAACTGGGATCGAAGAATATATTTATTTCAGTCGATTTCAGTGTGACGATTTTTTTAATGGAATTCCATTGAAAAGACGATGAAAAGTATAAATTATTCAGTCTGTTTCTCTCCGAATGCGAAATAAACCGAGTTACAAGCGAAACGGTTTTTTCGAAAAATGGTTTTTGTTTTTTTTTTAGATTCTCTCGTATCTACTGTAAGTGAAATTGTGTTTTGTACGTAAACAAAACAATCTGAAAATGCCACATGCAACACAAGTAATTACGATGATGTTTTTATTTCTGTAAAAATTTTAAGCTTATGCTCAAAACATTTAAAGCTTGTTAGAACATTGTAAAAATTTACTTCGATAAAATATGTCATAAAATGGTCGACGATTTCATAAATGTTTTGTGAAATTACTATTATATATATACATATATTAATTTAATTGATCTAAAATTTAGTTTTTTATACAAAGTATAAAGTTTATTCTTCACGGAACAAACAACAATGTTTAAAGTAGAATTATAAATTTTAGACCATATTTATTTCACGAAACTTTCATAAAACGTAATAATTCACGAAGAACTTAAAACCTTTAATAAGAACACAAAACGAAAGAACCTTTTATTGTTATTTTGTGCATTGTAGCAAAAACTTATTGTATTTTCCGCAGACGTGGAGTTTATATTATAAAAAAATCATATAAATTATATATAAACAGACGAAAAAAATATAGAACAAATTTTGCGAAAATTCACCATACAACAAATACGGAGAATAGGACGCGACGTAGTTTTCTCAGGAAATTGAAATAGTTTCCTTTTCGGCGTTTGTATTCTTTCGAATTCGAAACACACTATAAAAGAAGCGTGCACATTCGAAATAACAGATGTATTTCGTATACATTATTTGAACTGAGAGGCGGGAAAATGTTTTGCTTCTTTAATGCTGAAAATTTTTTAAAGATCAAAGGTTTTTCGATAGATTTTCTGAGCTATATAAAATTTAAAACACATTTGAAACATTTGGATTATCAAGTTTTTCACATATATTTGAATTTTTTTATTTATTTGTTACAATAAATTTATTATATTAAATATTTTTTTAATAATGTTTTAATGAAAAAAGCTCGAAAATATGAATGTCGAAAATATATTTTTCATATTGAAATGATATTTTTGCCTGTGAAGTATAAAATAGATTAAAAATATGAACTAAAAATATAAATAAATTTTTTAGAATTCTAAAAAAATACGTTTTTTCCAATATAATTTCAAACGAATCAAGCTACATAACTCAATTAGTTCACACACGCATATGAACCGTATATTTCCGCAAAAACGAAAATTACATACGAAATTATCAAAACACGACACATTTCGATTCAAACATTTCAAAATACACATTATACTGTAACACATGTACAATGTTTATTATACATACATATATACAAACGGCAATTCACCTAATTGCCAAATCCTTCATACAAAATCGAAAACCACGCATCCATCCGGCACGCATATCACAATAGTGAATCTCGTATTTCGGCGAACGCGGATAAAAATATTAATCTTTTCATAATCCGCGAAAAGCCTGCGATTTCGAAAAGGCGACCCGCGCAAAAAAGCCCCTTTTTCCGCCGACGATTTTCCCATTGCGAAAAAATATCCGCGATTTTTCCCGCACATTTTCAGCGTTTTCAGCGCGGACTTAACGCCGCGAACGTGCCGCCCGTTACCGCCGAAGTAAATTCAACTTTAAAAGCTTCGAGAAGCTTAAATAATTTATGAGCTTTTCTTTTCGCCGCGGCAGTATAGTACAATAAATATTATTGAATTATTGTATCGTGTATTTCATAAAGGCCACGTGCCGCGGCCGTATATAATTTTCGCGCACTCCGTCACGTTGTTCAAACTGTTTATTGCGTATATATCGTTTTGGAATGTTGCTTTTGAAATAGTGGTTGATGAATGGGTTGTGTGTATTCTGAATTTTGATAAGAACCGAGCGACATCTGTGTATTTTTGATGCGTTTATCTTATCTGTTCGTAATTTTGTATTATCTATGACCTATGTGAATATTTTTTTTAAATATTATATTATCTTTGAAATTTGATTAAAAATAAATTTAATTAATACAGAACTGTTATTAATATGATGTACTATATATTTTATATGAAAATGTGTATTTAATTAGATTTTGATATGAAAAATACGAGAAACAGTATTTTTCATGTTAAACATATAAAAAATATGTTAATTTCAAATTACATTTTGAGTATAACATTTTTTTGCAAGTAGCAGTGAAATACACTTTTTAAAATAAATACATTATTTTCGTCACATATTTAACAAACGGCAATTTTTATGTACAAAACGTTTTTACATAACACGAATATGCTTTTATTCCGTATTTATTAATTCAGTTTCGTATTTGAATTTTTGTAAAGTGAAATTTTCATTATTTTTCTAATTTTTCCAAAATACGCTGTGTTTTTTTTAGATTTTCTGGCTTTTGTAGAGTTTATTTTATTTTCAACCCTTTTATATGGTTAACTCTAGTTTGCATGTCACAGAACCCGGTCTTGCGACTAATCTGGCAAATTTTTCATTTAAGGTAATTCATTTCTAAGACCTTTCCTAATATAATGTTTCTTTTTATATGTAAGTTTTTTCGTGGAAGCGTATTACATCAAGAAAAATGTTTTACATAAAGATTTCCCTGTGGAAAAACGACAAATAGTTCGGAGGAAATGTATTAAATTCTCATATATCATTCATAGTTCATACTTATTACATGAGAAGAATTTTAAATCAACAATCTCTATAAAAGAACGTTTTTTATTATAATAGAATAAATTTTACCAATATGAAATTTACATTTTCCAAAATTTTATGAAGACTTAATTTGAATAAATACTTTTAAATTTATATTGAAAGATGAAAAAAAGTTTTCTACAATAATACGAAAAATTGGCAAAAAAAAAACTTTTAAATGTTATATTTTTTTTCCAGCACGAAACAACTCTTATCGTACAAGTGATTTAACAATTTTCGACTTAATTCAGCGACGAATAAATTTTCAGGGAAAACTTTCGTCCTAAGCTGGCTTAACGGATACCGAGAGCTTAAATTCGATATAAACAAAGTTAATCGACGTGAACGCGATAATGATCTCAATAACGTAATAAATTTCGAATATGTTTTGAATACGAAAATTTTCCAGAAAACTTACCGATAATTTTACGAGACTTTTGGAAACTTTGCGAAATTCCAAGAAAACCGAAAATATTACAACGACAACTAAATAGAAACGGATTTAAAATTTTCACAATGGATCCAATCACGATTTCAAGTTCGAATATATTTCACCATTGAAATATTTATGCATTGAATAAATTGATTAAAAAAAAAAAAAAAAAAACATTTGCTTTCAAAAGGAAAAACGAGCACGTATCCTTTTTCATAATGAACATCTCATATGTAAATAATAAAAAATATGAAATTCCGGATAAGGAAAAATTTTAAAAATTGTTTTCTGAAAAAGAAAAGAGGTCAAACAAGATCTAATGAGATGTATATTGAAAATTTTACAGCAATCATAAAGGCGGGAGAATGTGTATACGTTTTAATTCTACGGGTGAGGGAGGCAAAGTACGGCATGGGCCAAATATTATTATTGCGAACAACAGGCGCTATATCCAATAATGGAAAAACGAAAACAAAAGTGAGGCCTGGGCCGAATTTCGTATATTTTTTTATTCAAATTAGAAATCAATACCGCGAAGCTCCGATGCAGATATAATTTCGTTCGTTAGGAAACATCAAAAGGTGCCTTTGTTCGCGTTATCGTATTGTGTTGGCTTTTTTTCGTATTATTGTTTAATATTAAGATTTTCAAATGAAATTATGTTATTCTTACAAATACGACTTAATTTCGTTAACGATTCTTTGTTATTTTAATGCAAAAAGACGAATACCCTTAATTATTAAAAAATATAGCATATTTATTTGATAAAAAATATTACAAAGATTAAATAAACTTCTACTATGTTTATTGTAAAAAAAACTGCGTACTATATCAAAGAAAACTCAATATAAGTACGATTTAAAAAAAACAATATTTTCGCGCTGAAAACAAAAATCAAATGGACCACAGACGCTTCGGATTTAAATATACGCGAAATTTTGACAAATCCGCGTCCCATAATCCGATTGAAAAAAAATTCTTTGATGTCCTGAAAATTTTCTTTCGCTCCTTTGATTGCGGCCTATAAATAATTCCTCAGCCGTCCGAAATGGGTGAATAAAAAAAATTCGAAACACGACCGACTCCTTTGAACAATTTGCACCGCGGACGAGGAAAAGGTTTCGTTCGCAATTAACAACAATCTTTATTTTATTCGTCCTAATGTTAGGGGAGGCCATATCAAACATTCACCATCGTTTAGGTATTCCTTTGTAAACAAACGCGGTCCGAATACTGTATTGTTGCTTTGGAGTTAGAAGCCGAATTGTCAAACGTGCTTACCTGTTAGCTGCGGTCCCCTTTGCGGGCCGATGTTCAATTTTTACCCATATGTTTTCTGTTGATAAGAGCTAGTGTTTGGATTGCAGAAAAATTGGAATGAGTGATGCTCGAGGAAACTTTTTCTTAGTCGTGACATACTTTCGGTGTTGGATTTTTTGTTTGTTTCTTTGTTTGACCGAATTAATGTCGAGGCAATGAAAAAATATATGAATTAGATTGCTGGAGTTGTAGTGTTTTTTTTTTATAACGTAGAATCCATATAATAATATTTGATAATTAAAAACGGTATACCTTGTTTATATTACGTTTATAACTAAAACGAGATCATGATAACATGCCGCAAATTTACATTACATTAACTCAATATACACGATAAATTCGAAACGGGCCGATATCGCAAAGTACTGTATATTTTTTTCCCGTTACGGACAGTTTACGAAGCACTATCTTAATTAGAAAAATGTGCCGACTTTGCTCTCGCTAATGAACCGAATAACAGATAACACTAAGACAGGCAGTATTCGACGAGAAGGCACTATTTGATTAATTGATAGCAAAATTATTAAGACTCGACGTTTTTTTTCCAAGATTCTATCTACAAAATGGACTCAATTTGAAATTATCTATCTTTGCTTACAAAACGGAGATTTTTCGATTAAATTTACTATTAACTATATTCGAAACGTTGAAAAAATAACAAAAACTATACAAAATAGTTAACTAGTCAACTTCAAAAGATACCTTTGTACAAGCGGAAAATTTGCATTGAAACGCCATTAAGTGTTCGCCCAGTAACCCGCGCCACTTATTTATGAGAAAACCTCTTTAATAATTTATGAAAGTGTATGAAAAGCTTGTGTTTTTGCCCTCTCAGATGGACCGAGGTTGTTTTTATTGACTCGTTGTGTTCGTATGGTTTATCATATTTATTTATTTATGAAAACTTCAATGGGGTACCAAAAAATGTTGAGCACATTCTCGACGATATTGCGCATCACGTTGTAGAAAATTTTGTGAAAATGTGGTAAATTTTGTTCGAAGACTTCAATGATTGGTTTAAATGTTTTGTATATTTAAACTTTTGTTATTCAAATTTAGTTTTTGTAATATGAAAATTGTGAAATATGCAGCTAAATTTTTCTGAAAATTAATTTGCTTCAAAAAATGGTTAGTATTTATATAATTTTTTTCTTATACATTTGATTCATGTTATATTATATCCAAAAATTATTAATTTACATCATTCATTATGATTATTTTATATCACAAAAACGATATGACGAATACTTGAATTTTATTTATATACGAAAACAAACAATAATCCACACGAAAACCGAAACGATCGCATTCAAATTAAAAGTTTTATATAGTTAAGTTACGTATCAGCAATAAAATTCGCGATAAGCACGCATAATTATCGTGTTTCACGTTTAAAAAGCTTTTTTATTACCATTATTCGTGTTGCTCTACGCATAAATACGAATCGGTATCAAAAAAGATAACAGTAATTATACGAAAGCTGCGCTGAAAAAAAGTTCGATTAACATTCGTCCCGGTCTCGTTTTTGAGTTTTTCAGTACACGAGTTCCATAATTAAGAGTGAAATTAGTGTTAATTTTTAAAAACGTCCCTCGGCCAAATGCAAATTGGCGCCAAGTACGTACTTTGCTGAAAATGTCGACTGAATTACTTTTATTGAAGAAATATATATAAATAAGGGTCGTTATTATTAAGTCAAATAAAAAAGAACGTGTTTTCGTTTGATAAATGAGTTTCATGAGAAAACTGAGGAAAACTATGCTAATTTATTTCGTTCAATGTTTTGACCGTTCAAAAATAGCTTAAGAAAGTCGAATCAAAGTTTTCAACTTTATATAAATACAAATCAGTTTGTTCAACTATTTTTTAACGATCAAAGTTTAAGTATATATAGTAACACAGCTTAGTCAAAATATAGTTGGGAATTAAAGCTCGTTTCGACTGAGGAAAACTCACCGAGTAGGAAAATTCGTGAAATATTCTGCAAAAATCCGAAATTTTCCAGTATTGAAAAATTTTCCGAAAGCTTCGATCGTTTCGTGCGGCCAATTTTTCCCACACTATATAATACGAGTGTTTATTTTTTCCCGTTGTGGACCGTGTCACGGAAAGCGCTCTTTTCTTTCTCGGCCGTTATTTATTTTATTTTATTTTTCCGGGCTTTCGGAATTTAAATTTCGCGGTCCCGCACAGTGCCCACGTATTTTATTTCGCGTTTTTTCCATACACAATATTCCTTTAAATATATATAAAATATAAGGGAACTGCGTTACAATGGCGCAGCTGGCTGTTGATTAATCTACTCTCGGAAACGGAAACCGATGAATGGAAGCGAAAACACGACGAATTTCCTCCTGTGTAAATTTTCGAAAATGCACTAATAAATCTTGTCCGCTCATTTTTTTCCATTTACGAAAAGTGACGCGGAACTGCGCAAATTTTGTTCTCTCCATGTCGCTGTCGTTTTGGGACTGCAATGATTCATACGTCACAGTTAATTAATCGATGTTTTTATAAAAGTGACATTTTTTTTAATGGAAATCAAATTTTATTCTACATAATTTACTGTATGATAAATGAATATTTTAAATTTTTTTTATTTTGTCAACATCGTTATTAAATTTCCACTGCAGGATAAGATTTTATTTATAAAGTTGAAAATTTTGACTTTATTATTTATTTATTTTTTATTTATTATTTTGACTTTACTACTTTATATTCACATATAATATGATAAAGAAAGAAATCTTTATGAAGCTGCATACCATAATTTTAGTCAATAATTTATTACCAATTGCATGAGAATCGTTGTATTCTAAATATAATGTTGAATCATTGACTATTTATTTTATATTATATTTTAATATAAAAAAACAACATTGTATTATAATACAATCGAGTTATTAACCTAATCAAATTTCAGTTCACTATTTTAAAGCTTTGAGAGCTCGAAACAACACGACGTCGTTTGAAATTCTCAATAGACAATTTCCAAATTGAATTTTAAAAACAATCCCGTTAATTCACAACGAAACGAGGAACGTCGTTCCACCCACAAAACCCATCGAACCACAAATATTCAAAGATGTTTCTAGAACATGCCATACGACATTCCGGCACAATATTTCGACGTTATAATCTACAATAAATCGACACCATTTACTTTAATTTGCACGCTTCTAAACGTCATCGTAAATATTTGATGGGATTCCCTAGTAATGTTTAGCCCTTTGAGCACCACGTAAACGACGACACGCACTCACATTCAATTACGCACACGTAAGTGTGAGTATTTAAGCATAACACAATATTTAAAGGAGTACGTTTTCAAAATTCTCTATTTTTTAGATTGATTAAATGTGGATTTTGTGCGTGAAATGTAAAAAATCGATTGGTTGTATGACGAAATCAGCATCTGTTTACAATCAAGATTAAAGTTGATTGAAATTATATTTTAATCAAATTTTCTATAAAACATGTTGTTTTGAATGATATTTATCATTATTTTATATTGATGAAATCAATTAGCAAGTGAAACATCAAACATTTCGAACCGAAGATTTCAGATTATAATGTTTTTTCGAAAAGATGTTTGTTCACTTTATCAAACCAAAAGATTGGTGACATATTATTGAAATAGATTATTTATCAACTAAATAATACGCTTATTGTATTTGAACTAAAACGAAAAAAATGTTTTTATCATCCAATCAACGATGAAATCACTTAATATATTTATGGTTTCCAAATCAATATTGACCTATGACCTATCAAACCACACCAACAGTAATAAGAAATATTTCTTATGAAATATGATTAAATATGATTATTTTTCTTCGGGATGTAATTTACTGTTCAGTGGGATCAAAAATATATTAATAATGGAATAATTTTATTAATGCATACAAAAGTAAATTGAAAAGATTCATATTCAACAGTCAATGACAAATAGCTTTACAATAATGATTCACAATAACTAAACTATCATGTATATTCCGATAATTCACATTCCATATATTTAAACTATCAGATAAAAGGAAAAAAAAGTCTTTATATAATAACTGATGACGTAAGACTGCGTAAGATAAAAACAACCTGACAACAATTGCGCATTTTGATAACGCATGCCCTATACAAATCGGCACACAATCAACACATTCACACGTGTACAAATTGAGACGATCTGACGTCTCGGAACACCCTGTGATTACAAGTTACGCGTAAAATCATTCACACTCCGATTGTCGCGAATGCCGAGCGGTAATTAGAGACGGAGTGAATTGCGACGAAAAACGTTATTTCGTCGTTACATTATTGCGAATTTCACGGAATATTGAGTCTTTGTGCTCGTGCGAGTCCGTGTTTACAAAGTCTACGGCAATTATCGGCAATTTAACACTAGCGTTGCGACAGGGTGTTTAGAACTTTCGTCGTTCGCGGAAAATTTCATTTTGTAAATGTTTATCGTTTAATCCCAATTTTTATATGTTTACCTGAATGGCGAATTTGAAATTTAATTAAGGACATTGAAGTGTTGACGCCGCGTGTTCGGCGTGGAGGAATTCAGAAAATTCCGTTGAAATTTACGGAATGTTAAACGAACGCTTTGGAGGTGTTATTATAAATTTGTTTTTGCTCAATTTGTTGTTTTCGAAAGCAAATTCGAGTCGTTAGACGCTGAAAAATCGAATAAATTTGCGTTGAATTTGAATTGTTTTAATGTTGAGTATTGAAAGTTTCGGTTAGCTCTGTGTTAATATCAGACCGTATTCGTATTAACACGATACGGTTCAATTTGGCGAAATTTGAATTCGTACATTTGCATGTGTCGCTTTCTATTCGTTATCCTAGTTTATGGATTCAATTGGAGTTAGCGGATAAAATAATTATTGTCGCTTGAAATTAATAAAATAATTTTGACGAAAATATCTCAATATACCATATTTTTTTAACAGAAGATTTTTCCGACATATGGAAACTATGTATATAGAGCATCTTCTATATGTACATATAATAATGATGATATAATAACACAATAATATTATAATTTTATTGAAATCTTAGAATATTTATCAATTTACCAGAACAAATATGTATTTTGAAAATGTGATTGTAGTTAAATTAAACAAGACTATAGACATTAGCCATGAATTCAAGATGCGTGTTTTTGCATACCCATTTAATTATTAGAGCTTTCACTAGCAACAAGTGCTTCCGAGAAATGCTGCATTGTCATGGTGCCATGAAACAACCTCCATTGTTAGGTTTCAGCGAAATTTGCTTTCATCACTTCTGTGCCATGTCGTCGTGCATCAAGCGGAAAATCGTAATAAATTTCATCCCAACGTATAGAAAAACGTACAAAAATACCGAAATATATTCCATTCACATATTGTATGCAACTCCCGATTTGAAAGTAATGCACCAATATAAGATTTTTCACTGAACTGTAAATGATCGATTGTATGCAGAATTTTCTTTCAAGTTATTTCATTTCAGAGATTGATTATATACATTTGCATGAACGTGCAGAAAATATACAAAGATCCATAAATTTGATTTTACATATATTTTTGAAACCAATCATCATACATTATTAACCATTAAAACACAAACAACGAACACGGGCATACAAAAAATTCGAAACTCAAACAAGCGCGCGGACAAACCCGCGTCAAAAAAGCTCCAACCGACTCACCTCCCACGCTTTTTATAAACACCAAAGCACCAGAAAACGCTACATAACACAAGAACAGACGACGGATCTAATCTGGGTCATACAAAAGTGAGTTATAAGAGCTACGTAGTACTTTCCGCTATCTGCACAGTTGTTAGCCGGCGCGCAGTATCGCAATAATGGAACGGGCATGTTCCGGCTGCTAGTTTATCTGCTAGAACGAATCTATCATCTCTAGACTCTAGACTTGGCCTTCGTCTTCGAATGGGGTGGATTTGGGGAGGGTTTTCAGGGGCGGAAGGTCGCGGGTTGAAGGCTGGTCCGCCGAAGGGTCCTTGCGATTTTGGGGGTGTTTCGGAAATTGATGTGATGGTTTTGTTTTGATTGAAGTTTGAATTTGGATTTGATGAAAAAATATTTGGGATGAATTAAATATAGTAGAAAACTTTTGACACGAAACTGAAGGGATTGAATTTTTTTTGTGTGTCAAAAAAAATGTCATGTTAAAGTTTCATACTATATAGTATATGTATTATACATAATGTTTTGTAAGGACCACGGTATTATTTCTTGTCAAATGATTTTTCACGTTAAGCGTTTTAAATGATTTCTACTAAGAATATCATTACCGGTGAATGACCCAAATAACAATTCGGTAATCTACCGGTAAATAAAAAAAATTCTTTTTGAAAAGTATCGTTTTTTCGGAAAATATTTTTTGGAAAAGTCGGTTTTTGTAATTGTACGGTTTTTATTTAAAATTTAATTTATCGGTAATTAGTAAAAAATATATTAGATTATTGGTAAATGAAAATAACTGTAAGTATGACATCCCTAATTAAAACTGTAAATTTTATTGTAAGAGCTCAAAAATTGATAAGTTTTAGGCTTTAATATTAACATTATATTTCTTAGAAATAAAAAAAACCCACAAACGATAAAGAAATTATTAAACGCTTATACACATAAATCTTTTCATGGCACTATTTTCTTCAAAGACAATTATCATATTAAAAAAAATTAAAAAAAAAAATGTCTTCCACGATTCTTTTTATTTTCAGTTCGTACAAAAAATTTACTTCAAAATTTTTCTTCGAATAAATAAATAAAAAAAAATCCCCCAAATAGCACTCTAGAGATACGCGCGCCACTCACTCCCAATCCGACGATATAAAAGAGATTTAAACCTATCGAAAGCCGCACAATCTCACGGATCGATCTACAAAGAGCATAAAAAACAAACCCAATATTAATCAATAAACCCAAAGAAAATCAATTCGACTAGCGAAAAGCGTCCCGCGAAATCGGCGGCGTAAAAGAGATTTAAGCCCATCGAAAACCCGGCAATCTCACGGATCGATCGCCGAAATTATATAATATACAATAAATACAGAATTACGCCCAAGTCCGCCACTGTGCCCTCGGGGGAGGTCGCCCTCAGATAAGACGCCTCGGAACGTGTTGTTTTATGATTTCGGCTCGCCGACTACGCTTTATCATTTCGCCGCCGGAAAAATAAACACGGCCGAAAAATAAATTTCGATAAGCAGGCCTTCACAGCACCCCTGCCCGGACATCTGAAAGTATAATAAGGCCCCGATTGGCCTCGAGTCGTGTGCTCGAGGCCCGTGTCGGGCCTGATGACGTTTCGATTGTTGCCGCCGAATATCGATGCCGGCTCGTGTATAATTTTCCCGTGTCGGCATTACCATAATGTGTGTACGGGTTGTTGTTTGGATTCTTGTTTGTTTGTTTGGACGTGTGCTTAGCCTGCGACGGTTAAGTCTGAATTTATATCGCGAGCGCTAAGATGGTGTGTATCGATGCTTTAGTGTATGTTGTGTGCGGTGTCTGCTGTTTGGTTAGTGATGTGTGGGTTTGTGTGTAAGGTCGTGCGAGTTTCTGGAACGGTTATTTTTATGGAGAATATAATTCATAATGTTTAAACGATGTGGAAATTCAGCGGTGGGAGTTCGAATGTGGAGCGAGGTCTTTTCAATGTCGTCGTTAGTTTGCGACGTTTTTCTTTATCGTGTGTGCTTTATAACAAGTGATATTGAAACGCTCTTCAAATATTTTGTATAAAATCTTGTGGTTAGCGATCTGAATCTTAGACTTACCCAATATCGCTTAACTATATAGTTAGATAATTTTTTTTGTACAATACGGAAATTTAATTTTCTTTACGATAAAATTTAGTTGAATTGAATATGTAAAATGTTAATATCGTTAAGATAATTTCTTCAATAGAATGTTCAAAATGATAAAAATTGATGTGGAGCGTAAAAAAAAGGTAGCGTAGAAAAAAGACAATCATCGCTTTAAATGGAAAGTATAACGTTGAATATATCGCTATCTTTCACACGTGAGACGGTATCGTAGATGCAAAAAGTTTCAATTTCTCGAGGAAAACTCTCGCTTTTGCGTAGTTAGATTTTGTTTTTCGCAAAAGTTTAAAGATAAAAGTTAAAGAGAGCTAAAAGAGAGAATCGAGGCAACGATCGCACGTTTCAAGGCTCTATGCTTCATAAAGAGTGTTACTAGTTCGCTTTAAACCCTAGACATTCTTACATAACAATCGATTTAACCATTCCGCGAATAAATTTTATAAAGCTTCCGAACCACCATCGGATAAGATAAACATGCAATAGACGTAAGAGAAAATTCTACAATGAAATTATTTCTAACGTAACTTTCTTCAATCCGCAGCAAAACCAAACTAGCGATTACTCCTGTATTTATTCAAAAATTCCCTCATATAAAGAGAACGAATTGCTGACGCACACGTTCTGACCCTTAGCTGAAAATTTCAAACGCTTTTGTTTGAAAACTTTCCACGACCACGAAGAAACCCGAAAAATGTTGATTTATACAGATTTTGCGCATCGGCATTCGGTACGGGGTCCACCGCAAACAAACAGCCCGCTTCGTACGTTTTTCCACAAACCGCAGATCGGGACCGGAAAAAACCGGAGAAAAACCGCAAAATAACCGAAAAGCCCCCCGATCGAGGGCCTCAAAGAAATCCTCGTCGAAATCGCTTTTCCGATTGAGATAAGCGCAGATTTATACGCGGGTATGGGCGCTCTCGTCTTTCCACTTAATTACAGTTTAATAAGCCTTTTTTCATTCTAATTTTTTTCGGCCGTCTCGGAAGGCCGAATTATTATTTTTTTTGCGAGAGATTGAAAAAACGCTAGAAGGTTTTTTTAACGTCTTAATTCAACGTTTTTAATATCAGTTAAATCAAATATCTGGACAAATTGCGTTCCCGTTTCGGCGATTTTAATTTTTGGCGTTCGTCAGAGGCGCACTCGAACTTTGAGGACTCGAATCGCGGAAAGTGTTAATCAATGTTTTTTTAAAATATTATCTTTAATTTTCACAGAATATATATTTAAAATTTGAACGAAATTTATCATTCGATTGTTATTATAAATAATATTTTGATCATACGTAATCATTCAATATTGAATTTTAAATGAAAATTTTTCAAATTTCTCTCGATATTGAGTAATTTTCATCTAATGTTCTTCACATATTTTATTTATTTGATTCAAATATAATTTATTTGATCTTCTGTTTTTCAAATATCATTCTAATACTTCACATGTCAAACATTATACGTAACAAACAGGGTTTAAAAGTATACAAAAAAAACATCACATGTCCATCTACTATAATATTTATTCACCTTACTCCACTATCAACCCATATCGATCTCATTTTTCAACTACTCTACTTTATCGAAACGTCTTATTCCATTTCTAAAACTGAAACTACACCTACAGACAACAAATTATTTCAATTTTCCAAAAAAAAATACTCGAAACGAACATCTGAATCCTTAAACAGCCACGTATTTTATATGCGCCCTCAACGTGCGCCCCGGAACGAGCACGCCCCTGGCATTCGCATTTTGCACGTTTGATTTTATTAAGTTTCTCATCTGGATAATCTAATAAAAGCGTCCTGCTAAAAGAGCGAGTTCTTTACAGAGCGAAACACCCGCTTTATGTGGGTGCGAGAGGAATTCGAGCGACTCGCTAAAAAAAAGCGAACACCGACTCTAATCGAATAGAATCTTTTTAATTCTTGTACACGTCGACGATGTTAACGAGTGTGAGACAATTATGCGACTCTTTGAGCAAATGGTTGAATCACGTGTGAGTCGTAATGAGTTCATATGTATGCATTTCGCTCTTGTATGTAATATTAAACGGCGTTGCACCGAGCCCTAAATGCGCGGCTCGATTTGTATGCAGCTGGAAATTAATGTGTAATTAGTGCAAGTGTCGTGTGCTTTTTTTTTACATAAAGACTTTTTTTTAGCGGAAAACTTGTCGACTCGACTTGACCCAATTTTTTTAGATGAAGGGCGTAGATCGACTTAGCAATTTTCAGTTTTCTAATGATCATGGTTTTCTATTTATTTTATTTCTCGATGTATTTTTTTATATTGTATAAAAAGCTTTCATTTTGCGGCGACCAAAATTCTTATTGTTGATTTTTTATCGTACAAGAGAGTTTTTTTTTTCGAAAGCCAAACCAGATGTTCACCGTCCGCATACTCCAATAATAGTCCTTAATAAAGATCAGAATGAAAAAAGCTCGGTTTGTTTGATCGGTTGGAAAAAAGACGGAATTCGGTTTATTTCGAGTAGATTGCGTATACGTAGAATTGCAAAGCAAACAATATGGGAGAACTCGTTTCGTGATTTCGGTATACAAATTCGATATTTAATTTTCTCCGAAACCATCAATATGATGGTAAGTTCGTAAACACTCTGGAAGTCATTTTCTATCGCAAACATCAATCGGAACCGTTAAAAATCATTTTTCCTTGAATATTTACTCGAATCTTAACATCATTCACACACCCATTCCACATGATGAATACCCGCAGAAAACACCATCATAAATCGCTAACATCGCTCACGAAACACGACAAAAGCAATAAAAACACCAAAACGACGCATCGAACGAACAAGTCGGGAAAGGCGTCGATCGTTCGCGCGATTACGGCCGCACTTTCAGATATAAATCTAGCGAAAATGTACGAAACGCACACGTTCATATTCTTTCCTATATATCTACGACACATAAATCTGCAATGTATAAATCTAGCGAGTATTATATAAATCTGTGAGGGAACGAAAAGCGAAAATATGGCGAGCGCGTATGTATTGTATGAGCGGCGTGTCGGTTCGAACGTCGCAATTGCGGAAGGTGGTTGTATTTTATGACTTTGTTATAAAAAAATTATCGTTAGTTCATTTTTAATATGTTTGAACTAAAGCAGGGATGGTGAATCTATGGTATGTGTGTCATAGATGAAACGTAAAAAAATTTGGCTGACATGCGAAGGATTCGCAATTTTATTCCCAATTTTCAGTTTAATTTAATTGCTGATTAAGCAAAAAGAAATTTTCAGAATTGAACGATTTGAATGCACTGAATTTGGCGTATAGTAATTTATTGAAGTACTATTGTACAATAGTTTTTACAATAGCTAAGTTGTGGAAAAGTTTTTGAAACATTTGAAAAATTGATTGTATCGATGAAACATTGAACCATTGATCGTATTATGGCAAAATGAATATGAAAGCGGCATTAATAATAGTGTTAATTGATATCAAAATTTGAAAGGCAGCAATAAAGCGAAAATCATGATGTTTATTTTAATCAATGCTCAAAACATATTAAATGGTTTTGTGAAAGTTAAAAATTTATAATTTTTTATTGATAATCCAAAAAATATCATATTCTTATGTTATATTAATGCTAAAATAATTAAAGTAGGTATACAAATAAATTTCCAATTATTAAAACTGTTTTATTATACCATTAAATTTAAAAAAAAAACATTAAATTATATTAAAAAAATACTATAAAATGAATCTCAATTGTTCAAGTCTTTTCAAACATTACTTCTTATTAATTATCCAAATTTGAGCAAAATATGACATATTATATAGATTAATGTATTCATATTTTATTAATTCAAGATAATGACACAAAATGATTTCACAATAATCTTAAATTACTTTCGAAAAGAAATTTCATAAGCTTCTAAGACCTGATTTCATAATAAACACCATACAGACAACACACAATAACGACACATCACAAATTTTAATCCGATATTGATTTTTCTTAATACCTATTAATTAAACATTGCGATTTTCGAAACTAAACCTCTCATACATCCTATAGGTGTTTCAGAGACGAGAAAGAGCGACACGTGTTGCCCGCACGCCACAAATCACGCGGAAAATAATGGACGACGTCACGCGTCCATTATTGCCCCTTTATCGCGGCTTTCGAAAAACGAAAAGCGACGAAAAATAGAAAAAAACACACACACACCACCCAAAAAATAATAAAACGCCGAAAATTCGCGAGCCTTCGAAAAAGAGCGGCAAAATTCGAAGGAGGGCCGTTTTGACGCACGAGCGGCGATTTGTCACCGTTATAATATTATGTGTAATGTCGAGTGGTTATTTCCCGGGTGCGTTGCGAATTAACGGCCGTGAGGGATGTTTATTTGAATTATGTGTAATTTGAGTTTGATGCGTGAGGGTGCGTTGGAAGTTATTTCGGTTTGTGATGTGACGTGCGTGTTGATTTTTAGGGGAAATTAAGGTGTTTTTGTAATGGTAAGTTTCGGATGTTTATTTTGACTTGCAAATTAGTTTGAATGTGTTTGTTTTGTTAAATGGGTGGAACTGATTGGGTTATGTCATGTTTTTGGATATGAATAGTTGGAAATTTTATGAATTATTTGTTGAAAACTCTTATTAATTATACATTCATATCTACCTACTGGGAATCGAATTTTTTTTTTTGTAATCATTGAGAATAAGTTAAAAAACTGAATCATTCAATATATTAATTATAAAGATTCATAAAATTATATTAAAATAGACATCGTATATTATGCAATTTTTACACATCAAATTTATTTATTTTTCAAATCATTCAAATATATTTTCACATTTCAAAGTCAACATTTCACACTTGAAATTCAACAAAAATCATAGTAACGAATTTAATTAATTACTAAGAATATAATTAACCGGTAAATAACCCAAAAAATAGTTCGGTAATTTACCAGTAAATAAAAAAATTTTGTTTCAAATATTTATCAGTATTGTAAATACGGTTTTTTTGGAAAAGTATTTTTGTTTTTACGATTTTTTTCGGCTTGTCGTTATTTTTTCCCGATTTCTATTAAAAATTTAATTTATATGAAATTTACCGGTAAACTGGTAATTAGTGAAAAAATTATCGCATTACCAGTAGATGAAAATTACGGTAAATTTGACATCCCTAGGTCTTAATAATACTTTTCTATAGTTGAATTTGAAGTGTAAATCGTTTAATTCGAAGTGTAAAACGCTGAATTTGAAATGTAAAACGTTAAATTTGAAGTTTAAAACGTTGAATTTGAAGTATAAAAACAGTATTAAAAAAGTAAAGATCCCAATGAGCAAATATTATGAGCTTTCAAATTCCGTATACGTTTCAGCGTATATGGAAATAAACGCGGCTTTCGGCTCGAATTTCCCGCCGATTTTTTTCATTATTTATTTCGATTTGAGCAACTTCACCGACTCGCGTTCGTATCGGCCCTTTCGCGATCCACAAGCGGATTTTTAAAATGTCGACATAAACTGCCGAAAGCGTCTACCAATTCGATTTTATTCTGAACGTTTCACATCTAGGACGTCGTTTTGTGTGTCATCGTCTACGAAAATAATATTTATTTTACGGGACGACGGAAAAGTATTCGCGATCGTTTCGCATAACCGACCGACGAACGTCCAAATATAATACAATAAAGTGCTGGAATATTTCTAAAGATGTATATTGTTGTCGTAATTCTTCGACTTTTCGTGGAAATTTTGTATTCGGTGCATTTTGTGAATGACGTGCATATGCGAATTTTGAAAATATTTGAACTGAATCGAATACAGTTTTTATACTTCAAATTCGTCGTTTTACAAATCAAATTCGTCGTTTTACAAATCAAATTCGTCGTTTTATAAATCAAATTCGTCGTTTTACAAATCAAATTCGTCGTTTTATAAATCAAATTCGTCATTTTACAAATCAAAATCGTCACGTTACTAATCTAATGAAACAATTTGATGGTAAGATGGTATGATGGTAATTAAACCCCGATTCGTCGATGAAAATTATAAAAACTGTACTAGTAAAAAAAAATGTATGGACGATATAATTTTTATTGTTTTTTTTTAAGATTTTTTAATATAATGTATGAAAAAGCAATGTATTTTTAAAAAATAATTTAAAAAAATGAAGCTTACGTTTAACAAGAAAACACTGAAATAATATTTCATCAAATTATTCCAAGCGCCTGTTCGTAAGGCCACAATGGACGCGCAGCAAATACGACAAAAAACCATCAATTCGAAATTTCCACATAGCAGCAAAAAATCTACCGATACCTCCAAAGCATCTGCGCTCCAATTTGCATTCAAATCAGCCGCCAAAAAACCGAAATGCCACGACGAAAAAAATAAACCGCGAAAAAAGAATAATGCTGCGGCGGCGAGCGATGTGGGCGTTCAATCAACGTGAATTTGCATACGAAAGAAACCCAACTATCGGGCTTCGATATTTTCGTAGGTGTGTTGTATGTAATTAATTTCCCAGCTGCGAGAATTTCCCGGGACGAGAGTTTCCCAAGGCTTCAAACAGGGAGTGTAGTTTCTAAGTACACAATTTATATGTATGATAAAATATTCATATAATTTTTCGCTTACGTTTTTATACATTATACCGATTTTTTATCTGAAAAATTCGAATAAAGCGAGGTTTTCAATTTTAAAATCTATACTTTTGACGTTCATTCTATTTGGAAATATCTCGAGGAAAGAGAGTTTTCTACGAAACGAGCAGCGCGAATTTGATGCAGAAAGACCCTGTACCGTAAGTACGATATACTCGTAAGTACAGTGCTACATACTTTGCTTAAATTTTAAACGTTTCACCATGGTACATGAGGGGGGTTTCAGGGGCTTGGAGCGTTCTCTTGCGAGGTGGAAAAGCGTGTTTAAATCTCGGCTGAAGTGCTAAATATGGAACGACAACATTAAGGCGGAACACGTGAGCGAGGTCTATGTAGGCTCGAAATTTGCTTCGTGTTCTTTGAAAAATTATATGACCCTTTCACATGTTTTATTCTGATTTGATTTGTAAATAAAATTGTTCAGAAATAATTTATATATTAAATTTATAAGTTTATATAAGAAATTTTTTTATTTAAATGAAAAGTATTCCAATTTTTCTTCTCAGAAGTTTTTCTACTTAGTGCATTAAGCATAGTTTCATGAATTATTATCATCCTGCACTTATCATTGAAATATTTGAATAATTTTAAATCGCATAACTCTACAAAAATTTAAATTTTACAAGTTTTATTACTTACCTAGAAATGCAAGAAGCATAAAATTGACTTTAAAACAAATTCAATTCAAATTTATATTTCGCAAACTTTAAAACGTGCCGCTCCCAGTTCGAGCACCAAAACTAACATTCGCACAACTAAGTAACACTCTATCGATCCTCCCCAACAACAACAACAGCAAATTTAAAATACTTCACCGACTATTAAGTCGACTTAGGAGCACTCAACGATTGCACGGTCCGACGCGAAAATCCATCAAGAGGACGGCCAAAGGCGATCCAATACAGAATTGCAATTTGAACGACACGGCGAACGGCGTATCGAAAAATCGAGAGATCCGTGCAAAAATCGAGATAAACATTTATTTAAGCGACGGCGTCTCCCTTCAAAGGAAAGAACAGTATCGGCCACTGTGCCGGTATAAATTTGCCGGCGGAGAGATTGGGAATTTCGTTCCGAGTCCATTTCGAGAAAAATCGACTGAAGAGACTCGAGAGCGATTTTTCAATGGAAATACGTTGTTTTTGCCACGAGCTGTAGAGTTTAAATGCGGTAGATGGTATGGTTATTGATTTCGGATGTTTTAGTGGTATTGTTCCATTTCGAATCATTATATAATATGTAACAGTTCGATATGTTCATTTTATATTAACACATACTAAGTATCAAAGTATGTAGTCATTTCAAAATTCATACCATGTAAATACTATTTAATAAAAGAGATATACACCCAATCCGTTTTTTACACGGGGATAACATTTCAAAGACTACTGTGTAAAAAAATGTCTAATGACCATATAAAAATTGGAAATAGATTTCATCAGTATATGTATTTGGATGGAACTTCCATCCAAATATACTCTATAAAAAAAATTGTAATTTGGAAAAATTTCGCCATGTGAAATCATCAAAAAATCATCGAAATTTTTTTTATTTAATAATTATAATTGTACACTGACTTGCTCTTTCATACCATTATGGAATAATAACACTTATTTTTTTTTATACTGTGTAAAAGTGAAAAAACAGTGTGAAATCGTTTATTTTTCTTTGAACCTTGTTATTTCGGAACCGTGTAAAAAGGGTTTTGGGTATATATATCTATGACTTTTTAATGAAAATAAAAGGACATATTGACTTCTATCAAATATAACATCAGTATTTTTTAAGCATCCATTGAATATAAAAATTGCAAGCAAATATTTTACATCGCATTTCCGAGATTGATACTCTTTTGTATTTACATATAACTACACAGTCCAACCACAATAAAATAAAATAAAAAATCATCTTATTTTTAAACTCATGTTTATATTTCAGTGCAGAGAGAAGATGCATATGCACTTATAGTATGCAGTTTCATATGAACGTCTGAAGTGTCTCGAGGCGACGTGGAAGAGACAAGGCACCAACTTGCTTTCCAACTCGGATTCCTCTTGGGTATTGCAGCAGTCCCTGTTGGGGATATTTACATTTAAATTACCCCGGCGGACATATAGAGACGGCTACGGAGGGAAAAAAGCGAACATTGAAAAAATACGACCTCAAAAAAGGTCCGTTTGCTCGTTGGTCGTCAAAAATGTGCCGGCCCGAATGGGTTTTATTAAAGAAAATTGCTGAAGTTACGTTTTCGAGTGTGCCCTCCATTGTGTTTGTATTGTACGGTTCGTGTGTGCTGAATTCAATATGTGTAGCAAGAATTGCTTCCGAAATGTATTGAAGTCGACGAACAAAATGCAGCCGTCTCTAGGTAAATAGAATATATTTGTAGACGATCGTTTCGATTCTCCGGAGTGATATAATATTAAATTTTAAGTAGATCTGTGGACTGTTGAACTTGACAAATAGGTACGTGTATTATGTAAAACGTTCTGATTCGAAAAAAAAAATTTTTGAGTAATTTATTCTGGTGGAAAATGTGAATTTTTAAGATAAAGCATTTTGAATTTTAGCTACAGATATTTCACCCATTGTTTCATATTTTCAAACAACATTTCGTTTCAATGTATTTAAATTTTTTAACGAATAATATCACACCGAATTCGTGCGAAATGAGGAAATTTTTTTGACCTTTGTAAATATTTTTTTATCAAAAACGTGTACGAAAATTCTGACAATTAACCTTGAAAAATTTCGCGAGTAACGAATCGAAATAAAAGTTAAAAAAATCCCTTTGAAACGTAACACGTCAAAGAGCAAATGTTGGCATAAATTACACGTGGCAAACAATATTTCGTCACCGCTCAGATATTCCTAAGCATAAACTCAAAAGAGCTTAAAATCAAAACGCTGAACATAAACATCATTTATATATGTTAATATTAAGAGATTGTAACGAATTCAATTGCGAAATAAAACATTTTTGCTGTCAACAGAAACTCATTTTTTTATGTGATAAGTTAAACTTCAAAAGGCTAATAACTGAAACGATCCAGTTTTAGTTCAAATTCTAAACCTTTTAAATATAATTTATTTTAAAAAATTATAATGTTTTAATCATTTATGCCATATTTTATAATTTTCGAAATAATTAAAGAAGAAGGTTCATCAATTCCTTAGAAACTCGTTTAGAAGAGATAACGAGCTTCGATCCTGCACCACTCAAGTTTCAAAATACACATAGGAGCCCACACATGAACGACAGTAGTTATATTTATTTGCTTTTGTAGAATAAACAACGGGAAAGCTTTCGCTGCGGAACTTTAATGTGTAAATACGTGTAACCGTACATAAATACAATTACAGGATAACAATCAAAGGTGAGGGAGGAAAAGCTGATTGGAAACGCAAATAAGAGTGGTGTGCTAATTGGAAGCTTCGGAAAACACCGATAATACTCGAAATGTAAGCCGATTAAAAAACCAACGTTTTATTAAAGTATTTGTCATGTTAACCAGCCTATAGTGCAGTGGTTTTGTGGCATTTTCACACAGCACGAGCTGAAATTTAAATTGGACGATTTCGAGGAAATTCCACGCAGTTATTCACATTTTTTAATTTTAATTATTATTTTTGAAGTTATCTCAGTATGTTTTTTTTTCATGTTTTATTTCAAGTGTTATAAATATTCATTGAAATGTTAGCAAAAATTTAAAACATAACAAATGGGTAGAACCAATTTATTATAGTAATATGTATTATATTATACTTGAAATTATTTGACGTACATATGTATGAAAAAAAATGATCAATTTTACAAGTATCATATACATATATATATTATTTAAATCATTCATTTAAAAACAGACGAACTTTTTCTTTTATCATTTATTACGATCTTGAAGAACCATCCAGTTTTCCGCCGAATCCGAATTCAACCTTCACATAAAACTGTGCCACTCGGCTCAAAAATTGCAATATAACGTCGCAATAATCTTTCAGTGTTTCCAGATCGAAAATCTGAAACTCGAGAATATTATTATCGTCATAGTAACTGGCAAAGTTTCCCTTCGTGCCGTGACGCAACCGCCACGAGGAAAATTCGAGTTAAAGTTTCCCCGAAGCGTGAGTACGGTTGAATCACGTACTCAATCAGCACAGTTAGGTTTTTCTCAACGTTTGCTTGTCTACGTCCCTTTATAGGAATCAACAAAATAAGCGTGGAAATTATGGTAATAATATTTTTTGTCGAACGTGTCCTGTCGCATATTTTCGTTGTCGCTCCGTGGAGAATGTTGAACAAGTTATGCTCCGGGAAGTCGAGACGTGGAAGTTTTATGTTAACTTGAAATCGCACGTTGAAAATAATACGAATACATCTTTGAATATACATATAGTATTATGTAGGATCAATGTTCAGAATTTTGATTATTTAGGTTAATGAGGGATGAAGCGTTTTTATAAAATCAATAGCCAAAGTATAAAGCTAATCCTATCGCAAAAAATTTAAGCGGATCAAAGTGTATAGCTAGTTTGTGTAACGAAATGTTATTTTAGATGAAAATCATGTTGTGTAATGCTTTGTGATGAAATTAAGACTCATTTTAAAAATAATATATGTTTTATATGCATAAATTATTGGAAAATAACTAAGTGTGTATAAGTTTTAGCTTGAAAATTTTCGCATGCTTGTTATAATTTCACGTAAGTTCACGTTGAATATCAGGAGCATAAATTTCAGTTTTTGATGGTAATTTTAAACTTTGGCATACGATAAATAATGTATCGTGCATGTAATAATTAATTTTATATTTATAATACAAATCAGCTGTAAATTTTGAAATTATTTGAAAAAAAAAACATACTTTTCATAAATAATAACAAAATGAAAAAAACACGTTCTAATAAAGACACTTTCGTTTTGCGTATTGATGAAATTCAACAAAAATTACATGGCACGATCATAAAAAATTCAAAATTTTCTTTCATAACAACTGGTTCAATTATGATCGTTAGATAAAAAAATGTATACGTGAATAAGAAATGATAGTATTCACGTCCGGGAAAACTCAACGGTTTCTTTGACATGTTTGCGGCTGTTTTTCCTTTATCTCCACCTACACAATTTTCCTCGGAATTTTTTTTTCACTCCTCAACGTGGTTGGGCTGTCAAAATACGACCTTCAACAAAACAACAACAGAAAAAAAAGCATTTTTTCCTTCTCCGACGAAGAAATTAAATACGAGTTTGCCTCGACGAGAAATGTCAGTTCGGCGGTCAATTTTTATCGTATTTTTTATTCAGGCACGATTAACTATTACACCTTTCTGGAAAATCGTGAAAAATTTCCGCGTTTCAGAATGGATACGATTCCTAAACGTACTCTACGATCGTAAGTAAGATTCGGCATATAAAGCTTATAGATTCAAAAGTCGTAGTTTCTGTCAATTGAAAAAAATCAAATGATCAAGTTATATTTTGAATTTAATTCCATTTAAAATAAATTGTAGAATGTGAAAATATATTTTATTAAATGAATTTGTATTAGAATATGGTTTTTTAAGGATTACATGATGAAATAAAGATTTTGTAGTGTTAAACAATTGATATCGAAATAATTGAATCTGGGAACTTTTGATCTGAAAATGGTTCCACAAAATGTAGAATAAGTATTGATATTAATATTTCGTGTATTACTAATGATGGATTTTGTAACTTTTAGACCTGCAAGCTTCGTATGTGAAAGTTTACCAGTGCGAGGATGAACGGTTCATTGTAACTAATGGCCGATACATTCGCGAGAGCAGAAATACTTTTTCTCGGTTCGAGTGAAAGCTTCGAACTTATTCATTAAACTTTTTTTCGGCCGACGTGTATGTTAAGTTTCTCTACTTAGAATCGATTTTTATTTTATTTTTGCAGTCGAAAAGTTTTCGTTTCGTTCTTTATTCGGTTGTGGATCTAGAGCGCACAACAAAAGCTGTATAATCCGACAATAAAAAAAATATACGAACTTGGAAAAATCTCCTTCAAATTTAAGCCCCCGAATACACTTTACGATCCCGTTGAATTATTATCATAATTTATTATGTGTTCCGTCCGGTTTCATCCTCGAATAATTTTACATAACGTTTTTTTTAACTGACCTCAATTAAGCTAGTCGGGTTTTAAATTACTTATCGTTTTCGTGCTATTATAATATTATATTTCCATTCGTAATATCGAAAAAAATATAAGAAGATTTCGCAAAATCGTCTTTTTCAATTCAATATATTTTTTCTGTATAAAACAATTTTTATACCTAGTCATTCAACAGTAATAGCATACTACACGTAAGCCACTTTATGTGTTTCGTAAAAAATATATATTTTCCAGCAAAATAAGAGCGGAAAAAATGTTTCGGGTGAAATGAAGAACATAATTGAAAATCGAACACAAAAGCATCACAAAACAATCGTTTAATAGCCTCGTGTCAATGCCATAAAATCTATAAATGAAGAACGTTGTTTCGTTCAATAATTAATAATGAAACTCAATATCATTAAATTTAATGAAGGATTTTATGTGAAAGTCTCATTTATTTTGTGATTGATTCTGATTACGTTTCATTAAATTGTATATTTATATAATTATAATTTCCTTTCAAAACTTTTCCACGAAAAATGAAATCGCATAAATTTCAAAAACAATCAAATTGAAGAGTCAAATTACACGAAAAATGTTCTATCGAATAAACAAAATTAATTCGAAATTTCGACATAAAAAACGTCCATCAAAACGAATTGCACTTTGATACTTTTACAAGGACTGCGCGCAATATTCCCACAGTAAACGCTTGTATATTTACATCGAAGACTCTCCCCAAACACAGAGGGGGCCCTGTGAAAAAAAGCAGAAACAACGATCATAAAACAAAAATAATTTCCCGAAAGTATAAAAAAATATGGCCTTTCGGGCTATGAACGCGCAAAAGTTTCCAGTAAATGGCCGTAAAGTTCGGGCGGGCGAAACGTCTATTTGACTTATTCGGCTGCCCGGCAAAAGAGCAAACTTTTGTCTTTCGCAAAAACACAATACGAACCGAGAAGAGACATCCGAAACACACAGTGGAAAAAGGCACCCATTATCCGGGGGACAATCTGCAAATTTTCCGCTGCTCCGCTCGCCCCACCCCCGCTTCGACAGAAACCCGATATTTGCACAAAACGGCCGAAAATTAGTTTTCCACCGCTGAAAGAATGAGTCCACGGCTGAAAGATGGCCGTCGGAATATGCCGCCGATATCGTTTTCGGCGAAATTCGAAGCCTCGTATATTAACAATGTCGTATTGTGTTGGTTCGTCGCTCGCGGACAATGGCTGTCTGTCGTCTGAGGAGATTCGTATCAAATTTTCGCATTGATTGATCGTCGTGTTGAATGATTTAATTTGTTTTCCGACAAATGTGTTACGTGTAAACTTCACGTATTAATCAAATTGTGATTGAACGGTGTTCAGTATTGAAATATTCTAATTGCTATGAATACGTTTCTGAATCGATAAAAATTTTATTGTATTATATAATCAAGGAGCTGAAAAGTTAATGCGACGTATTGATTGTATTTTTTTCGTCATTGTAAACATATTTTATTGTAATGCGACATTTAATTGAATTCTCAAACGCTCTTTTTCGACAAAAAAGGGATATTGCAAAACGAAGGATCAATGCAAATTAATTTTATTATATTGGAAGAGCGGGGCGTGTATCCGTTTTCTTTCGCGCGCGTCCTTCCAACGTAACAAGAACAAAAAAGTCCTTCTGATTTAATTATCTTATTAAGTCTCCCCGGAAAAGGAAAAATGACGAGATGGAGGCATGGGGGAAAAAAGAAAAACTCGGATCGCCGCTTTTGAAAAACTGCCCGACGACAAAAAAAATCCATAGAAAAAAATTGTTGAATAATCACTTTACTGTCGAACTCGAACGAAAAACAATTTTCTTCGTAGATTATAATCGAAAGAGATCGGCGGTCGTGGAGAATGGAACGATACGCCCGAAACATTTTAAATCAATTGGGATTGTTTTTTATTACGTCGATATGATTATTTATTTATATTTTTTTCGAGTTAGAAATATTGAAAATACATTGACTGCGACGTTACACCGCAAACATTCGTTATATTGAACGTGACGCCGTAACCAACTTTTATTATCCATTTGAAATATTGAATCAACACAACTTTCATACAATATGATACACTTTCAGATAATTGCAATTGACTTTTTATATAATAGAACAGTAATGTTTTTACGATGAAGATATAAAATATTCACATAAATGTACGGTTTTATTATTAAATACATTACTAAATCGAATTCGAATATGTTCGTTCGTATCAAAGCTGAAAATGAAATATTCAATATGATTCTATTATCTGAAAACGCATTATCAAATCAATCATATTAGCGTGGACTATATATTCGTTATATTTATCGAACTGATTATTCAAATTTAGTCATTTACATCACACGACTCAATTACAAATAGCGCATAAATGATTCAGTATCTATTTAAATTTTTTGATTTCGAATCAATCTCGTCCAACGTCCAAATCAAATTAACCACGAACCATCACAATTTTCGGAACAAATTGAAATTTCGACGGAATCACAGCATTTCGACATTGTCATTCAACGCACACAGCATATACACTCATACAACGTTCAATTGTACGACGATTTTATTAAATTTGGAAAGGCTCGATACGATCAATGCGACACACGAATGCCGCATTTCATTTCAAAACCGTACTTATAACCTTAACACTTATGCACACACGCATACTTCGGAAAAAGGATTGGAGCTCTGTTGAATTGGTAAGCTTTTTGCGTGCGCGTACAATGGGATAATATATTGCGCACACGATCCGGCTTTATAAGTCCGACATTTTTTTTCCACCTACATATCCACTATGGATGGTATATTTTTTGCTTGAGAGGAATCTTTGAACTTGACACAGTTAAAAAAGGCCGGATTCCGAAATCGGATCGTATTTATTGGCGGAGCGTAGCACGGATGAAAATATGAAGTTTTCGATTCCGGTGTTTGTTTTAATTTGCGATTCGATAGCGGATTTATTCTATTTATTGTATAACCAATATTTTTATGACTGATATAAAAAGCGTATCGTTGAAAAAATCCACTTTTCGTAACGACAAAAAAAAATCATACCGAAACCATTAGCAAAATACGATCACGAATAATAACCGATACGACCCGAAATCCGACCCCATTCAAACGTACGCACACAATCGAAGAAATCACAATATCCCAGACATAAAAGTGAAATTTTCCAGAAACGAACCGAGCGCGCGTCTTATTCGCCCGACGAAGGGCACCCGCCTTTTTTCCCGCCGAAGCGAATAAAGAAACACACAAATATATTCAAAGGCAACCCTGGATGAAAGGGGAGCCATCCTGGAGAGAGCCACAGCTAGAGGAATATATAATTCGGCAACGGCAAGATAACGCGCCATTGTGGCGTGTCCCTCCTCAGCCCCGCAACAGCTTTATTCAAATGATATAAAAATATTCATTTCCCGCCTTTTCCGAAGCCGGCCTCTCTCTCTCTTTCCCTGTTCTGCTTTTCGGGAAGGTGTCCCTCTTTTGCTGGTGGTGAGGTTTTGTCGGGTTTGAGGGAGAGGTCTTGCAAATCCCCGTTTAATAGTTGTGTCGTTACTCTCTTCTCTATGCGGACCTTTTGTGTTCTGGGTGATTTTGTCTAATGTGGACTAAACTGGTGTCGATATTTTGTAAAGGAGCTTTTTTGATCGGGAAGTCGTGTTGGATATATATAAATTTGTATGGAGTTAAAAATGTATTGTTTTGTTAAATGTGAACGATATATAAAATGCTTTGATTCATTATTATTTGCATATTGTATTGTTGTAAGGTAGCTCTTTAAGTTGAAAGCTTTTATTTTTATGTTAAAATTATTACAATGCTGAAACTACGGAAATTATACGTAATCAAATCTATCTATTGACCATGTCATAAGTAGCTTAATATTGGAGATTGATACGAATTAATGCGTTCAATAAACTCGAATGGAACTAAATTATTAACTGAAAGCTTTCATTATACAAAAAATGATTATATAATATTGAGTAATGGCTTATAAAATTAGGGCTTATTAAAAATTTTATGGTGGTGGTTTTCAGTTTGTAGGTTAAATACTTCGCGCTCGTATTAAAATAATATAGGTAGATATTTTCCAAGTTCAAAAGTTTGCTATGCAAAATTTTTGACCTGATTGCATTAATTTAAGTCATATTAAAGTCAAAAGATTTATTATAATAACAAATTAATTTTATATTTAAATTTGAAGCGCTATATGTTATATATTACATATACGAAAATTTATATGAATCACATTGAATTCATAACATTTAGAAAATAAATAATATATTTTTTCGAACATATGATATAAAAAAAATTGTTTATACGAAATAAAGCAGAATAATCATTTACGTATTTAAATAATAAAAACGATACAAATTTATGTATCTAGTACTACAAACAAAATAATGAAAACATTCGAAATTACAAATCAAGAATTTTTCCTCAGCAACAAAAATACATACGAGTTTAATACGCAAACATTCGTCGCTTGTACGCTGTGAAAATTATATTTATACGTTTACCTGATAACGATATCTGTCCGTTGTTTATTTCGTATTTATTCTTTCGTTTGTTTTTCACGTGCCCCGAAAAAATTGTTTCAATTATTTCAGCGTGTACGTTATATTTCGACTACGTGAAAAATCCAATATTTGCAGAACGCACACCGAGCGAAATATATCGTAAACAAAACGCGCGGCGAGAAAACACTCATACACACCGCGACGAAATAAAATACAAATACGCAAATATGAATAATACAAAATAAAACATACACGCGACCGTATCGCGTAAAAAAAAATAAAGTATTACACAACAAACACGCGTCAAGCGAAATCAAAGAAACGATATTAAACGTATTTGACGCGCATCGCGACGTCACTTTTCCTGGCGCGCTTTTCCTTTGACGCTTTTCCTCTCGCTTTAAAATACAGCTTTCCTCCTCTGGACAGATCTTCCATCGTCCACATACGTCTCTCTTTCTCTCAACACTTTCTATCTTTGGCGAGGAGCGCCTTTTCCCCTCCGGAGTCCGCTTTTCATCCGTTCTTTTCGTTTCGGGGATCCGCGCGAGGGAAAATTTTTTTGGGGAAAAATCGCATAACAAAGGGATATACCCGCTGGAGTCGAAAAAAGGAAACTTTTGTGAGGCGCATAAGAAAAGAGAAAATGTATTACCCGAATAATTAATGCTAATGAAGCCGCTCGAACAAGCGCCCGCTTGTGCTCACATGTTGCTCAAACTTTTTCTGAGTTTTCGTTTTTCTCTGATGAAAAAAAATTTATATTTGAGCTTTTGATGAATCTTTGTTGAAAGTTGTGTTTTTTTATATTGTTTAAAAGGATTAAAGAATTTAATGAAAAAAATTCACCTTGCGACCCACATTATTTGGAAATTGTTTAAAGGGAAATTTATATAAATTTAAATTGACTTGCGAAAGAAAATTATTTTCCAGCAAAAATTATATATTTTTGTATAATAATACTGAAAATATTTATGAGACGATGTTAATTTAAAGAAAAGTATATTAAATGGCTAATTACAAAGTTACAATAAACGAATATAAAAAAAATTGACTCAGTTGAGAATGTAGCAAAAAACCTCTCATTTTTCATTAAGTCATTTCTTGGAAACTATGTAAGAAATACAAAGTCGGGTAAAATACAGAATTTGATAAAATTCAAGTTTAAATTATATAAGAACTAAATAGTTTATGAAAAGTCTTATATTTCTAGTCGTGCGATAAATTAAATTATATTTTATTTCGAAATAAAAAAGTAATATAATATTATAGTATTGCTTCGTTTAAAATATCATAATTCAACTTGATTTATGAATGTTTATACAATTGCTTTTATAATTTTTCAAAAGGCCTAATATATCGTAAATCAAGTTGATTGACTTTGAAATTTCAATATGGGATCGATAATCCAACTCGACATTTTTACAGTTAGTTAACGCAAAATAAGCCAAAAAAGAGGCGGCTCGGATATTTTAATCCTATTATACAATACACATAAACAACACACACAAGTAACATAAAAATGTGAAATTCAAAATAATATTTGTGGAATTCAGATAATTTTTCCAAGTATTTTTAAAATATGAACAAAATTTCATAACACCTTATATATTTTCAAGAGTTGAAAAATTATATCATAAACATTTTACGATAGGTTCATCAATATCAATTTATATATAGTTAATCGAAGCTGAAAGGTGGTGTTCTGAAACCACAACCCATCATCACCAAACCATGACATTATATACATATATGCCAGTTATTTTGAAAGCGGAATTAGTTACATCATTAATATATTGAGATACATAATAATTAAAAAATATGATTTTTTTAGCATTATAAATAAAGAATTTTTTGGTGTATTCAAAATTTATTATAACCTTAGACATTAGAATTCTATTAAATGTAAACATAAAACAATTAATAAAAACCGAAACGAAGATTTCTACACCCGAAACAAATGACTTTCAATATAACGCCAATACAAAACCCAACGACTCTCCCAACCATTCTTCTAACAACCCAAAAATTTCTAAACAGAACACATCCCCCAAAAAACACATATATATTTAAGAATCGGAATACAAAATACACAGCACACACTTTTTAGATACGGACACGTATATAAGTATGCTAAGCGGGGCGCCGCCTGCGAGATATAAAACGTTAAGCTGTTCAAAATTGCGCTATTAAGCTCGATTCCCGCGAGGCTTCTTTTGCGGAAAATACTGCACACACACACACACCCCTCGCGAAAATACACGCCGGAAAATAAGCGAATTTTCATTAAATTCGGCGTATCCGATACACACGGTTAAAAGTGTGTAAACAACGCGGAAACCGAGGTAAAAATGTTTTCCGTGGCCAATTAGCCCGGATCTCGATGCCCGTCCATATTTCAGGACAAAGGGCCACTCCGATGGCGGAAACGTTTTATTTTTGCGTGTTTTATATGCCTCCCTTTTTGCTGGGCCTATTAAAATAATGCTAATTTATACGCGGTTGTGCGCGGCGTGACATATCGGCGGATAAAACGTTTCGGTGTGTGGCTGTTATTAAATTGAGATTTTTTTTCGTTGTCGAATTATTGCTGTTTGTTAAATGGGGGTATTGTTTAATCTTTTTGGATGAATCTTGATTACGTTTTTTTTATGTGTGCTTTAAAAGATAATTGGGAATTTGGATAAATTCGTTGTGATTTTAAGGTCGTATGATTGTTTTAATCCGTTTATAACTCAATTTTGTCATTTTGTTAAGATATTCAATGTAGATAAATGTTTTAATATCTTTCCTAGGAGTTGGCGTGAATGTCGGCGGGTTGTTACCTGGTATTATTATAATTACCCTCTAGTGTTTTCAATTGATATTCAGATAAGGGTCTCGATTTTATTTCGATTTTATCACTTTTCCAATATGCTAAAGGTATAAATTTATTTATAAAAAGCGTTTTATATTATATTTCGCTGAATATGAACAGTAACAGGGTATTTCAACGTGGAATTTTTCTGTAGCGAATTTTTTGTATTTTAAATAAATACCCTTTTCCTAAGACCGCGAAACTCTCACCTTATTCTATAATATTTCTTAGATTTTTTCTAGAAGTTTTTCAGCTTATATAAACAACCCGTCCATACCAAAATAGCACCTCGTTTTTTATGAATTCACAATATCGTAGGCAGTATATTATGTGAAAAAATATTATTTTTGCAACATATGGAGGTCATGAAAATTGAGACTACTTCTATTAGCGCTAGCACTATTACCATCTTCAATCTCTTTAAAAGCTTAGGAAAATCGATAAGATTTACGATATTCATAAAAATAGCAATGAAATATTCTGTGAAACGTATTCGAATATATTTTTTGTTCTTATATCGAATCATATTTCATTATAATATTAAAATTTTAAATTAAATGTATATTGGGTTTTGTTGTATTTATATTATTATTTTTATGATATTATTGAATACACTTGGGTTTCTTTTTATGAGTATCTTTTTTTATGCGATTTTGAAGTTATGCGGTTTTCAAAAATAATGGAACCTATCCCTCATTTTTATTTTTCTATAGATGACAAAGCTTTTTTATGCGAATACGCATAAAAATTCTAAAATGAACACTAGTGCAAGTTACAACCGTTAAATTGTGAGTGTATATAGGGCGATGGGCGAAAAGTTTTCAATTTTGGACTGTATAAATAATGTTTCATGTGTGGTATCTCAGATATCTCCACACACTTTAAATTCTTGTTGGAAAGAAATTTGGCTCGAATGTGTTACAGATGGCGAAATAATAAAAACTTCGACATTGACAGTTTAAATCAATACTTTGGCAAATCAACTTGGTGGAGAAGGCTTTGATAATTTTTCTCAAAATGATGTCGACGAATTGTTTGAGGATTCTCCCTTGAATGACGATGATATTATTGGTTTGATTTTACATGGCAGCGAAGAAACAGAAGACGATATTAAATTTTTTATAAACTTTTTTATGCGATTTTTGGTACATTCTATCACATTGATTTGAAGTTATGCGGTTTTTAAAAATAATGGAACCTAGCTCTCAGTTTTCTATATTGTATGTAGTTTAAGTTTTTTATGCAAATTTTTTATATGCGACTCCCCATGGACGTATCTATCGCATAAAAACAGACCCAAGTGTACTTTTAAATCTGATTCCGAAAAAGCTAGAAAAACACAAATAAATCCGCTATTTTAAGAAACATCAATACGAAAAATCACAACCTTAGACAAAACGTCGCAGAAAACAGTTAAAGGTCGAACAACATCAAAGCTCAAAAAACAGACTCCAACTTCGGAAAACGATTCTATTTTTCGACACGTATTTTTCCGCGGGAAACTTTTATCCTTTGGACCGTGGAGTTTTCCCCGTTGGGTGAGCACACAAACAGGATAATTAGGAAAACGTCGGTTTGTGACAGGAGCGAGTTCGCCTGCGGCTGACGCGCGCGATTACCGAACCCGTGGTCGGGGAGGCTCTTAAAAGCGCAATTGATAACGCACGAGCCGACCCTCGGGCCGACAGGGCGACCCTCGCGAGCGTGTGTGAGGGGCGTGCGAAAGAGCGCCGCTTTTCGGCCGGTTTTGAAATTTTTATGACCGTTTTTTCGGGGTGGGGTGTTGATGAGGGGTTTTTGTTTGATGAGATTTTTTTGGGTAATGTTTTATGGGAGTTTGATATGTAAAATGTTATTGAATGGTTATTGTGAGGGTGAAACTTCATGTTTGTTCACTGAGTCATACGCTTACGCTTACGCTCATTATAAATTTTAACAATATTTTATCAACCGTGGATCCTTTTATTTTGTTGTGCAAACGACTGCGGGCGACAACGTAACGTTCTCATATACGGATAACTTTGGTAGTAAAAAAATCACGATTTTAATTTTTAAGAGAGGTTTCAGTATGAATATATTAATATATAAATATAATAATAATATATAAAATGTTAAATGGCATTTATAGTTTTGTAGTATGCGGAAAATATTTTCCGTTAATTTTGTATAATTATTTTAAAATATATCATTTAAACGTCATGTAATCGATCATAAAGATATCAACTTTCGCTCTTAATAAATTCCACGAGCTATTAAAACTTTTGTTCTCGTATTGTTTTTTTCTTTTGTAATGATTTTGAGTTGCTTCCTAATTTAATTTTGATTGGAATATAATATATTCTATTGCTTTCGAATGAGATTGTGTTTCAGAAGGGATATCAATATCGCTGACTCAAAGATTCAGTTCAATTTGTGATTTCCACGAAATTTATATTATAATGATGAAATATAAATTGAGGATTCATTATTTCGTATTTGTTAGAAATATTTTTCAGAAAATCATACTAAGTGTATAGTTATAATTTTTATTCGAATCTATTATATACTTGTGAAAAACGGAAAAAAAAAATTTTTCAAAAGAAAAGTTGTATCATTGTTATAACTTGCCTTAAAAGAATAAAATTTAGTCCGGAACGTTTAAATGGTTTTTTTCGATTCTTCAAAGAAACTTCGTAGAAATATCAAAAAAATCACGAGAAAAATATGATTTTTCTATAAACTTAGAAGCGATTATAAATTCTACGAACTTCACCTATTATTTTGGCATTAAATAATTAAAAAAAACATTTTCAAAAAAAACCGAACCGAACAATCGAAACCGCATCGATTCACAAAACACGCGTCCCATTTACGAAACAATCGTCCATATTTTCCCGATTAACTTCCAACGCGTATCAATTTACATGGCTTATCCCCATTTCTTCCGTCTTATACGAAACACCTTTTCCACCCCCGTGGTCTAACATTCTTATTCATGAGATCGTAACAGTATGTATAAAGTTCGAGAGAACGTCTGCTCCGCAACGCATGAAATAAGTGTGCGGCCACGAAACGTCTACATCAAATGCGATTATCTTTCTTCTCGTGTGAAATGTGATATGGGACCCGTTTCCCTTCCTTATAGGAGCCGAGTTGAGGGAAAAAATTCCGCATAATATGTTACACGAAATGAAAAAAGAAGTGGGCAAAAAGAAGCAGTCAGATATAAGGCGTACAATGACGGGAATTTACATTTGAATTCGCGCTTGACAAGAATCTCTTTATGCGACTCGCATGATGGAACTGTTTCGGATCTGATTGCGAATATATGAAATGTTTCTTGGTATGAGACGTAGTGACCTTTTATGCTCGAGTTGGAAATAATGTGCGTTATAAGATGTGAAAATGTACGGTCCGCTTATGTGATATGTGTTCGCTAGATTATGGTTCGCTTATATTGCGTATTGTGTATAATGTGATTAAAATGCCGTTGTTTTTTATTTGAGCATTTTTATACATAATTATAAGCGTATTTATTTTAATAATTCATTTTTTTCAGTTATTCGTTTCATATTCAAAGAATATGTATGAAAAAAAAACGTGTTGATTTTCAGTGGATGAAAAAAATTCTAAGAAAAAATGTCAAAAAAATTATTCTCTTTTCCAATGTATACTGATTCTGAGAAATACGATGTTTTTCAACGATATTAATTTTCTTGGAGTCACAATATGTGGGCAAACAAGATTATTTTTTCGAGTAAGTATACGTTGAATTTCTTTCGTAATTACTCAATTAGAAAATGTTATTTCATTGGTAAAAAAAAAGTTATTTCGGTCAGATTTTCTTAAATTCAGTGACCGTACTTCACTTAGCTCTAACTATAATGCTTAAGCTCAAACTATATATACAAAGCTACATTTACCCTCTTCACAATTAAAAACCCATTTGACGAATCCCGTACTAAAAGTAAGATTAAGAAAAATTACGATAAATTCCAAAGGATTATATGTACAAAGTCTTTAACAGTTCTATTATTTTTTAAGCCACCTATTAACGAGTCGTTTTGTTGTCGCGCGGAACGCTATCGAATTGCTTCTCATTTAACAGTCGAGACACTTTGTTAGAATTTGAGCCTTTGATAATAGAGTCTCGAGCCTTCTACTGTCCTTACACATAAACCCTCTCCTTATAATTTCCAGAAGACGCCATCAATCTTCCTCCATTCCTTTATTATTCCCGAAGACGACGACGAGCAAAAAAAAATATAAAGAAAACAGAAGGCCACGGTCTCTCTCCGTTCGACGATCGGAGAACGAATTAAATTCCGTTATTCCGACGTTAATTGAGTGTCACTTTTCACGCAATCATCGAAATGGCATTGTCGACAACAAAAACGAACTTTGCACAACAGTTATTGACTCGGACGCCTCTGCAAAAAGCACCGTCGAGGTCCTTAATGCTTTGCCCATTAAATACGATTTATTCGACCTCTTTTTTGAGGGATTACTAGACGGAGGCCGTGTTTTAAAGGGCGGAATCCTCGAAACGTTTTATCGGCGAGTTTCAGGCCCCGCCGACTGAATGCTGAAATACTGAAGAAGTGTGCGCCATTGGAATAAAGCGTGGAGTGGGAAAAGCGGTCTGAGGTGCTGGGAAGTCCTTCGAAGCCTGAGGCTTCGGTTTATGGGAAATTCATAATATTTTCGTCCCAGAGGAGGCATTATCTGGATGCGTATCGGATAGGGGTGAGGCTGAGGGGACAAAGTGATACATCGTCCCGTGGGATCGGAGTTGTGTCGTCACACTTCTACTTCATTTACTTTCGGTAAGTGGATGGTCAACGAAGTTTTGGTTTGTGTCTGGCCGAAATTGTGAATTAGGTATTATAGAAAGTTGTTGTTGAATGATGGGTATGGATTATGCTGTAGTTTGTAGCTTAAATTTTGGATGCATTGTGTGAGGTTTGTACATTGTGCTGTGAGGTGGGTGTAAAAGGTTGTATTTACAGTAATTTTGTTCACTCACTTTCAGAGTGGGCGGAAAATACAGCCCAGAAGAGATTACAATGCCGAAAATTTTGAAATTAATTTCGAAATATTTCATTCTGTATTATGATAATGAAACGTAAATTTATTTGATAATAAAATATACTGGTAATATATTGCGTAATAATATAACTTTTTGTATTGAATATGATTAAATTTTTCATGTACTTTTATTTTAAATATTGAAATATCGAATAATTAATTTAATTTAAAATTCAATTACGTACTACAATATCGCTATATTTTTAATATAAATTTTACTCGTAAATATCCATTACAGATGTAAATAATTCATGAGGGCGTTGTTCAAATTTTCCACAAACAAACCCTTGTAGACTAGGATAGCATCGATATACATACATATACTCGAGAATTAATTCAAAAGCGTTTCCGAGATAAAATCACCAAACATACTGAAAATATAGTTTCAGGACACACGTTATTGCCGATAAACCGAGCACTTTACAATTTAAAAGTTTCTATGTTTCGTTCTAACAGAAACAGCCGAAATAATTTTCCAGTCGAAACGCACCACAATACACTGACTCAAACAAGCGCTTCAGAAATTAATCCATATATATATTTACCTACGCAGAAAAATCCATGCATTAAATTCAAAATAATTGAAAAAAATGCGCTTTTGTCATACAAAATTCGTTTTAAGTGACATCGGTTAATGAAACCTGCCGCGGACAGGTCAATTTCTCGCTAACAGGTAAAAACGAAAATTCAATTTTAATTTTCGGGTGATAGGTGAGTTCCAAATTAAGCCAAACAAGTCGACGATTGACTTTAAATACTGAGCTTAATTAAATTCTGATTTTTATTTTGGAAAGGGAGGATTTTTGACGCTGAAAAACAAACACGTTGAAAAAAAATCGACGTCCGCTTGAGAAATTCGATGAAAAATGTACGCAGTTTTTCAAAAAAGTTAAGACGGCTCGAATTTTTCAAATAAACAATTTGGGGCAACTTCAATCGACAAATCAATTAAGAAATTATTAAAAAAAATTCCATGTCAAAAATGCTGCTCGTAAACCGAATACTTGGAAATTCTAAAACGATTAATTTTGATTTATCCTTTCGCCTTTTCGAAAATATTCCATTACGTGAATATAATAACTAATACCAATCATTTAAATTTTCGAAATATACATTGAATAACCAGTATGAAAGTATCGAAGTTAATAAGTTCAACCGTTAAGGCACTACCATTACATATTTTATAATTTTTACGTTCGAATATTCGAAAAGTGTAGAAAAAAATGTGCGTCGTTTTCGCTCTAATCTCAAGGGCGCCAACTTTTCGAGAATAAACTAAAAGATGACAAAAAGACATTTTAGGAAAATTCTCCAGAGAAAAAGGCGGGGCCGTCTCCTGTCGGCGAAAGTTGGTCGTAATTTCGAAAAGTTGAAAACGGTATCCACGAAATATGAATCTTAAATATATCCTTTAATTCCGAACTGGGACATATAAACGCGATATTGAAAATTTACATATTTCACCCTGACGATAGAATAATATACGTATTTATTATATAAAACATTTGAATCGTATTAATGGAGGGCCATAAATTTGTATAATTGCCCGATGAACGCGCGTTGAAATAAATCCGATTCGTTTACAAAATCGGCGATTGATAAATGTTATTTGTCGACGTGAATATTTCAATCGTCATGAGAATTGAACCGCAACAGTTTACCGATCGGTCAACCAATAAAAGAGATTTTCAAAAATCGAATTGAAAATAAAAAAAATTGATTGATCAATAAAATTTTTATAATTTTTCATATTAAAATTTTCGAATACATAATGAAGTGTTTTTGGATGATAATAACAGTATTTTCTCAATATTTGATTTTACAAACATTCTATCATATTATTCAATAATGGAAACCATTATTACGGTTTCCCGTTGCTCTACTAAAAACAATATTTGCTTAATTTCTGTTTATTTTATGTCCGATTTGCCACGACCGAATTGTACACTCGATTGATTTATCGCGTTTCGACGATATTATTTTCGAATTTTTGAGCCTGTTGTGTGTGTATGCGATTTCCGATTTATTCCACCGATCATTCTACAATACATTTTCAGTGTTTTTCTATAGAAATCTTTGGAAAATTTATAAGCGCTAAAAGGAAATTCGGGCCGTTTCCACTTTCGCTTAAATTCAAAGAATCGAGCGGCATCTTTGGCAAACTTTCACAAAGCAGATATTTTCTCCGCTCACAATGGGAGAAGGAAAAAAAGTGTATATAAATACAAAGGCTTTGATCAACCTTTCAAATTTTTCTTTTGTTATAATATTCGGGATTATATCACGTGATTTATTAGACGATATTTACGTTTGTCATAATTTATTACTAGTTTCTATATTTTTTTATTCACATGCAGTTGCTCAATGTATAAAATGTTATATTGTTAAATAAAATTAGGTTATATTTTATAGAATAATATGTATGTTTGTTTTTTGTTTAATCGCAACTGACTTAGTTTACTTAATTTCGAAAAGCTTAAAACCCGAAGATTTATTTCTATAATACATTTTGCGAGCAACCAACGTTTTCACATATTAAATTCACGGTTGGACACCGCGAAAAAGGTACATTTATTTTTTTCATTTTACGCAAATATAAATTGCAACATTTATACACACATAAAAAAGACTTTAAATTTAATTGAATCAATTAAATAATAGCATATGGCCCACGAGAAAAACAAAACACAAACGTTCTAAAAAACACAACCAAACGATCCCACTTAAAATTCTAGGTCTTTCGCAATTTTAAACACCCAAGAAAATAAACGCGTGCACACTTTAATTTAACACGAAGCACCGAACAAGCGTTCCTAATTAATTTTATTATAATTCATGCAAATTTCGCAAACCACCGCAAACGCAAAGGGAAAACGCCTCGCAGACACACATAAAATCAAATTTACCCGACGACACTCAACACGGAAAACCCTCGGCTCCACAAGATGCAGAGGACAATAAAAAACCCCCTTCATCCTGACCAGAAGTGCAACCGTAAAACGACAGCCTCACGTCTAAATCCCGGATTCCGGGATAAAACCTCTAGTCGATATGAAATGTATTGGAACCGATGAATATTGAGCAACCCGGAATTATCCGCAGCGCTTTTATTTCGGGTTTTCCGGCAGTCGGCTGATTAAATACGACGTTGTCTTTTCGCTTGGTTGGGTAGTTTTTCCGGGGAAAAGTCGGGGCTTGAAAAACGGCCATGTGTAGGCGATATCTCTTACTCTGGAAAACGGATCTGTACGTATCCAGAATTAACAGGGGATCGTCTAGTGAAAACCGAGCCGAATCCATAAGCGATACTGTTGTAATTGGATAAAACGCTTTGACTATTAACCGTGGATTGGAGAAGTGCTCGTATAAATAATGTAAGGGGTGATGGAAATATCCGGTTCCGGCTCATTCGAGTCTCAAAAGAAATGTGTTGATTTGAATTGCGTGTGAAAGTCGACGAGTTTGAATACGGAATGTCTTATCGATTTGAAAATATTATATAGCATGTGACCTAGATTATTTTCGATTTAATATAAAATATTATACGTGTAGTGTTTTTTGTCGAACTGATATTGTTTATGATATATTTGAATATATTGTTGGGGAAGAATATTACCATATTAGCTTAATATATTGGGAAAGGCTATATTCCAAGTGCTAACGTATAGAAAACTTGCATACTCGATATGTAAATTTCATTAAAATAAATTTAGAACGTGCTCCTTTAGCAGAACCGTGTCTTGGACATTTATGGACTCATTTATCCCTATGTAGAGACAGTTGAAAATATAGGAGAATCTCATTTAAACGTTTTTTAATAGATTGATTTTTTATCTACTTAAACTAAAATAGTAATAAAATATTCTACAATTATCTATAAGTTTCATATTTATTATTATTAGAAAACTTTTACCGTATCATAATAAAAAAATTTATTATAATCTTTTTATAATAGTCTTCATCGCAACATAACTTATTCATTACACATACTTTAATCAACATACGGTGAAATTTTTCATGAACCCTAATTTGAAATTCTCATGAGTATAAGTAAAAAGTTCATAGTTTTCGAACACATTTGTGCGCTTGAAAACAAACTAGAAAGTTAACGATCTGTAAAAATAGGTCTTTCAAGTTCTTATATAAAAAAATAGAAAGATTCAATACGATTGACCCAATTTAAATAGTCAAACGGAGCAAATTCGGGTCGTGACCCGTAGGATAAAGATTCGTAAATTATTGAATGGATTTAATGCCTACGACAGGAATCATTATATGTTTTCATAGATAAGTAGATTATTTCCGATATGAAAAATCAATTTTTTATAATTTTATATCATTATTTGTATTTATATGTGACCCTATGTCTGAAAAATCTCATTGAACTGTTTTTAAATATATTCTAAAAGCTATTTCTGCTAAAACTTCGAATTTCGTACACGAAAAAAAAATCGTTGATCTTGATTTAAAGGGAGCGATATTCAAAGAAAACCATCTTACACCCATTTCGAAACCGAAAAGCGAAAACGGCGCGAAGCACATACACATACCAGCAAAAACGACCGAAAAGTGTCTTCCGAAAGAAAAAAAGGGATGGGAACGGAGGAAAAAAGATATCCATGCATGTCAAGTCGCCATCCGAGCGAACACATTCGGGTCTCCGATGTTACCAGTCATCAATCTCAATCTGCAAAGTGTTTAGTGCGAAAGTGTTCGGATGCTTGAGCTGAGACTTTATCTTTATTTTATATCTGGAAGGTCTGCGGGGAGATTCACCCCTTTTCCTACCGCGAATTTGCTTTTACATATCCAGAATGCTTGGAGGAGATTCGGTTGGTTTTGTGGTGCTTTGGTTGTTTTTTTATATGTTTTCATGACGGGAATCGAAGTGGTTTATAAAATGAAAAAGGAAATTTGAGCGTAGGTGGAAGGATTTGTTCAGAAATATCAAAGTACTGAGTATGAGATGTTTAATGGAAAATTTTTTGAGGCATTTTATCGAGAAAGCTAAAGATAGAAAATGACCTACAAAAAGGGTGCTATCTAAAAACGAACGTCGACAAAACGAAAAGGTGACAAAATTAGTTTATTTTTATAAGAAAATATTAAAAAATTTATCAATCAACAGTGAAAAAGCTTCGTGTTTAATGTTCAGATTAATTAATCATAAAAAAATATTTCAAGACTATAAAAGCAGATTAAAATCTTTAAAGAAATTTATTTTTATATAAAATAATTTATTAGTGGTTTATATAATATAATATAATATAATTTTTTTTTATAAGTTCATTCACTTTGTTTAGAAAGTAACGTTATCCGGGTTATTTCTATACTATTCATGGTGTGTGCGGTCATTTGATCTTTCTGTTTATCTTTCTTCCCTTTTGGGAATACCTCAAAGAGGAAGTGTTAGTCAATATGTCCAGCTCAATTGATGAATTCAAAGAGAATATTTATTGAGCGGAAAATTGCTGCGATACCTACCATCAGGAACGAAAAGATGTATAATGCATTATTTCAGAGACGAATGAAATAAAAATACTACTTTACAAGATGAAAAGCAAGAAAATGATGTCATTCATAAAATAAAATGATATAATATAATATATTATCATCATTTATATATATGTATATATATGTGGCCTATGCAACATTTTTACATCACAAAGACTTTCTGATACCAACGAAAATTTCAGCTTTTTCCTTATCTAACCATAAGAAGAAAGTATCCTTCATGTTGCTGAATATTGAAACCATCACATATAATATAACTTTAGTGATTGATAGAAAACAGTACATTTTATAATTCTATAGACCAAAATAGCATATACATACATATAATTCAATATCATTATCATATGCGGCTTATATATGTAGTTTCAAATCTTCCGATCAAAAATTTTCAAGCGATTTTAATTAAACGACGAGGGAATGTAGTTCTCAGAGTTTAAATACTGAAAACTATTTCTTAGACTAATGATATATTATATAATTGCATACATTTACTAAACATGCCATACATTGCTTAACTTTAATAATCGATTAAATTAAGCATTCGACAAAACTAAACGATCGATGATTCTTATATTTATACTTCAAATTCATCATTTTCACCGCACATATTTAACATTTTGATACACTAACATATTAATTTAACAAACAACAACCCCACAACACAAAACCACCCAATTAACCCCCATACAAAACACACATCCCGCACAAGACCATATGGCCCAAAAAAAATCGCGCTTCGCACCACGTACTACGGGGCGTTACGGTATTCTGCGTGCGCGCGAAATTATGTCACTTACTTATGTGCGGTTCTACCATTTTTTTTCGCCACATCGTCCATCCTCCAGGATGCTGTGCTCCTGTGGAAAGTGTCACATGAGAAATGGCGTAGGACATGTGCTTTTCTTTTTGTCGGCGAAGGATCCGCGTCAAAATTCAACGTGTCGTAAATATCGCGCGCAAAAAGTTGATGCGCGTTTCGTTATGAATTTTTTTCTAAAGGGCCGTTTTAGATGTGGGTGTGTGTGAGTTGTTATTTTTATGTTGTTGAATGTTTTTTTATTCTATATAAGTATATAATCTGAAGAGTTTACGTAAATTGTAGAAATAAGCCGTTTTGATTGGATTTATAACGAGAAAAGTATAATCATAAAAAAAAAATACTGTTCCTTTTCAATGTGTATAGGTAGAAATATTTTATTTTACTTTATTAAATTTTCTTGTATTTGTTTTATTTTATAAGTAATTAAAAGATATAAACTAGAATCAATTGTAATTTAATATTTGTATAAAACAATAAACATGAGTAAAGCATAATAATTAATGATTTGTATAGTCAATAAGAAAATATATAAATTGAAAAATAATTTCTAATTGAAAATTCGTATAATATTTGATATGTTTTCAAATTACTTTATAATGATTATTAAAAATTTCATAGTACTCGTAGTTCATTCGAAAAACTGAAAATGAATACTAGAAAATGTATGTATAATATGTAACGTATCATAATTAAATTATTCAAACATTGATCTGTAAACGAAAGTTTCATTAAATATTCAGAACAAACTAAGAAATATATATGAAAAAAAAGGACCAGATGTGTCCTCGAGTTTTGCGTTCGGTATACGTAATCTGTGAGGTCTTCTGCGAATATTTCCATGTGGAAAAATAATGTTAAGTTGTAAATTGCTTTCCCGCATTTCGTTAAAAATTTTCCGTCCCGTCGGACGACCTCTTTGAATAATCGTTTTTTATACAAAACAACGTCTCAAAGTTTAGCGCACGAAATCCCACTTCTGTGTCGGTTTTTCACCGCCAAAAACGACCAGCGAAAATCCAAGAACAGAAAAGCTGCTTGGAGGCAAAACCCGCTCGCAAAGTATTATACTAAGCACTATTTATTCAAAATGCAAACTCCGCATTGGACATATTGAATTTTCGCCGAAATATTTCTGTTATTCTTCGAAATGAATTATTCGAAGCGCGTATGTATTTTTCGCCGGCAAAGCCTCCCTCTGAAAGTGTAATACGTGAAAATAAATATCGGCGAGTAAACATATGCGTTGCTGATGTTTTTGATGTGCGCAAAAAGCCCGTATGAAATGTTTCGCTTGATTTTGTTTGCTTTGTGCACGTTTTAATTTTGATTTTCTGAAATTCGTGTTTATGAATGGTATTAATTCAAAATTTAATCTGTGGAATTGGAAAGTTTTATAAAGCTGAATTTTAATTTTTAAATACACTATTTCATTTTAATTTCTCTTTCATCTATTAATGATAAAATGTACGACAAATTCACTTTATTATGTAGCTACATATATTATTTTTAAGGATTTGGTATATTTTATCAATTTTAGATATGAAAATCTTTTACATATGTAACTATGTCAAATTTGTATTTTTCGAACACTTGTTAAGGAAGTATTCTATTCTAAAAAAAAACATATCCTACATAAAATAATTAAATTTTCACTCACATGTTGAATACGATGAAAGCAAAAAAACATTTAGAAAAATAATATTATTTTCCATTGTTTTGAGTATCAAAAAAATGAGCGCATATTTCAAAATCTATAACGACATTATTAAATGTGTAATAGTTTGACTCATAATCATATACATATACTCGTATTTACTACCACGATCATATTGAGAAATAAATTTGATAAAACAGTTTCCAATGTTCAGACCACACAATACAACGGATATAAAACTCTGAAATACAATCCGTACCACATTTCGCTAAATAATTATTTCCAACGTACCCAACTTTTTTCCTAAAACAAAACAAAGCCTCCCCAGCACCATATGAGCCAACCCAAACACGAAAAAACCACACTACCGAAAAACCGGGATTTAACACACTCAGCACATCACGTTTGCGACAATAACGAACCTTCTACACTTGGCGACAACAAACACAAGAACCACAACAATTACATTACGGATAATTACCGTGTTTGCTCGCATATTCCAATCCTAAGTCAACATCAGCTGCATATTTTATTCGCCTTTTTCTCGCACGCGAGCCGATTGTTGGTGGGTTTTTTCGAATATCCCCCCCCTCCCGATGCCCAGCTCGGGTAAATTCTGTGAATTATTAAAAGGATACATCGCCGCTCGGGTGAGGTTAAGGCCTAATCCCGTTTGTGCACGTGGACAAGAATCGGCATACTAAATTTCGGCACGCCATTACGCAAGCACTCTTGTGTATGTGCTAAGGCCGCGCTCGCTTGGGCCTATAAAAAATTCAACAATGTGTTTTCTATACGTGCTGGCGATTTTTATTTTAGATCTATTTAAAAAATGGGTAATTCGAGTTTATGGTTAAGATTTTGATTCGTTTTGGGGTGTTGTGTTGGAAAATGCGATGGCGTGTTGTGGAGTCGTTATGCGTCGTAGAAAACGTTGATGTGTTTAGAATGGTTTTCAGCTCGTTTTGTTTATAACTCGATTAAAATGGTTGTAATATATAATAAGCTACTGTTATGTGGGGTATTTAAATGCTATGTATATTTTGTGGAACAGCGATGGTAACCGTGAGGCGATTTAGTTAAATTATCATTCAATAACATTTATCTTTGGAGAATATTGAAATATATTAAATCATGGAAATTTTATATTAAATATTTTTATATACGAATGGAATATTTTTATAAAATTTGAATTGATATAGAATATATTATTTTTTTTATAGTTTCAATTGAAAGTATTTTTTTGTATTTTAAAATTTGAATTGTAACTAAAATAATATAAATTTGGAAAAAATATCGTATAATATTTACTGATAGTTTATTTTTTATATTAATTTAAAATTGATTTTAAAAATTTCGTATTATTGAAATTATTTGCGTTAAATAGTTATTTAATTTAGTATTAGATAGATTTTTTTCAGCGTACAAATATCAACACGTAGATATGATTATCGATTAAATAAATGAATAAATTACTGAGTACCGGACCTTTAATGAATGATATTTTGTTTAAATTAAAAATATACATATTTAGAAATCATTATTTTATTTTTTAGATATTATATGTATCTACTTTAGACACAAATTTTATACATATACTAAAATACATAAAAATTGAATATTTAACTCAAATACACTTTTTCACAAAAAACGAATTCAACAATATTTAAAATCCATACATAAAAACCTATTAATATTCAACAAAAACAAAACTCCAACCCTTTCAATACCTCAAAAAAAACAATTTAAAACAAAAAAAATACTCACATCAAACACAGCAACCCTCTCCACCACAGAACCTCCAAGCAGCGAACCCCTCCTATCGGCCCGACCACCTGAAAAAGCAAGCCCCTAACCCTCAAGACCACCCTCGCGACGAAACTCGTCCAGCCCAATATCCAAACCGTCGGGAAATTTCGAATTTTCCGCGCGAGTTTTCCCGGTTTGCAGGGAAAGCGTGGAGGCGCGCGCCCTGTGCGGAGTGCGCGCCGCGACTGACGCGTCTCGGAAAATCGTTCCTGCAATTTGCCGTTTTCCAGCCGGGAGTAGGGGAGGGGCGAGGCGGAGGGGGGGTTTAAGTGTTTCTCTATGATGTGGGCTTGGGTTTTGGGAAAAATTTTTGGTTAGGGTGATGTTTGGGGGGGGTGTTTTTGGGGTTTGAATTTTGGGTTTGAGTGATTGTTGATTTTTGATGTGGATTGTTGTGTGTTTTCGGTATGATTTTTTTTTATTATGTTATTTGTGGGTATATTAACTGTTGAGTGTCAACGGATGTTTTGGAAAATTGTTTGAAATAAAATATTATTAAGTATCGTCGATAAATAAAATTTGAAATTCAAATTATTTAGAATGATTTTTCAGTTGATTTCTTGTTAGATTTGATTGTAGTTGTTTTTTTTTATTTATTAATTTATTTATTTATTTAAAAAGGTAGTATATCCAATCCTCTTTTTACACGGTTCAAGGATGAAGAACCAATTTTTTTTTATACGGTATAAAAATAATAAAAATATGTATTATTATGCCACTATGGTGTATGTGTATTATGTAATTATGTGTATGTGATTATAGTTATTAAATCAAAACTTTCGATGTTTTTTGATGATTTTACATGGCGAAAATTTTTCACATTACACATTTTTTATAAAGTACATTTGTATGGAAGTTTTATGTGAATATAACGATAGAACCTATCTCCAATTTTTGTATAGTCACCATACATTTTTTTACACGGTTTTTTATTTACACGGTAGTCTCTGGAACTCATCCCCCGTCTAAAAAGAGGATTGGGTAAACATAAAGATATTTAATTAAACGTTTTATTTTTATTTAAATAAAACAGTTTTTAGTTTTTTTACCAATTTAAAAATTTAATAGGAAAATTGATAACACTAGGTATTATTAGAAAATGATTTTAATTTGCATATTATAATACAATTTTCAGATTTGAAGTGACTAATTCTATTAAACTGATCTATTATAAATTTTCAATAAATTTTGAAGCATATTTTTTTATATTCATTAAAAATATGATAACTTATTATTTTACTAATTCGAATTATGATCCTTTTATATTATCAAATACTTATTCTAGCTGAAAATTTGTGCAAAACGTATCATGCTTTTTAGACATAATATAATAATAATATTTATAATAATTACGTAGAATTTACCAATTTACATAATTAATTTATTGTTTTCCAAGGAATTTTAATTATTAATTTTTTTATCTAACGAAGTTAAATTTATGTAGGATAATTTTGAATTGATGTTGAGTTTGATTCATGTGAAGGTGCCCTATAAGGCCTCAAAGTCAAATTATCACACCAAAGGTAATTCGAATAAACATGCTTTGAATTATTTAACATATCAAATAGTTTATAATGGAAATTTATTATGGCCTTCAGGAAAATTATCAAATATGCTTAGGGGTTTATTTAATGTCTAAAGACGGAATATGATCTCTGGAATTAACTAATATTTTCAGCAAAATTGGCGTATGATATCTCTTTACATTGAAATATAAATATGGATTAGAATTCGGCAAAGCTATTATGTTTTGAATATAAATAAATCACATATTTAAATCACTGCGAATATTTTGAACACTAAACATTTATATAAATTTGTTAACTTCGAAATACACAAAACTACCGTTCGACTTTTTTAAAAACAGAATCTAAGATCCTTACGAACCATAAAAAAGTCACTTAAAAACCCCACAAAAAACATCTACAAAAACGACCTCACGAAGCGATAATACCGCGCAATACCAACAATAAAAAAGGAAGACATTTTCTCTGTCTTTGAACGCAATATCTCTTCATTATCTCAATTTCTCCAGCTTTAGTGCGATTCTTTTCACGACACTGCGGAAACCCTTTCGACCGATTTTCACGCACCGGGCTAAATTTTAATTAAGAGCACCTCCCTTCGAAGGGAATTAATCCTTTCCGGGACCCGTAAAATCGATCCACGGCCCCTCTATGGCTTCCTTTTTGCGTTTAATTGTCGGAAAAATCCTCGGAGGGCTCCGGGTGATCGATAGTCCTGCGAACGTTACATATGTGACGAATCCTAAGGATTAAATCGGCGTAAAAAGTGGCCGTCGCTGGATAAAGCGGGCTAGGTGACTAATGGGCGGACGTTTGAAATGTTGAAAGGACTTTCGGCTTTATCCTTCATTTTTGCAGAAAGTCGACTGAAAAGTGTCGGGACCCTCATTAAGGGACGTGCGTGCGATTTTTCTCGGAAACTGTTCTTTTTTATGTTATTTTTCTTGGTGTTTAGCGCTGGATAAGTTCGGGAGTGAATTAGCTTTGGTGCTTTTTTTTGTGTGCTTTCGTTAGTGAACGTTGAGGTGTCTAAAAATATCGATGAACATAAATTGGTCAAATGACATTTTCGTGAAAGTCGATTTGGAGATTATTCCAAAAATATTAACGAGAAACCTTTTCATGTATACTTGTTTTCAGAACTATTATTGTGTGTTTATTATAATCATCATATTACAACATAAGTTGCTTTTTGCAACATAATCTGATTATAATTATGGAGAATATATTCTGGTTGAGGTATATCTATGTAATTTAATTTGGCAAAACTAACCTAAGATCCGTTTTATGGCTATTTATAGTGGTCTCTTACTGAGTTGGAAACGTCGTTTTGTTAAGGGAGGGCGAAACCTCTTGCGAATATAAATTAAACACTTGACGGGTTGTGGTCCCGTTTTTAATTATAGATAAGTCGAGTCACCTTTAAATATAGGCATATCTGATAAATCAAAATAAATAAAGCCGATTTTCAAATGAATAAAAATAAAAGAAAATTCACTAATTTCTTAATCAATCTTGTTTTATTACGTAAATAAAGTCGTTTGTTCGCCTCGTTTCGCTTCAACTGCCCTTCAATCTCGAATAATTAATCGAAATTTTCATCAATTTCGTTCGGAAAAGATTAATCAACACAAAGACGAAATTTATGTGTACACCCACACACTTGGGCGAATTAAATCTCGATGATTTCTTATCGAGAATGGGAAAAAAGTGAAATTCGACGTAGAGTTTTCCAACTCAGCACTTGATCGATTTTCACCATCATCAATCTTGCGCGTTCGCCGTTTGCAAAGTCACATTCAGGAATTAACCGAAGGATTTTTAACCTTTCGAAAAAATATAACCATTTCTCTGCGAGCCAATAAAACATTTTTTCCCCGTATTTATGACTTTTTCAATGCAATAAATTTATTTCGGCAATAATTTACGGCGTATCCGAGAAGAATTTATTTCGTCTCAGTGGCTTTGTTCGGGTGTATTTTAAATTTATTCACTCACTCGGAACCTATTCTTCGATTTGCCATAATATGAGGTTAATACGAGATCTAATGAAATTTGTGTAGGCTTATTTTGGATGCGGGAGGCATTAAAATAATACGTGGGCTTCGTTGATTGAAGGATGTAAAATTATCCGATACATATCGATAGGTGTATTATAGAGTAAATTTCAGATATTCGACGAAGTATATGCAGATAAGTTACGCAAATTGCTTTTGTGGTAAATTATGGGAAAATTTTCCTTTGGCACATCGTAAGGAGATAAAATTACCGTACACCTTTATAAGACGTTGAATTAAACAACTTATATTTTATTTTTTGACGTATATAATTTCGATTATATTTATACAAGATTTCGGAATGCTAATCGAGTGAAATTGATTTTTCATTCTCTGGAGAGACTATTCTATTATACTTTCAATCACATTTTCACTTCACGAGTCACGATCGAATCTTTGCGATTATTTAACGTTTGGATACAGCTTTTTTTTTCAGATGTCGACTGAAGACTCAAATCTTTTATATTCGTTTTACACTCATGAGCACGATTTCTTTATTTTTTTTTTACATATTTCCCATAACATTTCATTTAATTTAATTTATATTCCATCAATTTATATGACATTTTATGAAACGTGTCCTTCATATTGTATCATAACTCATCTATACAAAGTTTCAAGTTCGATTATTTATAATACTTGTTTGGAATATTCATCGTTTATTTTTTTTAATATTTGCCTAATTGACACTTTCAAATAATGATTCTGAAAATTCTATTTATATTTATATTTCAATTATTAAGTTTCACAAAATTAACTCAAATCTAGAAGTAATTATTAAATAAAAGTTTTCAATAACTTCTAAATTTTATTAAAAGTAAATTTTATATTAAAGATGAAATTATATGATGTTTTATAAATTAAAAATTCATGTCATATGTGTTACAAAAAAATAATATAATAATTGACCTAGCTCCTATGAATAATAAATAAAATGACTATAAATTTCAATGAAAATCTTTCATGTTTATCAAAATGATAATTACAAGTAATTGAAACCATATTAAATTAAATACATAATACAGCGTATAGATAAAATTAAAATACGCTTACGTTTTCGATCAAAATCCAGCCTCACCCTAATTGATTACAATTTTCGTATTGAAATTCAGCCAGTTCACAAACTATAAACTAATCAAATCAAATATATTTTTTATATATTTGTTTGCCCTAGGTATCTCAGATATACAGTAATTTTTATTTACCGATAATCCGGTAATATTTTTTTAATCACCGATAATTTAAATTTTAAATAAAAACCCGGAAAAACATAACGAAAAGGCCGTAAAACTAAAATACTTTCACAAAAAAAAACAACAAAATTTTTCAAAAAAACCGTACAACCATAAACTTACAAAAACCGACTTTTCTGAAAAATATTTACTAAAAAAAAAAAACAATATTTTTCAAAAATATTCGAAATACCCAAAAAAATTATTAACCGTTAAAATACCGAACTATAATTTGCGTCATTTACCGGTAACGACATCCCTAATTCGACCTACCCCATTCCACTCCCAAACAAACGATCACACAAACCCAAAATTTAAAATCTCACACAACCCACCAAAAAAAAAACAAACCTTTCAATATTCAAACACAACCCCCCTTCTTTCAAAACACCTAAAAATTCCGAGCACATTCCACCCACCCATCTCGCGGGCGAATTTCGACGCACTCCCCCCACCGCAGCGCCCCTCCCCCTCACAGCAGCGTCTCGCAAAGCCCGCGGGCCTTCTCCGTCTCCGAAATCGATATTTTAAAGTGATCCCGCGAAATGCGAAAGCTTATCCGGCCACAAAGGGGGGGGGCACGATAGCCCGCCGAAATGAATAACGACGCCGGTATCTGGCCGAAGAGGAGCGCTCGCATACGTTTCGCAAATAACCACTATCAATAACGGCGGCGTGGGTCTTTGTCGGTGGGTGTCCCTTGTTGGGGGGGGGTGTTTTTTTTTTGAGGTTTTCGTGCGGTTTTTTTGTGGGAGTTTTGGGGTGGGGTGGTGCGGTTTTGTGGGGGAGGGTGGGAGAGGAGGGGTGGTGGTGTTTTGATTTGATAGGTGATTGTGATGATAGTGTTAGATATGGAGGCTAAATTTATGGTAGTTTTCATTTATCGTTATTTTTTTTCACTAATTATCGGTTTATCGGGAAATAAAATTTTATATAAAAACCGGAAAAAAACCTAAAACTAAAAAAAATCGTGAACCTACACAACTCGAAACTTTTTCAAAAAAAACCTGTAAACCTACACGACCCGATGTATACATTTTTTTTATTTATAAGTAAAGGTTAAAAAAACAACTGGTACACCGGTTTACCGGTAATGGCTTCCCTAGTATTATAATATATCGCTTATGAACTCGTGGTTTTCCGTTCAATTTCTGCAGTCTTTTTTTATTTAAATATATTTTACCCGCTTTTACGTTTCGATTTCCCAAAATTTACGTCTGAAATATATAAAATTCAATTAATTTTATAATAATATTTAATTAAATTCGCAACTATTGACAGTATTTATTCAAACGTATACTCGTAAGTCGCTTATTGCTAACATTTGTAGTTTTTCTGTTATTTCTTTTGTAATCCCCATTTAAATGATTTTCAGATCATGCCTTTAATATGATGATATGGAAAGTTCAAATCTATTTATATAATCGAAATAGCTTAAACATATAAAAGAAAATGTGCGAAATACGTGATTTTTTTTCAATAAAAAATAATTTTCGACTATTTTTTTAATAAAATATATGAAACCATCAATCTACGTTTTCTCTCTAATTACGATTTTTTGTCGATCCTTTAAAAAATGTAAAAACGGATTTTACTGTAAATATAATATTTGTTAGTTGAAAAAAAATAACTTTATATTTGAATTTTCGTAAACACATCGTATTTGTGCACACATCGAGAATAAATCAAAAATATGAATTCACATTTTATGAGCCTCGTATGTGGTCATGTGAAAGTTTACACACGAACTCATATTTCGTGGATTTACACGTAAGAACGAGCACACTATATTCGATATGCAAAAATGCGTATGTTACCGCAAACACACGATCCGAACAAAAACAATAAAACCAATTTCAATACATAAAATTCTATAACACACAAAACCCGCGATTTCCCGTTTAATAGTTTGGCACGGCTACTTTTTTCTATATCCTCTCGGGTTTGAAATCGCCAGCGGACGTATAATACTTGCAAGCATACACCTAATACATACGTATTGTGTCCGAAGGGCACATAAAGGGTTTATGAAGGGTTCCTGACCATACCGTCTACGTACAGGAGTACGTTCAGCTGAAAAGAGCGCCATTATCCTTCGCATAATCGTAAATATGCTCGAGACCTCGAAGGAAGCGGATGGACACGGTGTCGTTCCGTCTCATTTAACGTCGTAAACAAATTATAATATACCCTAGTTCTATTATGAAAGCGATGATATAAGGTCCGTTATGTAAATATTATATTACTGTTAGGCAATCGTTTATGCGTGTTAGTTGGAATGGTTTCGGGCGCGGTGTTAAATTGGGCGGACGTTTTCGGGTGATTGGAGAATTTGAGGTTTTTTATCATCAAATTAATCACTGCTGATGTATGTATGAGGCTTTTATTAATGATAAAGTATTTTTGAATGTCATTGGAAATTCGGGTATCTTTTCTTTGTTATGACTCATAACTCATAAATTATGAGTGATAAAAGAAGGTAACTTCCAAAAATACATTTCTTATTAAACGATCCTGCCAGATCTATGATATGTATTATATGGGTGCGATTTAACTGTGCGTTGGAAAAAAAAAATTGTCCTTTAAAACGAACTGCATGTTTATTAGAATAATATACGATGCATTATTTCTAGTGCATTAAAGAATCTCGTATGAGCATAATTTTATTTGTAGTGTGCAGTGAAAAAAAAATTGTATAAAGTGAGCATTAAAAAATATGAAATGAGCAATAGAAAAAATAGTTTGTGCATTAAAATGATGAAGCGGTGGCAACGTCGCGAGAGTAAAGTCTTTATCCACTGACAATTCAATACAACTGTCGACGTCTTCTTTTGTTAAAATTTTAATTTAATTTAATTTTAATCATATTTTAACAATTTGATTCTATCATGAAAGTTGAGAATAGTGGTCATACGGTTACTATTTATTCCTTTTCGTGTTTGTAGCGTTGTTGATCCTTTATTTATATTAATTCTAATGCACGTTTTATTTGTTTATTTGCATTTTGCACACATTTCAATGCTCGTGCAAAATGCACACATTATTTTTTTATTGCACACTGATTTCATTAAATATTCAGGTTAAGTGCACGTTTATTTTAAATAATGCACGTTTAAATTTCCCGCTTACATTATATTTAGCTATTAGTCACATTCATTTACAAAATTGTAAATTGGAATATTATTTTTAAAATTAATGTTTACATAAAATACACATACATGTCATCAAAATTTCCAAAGTTGTTATAATCTATTTAACTATTCGTATCCGAAAATAGCGACTTATTTTGGTCGCGACCCATTCTAATACAAAAGGTTTCGATCTTGCAAAGCGCACCTTGCGGCTACGTTTTGCAAAATTAATTCTGCGAAATTTTTTACATCCTGTTGAAATGAATGAGCTTTCTTCTTAGTCGAGATCGCATGTAAGCACATTTATATTATAACATATTCATGCAATACGCACATCCTGTTGATGTTTCTAATGTAAACACGGAGCGAAAATAAAATAAAACGCGCCCTCGTGTTCGTCGAGTATGCTTTACATAATTTCGAAAATATCTTTGTTTGATTTCAAAATTGCTTTTCCGTCCTAAATTATTTGTACAAAGAAAACAATTCCGAATACTCACGTACCTGTCGTGAATGTTGTGTGCGAAAGAATCAAATCGGACTTTCGGAACCCTATATAAATAAACGAGAAAATTAACCAAAAAATCAATCATTTTTTTCATATACTCACAAAAAAGTTTCAAATTATTCGACGCAAACATCTAAATAAAACATCAAACACATAAACAGAGCCAATCCGACATTAAATTCCAATACGAGTTTGCACAGTCTACAAACCAAACTCGACGACAGATCGGAAACTCGCTAGATTCAAACTGCATCTCTAAACATCTACAAACTGCTATACATTGAATAGACACACTCCATAGGAAATTTATCAATTTTCCAAAACCGCATCCCAACATATATAGCTTCAGCAGACCATTGTGCGCATATTCTATACAACAGGAAGGGGACATTGAGAGATTTATGCGGCCAATAAACGGGGACTATATAGACCGTGAAGGTAGTCTCCCGAGGAGGACACAGGCCTGATCCCTTGATCGAGGTGGACGAAGACAAGCAAGAAGGTCTTCGGAATCCAATCTGCTCCTGGCGACCCCTTAATGTGAGCGCCCCAGGAAGCGCTTGCTCTAATGAGCTTATCTTGTACATCGCATACGGGGAAAACGTCACGTCTTTCGGTGGTTCTTAAACTTTGAAGATCTCGAGAAGTTCTTCGCGGTTTTGCTTTTGGATTTTGTCGAGTCGGAATGGACGTTGAGTGGCGTTTTCAATTAATTTTATGGGTCGTTCAAAATCGTATTGTATTTTTTGTTAAAAAATATAATATCATTAATTTTTACATATGTATAAAAGAATAATAGATATGAAATGGATGTTATATAAATGGAAAATATTCTAGAATTGTATTTTCATCGATTTTTTTGTTATCTGGATTGTATTTTGTATGCAATTGCACGCTGCGAATGTCTCTAATTGGGACAGAGTCGTGGTCATTCTTTTTTATTCTGTTCCTCTACTTTTTCGTTTTGGAACTGTCCAGTTGACACTCTACTAATTTAAAACAAAATAGAAATAGAAACTTTCGAACACACACATTCGGAACGTACATTGAATGTACCTTTGAGAATATGCTTCGTTTTGCCGAACACGCGACCAGTCCTAATTCATTCGGCACATATCAAACAACCAATTATTCAAGCTTTATACGACATAATAATCGCATCGTAAATTCGTAACGTATGCACTCCGAGTTTCGTTTCTAAATGCGACGAAGGGAAAACTGTAAAATGGTACATAGTAGGAATAGTATTCGAAACGGAGCCGAGTAATTAATACGAGTTAAAACTTTATCCGTATCGAAACTTTATTACGATTTTACTAGTAATTTATTGCGCAATGCACGATCGCTTACTAATGTAGCATTCGTTGTAAAGTATGTCCGATAAATTGGGGGATGATGAAAATTTTGAAAGATATATTACATTATCTTTTTGTATATTTTGAGAATGTCCTTAGATGAGAATATGTTTGAATTATAATGTATATGATCGCGTAAGATTTTACAAATATGCATCCATGCGAAATATTTTGTGGGCTTACACGTATGAACGAGCACACGAGTGTATGATTTACGAATATGCACGTGTAAAATTGTACAGACATAAATTGCATATACAATCTAAATTATGGCTATAAATTTCTAGTGCATGTACATTTGTGACACGAATATGATTAATATTTTCATTTTTCAATGTTATACCGAAACCATAGATTAGCTTTGTCAGTTTCACCGGATCTTATCGATCATGAAATACGATAATTTTCAATAAAAAATACAGTAATATTCTGACTTTAAAGACGTCCTGTATACACGAAAATAAGCGAATAGTTGAGCGTAAATTTTGCGCATTTCGCAAACAGCTTTCGGGTAGCAGAAATCGAGCATCATAAGCTCGTTAATTGTGTGAGCTTTCACCAAAGACAATTAGCAGTTTCTCTGCGCTATGATGGAACGACACACAAATTATTGTCATCACAAATGATAATTGTATTAGAGAAAACGGCTTCTGAGTGCTGGATATGTTAAGTCGTTGCGGGTTGCAAAGAACGGTATGAGAATTAATGGCTCATATTTGAAGTGAATCCGAAATTCTGCAGATAACTTTTGCGATTTCTGTGAATATTAAATTTGTTTTCATTTAAATTTTTTTTAATTGAATATTGAATAACACTTTGAAAAACTCTGAATTATTATATTATCTTTCGATGTAAATGTATTCATGACTCCTAAGACGAAACCTTTGAACAAAGTTGATCCGCTTCTGCAGGGTTTATAAAGTGTCGTACATTGTTTGGTAATAAACCTTTTTGCTATGCATGTGACGCATAATGTAACACAATTTTACTTTGTCGGAGTTTTGGAGCAGCCGCCTGAATTTTTAAAAGGTTAATTAGACTTTTTCGTCATCATGCTCACCGCTCAAATGACTTCGAAAATTGTTTACTTTCTAAATAACGTAAACCTATTGAAATTCTACAAAGTTCCCTCAAAATAGATACCACATAATGAAGAATTAATAAGTAATTAATAGTCTAAGTACCACATTTTTTCTATATTCAAAAAATATTAATTAAAATAAAATTTTGTATGGTTACATATTCTAAATATTCAATTTCAAACTTGAGTAACTCACAGAAAGGGAACTCGCACAAATTTTAATACTGAGACGAAAAACCAATCCAAACAACACTTCGTTATTACCGAGACAGAAACAATAGCCGTTAGAATTAATTAAAAATAATTTTCTGCCAAACTCGAAAACCTCAATTATTTACTTTTGCGTATTGTAATGATCCATACGGAGATTCGTTTTAAACTCGGCCCCCGACTTAATTGAAGAGGGCACATCTTCGAGTGATTCCTTTGTATTGCGAAACATAAAAGCGATTATTTGAACAGAGATAATACAAATCGTATTATTCATAATCTGCGTTACAGATCGAATCCAATCCCGAGACTGCTGAGTTTGAATCGAAAAAATAAATAATATTAAATTGTAGTGAGGAACTTTGTTGAATGAGCAGAATAAGTTCGACGATGTGGAAAGTTAAATTCACATATGTTTTTATGACGTGAGTAGTTGTGAAAATAAAACTAATTTGATGAGTATGCAGCATTTTTCAAAGAAATAATATTTAAAGTTTGCCATGTGTTAATTTAATTAAATTCATTTAAAATGTTTAACGCATTTGGTGCATTTCAAACAAAGACATAAATTCGCATCCATTTTCCGCACATTCAAAAGAAAAGTACGTGATAAAATTCTCAAATATTCTATAATTAAATAATTTCATTCAACAATAAATCCAACACG